>CM060915.1:460694753-461943503 GCA_030737875.1 Allium sativum | reverse complement strand
CAATATCGTTTTAACTTCAAAAATTTTGTGCCCGACAAATAGGTAAACATTTACTGACCCAGAGTTTATTTTGTTTTGTTTCCCTAAACTCTTGGGTGCCCAAATTTGTACGGGCAGTCAAGTGTTTCAGGCTTTTACAGATACACTTGGAGGAGCTTGAAGCAGGAGGCTTCAACGTTAGTTATGTAGAGTTACTTCCGCTGTACCAATTGCTGTATTGTACTCTGATGGTGATATCTATATATGATGTAAGATTTTGTATTTCAAAGCTTATGTTATATAATATATTTTATTCGTTCCGCTGTGAGTTGGTGATCTTTGTTTTTCTTCTATTCTAATATTTCTTTCTTTCTATTTCTCACCCTCTAACTTCTTTCTAATAATGAGTCGTATTTCTGTGTTATTTGGGTTGGACGTGTGATGTATTTAGTCAACTCAGATAGCACGGATTTGCGGGTCGTTTCAGTTGGTATCAGAGCTTAGGTTGAGCGAACACCTAGGCTTGTGTGGCATGTGCTCATTAGAGATAGGGTCAGTAGTACCCTAAAATGAGTTGAGTGTATAGATACGAGAGAGCGTATTTGTTAGTTGATATAAAAGTTGTTTTATATTGTGTTGGCTAGTCTGTTGAGTGGTTTATGAATTCTGGTCGGATAGTGGGACGCCACAAAGTCGATAGGAATTTCTAAACACTTGAACAGGAGATTGAACACGGTATTGTTTTAAAGTGGGTGAAATTATTTTACCCAAAATTTCTATTTTTGATATAGAAAGAATAATTTTCTAGAATTATTATTATATGGATGTGTTGGATGTTAATATTATAATCAAATAAGATTATAAAATGGGAATGGTTATGTATAACCAAATAGATTTTGTATATGAATGAAGAATATACAAATGAGATAAATTAGAATTAAATTCAAACCAGAATTAAGAATTCAAAATCCTGGGGAGTTGAAAAATATTTTCAAAGTATATTAAAATAATATAGATTTGTTTTAAAAGGATTTGAAAGAAAATCATTTTTAATGGATTTTGAATGTGGTAAAGCACTGAACTCACTTCAGTGACTGGGAAATAATTCTGATGATGATTGCAACATCATCAGTGTTCATTTTCAAGTTTCTAAGTGATAGATTGCTACCTTAGAAAATTTTTGATGGAAATTTGTTTGGAAAAAAACAAATTGTTTGGAAGTATTCAAATGTTTTGAATTTGAATTAGTTATAAAATATGTGATTTCAAAAAAGATTTGAAATGATAACCCTGGGATTTGGATTCTGGAATTAAAATTTAACTGAAGCAAGTTAAATGGTTCAGGGTGAATTAAATTGACTAGAATCAATTTGAAATAAATTGAAATAAATATGAATTAGAATGCATATGAATGGAAACCAAAAGTTTTGGTTGAAATTAAAGTCATAGAAATATGAGGAGATGAGGTTCAACATAAGTGAGATTTTGAAAGTAATGGATTTGTACCATTTTTCCTACCTTAGCAATTTCGAGGACGAAACTATTTTAAGGGGGAAAGAATGTAACGACCCAGATTTTTGAACAGTTTATTTTAAATATTTAGTATGGTTTTAAATGTTGAATATATAATATAAATGAATTTTTATTGGATTTATCGATTTAATAATCAATATATGGTTTAATAGCAAATATATTGAATAATCGTATACGAAGAAGAAACCAATCGGATTTAGAGTCAAAACCATATTGAAAACAATTTAGCCGATTTATATAAATTTTATATTGAATTAGAATTAATTGTTTGGAATTGATTTATATTTTAAATCAAATTTAATTTAAATTGTATCTCTTATATACAAGTCGAATTAAAATTCAGAATGGGTTCCATTGGGTTCAGAATGACATTATAATCTTGTAACGTCGGTCATTGCGACTAGATAGCAGTTTAGGACATTAAGCTGGGGGACTGCGAGATATTTTAGTTATTTAATAAAAATAAAATCAAATAAATTACCTAATCTAATCATGGCCACCCTAAGTTAAATCAGCCGACCTAAATGTTTTCACGTCGCAGCTATTCTTTCTTCGAGCTGATTAAATTGTCTCCCATCCTCAACATCGAACAAACAGCAAATTAATGGCCAAATTTAATGCCGTAGACATTCTGTCTGTTTTCGCTTCTATATATTAGCCTATCAACTTCGTATACCCGTTCAATCCTTTTCCCTCTTTCGTTCTACCTCCCAGAAATCGAAACCACAAAAAGAAAAAAAAATGAGTAAAATCAAATCAGAAATCACGAAATCATATCGCGATAAACCCTGGATCTCCCTGACGCTCGGCGGCAAGATGAAGGGGGTCGCGATGTGGTGTACGAGGGGTTCTTGTTTGGTGAATTTTGGGACACCTGGTTTTGGGAGGCCGACGGTAGTTCGTGAGTGCAGTAGGGGATTTCAATTTCTGGAAGGGCGGAGCTGTGTTGGATGCGACAGTGTGGAGTTCGCAATAGGGTTTTGGGACTGCCAAGGGTTCGATTCTCACGGAGTATTGTGCAACTCGACGCCAAAGTGAAATCGAGGATGAAGTTGAGTTCGTGGAGGGAGTGGGACTGTTGAAGGGGTCGCGATGCTCTACTGGTGATGGCTCGAGTTGTGGGTATGCTGAGTGGTAACGAACTGTGTGAGGGAGGGTACAAGCCGTGAGCAGGAAATTGGTGAAACAATGTTCGAACGGTGTTCGAGCATGACAGCCATGAATAGGAAATTGGTAAGGGGGTACAGATCCGTGGATTTTGCAGTGTCAAAGAGGAGCAGTAAAGAGGTTGAACATGAATTTAGGTAATTTAAATAAATTTAAATTAAATTAATGTTTTCTTATTTAAATTAAATTAGTTCAATTTATATCCAAACTCGTAAAAAAATTATTATATATGACAGATTCAAGTGAAACGAGTTTGGTTAGCTTTGTGCTGACAAAGGCAGCACATACGAGTCGAATTGGGATTTTTCGGCAGTTGATTTGGGATTTTTAATCGAACGCTGTTCGATTTAAATAAAAATTGAAATAGATCGGCAATTAAAAACCCTGGTGAGTAAATCTCACTCACCTTTAGAATTATTTTTATTTCATTAAAAATAATTGTTTGTTGCTTGTGTGAATGTTTTCTGCTTGTTTTATATATATTAGTTATTTAGGCTATTATATATATATATATATTGGGTTGATTGATTGGTTGGATTCCCGCAGTCTCATTAGCGGATGCCCGCAGTTTCATAGCGGATGATTACCCTATACGCCCCACGCTATGATAGTGGATGACCTTCTATACCACGATATTCTGCCACGAAGCAGAATGGGTATTATTTATGTGCTAACATCTGTGGATGCAGGAAAACAGGTTGGAGGGATCCAACTGGATTCCTCAAAAATATATTATTTGTTTGTTGTTTGTTTGATTTCATATATATTCACATATGATATGTTAAAAACCAAATGATTGAAAATTGGGTGATTTGATTGTTTTAAATATCACTGGGCTAAGTGTTAAATTATTTAAAATATCGTGAAAGGATATTGGAGGTTTAAAAGGGAAAATTCTATTTTTAAATAGAATTTGAATTTTAAATGGAAATAAAATATAAACTTGTTTTTGAAAAATAAAACAAGTAGTTTCTTTATAAACGAAGTTTATAAATAGTTCCTTTATAACGAAGTTATAAATAAAGTGAAAAGAATTATCATTTGATAATTCAGAAATAGAAATACAAGCGTGAAATTGGGATTTGAAATGAAATTTCAAAATAGGATGTGAAATGAAATTTTTAAATATATAACTCAAATGAATTTTTGAGTATAACATTTGAATAGTAGTATTAGAAAAGGAATTTAAATGTTTGAATTTTAAAAGGTTTTTGAATATTAGAAATTCAAATAGAAGTTCAAATAGAATCTGAATAGACGAAATTAGAATGAAAAATAGAATTTGAATTCAAGGAAATAAAAATAAAATTTGAATTCAAAGGAATTCGAATAAAGAAATTCAAATAGAGATTTGAATGTAGAATTTCAAAATAGAATTTGAAATAAACTTTGAAATAGGATTTTCAAAGTAGAATTGGAAATAGAATTTCAAATAGGATTTCAAAATAGGAAATCCAAAAGGGTTTTGAAATGGAATTTGAATTCAAGGGAATTCAAATGAATTTGAGTGAAGAAATTCAAATGGTGTAAAAATAAGTTTGAATATTAGAATTCAAATGGTGTTGAAAATGAATTTGAATATTAGAATTCAAATGGAAATGGAAAAATGAAATTTGAATATAAGAGATTCAAATTGAATTCAAATAGGATTTAATCTATGGAATTTGAATATGAAATTCAAATGGGTTTTAAACTATGGAATTTTGAATATAGAATTTAAAAAAGGAGTTTGAATATTTGAATTTCAATAGAATTCAAATATAGAAATTGGAATATAGAAGTTCAAATGGAATTTAAATATAGAGTTTGAATAAGAAAATTCAAATGAATTCAAGTATTGAATTTGAATATGGAATTGAAATAGAAATTCAAGTATTTAATTTGAATATCAAATAGAAAAGGAATTGGGATTTGAAATATAGAATTCAAAAGTGAGATTGGAATTTGAATCAAGGAATTCAAATAGAGTTAAATGAAGTTGAATTCATTTTAAAGAAGTTTAAAAGTTTTTATATATAAATATAATTAAAACGAACTCGCCGCAGCGCTGCAGTTCGTAAATTGGCGATTCGAACTTCAATTGAATATACAGAACTCAATTGAAGTCGAAATTCTTTGAAACAAGAAACGTCAGGACCGGTTTGATAATAGTTTCTAATGAAAGAGAAAAATCTGGATTTCGTCGTATATATTTTGACTTATATCAAAATCAAATTTTCAGAAAAAGCAGCGCCAGAATCTTTTTAAAACCATAATGGTTTATTTAATGTTATAAAAGGATTTTTAGCGAATAAAAATCCGAATTTTCTATTTAGAAAATTTCAGAGTTGAGTTGTAAAATATATGTGAATTCAAGTTGTGTAAATGAATATGATTTTTGAAACAGAAATCAGATTTTGACTTTGAATAGAATTAACTAATTCGAATAGTAATTAGTAAAGGAGATGTTGAATTGACATTGGGCCTTAAATAAGTGAATTCGATTTGAGAATTTATATTCCAAATAGAAAAGAGAACTAGAATTGAAATCGAAATTCAATTTGGTTATGAACGAGTTAAATGTTTTGTTTGAACATGTTATGTTCAACAAAGAAGTGAAATAGGCCAAATGGCCGATTTAAAGAATAAATGGGCGAAACTGAATTCAAACGATTAGACGGTATTGAATTGAATTGAAAACAGGTGAACAGGTGTTGGGCAGGTATGGAATGAAGTACATAAAGTATATGAAGATTTTTAATGTATGTGCCCAACAAAAAGGTACATGTTTAATTCATATATGAGATTTTATGAGCCGTATCGGCAAGCCACTTGGCTTTTCCTTTTTCTTTTGATTAAGGAAGATACCGGGAAGCTATTTGAAATTTCCGGATGCTCCCGATACAGGGGAGGTTATGGCGAATTTTTCCGGAAATTTAAGAAGTTAGAATATTTTTAAGATATTTTGATAATTAGAAATCATTGTATCGACGTATTGAATATTCGATAGGAAAGTGAATATAAAAATCGAATATTGTAAACAAAAAGGGATAGAGATAAGTGATTGGAATTGTTTCCAATTTCAAATAGAGATTTTTCTAATACATAGAAAATAAAAGAAATTGATATTGGGAAATGCTTCCCAAATAGCGTAAAGAGGCAAGATGGTTATTGAAAATATTTGGGTAACAAATATTGATAGAGAAAATAGAGAAGTGGTTTAATTAATGAAATATTAATTAAAGAGCCCAGTGATTTGTTTGATATGTTGATTGAACACTTGTTTTTATTCGATAGTTAAATCACAGACTATCGAAGTTTTGACCATCGTTGTCAATATGGAGAGACCGGTTGGATTATTATCCGAAGAACCACTCCGTATCGGCATTAGCGTTGCGAACCAAGTATGCTGAATATATTGAAGACGGAGTAAAGTGCAAGGGCTTTTCTATTAAATAGAAATAGTGCCTTCGGTTTCGTTCAATCCCAGAACGAACGTATATGGACGAATGTCTGACAGAGTATTTCCAATGATCAAATGGGTTGGTCTGTATGAATGTATATGGTTGCAACGGATTTATCCCTTAGCATAATATCCAGAATATTTGTGCAAACTCAACTAGTGATTAACGGATCTGACAATGTGGCATTCAAAGTGATTGTGTTATCAATGACTGGTAAGTAATCGTAGCCTCAGGCCTCAACAACCGGGAAAGGACAAAAATCGGGCAGGCAGCATGGCTATGTGGGTCGCTCCCATTAGGGTGTATAATCACCTATCTAGAGAAATTCCTTTTGTTTCTAAATCTATCGATTCTGCCCATTCGGGAAACGGTGGTTTGAGTCCAACCGTTGGTGATATACATTCGATACACTCAAGCGAAATGAGTGGTCGGTCATGTGTGGGCCGGGTTGCAAGACGTTCTTGTTGAACCCAGGTGTATTCGCCTCTAGAGATACATCATCGGAAGGTGGTCCCATACCTTGTCATGTTGGAAATCCAATCTCCAATAAGCGCCATGCGGTTTTTGATTTTATACTATATATGTGGAGCGTGAGATGCAAGCGTTCTACTATTTGGTTATTTACTTGATGTAGACATTATTATAATATCACTGGATTTTTGTATCAAAGTGTTTGGGTTATAGTAAGGTAAAAACCGTCCATGTTTATGTGTGGGCTGGTCTTACTATTATCTTTTCTTTCGAAAAGGGTTTTGAAAGTTAAACAAGTGGTTGGAGTTTACTCACACCAGTCCCATGACTGACCCAGAGTTTATTTTGTTTTGTTTCCCTAAACTCTTGGGTGCCCAAATTTGTACGGGCAGTCAAGTGTTTCAGGCTTTTACAGATACACTTGGAGGAGCTTGAAGCAGGAGGCTTCAACGTTAGTTATGTAGAGTTACTTCCGTTGTACCAATTGCTGTATTGTACTCTGATGGTGATATCTATATATGATGTAAGATTTTGTATTTCAAAGCTTATGTTATATAATATATTTTATTCATTCCGCTGTGAGTTGGTGATCTTTGTTTTTCTTCTATTCTAATATTTCTTTCTTTCTATTTCTCACCCTCTAACTTCTTTCTAATAATGAGTCGTATTTCTGTGTTATTTGGGTTGGACGTGTGATGTATTTAGTCAACTCAGATAGCACGGATTTGCGGGTCGTTTCACCGCCCTTCAGGAACAGCCGCAACTGCCCCTTGGATCGTGAGGGCCGGTCCACTCGATGTGGATTATAATGCCTGAACAATGCATTTCTCCACCCTTTGGGGCGTCAATGAGCCAAATGACTCCATCGGCTCCATATAGTCACCGATATATCTGAGGCGCCTCGCAATCTGACAACCACACAGGTGAAAATAATATAAATGTCAGGGCTGGTAGCTCACTGACACCGCCCTAGCTAGAAAGAAACGCATGCCCTCCCTGATGTCATCTCTCGTTTCTGGTTTACAACCGGAGTGTGAGGCTTGCGAATTGACGCTACAAAAAGCTATGCCACATAGGTGGTGCTTTGATCATCAACCATAAGACTTTGCTTTTCAACAAAAGCCTTGATCATTTGCATCTTAGCATGCCACACAGGCAAACCACTCCATGCAACTGATATCCATCAATCACACAGAATGATATCCAATGTCAGACACATAGTCCATTTACAAGGCCGTTCTGGGTCTGAACGAAACCAGAGGCACCTTGTACCTCGCATATCCATCGATCTCCAAGTACGTCTGGACGATCACCAACTGATTCCCTCCTCTTGGGTGTACAGCCCAATCAAGATCATCAGTAATTATCCAAACGATGTGAAGACCTCTAGTCTTCGACCACCATCTTCATCCTCGACACATCGTCAAATCAGTTATTCAGAATGGGATAAACCCGGTCTTTCTGAATAACTTGCGTATATAATCAACAAGTGTTACACAAACACAACATACGCCTCATTCCAATTTAGAATATTCTTTTATTCAAATATTCTTATACTTTGGGAAAGGTTCCCATTAATTTTATTAAAGATAAATTCTTTAAATTTATTCTTTAATCCTCTTTTGAATATCAATTCAAACCAAATTATGGTTTATCCAAACTAGTCGGGATTAGCAAATCTTACCGAAGTAATCACTTGTTAAATTTCCCAACCCCAACCTATTCATCCCATGAAGTAAAACCGGTCATACTTCATATCTAACACCACGGTGTTATTGGTAAATTCAATTACCATTTCACATTCAAATCTAATTAAAGATTTAACTATTGCTTGGAGCAAAACTGGTGATACTCCATTCTCGATTTTCTTAGCTCCGTTGGGTCTAAGAACAGTATTATTAAAGATACCTTTCACGATAACCCAAAATCACGTTCCACTTACAATGGAATCTTCATGGAAAACAAATCGATATATATAATCGATATAAACTTCCATATCCGACTAATAATATAAATGGAATAACGGCAAAGCCTTTTAAATTCCAGACATATTAGTTGTCTTCCTCCACAGAAATTCACTTCGATTATTACCAAATCGAATTCCATTCCAATTTGTTTTATTAAATAGGAAAACTTTACTTTGGAGAATCTCCTTTAAATCTTAACAAAAGATTTATAAATTCCAAATCACATTTCACTGTAAATCGGGTTAAAGAACGAATGTCGTTAAAACACAATTCAAGGCAAACCCAATTCACATTCCATTAATTATCGAGTTAAAGAACAAGTGTTGTTTAAAACACCGTTCACAATAGACCCAATAATCAATTCAAATTCAATTCCAATTAAATACCATTTAATTGGTATACTTCATTAAATCTAAATAAAAAGATTTAATCTTTTTCTCAACTGGGTTTAAGAACAGTGTTAGTGAAGTCACCATTCACGACAAACCCAAATCCCATTTGATATTAAATACAAGGCTCTAAATAGAAAATATATCGGCTTATATTCAATATCAAATTCTATGACCAACAAATATCGTATTGGAAATAACGATATAAATATATCTTTCAAATTTCCATAACAATATCTGTATAATCACGAAATCCAACATCAAAATATTCCAAAGAAAACTTCGATTCAAATCCATTCCAATTCCATTATCGGAAATTCTAGTTACTTTTTAAAACCCTTTAAAATCCAATTTATTTATCTCAAAAATAAATGGTTTATAATTTTAGTTCAAAACTAGTTCATTTCGATAAAATCTATTTTTATCTTTTCAAATATTGAATTTTTCATCCCAATTCTTTCTAAATCATTTCTTATGATTTTACACAAATTATTGCTATTTTTAATAATTTTATCAAGGCCCGTACAGTCAATTTCCATCAACGGCCATCGAACTGCACTTACAGTGACCTTTTCCAAGTTTGATTTGAACATAATTCCAAATCCATCCGTTAGATTTCAAATCTCTAATATTCGTTAGAAAGCTCTTTTCGATACGAACCCAACGGTTCCGGTTTTAGGAGAATCCGACGGTCGGATCTCCCGTAATGTCCATTCGAAGTCAATGGTCAAAATTCGTGAACTGTCGCGGCGCGGCGCGTTCTATCCAGGCCATTATATATACATTATATATATATATATATATTATATTTATTTCATCGATTTTCTTTTAAAACGTGTTTTATAAATCATTTTAAATTCATTTTAAAAACAATTTCAACTTTACATTCAATTTTAAATCAAAATTGAATATTCCATATCATTAATATATAAATGATAATATTTTCAAAACATTTTATTTTGAAATCACTTCCTTCTCTATATTCATTATAAAAATGAATATAATCGATATAAATATCATTCGCATTAAAATGGCGCATATCTAATCAACACGGCTTTATATATTTCAATAACTTTGCTATTATATTCAACAAATGAATATTTTCTTCAACACATGAATATATATTTTATTCAACACATGAATATTTATTAATTCTTACTTACAATAAAAATGTGAATTCTATTGTATAAAATATTTCGTTCAACACATCAATATTTGCAACACATGAATATTCTCAACACATGAGTATTGTCAACGCATGACTTTTTTTTATATATTTGATAAAATTGTGATTTATATCGTTTAATTCTTAATCAGACTCTAACCGTAAATTAGTAAGAGAACAATTCCCTAAATATTAACCCCTAAGGCCGAAACCAACATCAGATCAATGCCCAGGAAACCATTCATCTTAATTGATTTCCAGTTAGTTTTTAATTTTATATATGCTAAAGACGTGAATTTTATTGTTTAGAGATTTTTCTCAACACATGAATTTCTTTTATTCAGCACATGAATATATATTTTATTCAACACATGAATTTTCTTTTATTCAACACATGAATATTCTTTTATTCAACACATGAATATTTATTCTATTCAACACATGAATTTTCATTTTATAATATTTTTTATTTTCCAAATTGGAATGAGGCCCAATCAATTACCATATAATGTTAATTATATGGATTCCATACAATACATGTATATAATAGCAACGGTAAATAATCAACCATCATCCAGAGTGCACCACACAACTGCATAAGCATTAAATATAAATAATTAACGCTTACACAGTCTATCAACCAATCGATCGACATACAACTAAATAATTGGGATTAGTGTACGCCAAATATCATCCCACCACCCGTGTGGGGTTTCAATACACAAACACTGAATATTATTTGTGCAGTTGGGCGACATGTAAAATTTATTGTCCCAATCAATATCAGTTAAATGTGTGTACATAAACAAATCGTCTGATTTGTTTATAAATATTTATTTCAACACATGAATATATTTTATTTTATTTCAACACATGAATATTATTTTCCATTCCACGTCACTTACCAAATTCACACAAACAAATCAATCAAAAACAACCAAACAGACAAGTCGTCCATGGTATGACGGCAAAACAGTTCATATATGCAGTTATAAAATAAATAACTGTATAAAAACAATTTTGGTGAGAAGATCTCACCAAGAGCTAAACCCAACTCCGCGACTCTTCGTATGTAGGAAATCTTCGTCGCTCGCCTTTTGTCACTTTCGTCATCCGGATATGCTACATATATAAAGATCAAATTTTTACGATATGTATAATATAAAAATCATATTTTTATTATCTCTACAATATAAAAAACATATTTTTACTTCATAAAAATCCTATCTTTTCAGTTTTATAAACCTAGTCTTTTCAGTTTTCAAAATCTAACCTTTTTAACTCTACATACATGATAAATCCAACCTTTAATCCGTTACTTCATAATATAAAAATATGATCTTTATCTCGTCTTTACTAAGTTAAAAATATTATCTTTCATAAGTTAAAAATATTAACCCTCATAAGTTAAAAATATAATCTCTCTTTAGTTTAAAAAAAAATTATAAACTTTCTTTATATTAAAAATATAATCTTTCTCTAAAAATCAAAGTTTTATTTCCATAAAAATCAAAGCTTTATTTACATAAAAATCAAAGCTTTATTTTCAGAAAAATTATAGCTTTATATAGTTTAAACAAGCTTTAAATAATAGAAAAACTAAATAAAATTAAAAACTCACGTTCATGGTAAAAATAGCTCCTTTGATGTTGGAGGGGGTAGAGCTTGCGCAGGAGGTCCGCGAGGTGGCGATGGAGGAGCTCCGCCCGGTGGCGGGATAAGGTTGGCTCACATTGGATGAGGAGAGTGCGGTTTTGCTGATTTGGGCTAGGGGGTGCGGATTAGGTGATTGGACGGAGAGAGCGGCGAGGTGGCGGAGGGAGGAGGGTCGGAGATGGTTGCTGCGGTTGGTGGTGGCCTGTGGGTGGTTGGCGCGGGATTGGAGGGTGTTTCAGCGGAGCAAAAGGGGAAAGGAGGAGAGAGGGTGTTAGAGGTGGAAGGAGGGGGTCTCACCGGACGGCGGTGGTGGTAGAGGGGGAAAAGCGACGGGGTCCACAGTGGAGCGTAGATCGAGATTTTCTTTTTCTTCTTTTTTTTTCATTTCTGTCGTTGACGGGTGATGGGGAGAAGGGGGAAAGGAAGGTTTATAATAATATATAATATAAATAATTCGTGAAAAGGTGCTATTTTTGTCTAACTCCAAATCAAACCCAATGGCTGTGACCCTTAGCTAATTACCCCCATTCAGAACACAATGGGATATGTATCATAAGCCAGTTCGGCCGTTTCGATCAGTTTTCGTCAACATCAAAATATAACTATATATATCGAATTTGAACGCACATTTCAATTTACCGAAGCAACATACGGACTCTAAAAATTCCCAAAAAATATATTCTAGCTTCGTATTGATGATATGATTCTAACAAAACTAATTTCGTCAAATTCTGAGACCGTTTGAAAAATGGTCATTTTCTGGACGATCTAAATTGACTGAAACTGTTAAAACACGTTTTACTCCCCCACGCTCACATATTGATTCAGAAAATTATGAATTTTGGAACCTAGCAAAAATTCGACATCCCAGATCCAACAAAAGTGGTTTCGTCAAAAACAGAGGTCGTTTGCAAAATTTCCATTTTTAAGGGCCAGAATTGCAGAGCGACTATTCTGAATTTTCAACTAGGCATATCTTTTTATCCCGCTATGAAATTTCAATTTTTCGAATTTGTTTGAAAGATATTTTCAATTAGATTCTAATATTTTTGGTTTCGCTATAATCATGTACATTCATTTGAAATTTAAAATCGAATTTTCGAACTACCGCGCCATTTTCAATTACTTTTATATTTAAAATAAAATATTTATATTCTAATGTCGATTCAAATAAATATATACGTTCTACTTCTATTCAAAATAAATTTCTCGTCGTATTATTTAAAATAAACCATTTTAAATATCCAAAATTCACTAAAATTGCCAAAATAAAATTTTTAAATTAGCTTAGATTTCCGGGTTATTACAATCGGGGTCATGCACAAATTTCCTTAATTGGGAAACATGAAATACGTTATGAACTCCTGCCATCTTCTCTGGTAATTCAACTTTATATGCCAAATTCCCAACTTGCTCAAGGATTGGGAATGGACCAATAAATCTTGGTGTTAACTTGCCTCTCCTACCAAATCGTACCATGCTCTTTAATGGAGAGATCTTGACGAATACCAAGTCGTTAACGAAGAATTCCAAACCTCTTCGGCTTCTATCAGCCTAACCCTTCTTCCTATCTTGGGCAGCCTTCATTCCCTGTTGGACAACCCTGTTCATATCTGAAATTTTTCTTATTACTTCTAGTCTAAGCACAAATTTCCCACTGTTTTCTAACCGACATGATGGTGAGTTGCACGGTCTTCCGTACAAAGCTTCAAATGGAGCCACACCGATACTGGATTGATAACTATTATTATATGCAAACTCTACTAGATGCAAATGGTCATCCTATGATCCACCAAAATCCAATATGCAAGCTCTTAAGAGATCTTCTAATACACGATTTACCCTCTCTGTCTGACCTCGGTTTGAGGATGATACGCGGTACTGAGGTGTAGTTTTGACCCTAGAGCCTCTTGTAATCTCTTTCAAAACCCACTAGTAAATAATGGGTCTTGGTCACTCACAATTCTTTTAGGTACTCCTTGAAATCTCACTACCACTTCATATATAGTTCTGCTAACTTAGCTATTGTTCAATTCGACTTGACGGGTATAAACTTTGAACTCCTGGTCAATCGGTCCACAATCACCCAAATGCTATCATAGCCCGATCTAGTCCTTGGTAACCCATCAATGAAATCCATCGAGACTTATTCCCAATCCTTTCGGGAATTTTCAATGGTTGTAACAAACCACTAGGCTTCCTTTTCTCAGCTTTAACTAACTAGCAGTTCATACTCTTAGAGATAAACTTCCCAACGTCTCTCTTCATCCCTTCCCAGTAGTAGGTGATCTTCTTCATGTCTTGATACATTTTGTTAGCAATGGGATGTATAGTCAGTCTTAAGTGATGACATTCTCTAGGCACTTCATCTCTCTCCATCCATTGACAATGGGTACAACTAGTTTATCATCCTTTCGAAGCCATCCTTCTCCATCTAGTCCATACTTATTCATTTTCTCACCATCGATATTCATCTCTTCCTTGGAAATGATTTCCATTAGGTTTTAGGATTGTCCCTCTAACTGGAACCAATTCGCTCAATCAAAGTCGGTCTAACTTTCAAACTTACCAATATTTCTAGATCCAATCCATACTTAGGTCTGAAATCATCTCCCACGATATACTACAATTACTTCCATTCAAGAAACATAGCATCTAAACTGACATGTTTCTTACTTAATGCATCAGTACAGCACCTAGTCTGATACCACATGCATCTGTGTATACCGTCATCTCTTTGTTCTGTATTACCAGAATCCTATAGGTGATAGTCTACTCAAGGGAATAAAACAGGAACAAACATAGCACAACCATAGCATCCATCAAAAATGTCCTATCTATCACCTGCTAAAGCCATACACACGTCAATACCTACTTGACTGGTCCAACCAATCCCAAGGCTAACGGAAGCCCCGCCTCCATACATATGTCGATGCCTACTTGACTGGTCCAACCAATCACAAGGCTAATGGAATCCCCGCCTCCATACGGTCTGCCATACGTCCAATGTACGTTTATCCTCCAAGGATAACTAGATCACATCCAATGGATCCAAGGTAACGGGCGTCCCCAGATACCCCTGCTTCTAGTCCGCCTAGAACACTCGAGTCCTAGCCAAGTCTATCCATTATCTTGCTTCCCTCTCGAGTCCAACTCGAGCCAATCCATTTCCTTGCAGCCTTCTCGAGTCCAACTCGATTCAATCTATTACCATAAACTCAGACCCAGTCTTGAGTATCCATTACTGACAAACTCTAATCCAGCGTGAGTCATCTCCCTATTCGTTGCATCTCCCAGATCAACGAACACTTATTTTCTTTTATGAGTTCAAGTCCAACTTGAATCATCCTAACCTTCGTTGCATCTTCCATGATCAACGAACACATGCTATTCCTCCAAAAAGAATATCAACATAGGGTCCTAAACAATCCATTACTTTGCATCTTTCTCGAGTTCGACTCGAGTCATCTCATAACCCTATCGAGTCTAACTCGCATCAGCCCATACCATTGAATAGTCTTATCATATCACGGTTGCACATCACTCCTCAAGTAAGCCGAGATATCATTCAATGGAATCACAACAACTACTTATATCTCACGCAAACCATCCTAGTCGAACTCGACATTCCCTAAGCACAAGCCCAAAAGGCCTAAACCAATATCAGGCAAGCACTCAAGGAACATCTCCTCCGAATTCAGACAATCTACGTGAGATGGTACTAGCAAAACAACTAAGCAATCACAAGCAAATATACGTCCATAACTCGATAAGACCACATTACAACAAATCATGCAAAAACTAGTTGAACCACCTATCTGGTTCGTCACAACTAAAGGTCTATCGACTATCTCAGGCTCCAATCCCAACTTATCTAACAGGTCACTAGATATGAAGGAATGGGATGCCTCGCTATCAACAAAACTAGAACAGAAACATCATAAATAGAAAGCATACCTTGAATATGACGTCCTTTCCCTTCTCCGCTGCAGTTGTGGCATTCGACGAAGAAGGAACAGCGTTGATAGCATATGCTTTCACAATCTGCTTCTCTTTAGGGGGTTATGGGCAATTATCCTTGTGATGTCCCACTTAGCCGCAATTGAAGAACTTCCTTTCCCCAGGCTTTTCCTGACAATCTCTAGCATAGTGGCCCTTCTTGCCACAACTAAAGCACTCTTTATCTTTCTTGTCCTTCTTTTTCTGACCACGCTTGGTCTGATCCTGTTTTCTCTTATTCTGAGACTCCTTCTTACCTCCACCGCTTGCTTGCGGCTTTGGTTCCTCTACAGATGCAATAGCAACATCGGCCTTTAACTTAGGGTAAAGACTCTCTGATCTCAATGGTTTTCCTACTATAGACTCGAACGTCTCGTCGATGTAGTTTATCAGCCTTTCCCATAAGTAATCATCTAAGCCGGTTATGAACTTCTCGTTCTTCTTCTCGGCAGTGTCGATAAGAGATAATCCATACTTCGATAAAGTATTGAACTTAGCAATATATTTCGAGACTGCCCTACCATTCTGCTTAAGCTCCAAAAATTGCCTAAACAATTCAGATTTGTGAGCAGTTGGAATGAACTTTTCTTTGAAACGAGTCATAAACTAATTCCAAGTAACTAGATCTCCAGGAGTAGTCGCTTTAATAGCATTCCACCAATTCATAGCTCGTCCTTGAAGTTGACGCAATGCTAACTTTCTCTTCATGGCATCATCGATTCCCAAGTCCTCGAAGATGCGCTCACAACTATCCAACCAATCTTGAACATCCGTAGTCGACTCCTTTCCATGGAACAGCTTCCCGCCAAGACTAGTATAATCCTTGTTAAGCTTAGCGAAATCGGCCCTAGGCGCCTACACTACTGCACCACCACCATTAGCAGCATAAGGAACTACTCCTCGAGCATCCCTAAGCATCTCTCGCATGAAGGTAGTACATCGTCCTCATATCAGGAACATCCCTATTGTTTTCTCTTGAACCTGTACTCCTCGTATACTGGCTCATCGTTCAGTCTGTAAAGAGAAAACGGGTAACCATCTCTACAATGGTGTTAGTGCAGTGCGACTCCATCTTAGATATACTAATAGTATATATATATAGGTTTTGAAAACCAAAATATCACAAATACGCGCTCTCATATACGTATTATCTCTCCCTCGTGTCATTCCCTAGGTTAACTACGCAACCTAGAGCTCCGATACCAAATGTGACGGCCCGCCCCGCACCAGCCGACATTTCCAATGAAAGTGCGTCGTGCCAATGCCCGACTAGCACAGGACGGTCGCCAAAGAAAGGAAAAGAAAGAAATTTGAACTAACAACGAACCTGTAGCATGTCTCACAACGCATGGGATAAAATATGATAATAACATAACTTTGACATAAAACAGGTGAGATTGTGCTTAAGCTGAAAACTAAACCATCATAGCAGCGGAAAATCCAAAATATAGCTTATGTTCCACATCATCATTATTACAACTTTTAAAAACTGTCTCTAAAGCAAATAAGAAAGGTACACTACTAATGCCCAAAGTAGTGACAAGCAGCGACACAGGGAGAATATATGTATAAATGGTACGTGTAAGCCTCCTGCTCATCTCCGGACATCTACTCGTGCATATCTACCTGACATGTCTCTAGTCTGCTCATTTAGGAGCACCCAGAGTAATAAGAAGAGACATAAAACTCTGGGTCAGACAAAAGTCTGGTATGAGCGATAAGCAACAAAACAGAACAATAATACGTATAATCCAATCATAACTGAACCTGGACCTGCAACCAAAGAGTTAGCACAACAAGATGTACAGTACTCTAAGGTAACACTAACATAAAGTGTAAAAGTAATGGGGGTGGGGGTAATGATGATAGCAAACACCAAACATAGCAATCATCCTCACATCTCTCACTCGGTGCGTAAAGAAAACGATATCCACCACTTTGATCACCCAATTCTTTGCTACGATCACTCTGCCCCATGGATTCATAACAGCTCCACTACACTGATCCATAGCCACTAATCCGTCTCTTAGTAGTGAGTCAAAGCTATAGGCATCGATAACCCCTTAGCACACGTCCCGCAGCAAATTCCAATCATGAAGTTAACTCGTTGGTTTCCAATTGGATCCTGAGTTCTACTTCCTATTTGGACTACCTTTGCATCTCGGGTTTTGGTCACCATCCCATTCGAACTTCATTTTCCTCTCAGTTTGCTCGCTGTCCAAGCTCGAAGATCAGATCATGGATCCTTCTTGTGGACCCCCTTCCTGTTCGGCTCGTGGGTCCTCCTCTTGGCACAGTTCATGGTCTTCATCTCCGACTCATAGGCCATGTTCCAATTCGTGACCTCCCTTCCTCGACTAGATCGTGGCTCGTGATCTCCACTCGTGGTTCCTGGTCGTGATGGTGGGCTCGGGTCGTGGCAACACTTCCCTGGTGGCTCGTGGATGGTGCACCAAACTCCGGTTCATGGTCAAACCTCCAGGCATTGACTCGTGATGATGCTCCTAGGTCAGCTCGTGGGGATTGCACCAGCTCAGGGCACAGGCATTTCGTGAAGGGTGGTCCGATTCATGATGGGAGTGTGCTCTACGATCAGGTCGAGTCGTGGTATGTGCTTCACGAACGGATCGGTTTGGGTAGCGGCGATCCGTTCCGGTCTGGCTCCTGCATATTTTTCCTACAACTTCCAGCGACTTTTTTATGCCATACGACGGCGTTTTCGACTATTCTAACTGTTCTAAACAATTACAAAACATTTCAAACAGTCATAGCAACATGTAAAGTCATCCACAAACACCAAAACCATAAATAATCATGATAATATAGATCAAACATACCCAAGAACCCATGTTTTCCCCTAATCATGTTTAAGCATAACTAATGATAGGGTTAGCAAAACTTAACCAAATTAACACAAATTTCTAACAAAGGCCTAAAATAATATTTTAGAATTTTACAAATTTTTCCAGATTTTTCCTGAGCCATAATTTCGCTAATTACCACTAATCACCCCTAATTAGCCGTAATTAGTGAAAAACAATGCAAATCAATCACCTTAGCCACAAATAATCTCAGATATGAAACTTTTGGACAAAATGGTTCGGATTCCAATACACTCCAACAGCTCTACCTCGATTTTTGTGCTAATCCGCTTTGATTTAATGTAGATTTGGCTTAATTAGCAATTAGAAGGTGATTTGGGGTGTTTTAGCAAGTGGAGGCCATTGCTAGAGGTTGTAAGTTGCGGCTAAGAAATAAAATAAAAACATATTTAATAACTCATCTCTGCCCTCCCATTACCCTAATCCCGAAATGGATTATGGGCCCTCTTGCTAATCACCCTAATTAGGCTCGATTAAGTTGTTTTTCACCTTCTAAACCTTGTTTCAGCTATATCCCAAACGGTGAGTCCATTTGGCTAATGCGACCACTCTACGGAAAGTAAACCATCATCCGGATCTAATGGAAGTGGTTTCAGGTCAAAACTTCTTACCAATCAAAAGTTATGGCCAAAACAAGATCAGCTAGGGGCAAAACGGTCATTTAAAAATCGGCAAAAAACATGAACATGGGAAATGACCCCAATAGTCATCCCCCAAAGTTACATGACCATACGACTTCGTATGTGAAAATAATAAATATTCTACGATCCTTCAATGCGTACAATACGGGTCGTTACACATTGAGCGACGATCCGAACTTGCTAACTCGTCCCTAACGTCGAGAAAAATCTAGCAGATACTCGGGCTTGGGGACAGCCCTCTACCGATTACCGCACCGGCCTGGCAATCTCAAGACCCGATCAGATCCCCTTCAGTCCCTGCACTGGCATCACCTTCACAGCATCCCTTGGAGCCACCATCTTGAGAGCACCTTTGCCTCGCAATGAAGGCAATCTAGACCCAGAGTCCAGGCCCTGGAGGCTTTTCAGCTTCCCACCAATGCCCGGACTCCACAAAAAGTAGGCACTTTGGAACATGATGACAACCTTTATCCTCAACAACTAACACCATGGCTATCACCAACCGCCAGCATAACGCCTGTCGCCTGAGTCAAGATGCAAATGCGTCGTGGTTGGGCAATTGATCGAATCTCAAGCTTAACAGCTCAATTATGAGTTGCAACCTATATAAGCATTTGAGCTGACTGTAACAACCTACGTCCGTTAATGTCACTCACAAAGGGGAAGCATTAAGTTTCGTGGAGCATTATAAGTAAACAGAATGGATTATTACAAGACAGAAAAGTAGTACTTGAAAATTTTGTAATTTTATTGCATCGGAAACAGAAATAAGTTTGATTGCATTTCCAAATACCAAAATCAAGTACATAATATCAATCTTGTACAATACCTTCAGAGTACATAATTTTAAAGCCATAATTCCCAACAGAAAAATGCCATACGCAGAATCAAAGCCAAGCAATACACCTTTCAACTTCAAGCCAGAAGAAAGAGATATCTGAACTAAGCCTGAGTATTTCCTCCCTGAGAATCTGGGGGGAGGGGGGAAACGGAAGAAAAGAGGCGAAACAAACTAGGTCAGACATAAGTCTGGTGAGTCCAGTGACTTTAACAGTATAATCTTTAAAGTAACAGGATAAGAACATAAACTGGAAAGCAAGAAATGACTATAGAATAAACAGTCCTAACAAAGCAGACAAGATGAACAAGATATAACGTTGATTGCGCTTCTAATCACTATAGGATAATTACTACACTGCACCAATGCTAGTAACACCGTATCATTACTAGTTACACCGCACCCTTACTAGTACCATACTAAAAGTTGATCCCTCTTATTAATCATGATATTGGTAGTTTCGTGTACTCCTATCTGTTATCGTAGGTGCCTCTTTTGCTCTTACCCCCACGAGTTGTACCCACTACCTTCCCCGTTCGATCGGCTCCCTAACTCGCATGTATTTATTACTTGTGTTGTTTGACCTTGCTTGTATGTATTCATTACTTGTGTCATTCGGCCCCTCTTGTATGTAGATACTTGTGCTGGCCCTATCATGGGGTGTATCTATTCCCATGATGGCAACCCGATACGATTCAAGATGCACAGTGTATACTACTGATGCCCAGTGCCTGCTTTTTCCACTTCGGAGCACATGCACGCCCATACTCCGTCGGAACCTACACTGCTGCACCACCCGCCGCTATTTTGACCGCTTATAATCAGCCCAGCAATCGTGTCCCACCCTGCCTAGCTCAGGGTACCATGATACATCTACGTGGGTTACTGCTGAAATGGGTCCCCGTTACTTGGGTTTCCTAATCAACATGTTATAATGGTTAAATGTTCTCAATTTAACTTAACCCCACGCATTTTCTTAATTAATAAGTTGTACTGGTTAAGTGTTGCCTATTCATATGTTACTTAACCTTCTCACTGGTTTACGCACGGTTAAGTTTGTGAGCCTATATGCACCAATATTACCCACTTACCCAAGATTTACTTAACTCTTCCCTTTATCAAGTCCATATGTATTATTGGTTACACTTGCCTTAACCCTATCCACTTTGTTCATGTAATATTGGTTAAGTTATCTTCTTGTCCATGCTAACTTAACCTACCCACCTAACATGTTGTATTGGTTAAGTGTTGCCTGTTCATATGTTACTTAACCTTTCCATTTTTAGCATGTCTATTCCTTAGCTTTAATTAATTCATTAAAGCACCAACCTCTCACATTAGAACTGTTGTTTGCGCTTGCTGGATGTGTCGGGCCATTCCGGGAAGACTTCTTCCGCAAACTCATTCTAACCTCGGGTTTTTGGGCTTAATGCGCTAACCTCTCACATTAGATCTATGTTGTTGCGGTCGCCAGATGTGTCGGGCGGTTCCGGGCAGTCTTACACCACAACTCAATCTAACATCGGGTTAGGCACGTTCATCTTTTAGCCAATTTACACATTTACCATTCATGTCCAAGTTTATATGTAAATTATCCATAAGTGTGGTCAATTCAAGTTATGCCGTATTTTCTGGTTATGCCTAAAATTAATTATATGATTACAAACCCTTTTTATGCCAATTACATAATATTCAACTTTTACCCAAACTTTTCCCCAACGTTCCCACGTCGTTCGTGCGTATAATTCATGTGATATGTTAGGCTCGCAATTAGCCCAACTCATAAAAAAAAGGGAAAAAGGAAGAAACACATGACATCATAACTGGCATAAACAGTATAGATCTAAGATGTCATAAATCTAGTAAACATATAAAAATAGAACCAATCGACATACTGAATGCGAACTAGCATGGATCTAAACATGAACTTGCACGGATTTAATAATATGAACTAGTCTGGATCTAAACATAAAATTGCACGGATTTAAACATACGAATTGGTCTGGATCTAAACATAAACTTGCACGGATTTAAACATATGAACATATAGTTCTAAACATATGGACTGATATGGATCTAATCATATAAACATGTAGATCTAAACATATGAACATACAGTTCTAAACGTATGGACTGATATGGATATAATCATATAAACATGTAGATCTAAACAATGAACATATAGTTCTAAACATATGGGCTGATATGGATCTAATCATATAAACATGTAGATCTAAACATATGAACATATAATTCTAAATATATGGACTGATATGGATCTAATCATATAAACATGTAGATCCAAACATATGAACATATAGTTCTAAACATATGAACATATAAAATATGATAGTACATGTATGAACACGACTTGCATATAATTTTTCATAACTTGCATAGATTGAGTAAACTTGCATACATAACTTGCATACGTAATTAGGCATATGAATTAACATAGAACATAACTTGCATATAGTGAATCAAATCAAGCCTAAATCAAAACATAGTTTGCAAAGACATAAACTTTATATGATTTACAAACATTTGTATACAGTCCAATTCATAACTCATCATAATTACGTTTAAACAATTATCTTGTGAAAGTAACTGCACTCACAGAAAACAGATCTTGAATTCTGGGATCTGATTTCTGAAGTTGCTAAGCTAATCCGTTGATGTAGGCGTTGATTTGTTCGTTGTTGTTCTAGAATTCCTTTTCACAATTCCTAGGCTTTGAATCTTTATCTCTTATCCTTTTATCTTTAATATAGAATTTGATTTGTTATGGTGGCGGCTAGGTTAGTTTGTAGATGAACAGCATGACGGCATCATAGTTTTGGGTTGTGAGGTTAGGGTTTAAGTTTAGCTATGTATATATAGATGTTTAGGATTAATATGGGCCTTTAGATCAACCTAGGAGTCATCAAAGCCATCCAAACCCAAGAGAGCCAAACAGAACATGACATATATGCCCTAATACCTCAGAAAATCGTCACTGTCCAGATCAGCTCGCTGGAGTCGACCCCTACAGGGGGGTCGACACTTATGTCGACACCTCTAGGGGGGTCGAAACACTATGGCAGGACTTTTCCCGCCCAGCCTTCTCTACAGATTTGAATTTCGAACTCGATTTATTTAATTATTGTTTTAATTTAGTTTCTGCTTAAATTTGAAAACTCCTAACCTCTATAACTTCTTCATACGGAGTCCGATTCACGCAAACTCAGACTCTATCTCAAGCAGAATTCCGAGACGAACGCAATGGTGTAATCCGTTTCACCCAATTCTTCTTTTAAAGAATAATTATTATTTAATTATCTCTTATGTCTTGTTTTAAAATTTACGGGGTGTTACATTCCCCCTACTTAAAGGATTTCGTCCCCCAAATCTTCAAGTCAAGGAGAATGCGTATCCTACCATCCAACAGCCATCTACTCAACCATTCAATCATAGGCATCCATTGTCCTTAAAGAGGTGTCTAATTATTTCATGATCATATCCATAGTGTGTGTGTATGTCCTTATCTAATGCAAAATCAAGTGGTATACTGATTCAGTTGACCTCCTTAATGTGAATTATGTCGGTACCATGAGTCCATCATGTATGCAGTTATTCCTAATCGTACTTTATAACTTCGACATGAGTGCACAATCATTCATACAAATGCAACATCTATATGATAATACATCAAGTTTCAATCCATATACAAATACATATATGCATATGCAATAAGAAAGTGACTGAGCCGATCTAGTATCTAATATGTGTGTAAATGCATCCACGAGCAACCACTAGCAAACACTTGCATCCACTAAACATAACATGTCTCAAACACATGTTTACGACAATAGGATTTTCTACCTAAAGATCGAAGACATAATCGAGAGGACATAATAAACGATAGAATATGTCTAAACAAAGCGATGGAAAAAGGAGAAGTTAAGAATATCCCCTCAAAAAAAGAAATGGTACAGCGTACGCATCTTGTCTTCTGTCTCCCTAGTCG
This sequence comes from Allium sativum, assembly GCA_030737875.1. Taxonomy (NCBI): domain Eukaryota; kingdom Viridiplantae; phylum Streptophyta; class Magnoliopsida; order Asparagales; family Amaryllidaceae; genus Allium; species Allium sativum. Next base: position 461,919,367 of record CM060915.1, on the reverse strand, counting down.
CATCTCCTTGATCATTTCTCTATTGGATTTTAACTAACTTGACCTCCCTGTTGCTGTAACGACCCACCTTTTTGCTCGATTTTCGCTGGTAATTAAACCAACTAAATCGTTCACAAAGACGAATTGTTATGGGTACATACATACATTGAACAAAATAACAGAACTTTTCATTGCTCAAAACAATATTACATCAGAGTTACATGAATATCATAGTTACAACATAAACATACAACGGAAGAAAAATATAAATATACTCTTAGTGGAAGAAGAGAAAACAGCGGAAGCTTCAACCCTAGCAAGGACTCCAACTCAGAAAGAGCTCTGACTTCGCCCCCAACGAAACATAACTGGAAACTAAACTACTAGCTGCCCGTGTGAACATTAATGGGCACCCAAAGTTTAGGAAGGAACAATAAACTCCAGGTCAGTCATGGGACTGGTGTGAGGACATAAAATAGTTGTTTTATTAGGATTCATTTAAAAGTTGGGAAATTCACCGGACCACGCCGCTAACGCAGAACGAATTTACTCCATGTGAATGCCCGTGCATATAAATACGCAATGGCTTTTGGAAAAATGAGGCTATCATAGGCTCGTCCTACATCACACAATGCAAGTGCACACCAAACGGGCTAGTTTTATCTTATGATAACCAAAAATGTCTTCATACGTAAAATCCTCTTTCCATAATATTACGTAGTATGGAAAACCATTTCGCAAATAAATGTATAAATCCTAGATGGCATAACACCCATAATATTATGTCGCCATATATACATACATATATATATATACACAAATCAAAACAGTGTGGTTCGTATTGGAGATTGGGTTTTCCAACTTCATGATTCCTGGCATGAAAGATCAATCAGGGATACGAAGCGAAGTGCCTCACGGCTTTTTCGTCCATCACGGACACCAACTACAAATCGCAGGGAAGATCAATGGTTTTTGACCAGACACGGCCCCCCAAACATACCCAACTTCCCCAAGTTCATAAGTGGTTTCCCACTACTGCAGCTTCATCATCAATTCATATAAAAGTATACAACCTAACCGCCAGTTTCTCATCAATCCGGGGTGTGAGGTTTGTCGATGTCACGTCATACAAAGCATGCGTAGATAAGTAGTGCCCTGATCATACAAGCTTATTTCATATCTTAAGTATGTCACATTGTCCATTCACAACATGACCACTGATTTCCATCCATACATAACCACTTCGAGCTCGTACGTCACAAACCAGATACATATCAATGGAAATCAGTGTTATGTTGTTAATTACAATGTCAGACACACCATCCATACAAGTCCGTCCTAGATCTGAATGGAACAAAAATCCGAAAGTTCTCCTAACACGTTCGGACTTTCTACCACTCCGATAATAGGGGCATCTCTCTACTGTAGCTATTCAGTAAAGAAACCAATCGGAAGACAGTCCGTTCGATTGTGAAGAACCATGGTATTCATTCGTCGATTCCAAATCTTGAATTTGCTTCATGCGTCGTATTACTAATTGGAATGGTTTTCGGGCTTAAATCCGATCCCGGACTTTCCAAGTAATAAGCGTATTCATAAACGATGGTTATGGACCATACGGACTTTTCAATCCAATCTCCTTCCAATCATTTCAATTCATTTCAAATGTCAAGGTTGGATTTGTCACAAATTCTACTATCATTTTAACTTCTTTTTGAAATCAAATATTCGATTTCCCAACCCCTATTTTTTCAAACATACCTTCAATTCTCATACCTCTTTATTTCTTTCCCCAAGTTCTTAAATTTACCCAATCTCTATTTAGACAAAAATTTCATTTCGATAATCCCAACAACTTATATTTAAATATATGTTTGATAGAGTTAAATCGACATGTATCATACATGAATTCACAACTCAACAAGCACTATCAGAACTTTGATGTAAATATTTCCTATTGCTTCTGATAGTATTTGTTCAATCTTGGAATTTCATATCAAATATCTGACAACAACTCCATCCAACTCGTTTCCTTTTAAGATTCAAATTTTTAGAACTAATAAATAATTCCATATTCAATCACCTAACAACCTTCAGCACCATTTTACAACCCTTTTTAACCATTTCAAATAATGGTTTATGATTATAAATTTCAAAACCCATTTATCTTTGGAACTGAAATAATAATGGTTGAAAGTTACTTAAAAGCACTGTAATAGCCATTTAATTCCAATAGATTCCAAATCAATTCAAAAATTCAAATAATTCGGTTCTAATCACCTTAAAATTAATAAAGTAGATTTATCTTGAATTCTTTCTAAATTTAAAACTGGTTTTATCTGAATTTCCATTATGATCGCCGAACTGCATGCACAGCGACCTTTTCCAAATTTGGTTTGAACATAACTTGAAAATCGTACGCTGAAATTTTAAAATTCTTTTATATTAAAAAACCATTAATATTTGAAAATCAACGTTTCTAGTTTCAAGTCAACCGATTTCAAATGGTCATGTTATAATCATTTGAAAATTTAAATCGATGTTTACGAACAGTCGTGCCGCAGCGCGTTATAAAACAATTTAAATATAATTCCTTCAAATCTCTTTGAGTTGAATTTAAATTCAAAACAACTTAACTTCAAAATCGATTATGAAGTTTATTCCAAAATCATTCCTCAATTCCAAATCATAATTTAATTTAAATAGGTTGTAAACCATAGGAATTCAAAAATCCTTTTAATTTAAATTTAGATTTGAACATCATAAATGGTCCTTATGCGCCATTTTTATTTTAATTCCAATTGGTTTCTAAGTTTAAAACAACTTCAAAATCAATTTTCAAATTTATTTGAATTAACCATCTCGCCCGTCGGACTAGTTAGGGATAGCCAGGGAGAGCAGGAAACTGGATTTTACAACCCAAGCCTAGACACCATCCTCTCTGTCATCCTAGAACGTTCTGGTATAATATTATAAAATATTATATTAAATTTCAAATCTCTTTTCAAATTAATTGGATAAAACAATATTTTAATAATTTGATAATCGATCTTATTTATATGGAAGGAAAATTGAATTGGTCATCCATATGATTCCACAACTACGGTGTTGTTTGTGCTTCCATGCAAACATAACAAAACAACCATATAAATCGAATGATCATAAATTATAATCACCACCCATACACAAACAATTCAGCTGTGCACAAGTGTTACGATCAATGACGCTTTACAGTGTTCAGTGTATTGTCTAATTATATGCACATCCATTCACAATAACATCCATATTCAAACAATTATCATTATTCATCACATCACATTTTAATCACTACTACTTAAAAGTAAATGAAGAAATTAATTGTTCTCACCATCAAAGCTCCAATATCTTCATTATCAGAGCGAACAGGCCGATGAACACTGTTACCGCTACTCGTACTGCTCTCTATCCACTTCAATTAGCAACAGGCAATTTCTGCTAATTTTATATATATATTGGAATTAAATTAATTACAATGCTCGTTTATATATATTGTTATATATATAATGATATTTATTTTATAATTAATTCATACCTAAAAAAATTTACCAATATAATATATCGACATGTTCTATTTTCAGATACGGATCTAACAGCGAGCTAATCGGATTAAAGATGAATGAGATGTGAGGTTCTAAAGTTAAACACTTTAAAATTAAATAAAATAAATCAAATAAACCATACCAAATCTTGGCCCAGCCCAACACGTTTGATCTAACCCATCCTCCCTTCATCTTCTTCTTCTCATGCCTGCTGCTCGTACAGGATACCCATCCACCCGTGCATCTTCGTGCACTTGCACCGTCTAACCCCTCCGCCATTCACGAGTGCGAGACCACCAACTGACCTATCTTCGCGCCCTCGTCCCATTACACCTCACCAACATCGATCCATCCCTTCCGTTCGAAATTCGTAGTCGAACCCGCAAGCCTGGAGCACGTGAACCTGAACAAACATCAACACAAAATTTCATCGAAATCCACCAAATTACACCAAATCGAAGTCGTCTCCATTCTGAGCATAAATCTACTCAACGTTTCACCAATCGTCATCCGATCCTCCAACCATCTCATACCCTCATTTTTAACTTCTCTAATCGTCGAAACAGAATCCTACCAAACTCTCGTGGAAAATCCTACATCCTCCACTGATCGCAATAGTGTTGACGGTGTCGAGTAATTCTCTCTGGATTTTGATATTTTGATTTTTGAGTGGAAGGAGATAAAATTTCATTTACTGGAAACTTGAAAAATGGAAGAAGAATTATATCGTGAGATACAGATCTGGAGTATGACTTCATGGAGGAGAATAGGTGTTTATATAGACTTTAAGAAGGGTATTTTTGTCACTTGACTTATGGGATACTTGGCACTTTCATGAAGCTTGAGTCCTACATGTACTACACCTAGATGGATACTTGGCTCATTTCAGGAAATCCATCTCATGCGTAATGACAACAAAGAGGACACCTTCTTTTATACTTATCCTAAGCCTTTAGATAATTAATTTAACTTAGCCACATATTTGTAACACTTATAAATGTGTCTAAATTGAGCCTTACTTGTTAATGTAACATTTATAGATCTTAATTATATAAATACCAAATCTATAGGTTATAGATAATATTCAAGTCAAAAAAATAATGTCATTAAAAGTTTTTAAAAATAGCTTATAAATAATTTAGAAATATTTATTTTATTTATCAAATATATATACATATATAATTTATAAAATTTATACTGACAAATGGTTAAAAAATACTTATAAATCGTTATACCTATTCATATTTTATAATTAATATTATCAAAACCAGAAAATATCATTACTTATAAAATCAAATATACTTTTTTTAAAATAGGTTTTCTAAGAAAAATCATATAAAATAAAAGAAGGTACTTATTTAATATTGAAATTTATATTCAAACCTTATAAAAATTAATTTATATTTAGAAAATTGAAATTATAATATATACTAAACATTAAAAATCTTGGTTCGTTACAATCTTCCCCACTTAAGACTTTTCGTCCTCGAAAAGGAGAGTTCGTAAAATCATTCATAAGTAAAATAAATCTTACCTATAATTTTGTTGAAATAAAATTATTAACCTTGAAGTGTATCAAAATGGTTTATAGGAGCAAAATTTTCATATGACTAAATTGGTAAAACTCTTATATCAAATGTTTATTTATACAAACAAAGATCACGGTATTATAAAGATATAATTTGTTGGAAAGGTTAATTAAGTAAGTTTGAACCTTTATTAACTTTTGTAAGCATTTGAAACCTTAGGTTGATTTTTCTGACTTAGAATCCCATTTTCTATTTCAACCGTAGGAATACTACATATTCTTTTCATATAGAAAATCATACTTCACTTCAGGATCTCCAAAACAAAATTTGATTTCAAAATTTCAAATATAAGATAATGAAATCTATATGTTATTAGTTTGAGAAGTTCATCCTCATGACAGGGCAACTGAGTATCACCCATCGCGCAAAACCCAATCATTCATCACAACCCAGTTTTAGTCATAGTTACCCGAACAACCAAATCATTTCATATCTCGAAGTTGCAAATCATTTCATAATCATAGTTAAATACTTATTGTTTTCAAACATTTCTAAATATAGGGATTCTAGTCGTCGAAACCACTATTTATTATAAACAGTTTATAACTTATTTATCATATCCAAAACGGCTGAAAATATAATTTCCAAGCAACTTATGTCGACATCACATTTCAAGTTTCGACCTCATACCAAACCATGTGAATTTCAATTTTCATTCTTTACATAAGTTGAAAATTTTCTTTATCGACTCATATTATTATAAATTGGTCTTATGCAAATTCAAACTTACATTCCAACCATTTAAACTTCATACATGGCATTAACTTCTCTTAAAATTCAATATTGCTTCAACATTTCAAGACGTTTTTATATAATATTTTCAAGAGTATAATTCCAAAATTTTGAAGTCATATTCATAAAATCGAACAACTTTTCTTTTTGTTTGTATATCAAGATCTACGACATTTATTTATTCTTGTTTCAAATCCGAACCTCGTTTGGAAAGTTACTTTATCTAGCGATAATCTTTGAAACATTTCTTTAAAATTACCACTACGCTTTCGCTGCGCTACTTCGATTTAGCGTATACATATTTCAAACAATTTTCCCAAACATTGGAAATTGATTTCGAAGATTCTCCGAAACTAAAATCTTTGTATTTCGAAAAATCTAATTTTTCCTAGTCAACTTACTACGCAAGGCTTACTATTTGAAGTTCGGTTAACATAAGGCTTTGGACAAATTGAAATTACCTAACCTGAATCAGTTCCTAGTTTTGTTAGGTACTCAGGTTTTTTTTCCATTAACTTTTTCTTGAGTCAATCTTACTTCAAATTCCGTTTTCCATTGTATCGTAAGCGACTACTCTTTAATACTTTCTATTTGGATTGCTCATTCAGTTTTAATAGGGAAAGATAGTTTTCTCCCCCACTTAGATATTTGTTACAGTTTAAACCAACTTTTTTTCAGACAAATTCTCAAGTTAAGTAAAATTACCTTCAAATTCTTTGAGGGGAGTTTGATTGCCGAAATATACTTCCAAGAAAAAAAATAGCTTAATCTTGCATTTTACCATTTACAATTCATGCCAGGTATAGGTTCGACTCTATTGCTTAACCCTATCGAGGAATATGGTATCTTCTTTGATCATACTTATTAGATCTTAATATTTATATCCACATTCGTTATGACTTGATCAATTACTTTTGTTAGAATGGAGAAATGTTCGACGCATGTGATTAACAAATAAGCTTACGTATGTGCATATTTAGGATTCATTTTCCAATTCTTCAAATGAACTTTACTCTTAAACATTTTCCAGCTATTTACAGCTACTCATGACTTATTGTCCAGGTTAATTATGTTTTTAGCATATCTACCTTATATTAAATTTGTTTAATATTTCCAAAATATCGAAATAATTTAAGTATTTCTCGACGTCGTAGCCGGAATCATATAGTCATCCCACTTTCGAAACTCGGAAATCACTACTGATGGTGCCATGGTCATCAGTAAATTCATCCTCGAGCGACTAGAATGTGATTCTATATCTATCTAGTATACACTGGACTTTGTATATACGTTAGCTATGCGTATATTCAAAATCCCTATATACTCGATAGTCCAATCACGACGATGAATACAATACTCAAGAACCCTTATCCTTAATTATAATTCTAAAATAATCATACTTTCAAAACGATTTACTTAGTTTTAAAACACTTGATATAGATTTCAAAATACGCTCTCTCAACGAGATATCCCAAAATCTCATTCTAGGGCATTTCTAACCCTATCTCTAATGAGATATTATAACCCTGATGAGTCCTATCTTTTGTTCAAAATATGTCATACCCCATAGCTTTGTATAAACCTGGCTCTGATATCAACTGTAATGACCCGCCTTTTTGCCCGATTTTCGCTGGTAATTAAACCAACTAAATTGTTCACGAAGACGAATTGTTATGGGTACATACATACATTGAACAAAATAATAGAACTTTTCATTGCTCAAAACAATATTACATCAGAGTTACATGAATATCAGAGTTACAACATAAACATACAGCAGAAGAAAAATATAAATATACTCTCAGCGGAAGAAGAGAAAACAGCGGAAGCTTCAACCCTAGCAAGGACTCTAACTCAGAAAGCGCTCCAACTTCGCCCCAACGAAAGATAACTACAAACTAAACAACTAGCTGCCCATGTGAAAATTAAGGGGCATCCATAGTTTAGGAAGGAACAATAAACTCCAGGTCAGTCATGGGACTGGGACATAAAATAGTTGTTTTATTAGGATTCATTTTAAAGTTGGGAAATTCACCGGACCACGCCGCTAACGCGGAACGAGTTTACTCCATGTGAATGCCCATGCATATAAATACGCAATGACTTTTGGAAAAATGAGGCTATCATAAGCTCGTCCCACATCACACAATGCAAGTGCACACCAAATGGGTGAGTTTTATCTTATGATTACCAAAAATGCCTTCATACGTAAAATCCTCTTTTCATATTATTACGTAGTGTGGAAAACCATTTTGCAAATAAATGTATAAATCCTAGATGGCATAACACCCATAATATTATGTCGCCATATATATATGTATATATACACATACACTCACAATCAAAACTGTATGGTTCGTACTGGAGATTGGGTTTCTAACTTGATGGTTCCTGGCACGAAAGATCAATCAGGGATACGAAGCGAAGTGCCTCATGGCTTTTTAGTCCATCACGGACACCAACTACAATTCGCAGGGCAGATCAACGGTCAACGGTTTTCGACCAGACATGGCCCCCCGAACATACCCAACTTCCCCAAGTTCATAAGTGGTTTCCCACTACTGCAGCTTCATCATCAGTTCATATATAAGTATACAACCTAACTGGCAGTTTCTTATCAATCCAGGGTGTGAGGTTTATCGATGTTACGTCATACAAAGCATGCATAGATAAGCAGTGCCTTGGTCATACAAGATCATTTCATATATTAAGTATGTCACATTGTCCATTCACAACATGACCACTGATTTCCATACGTACATAACCACATCGAGCTCATACGTCACAAACCAGGTACATATCAACGGAAATCAGTGTTATGATGTTAATTACAATGTCAGACACACCATCCATACAAGTACGTCGTGGGTCCGAACGGAACAAAAATCCGAAAGTTCTCCCAACACGTTCGGACTTTCTGCCACTTCGGTAATAGAGGCATCTCTCTACTATAGTTATTCAGTAAAGAAACCAATCGGCAGACAGTCCGTTCGATTATGAAGAACCATGGTCTTCATTCGTCGATTCCAAGTCTTGATTTGCTTCATGCATTGTATCACTACTTGGAATGGTTTTCGGACTTAAATCTGATCCTGGAATTTCCAAGTAATAAGCGTATTCATAAACGATGGTTATAGACCGTACGGACTTTTCAATCCAATCTCCTTACAATCATTTCAATTCATTCAAATGTCAAGGTTGGATTTGTCATAATTTCTACTATCATTTTAACTTCTTTTTGAAATCAAATATTAAATTTCCCAACCCCTTTTTTTTCAAACATACCTTCAATTCTCATACCTCTTTATTTCTTTCCCCAAGTTCTTAAATTTACCCAATCTCTATTTGGACAAAAATTTCATTTCGATATCCAAACAAATTATATTTAAATATAAGTTTGACAGAGTTAAATCGACATATATCAGACATGAATTCACAACTCAACAAGCACTATCAGAACTTTGATGTAAATATTTCCTATTGCTTCTGATAGTATTTGTTCAATCTTGGAATTTCAAATCAAATATCTGAAACAAATCCATCCAACTCATTTCCTTTTAAAATTCAAATTTTTAGAACTAATAAATAATTCCATATTCAATCACTTAACAACCTTAAGCACCATTTTACAACCCTTTTTAACCATTTCAAATAATGGTTTATGATTATAAATTTCAAACCCATTTATCTTTGGAACTGAAATAATAATGGTTGAACATTACTTAAAAGAACTGTAATAGCCATTTAATTCCAATAGATTCCAAATCAATTCAAATAATTCAGTTCCAATCACCTTAAAATTAATAAAGTAGATTTATCTTTAATTCTTTCTAAATTTAAAACTGGTTTTATCTGAATTTCCGTTATGGTCGTCGAACTGCACGTACAGCGACCTTTTCCAAATTTGGTTTGAACATAACCTGAAAATCATGCACTGAAATTTTAAAATTTCTTTTCTATTCAAAAATCATTAATATTTGAAAATCAACGTTTCTAGTTTCAAGTCAACCGATTTCAAACAATCAAGTTATAATCATTTGAAAATTTAAATCGATGTTTACGAACTGTCGTGCCGCAGCGCGTTATAAAACAATTTAAATATAATTCCTTCAAATCTCTTTGAGTTGAATTTAAATTCAAAACAACTTAACTTCAAAATCGATTATGAAGTTTACTCCAAAATCATTCCTCAATTCCAAATCTTAATTTAATTTAAATAGGTTGTAAACCATAAGAATTCAAAAATCCTTTTAATTTAAATTTTGATTTGAACATCATAAATGGTCCTTATGCACCATTTTTATATTAATTCCAATTGATTTCTTAGTTTAAAACAACTTCAAATTCAAATTTCAAATTACACTTGAATTAACCATCTCGCCCATCGGACCTGTTAGGGATAGCCAGGGAGAGCAGGAAACTGGATTTTCAAACCCAAGCCTAGACACCATCCTCTCTGTCATCCTAGAACGGTCTGGTATAATATTATAAAATATTATATTAAATTTCAAATCTCTTTTCAAATTAACTGGATAAAACAATATTTTAATAATTTGAAAATCGATCTTATTTATATGGAAGGAAAAATGAATTGATCATCTGTATGATTTCACAACTACAGTGTTGTGTGTGCTTCCATGCAAACATAATAAAACAACCATATAAATTAGATGAACATAAATTATAATCATCACCCATACACAAACAATTCAGCTGTGCAAAAGTATTACGATCAATAACGCTTTTCAGTGTTCAATGTTTTGTCTTATTATATGCACATCCATTCACACAACAAATCCATATTCAAACAATTATCCTTATTCATCACATCACATTTTAATCACTACTACTAAAAAATAAATGATGAAATTAATTGTGCTCACCATCAAAGCTCCAATATCTTCGTTATCAGAGCGAACTGGCCGATGAACACTGCTACCGCTACTCGTACTACTCTTTATCCACTTCAATTAGCAACTGGCAATTTATGCTAATTATGTATATATAGGAATTAAATTAATTACAACACTCGTTTATATATATATTGTTATATATATATAATGACATTTTTATTTTATAATTAATTCATACCTAACAAAATTTACCAATATAATATATCGGCATGTTCTATTTTCAGATATGGTCCTAACGGATCTAATGGCGAGCTAATCGGATTTAAGATGAATGAGATGTGAGGTTCTAAAGTTATACACTTTAAACTTAAATTAAATAAATCAAATAACCCATACCAAATCTTGGCGCAGCCCATCACGTTTGATCCAACCCGTCCTCCCTTCATCTTCTTTTTATCACGCCTGCTCCCTTCCCACGCTCGTACAGGAAACCCATCCATCCGTGCATCTTCATGCACTTGCACCGTCTAACCCCTCCGCCATTCACGAGTGCGAGACCACCAACCAACCTGTCTTCGCGCCCTCGTCCCATTACACCTCACCAACATCGATCCATCCCTTTTGTTCGAAATTCGTAGTCGAACCCGCAAGCCTGTAGCGCGTGAACCCGAACAAACATCAACACAAAATTTCATCGAAATCCACCGAATTACACCAAATCAAAGCTGTCTCCATTCTGAGCACAACTCTACTCACCGTTTCACCAATCATCATCCGATCCTCCAACCATCTCAAACCCTAATTTTTAACTTCTCCAATCGTCGAAACAGAATCCTACCAAACTCTCGTGGAAAATCCTATATCCTCCACTGATCGCAATGGTGTTGATAGCGTCGAGTAATTCTCTCTGGATCTTGATATTTTGATTTTTGATAAAATTTCATTTACTGGAAGCTTGAAAAATGGAAGAAGAATTATATCGTGAGATACAGATCTGGAGTATGACTTCATGGAGGAGAATAGGTGTTTATATAGACTTTAAGAAGGGTATTTTTGTCACTTGACTTATGGGATACTTGGCACTTTCATGAAGCTTGAGTCATGCATGTACTACACCTAGATGGATACTTGGCTCATTTCAGGAAATCCATCTCATGCATAATGACAACAAAGAGAACACCTGCTTTTATACTTATCCTAAGCCTTTAGATAATTAATTTAACTTAGCCACATATTTGTAACGCTTATAAATGTGTCTAAATTGAGCCTTATTTATTAATGTAAAATTTATAGATCTTAAATATATAGATACCAAAACTATAGGTTATAGATAATATTCAAGTCAAAAAAATAATGTCATTAAAAGTCTTTAAAAATAGCTCATAAATAATTTAGAAATATTTATTTTATTTATCAAATATATATACACAAATAATTTATAAAAGTTATACTAACAAATGGTTAATAAAATAAATACTTATAAATCCTTATACATATTCATATTTTACAATTAATATTATCAAAACCAGAAAATATCGTTACTTATAAAATCAAATATACTTTTTTAAAAAAGATAGGTTTTCTAAAAAAAATCATATAAAATAAAAGAAGGTACTCATTTAATATTAAAATTTATATTCAAAACTTATAAAAATTAATTTATATTCAGAAAACTGAAATTATAATATATACTAAACATTAAAAATCTTGGTTCGTTACAGTTGCGTAACTTCTTGATCTCTGGTCCAAGGATGCACGTAGGAGCTCGTCTAATCGTGGCATCTTGCTCCACTTCCACTTCTCTAAGCATGCTCGGCTCCACTATTTCCGCGGTATCATGTAAACACTTCCTCACGTACGACATGTGAAACATGTCATGAACACCACTAAGCTTTTTCGGCAACTTCACTCTGTGGTCTGTCTAATTCTTTCTGTAATGGGGGATTGCCCTACGAACCTTGGTGCTAATTTCCCCACACTCCCCAAAGCGAACTACGTTCCTGCACGGTGACACTTTAATAAAAACCCTATCTCTAACATCGAACTCAAGGTCGGTTCGCCTCTTGTCAGCGTTTGACTTTTGTCGGCCCTGTGTCGTCTTCATTCATCTTCGAATCAAGTCTATCTCCTCAGAAGTTTCCCTAACCATATCTGGCCCAAGTAAAATCTATCTGTAGATTCCCACCATCAAGTTGGTGATCGACACGGTCGTCCATAAAAACCCTAATACTAGCTTAATAACTGTTTTTATAAGCGAACTCCACAAATGGAAAGTGCTCTTTTCACGTCCTCCAAAATCTAGGATGCATAACCTCAAAAGATCTTCAAGGATTCTATTCACCCTTTCTGTCCATCCATCCGTCTATGGACGATACGCAATGCTCAAACATAACTGCGTACCTACTTCCTTTTGCATATCACCTTTTCCTCTTGCATCGAAAACTGCTCCAAGCCCTGCCTCGCAAGTACCGGTATATACTGTGAACGGTTTGCTCCCATTTAGCAAAGTCAAAACTGGGGCTGATATCTTCGCAAAAGTCCTTAACGATCTTCCTATAGTAGCCGCCAACCCTTGAAAACTTCTTACTTCCATTGCTTTTCTAGGAACCTTCCAATCTTGGATTGCCACCACCATTATAGGACCCACTGCTATCCCTTCCTTAGAGACCACGTGTCCTAAGAACCTCACTTCTTTCCTCCAAAAATGACATTTGGAGAACTTAGCTTTGAGTTGATGCGCTCTAGGGTCTCTAAGACTTCCTTAAGATGTAGGGCATACTCTTCCTCGCTTTTAGAGAAAAACAAAATACTATCCACAAAGATTGCCACAAACTTGTTTAGGAACTCCCTAAACACCCTACTCATCAAGTCTACAAAATATGTGGGTGCATTTGTCAAACCAAAAAAAAGTATGACGAGCCCTTCGAAGAAACCGTTAGGAGTCCTAAAAGCAGTCTTATCTATGCTATCCTCAGCTACCCTCAACTGGTGAAATCTTGTAGCTAAGTCCAACTGCGAGAAAACCGAAGCACCAGCTAACTAATAGAACAAATCATCTATCCTCAGCAATGGGTGTATATTCTTCTTCGTGAGCTTGTTCGGCTCCCTATAGTCCACGCACAATCTAAGCGAACCATCAGTCTTCATAGCAAAAACAACTGGAGCACCCCATTCTGAAATGCTTCTTCTTATGAACCCTTTCTCAAGTAGCTCCCCTACTTGTTTACTGAGTTCTCTCCTCTCTCTCTCTCTCTCTCGGAGCCATGTGGAACACTGGCAATGCAACCAGCTTTTCATTATCTACAAAGTATATTTGGAGGTCTATCTCGCGCCTCGGGGGTAGACCCCGAACCTCATCAAAGATGTCACCATACTCACGGACTACATGAACAGATTTCAAATCATCGATGAATGCGTCAAGAGATCCTAGGTAGCTAAGCATCACTGAACCCCTAGGGTCACAAGAAATATCAAGGGTCTTTCCATAACGAGTCAATAGTCTTACTACCCTCTTTTCACAGTCTTGGATGGCACCATGCCTGGATAGCCAATCGATCCCTAGAATCAAGCCATAGCCCATGAAACCAGGAACGAAGGCGTTGCATCCAGACCCAATGCCCAAGATAGGCACTCTCAAAACCCGGCAAACCATAGGTAAGTGAGCCGGACCACTAATAGGATTAGAGACTATAATGGGATCCATAACTAGACTAGTATTTAGGTGCAGTGTTACAACTAATGAAGCAGATACAAACGATTGCGAAGCGGAAGAGTCAAACAAAGTTCGAACAGGATGACTGAAAAAGGAAAATCAAACTTTCAACAGAAATGCTTCTATCTCTCTCCTATCCTAGCGCCATGAGAGTATGAACCTGTCCTCCAGAAGTAGGTCCTGTCCTCTATCCATGCCCTTATCCTTACCTCCTAGGGTAGTCTTAAATCATAAGTCCTGCCTCGCCGCAATAGTAACAACCATGCTTCTTCTTCTTCCTACAGTCTTAATTATATGGCCTGTTATACAACAATAAAGACACCTTCTTTTGTTACGGGGGTTAATTATTCTTTCCACTTTCTCCTTTACCGTCTTCGTGGATTAAAGCCATATTAACAAATTCCTCATCCTTGGGTTGTGTTCCTTAGCCTGAACTTCCTCATCGACCAAGCAGCTAGCTGAACTTTCCTTCCATTGTCTATTTCCAAGATACCAAACGAGTCCTTCACTTCCTTGAGCCAATTTATAGCCTCGACAAACGTCTCAGTCCCATGAAAAGGTTTTCTGCCCATCGCACCGAAGTCCTTCCATATCTTAGGAAAGGCATCTAAACGCGGAGAAAGAGACTCAAGCAGGAAAAAGGGAGAGATTCAAAACAAAGAATCGAAAGATAGATATATAGCTTTTGGGGATTATGTTTTTCATAGTAAATCTTTCTCTTGAAAACTCCTTCTTTGAAACATGTTTTTGAAAATAATACTTTTGAAAACAGTTTTCAAAATCTTTTATATGTTCTGGTAACCTTCAGCTCTGATACCACGTGTAACACCCCACGTCCGTTAATGTCACTCACAAAGGGAATGCATTAAGTTTCGTGGAGCATTATAAGTAAACAGAATGGAATATTATAAGACAAAAAAAGTAGTACTTGAAAATTTTGTAATTTTATTGCAGCGGAAATAGAAATAAGTTTGATTACATTTCCAAATACCAAAATCAAGTACATAATATCAGTCTTGTACAAAACCTTTAGAGTACATAATGTTAAAGCCATAATCCCCAACAGAAAAATGCCATACGCAGAATGAAAGCCAAGCAATACACCTTTCAACTTCAAGCTGGAAGAAAGATATATCTGAACTAAGCTTGAGTATTTCCTCCCTAAGAACCTTGGGGGGAACGGAAGAAAAGAGGCAAAACAAACTAGGTCAGACATAAGTCTGGTGAGTCCAGTGACTTTAACAATATAATCATTAAAGTAAAAGGATAAGAACATAAATTGGAAAGAAAGAAATGACTGTAGAATAAACAGGCATGACAAAGCAGACAAGATGAACAAGATATAACGTTTATTGCGCTTCTAATCACTATAGGATAATTACTACACTACACCAATGCTAGTAACACTGTATCATTACTAGTTACACCTCACCCTTACTAGTCCCATACTAAAAGTTGATCCCTCTTATTAATCATGGTAATAGTAGTTTCGTGTACTCCTAGCTGCTATCGCAGGTGCCCCTTTTTGCTCCTACCCCCACGAGTTGTACCCAATACCTTCCCCGTTCGATCAGCTCCCTAACTCACATGTATTTATTACTTGTGTTGTTTGACCTCGCTTGTATGTATTCATTACTTCTGTCATTTGGCCCCTCTTGTATGTAGATACCTGTGCTGGCCCCATCATAGGGTGTATCAATTCCCATGATGGAAACCCGATACGATTCAAGATGCACAGTGTATACTACTGATGCCCAGTGCTTGCTTTTTCCACTCCGGAGCACATGCACGCCCATACTCTGTCAGAACCTACACTGCTGCACCACCCGCCGCTATTTTGACCGCTTATAATCAGCCCAGCAATTGTGTCCCACCCTGCCTAGCTCAGGGTACCATGATACATCTACGTGGGTTACTGCTGAAATGGGTCCCCGTTACTTGGGTTTTCTAATCAACATGTTATAATGGCTAAGTGTTCTCAATTTAACTTAACCCCACCCATTTGCTTAATTAACATGTTGTACTAGTTAAGCGTTGCTTATTCATATGTTACTTAACTTTCTCACTAGTTCATGCACGGTTAAGTTTGTGGGCCTATATATACTAATATTACCCACTTACCCAAGATTTACTTAACCCTTCCCCTTATCAAGTCCATATGTATTATTAGTTAAGATTGCCTTAACCCTATCCACTTTGTTCATGTAATATTGGTTAAGTTGTCTTCTTGTCCATGTTAACTTAACCCACCTACCTAACATGTTGTATTGGTTAAGTGTCGCCTGTTCATATGTTACTTAACCTTTCCATTTTTAGCATGTATGTTCCTTAGCTTTAATTTATTAATTAAAGCACCAACCTCTCACATTAGAATTGTTGTTTGCGGTTGCTGGATGTGCCGGGCGGTTCCAAGCAGACTTGTACCGCAAACTCATTCTAACCTCGGGTTTTTGGGCTTAATGCGCTAACCTCTCATATTAGATATATGTTGTTATGGTCGCTGGATGTGCTGGGAGGTTCCGGGCAGTCTTACACCACAACTCATTCTAACCTCAGGTTAGGCACGTTCATCTTTTAGCTAATTTACACACTTACCATTCATGTCCAAGTTTATATGTAAATTATCCATAAGTGTGTCAATTCAAGTTATGCCACATTTTCTAGTTATGCCCAAAATTAATTATATGATTACAACCCCTTTTTATGCCAATTACATAATATTCAACTTTTACCCAAACTTTTCCCCAACGTTCCCACGTCATTCGTACGTATAATTCATGTGATACGTTAGGCTCGCAATTAGCCCAACTCATAAAAAAGGGAAAAGGGAAGAAACACATGACATCATAACTGGCATAAACAATATAAAACTAAGACGACATAAATCTAGTAAACATATAAAAATAGATCCAATCAATATATTGAGTGCGAACTAGCACGAATCTAAACATGAACTTGCATGGATTTAAACATATAAGTTATTCTGGATCTAAACATAATCTTGCACGGATTTAAACATATGAATATATTGTTCTAAACATATGGACTGATATGGATCTAATCATATAAACATGTATATCTAAACATATGAACATATAGTTTTAGACATACGAACTGATATGGATCTAATCATATAAACATGTAGATCTAAACATATGAACATATAGTTCTAAACATATGGACAGATATAGATCTAATCATATAAACATGTAGATCTAAACATATGAACATATAGTTCTAAACATATGGACTGATATGGATCTAATCATATAAACATGTTGATTTAAACATATGAACATATAGTTCTAAACATACGAATATATAAAATATGATCTTACATGTATGAAAATGACTTGCATATAATCTTTCATAACTTGCATAGATCGAGCAAACTTGCATACATAACTTGCATACGTAATTAGGCATACGAATTAACATAGAACATAACTTGCATATAATGAATCGAATCAAGCATAAATCAAAACATAGTTTGCAAAGACATAAACTTTATATGATTTACAAACATTTTTATACAGTCTGATTCATAACTCATCACAATTACATTTAAACAATCATCTTGCGAAAGTACCTGCACTCACAGAAAACAGATCTTGAATTCTGGGATCTAATTTATGAAGTTGCTAAGCTAATCTGTTGATGTAGGCATTGATTCGTTCGTTGTTGTTCTAGAATTCATTTTCGTAATTCCTAGGCTTTTAATATTTATCTCTTATCTTTTTATCATTAATCTAGAATTTGATTTGTTATAGTGGCGGCTAGGTTAGTTTGTAGATGAACAGCATGACGGCATCATAGTTTAGGGTTGTGAGGTTAGTGTTTAGGTTTAGCTATGTATATATAGATGTTTAGGATTAATATGGGCCTTTAGATCAACCTAGGAGTCATCAAAGCCATCCAAACCCAAGAAAGCCAACCAGAGCATGACACATATGCCCTAACACCTCATAAAATCGTCACTGTCCAGATCAGCTCGTTGGAGTCGACCCCTACAGGAGGGGTCAACACCTATGTCGACACCCCTATAGAGGGGTTGACACCTGTGTCGACACCCTATGGCGGGACTTCTCCCGCCCAGCCTTCTCTGCAGATGTGAATTTTGAACTCGATTTATTTAATTACTATTTTAATTTAATTTCTTCTTAAACTTGAAAACTTCTAACCTCCATAACTTCTTCACATGGAGTCCGATTCACGCAAACTCAGACTCTATCTCAAGAAGAATTCTGAGATGAACGCAACGGCGTAACCCATTTTCACCTAATTCTTCTTTTAAAGATTAATTATTCTTTAATTATCTCTTATGTCCCGTTTTAAAATTTACGGGGTGTTACACCGACAGTCCAAGCAAGTCCATTCCTTGAGAACCGCGTCGTAAGACCGCAACTCACTGATCATTGTCTGCTGACCTGGCGCTATGCAAAGGTTCAAGTTTACTAACTCAAGGTCGAAACCAAGACTAAGTCATCATAGTGCGAAGTTATGCATCGTGCTCCCACGCACTTGCTAGAATATCACGTCCCTCAAACCGACTTCGACCTATTGAAAAACCAGGAGGGTTTATTGAGTGTCTGGGATGCGAAGTCCACTCTCGTATTCACGCATACTTGGCGACCTTTATCCAAATTCCTAATTTCGTTTCCCAAGATTCGCCGCTCCATGTTCTTGAGTGCCAAATCCGAAAGCCCTCTTACTTTCCATATCTCTCTCGCCTTCTCCCGAAAACCTAACAACACCTTGAACATCCAAAGTACAAAAGAAGTATTTAGGTACCCTCCATGCCTTAAGCTGATTTTCTGTCCGGATGAGAGAGGAATGGAAGCAACTACCAAGTCAATCACGACTCAATGACCACTCGTGTACACACCAGGTGCTCAATCATCAAAGTTCATGCGCCTAGCATTTGGGTCCGACCTCGCCTCAAAGGAAAATCCATATGAATACATGCCACGACATATGACAAGTATTGTCCTAACAATGGCATTTACATATATGAGTTGTTGAAACTTTGGTCGATGAGACTAGCTTGGAACGTTGAACGACCTTGTGTTCACAAATCCAAGGATTTAGCGGATACTCCAAATTATCAAGCTCCATCCCAACAACGTTTCAACAACCACTTAGAGCAATCGCGCGCGTAAGCCATGGCAATGACCATGCATACATACTTTTGAAATCTCAACCGAACAGACCAAATGATTCGTTAACCAAATGCATGCTCATAGGCCTTAATGGATCAAGTATGAACACCAAACGGTTAGCTCCCGATCCTCAAACATTTCGAAAGTTAAAATCACGCGATTACAAGCCCATGGTGTGCAATTCGCTTTCATGTTACCTACCCTAGCTCAGATCGCATCACACAAAGCCACGTGCAAACTCGTGATCACATACGCAATTACGACTCAATAATGAACCGTTTGCACTTCGATGCAATCGGGAGTTGGCAATTGACATTTGTTGTCTTTAATATACATGAACTAAATGCCTTGGATAGGTTCCAACCCAAGCCGCAAGACTCAAGCAAGTCAAAGCTCTTAGCAATGTTGGAATCCTAAGCTCATACCAACATATTCCGATAGGGCATCACAACCGCTCCAAAGTAGTGCGCTCCTGGCATACAATTCAAGAGGAAGGTCATAACCAATCGCTAAGCACCGCATGGAGATGTTTGCGCCCATACTGGACTCATCTCACTTCAAAGCACGTCCCGTTAACATAAAACATACTTTGAGGGTGAAAATGTTAACTTGCATTTTGGTCCGATTCCTAAAAGTACGCAAGACACACTCTACTCAACATATCGCGTGATATTACAGCTCAGAGGCATCGCCAATATCATCCGGGGTCCAGTACCAGAAGACTCAAGTCTGGCCACTAGTAGGATGTCGCATCCCTTGAACGCGGCCTCCATCAGTATTCGTCCGCATCCGAGCCGAAGGCGAGCCGTCAAGCGGGTCCGAGCGCAGTGCCGGTAGGGGTCGGGGGCCCCACAGTCCCTGCTGGGTGCAAATTTCGCACCCGCTGGGTGCCCAGAATCACCAGATCGACTCAAAGGCAAGATTCAACCAACAACTTCCTTGAACCTCAGGCCACCAAAACACCCATACTCATAACCTTCGCACCTCCCAAAAAGACGATCTTCGCACCCAGCAGGTGCGATCGCACCTAGGCCGGGTTTGAATTTTCTGCAAGTGCAAGGGGCAAGTGCGAATTTCTACATGTGGTCCCCCAATCTTACTTACTCCTACCCAACTCCTTTCCTATGAATACCCCATGACTTCACACTTCAAGGGGGTTGGATTTTGTGACCTTGGGACCTTCCTATAGCTCCATTAATGGCATCCCCTCTTTGAGGAAGAAGAAGGACAAAATTGTCTTTTTCCTTATTTATTCAATATATGATAATTATGACATCATATATCATGGAAAGTGAATGTAATGAGATATCATGAGATAGTCTCAACCTTGTAATCCTTGGTCATCAATAATATTCCAACAAAGCTTCAAAGTGGATGTAGGCACTTCACAAGGCCGAATCACTATAAATCTCTCGTGTTATTTACTTTTTTCTGCTCTTGTCTATGCGACCAAATTAATTATTCCTAGTAATTGGAATCTTTGGTGTTTACGACATTTTTTGCCATCAACACTAGTATTGTTTTTCTTACATGTATACTGGTGTAATTTCAAATT
Organism: Allium sativum; assembly: GCA_030737875.1. Classification (NCBI taxonomy): domain Eukaryota; kingdom Viridiplantae; phylum Streptophyta; class Magnoliopsida; order Asparagales; family Amaryllidaceae; genus Allium; species Allium sativum. The sequence goes on along the minus strand of CM060915.1, from coordinate 461,898,210 downwards.
GTGCATGTACACTTTTTTTCCAAGAGTAGAATTTGAATTTGCGCCTTCGTTGTGGTTTAAGGAAAAAATTCTACGTAATATGGCATAATTTCAAATTGCGCCAATTTATGCAATTTCAAAATAGCACCCAAACACATATACTCAAACCTAGATCCATTTTCTTCTTACTTTGCCCCATTCCACCAAATAACCTAACTATTCCTATATTTATTGGCCAAATCAAAAACCATCATGAGATCGACAGAGCGGGTTGTTCAATTTTTATCTACAAAGTGTCTGCTAGAATGTCTCTGCAAGCCGCTCAACAAACCAAGAGATAACTATCATCTCATTAGCTTACCATTGATTGGTAAGAGGTGTTGGAGAATAGAATGTTGATGATATTTTGATGACAACAACCATGTTTCAATCATTATCATTATTAAGTATAAAATATATACTAACACTTTTATCTAGAATAAATATATATGTATATGCAGGATTTATATGCAGGTAATAGATATTGAAGACTGTACAATAAAGAGATTCAAGATTTCAAAGAAGAATCCAGACTCATGAGTGTCAAGATATCAAGAGTCCAAGACAATCAGGGTAATAGCGTCTAGGTATTGTGTAAAACTCTGAATAGCACTCAAACTCTATTTTCAAATTATCTCTTTTCAAATTGATTTTAAACTATTATCGAATTGATTTCAAACTCCTGAGAAATTTTTTATCCAAGGATTTCAAACTTAAGATTTCAAATATATATTTCCTAATTTATAAGTTTCTTATTTTTATTTATAGTTTACATATATCTCTTTATAAATTGTTATATATGTGTTTATAATTATATTGTATATAGTTTTTATATTACTTATATATATAGTTTTTAATCATATGTTTAAATAATATTTTATTTGTTTTTATACTTGAAAAACAATATTTAACAATTAGTTTTATTTCAGGAATTACTAGAATACATATATTAGTTTAAATAATTTAAAAAGTGATTTAAATTTAAAAATACAAGGTGTATGTCGACATACAGAAACATGTATGTTGACACATAATAGTAATATTTTTTAAATTTAAAAAAGTTGAAGTCTTTTCATTTTTGAAATGTTTCAGAAACGGTTACACCCTTTGGAACACTATAAAAAGGCCTTAAATTCGAATTTTTTTATAACTTATCATCATCTTCTTCATCCCTTAACATACCACCAATAATATTCTCAAAATTTCAAGTTTATACACTTATACTAAGCCGATTTCAAGAAAAATTATATCAGTCTTCTTCTATTCTCATTCTCTATCAAATACTCTCTATTTGGAAGTGCTACTAAAGAGTCCTAGGGCAATTGTAATTAGAAAGAGCGTGGAAATGTGTGGGTGTGTTTCTTGTAGTCTTGAAATCAAGGTAAGACGGGGTGTGTTCCTTGTAGCCCGAGATATCAAGGAAATGAGAGGTGTTAACTTTGTAGCCCGTGAAAGAAAGGGTGTTGTAATTGGATATTGATATTAATAAAACTCTGCACAATCCAGCGTTGTGCGGTACTGGACGTAGGAGCAATCTGAACCAGTATAAAATATAGTGTGTTATTTCCTTTTCTGCACTTTACTTTTGTTTAAATTTGCATCTGTAAGCATTTCTATTATAATATCATTCTATGATTCATATAGTAGTTCGAGTTATCGAGAATTGGTTAAGGTTTCTACAAATTCTTTAAGACACTATTCACCCCCCTCTAATGTTTGTTTTTTCGTAAGATTTGTGATTCTCAACCCTAACAGGAGGAGATAGACCTAACAATCTTTCGCACATCTCTAAGTAATCTATTGAATCTGGATTGTCATTGGAGCACCATCAATGCATAAGTCGAGCAGCACAGCAACATCAACAATGTGGTGGTGATCATTTTTCTATTTCTAAGGTACTAGAATGTTGATGTTTCCTCGGCCTAATGATAATAAGAAGATGACTCAATTTAATATGAGTAATCCAGTTAGGCACAACCCAATTGAAATATAAGCAAGAAGTCGACTCAATTTAATAATTGTAGCATGGCGGAATAAGGAAAGTCATTGCCTTCAACGATGACAAGTAATCGTTGGTAGTAATTATAGCTTTGTTTTATCATAAAAATAAATTTGCACTAAGAATAACAAACACTTATGTATATTTATATTACACATAAAGTGTATAACCTCCGTCAATGTGTTGTTGCCCGATTAGTGACTTACTTGTTGATATAACATGCTCCCTTCAATCGGTCCAAGTAACATCTTAGAATAATGCACATTGAATTTTAATAATTTCAACATAGTAAAATTTTCCAGATTTATTTGCTTGTCACCAATTTTTAATTCAACTGTAAAGCTACTAATGTTAACAATTTCTATGTTCAACAACAAAAAATTAACAAATTTGTGAATTTCATACTACATAAAAAAATGAAATTCTTAAATTTTAGAAAACCCTATTTTGTGAATAAAATGCAAGTAAGTTGTAAAATTGATGCCTGTAGAAGCATCTTGTGTTGATGAATCAGGCATGTATCGATTTGAACAAAAAATCAATGAAAATTTTGATGAATTTAATTTTTTAGCAGATATGGAGGAATGAGTTCGATTTTGGATTATTTAACAGATATGGAGGAATGAGCATTTTGGTCATTATATATTTTTGATAAAATGGGGGCTACTAGCTAAATGTGGTTTGAAATACAATTTGCCTTGGTAGAATATGGTGAATTAACAAGAAAATGGATCCGGCTTGAAGTGAAATTACTCCAATAGGCGCTACTTGAATTTGCACCTTAGCACATATACCTTTTTTTAACCATAACAAAATCATAATTTTAAATTGTCTTTAAAAAGAAATTATACTAATGCAATTTGAAATTGACACAGTATACATGTAACTTAAAAAAAAGCGATGTACTGGCATAATTTAAAAATCGTGCTTGTATGTTTTAATCAATCTAGCGTCTGAATCAATCTAGAGAGGACTACAAATGTAAATATAGTTTTAAAAGAAGGCTAAACTTTAAAAAGTGAAAAAATAGAGAGAGGGACAAACTTAACAAAAAATTGGTGAAAAGTAAGGAAAGTTTAGAATTTAGTGAGAGGACCAAATAATAGTCTAAATTGAGAAATGTTAGTGGTGCTCCGGAATTCCACCTTTAGTGTAAATGCGTCCTCCCTAAATTTAAAACTTCCCATGTTTTTTTCTTATTTTGTTTTTAAAGTTTGTCCTTTAAAGGAAAATCCTCCGTTAAAAATATACCTATGTCACATGACTGAAGCTGTATGCTTTAATAATGGATTGCCACAAAAACCCCAATCAATCGTTTATTGACTTATTCATTTCTGCTCGAGTGCTTAAAAGCTCAGCTTGCCTATCAATATCATAATCAAAAGTCAGTAGTGTGGCAAAGCTGTAGTTATTGGTCTACAATGTGAGACTAGTCAACTAATGCCGGCTACTGTGTACCTTCTACCCGCAATTGTCAAACAAAGAAATGTGAGCACATTATCATTGATTACTCTATATGAAATATAGCACACATGAACATTTTAATATGTACGATTTTCCCAGGACAACTCCCTTTTCTGACCCATTCAATAATCAGAAGTATTAGTCTTCACACTTTATTGCTACTTTTCTTATGATGCGTCACCTGGTTTTGTAATCTCATGATATATATACATACACATGGTTTTGTAACTCAAAAGATAATTGTGGCAGCTTGAAGAATTCATTCTTACGGTCAAGAGGTACTAATATTATTTTTGTTTTCTCTGTTTAATTGATTCCATTAATAGGATCATGAACTTGCTTTTTCCTTGGATTTGATTATTTGAATTTCACTTTAGAATTGAAATTAGATCTTGATGTTTCATTTTAGCTTAGTTAGTTAATATAAAATATATATTTTGCTCGCACAGGATATACATCCATGGTTATAATAGGTAGTACCAGCATATTATTTTCAGATTTTGGGTAGCAAATCGGACTTGTAATATACGTTTTGGAATTGTGAATCTTGAAAATTGATGTACTTAGCCATATATTATGGTACTTGCATGGATTTGTTTTGACATATTAACGAAATAGCAAATATAAGATTTAAGTACTAAGAAGATGAACCAGACACATGTATCCATGACTGATGATCAGGAATATGGCTATGCTATATCAGGAAGTGCATAATAAAATTTTATGTTTTTAATATCAGTTACAAAAAAATAAATGAAAATGACAGAGGAGAGACAAGAGATTAAAGAAAGAATGAAGAACCAACAAAAATGTTGAAAGAACGGTGAAATGATGAAATTTTCTATTATTTTTTCGTTATTTTTCAAAATATGAAAAATAAAATAAAAAAAATAAAAATAAAAAAAAAAACTTATTTTCTAAAATAATTGTTCGTCATGATATATGTGGGTTGTTTGTACTTTATTATTCATTATGGAGGAAAACTCAAAGTTAAAATGTGTAACTAGAAAGCAATCTAATATTTTCAGCTGATTTTAGCATAAATAATAGATTTATGGTACTTTTATGGTTTTACATGTTTATCAAAGAAGATAAGAAACGATACGTTTGATTATCAAGAAGATCATGAACCAATAAATGTGCATCCATGATTGATTAGGAATATGTCTATGCTATATCAGGAAGGAAGTACATATTAAAGCATACAGATCTTAATATTTTCAGTTAGTACTTAGGCAAAATATTATGGTACATAGTGAAAATTGATGTACTTAGCCAAAATATTATGGTACATCGATGGTTTCTGTTTGATATATTAAAGAAGATAACAAATAATAGATCTGATCATCAAGAACCAATGTACGTACATGCACGATCGATTAATGTGGCTGTGTTATAACAGTAAGTACATATTTAAGCATACAAATCTTAATATTTTCAGTTGGTTCTAGCAGAAATTCTATAGTTGGCATCAAAAATGGACAACACAAACTCAGAAGAGAAAAAGGAAGAATCCAGTACCACGCTCCAAGATTTCATTCCAATTTACATCCCCGGTGTCGAAAGAGGATTGATCACCAAAAGAAACCGCAAACAAAGATTTCTTGATTTCCTCAAAGCCAAACCAGCCAAAAACTGGTTCCTAAAATTCAGAAGAAAGCAAAACTCGGCACAAACGGAAGAAGACTCTTCTGATCAAGAAACGACCCGACGACGCCGTAGGTTCCGAGTTCCATTCGTGCGGAAGTCCAAATGGCAATCCATCCTCTCCTACTCAAAAAAATGGATAAGAAACCCCATGAACGTTGCCCTGTTCATATGGTTCATCTTCGTAGCAGTTGGTATAGTCATCCTCGGCCTACTAATGCTAGGCTTCCTAAACTCCGCCATAAAAAACAAAGACACAAGAACAAAATGGACCGAAATAACTAACCAAATAGTGAACGCCCTCTTCACAATCATGTGCTTGTACCAACATCCACAGCTTTTCCACCACCTCGTTCTTCTATGCAAATGGCTGCCTAAAAACGCCGTCGAACTCAGAATGATCTACTGCAAAGTCCCATCTATAAAGCCCCACGATCGTTTCCACATAGGGCTAGTCATAATCCTTCTTCATATCACATGCATTTCACAGTACGTTCTCTGTGCTTTATACTGGGGCTGGACGAGCCATAACAGGCCGGATTGGGCTAACTACACCTTCATCGGAGTTGGTATTGTTGCTCCCGTTACAGCGTTTTTATGGACAGTGTACAGTCCGCTTGGTAAGAAATCTGACATTGAAGAAGTAAGCGCAGCCGCGTCCGTAACAGGAGGAGAAGCCCAAACCAGAAGGCAGGTTAGCGTGGTTTTGACCGAGCCCGAATGGGTAGGTGGCCTTTTCGACTGCTGGGACGATGTCACAGTCGCGTATTTGTCCTTCTTCTGCAATTTTTGTGTGTTTGGATGGAACATGGAGAGGTTAGGATTCGGCAACATGTACGTCCATATAGCCACCTTTGTGCTGTTCTGCCTAGGGCCTATTGTTGTTTTCAGCGTTTCGGTGCTGAAGATAAGCGACTACACGTTAAAGTACATCGTGGGCATTACTGGATGTGTGCTGTGCTTCTGTTGCTTTTTGTACGGAGGGTACTGGAGGATACAGATGAGGAAGAAGTTCAAGCTGCCAGGCAACAAGTTTTGTTGTGGGTATCCAACCGTGACGGACTGTTTTCAGTGGCTGTTTTGCTGGTCGTGTTCGTTAGCGCAGGAGGTGAGGACCGGGAACTTTTACGAAGGGGAGGAAGACGAGGATGGTTCATTTATGGTGAACTTGAGGGGAGATGGGAGGAGGGCGGTGGAGCCGTTGGACAGGGAAAGGACGGCTAGAGGTGAGATGGACCGTGGTGGTAGTTCGGAAGACGAGTTTGTCTCTATTGAGATAGGGAAAGAGCAAGTGATGAGGGCACCTAGTCCTAGTTTGATTAATTTGGATGAAAATGAAAGGAAGAGTTGAAGTTTTACACAATGTATATGAGGACGATCGATCGCCTCTTTTGTTTAGTTTTAGTTGGGTTGAGATTTATAACTTTACGTGTTAAGGTGATGTTTTATTATTGTTGGAGTTCGTTTGGTTTGTACATTGATAGAAGGGACTGTGGAGTTTGCATCTGTAGATTGAAATAAAGGATGTTGAAGAGGATAAATATGTTTGTTTATTTTTCCAACTATTTATTATTAGGTTAAGTTGGACATTTCAGTTTTACAGCATTTCAAGGGATGAACTACTTGTGCAGTTTTATCATAGCAAATGATTTCGATTGAGAATGAATTGGAAGAAAATGAAAGGAAGAGTTGAAATGTAGTGCAATACATGAGACAATACGTATTGAAGTCTAAAAGAAATTGTTATGGCAAGAATACAACGTACATGGTGAGGAGAATGTGCACGGAGTGACCGAGAAGAGGGGATTGCAAAAAGGAATTGTTATTCCAAAAATGTAAGCAGTCGTCAATGGAAACACTTGGGAAAAGGTCAAGCCGTTTTTAATTTTTAAACAAAACACCTTTGCTTCAAAGCAAAGTTTGACCTTAGCTTATTTAGATATTACTCTAAGACGCGCTTTCTTTTAAGATTATTTTATGCCTTTCTGGTGTACTGAATCAAGGTTTTCTCACAAAACTTGTTCTCGGAAGAGTGGAAGAATAGATATACGATGCATGCATTATTGATCTAGAAAATAGAAAAAAGTTTTCTTCTTATGTTTATAGAAAGTGATTTTTTTATTGATGATACCTATGAAAAGAACAGATATTCTAATTTCAGTGATCATATACGTATGTTGTTTAGATTCAAATTCAAACAATAATAACATATATCGTGTTTTGGACTTCTTTTGTTGTGATAATCATTTAAAATAATTTTATTAAAAAAATTCAATACATTAATCTTAACTTTGAATTTCATGTAACTTTTTTTTTTTTTTTTTTTGGGTTATTAGCATGTACATCCATAAACAAGACCAAGAAAGTAGAAAAATTGTTGTAACTAAGACATAAAATAAAAGGAAGAAAGAAACAAGTTTCAATTATTGGTTGTTCTAATGTGATGTGCATTGTACTTTTGATTTCAAAAATATTTTGCGTAGGATTCTTTCAAACATTCAACCATCTCAGTACAAACAGATTATTGAATCGCCGACTTCAAGATTCAACAAAATTTATTCAACATGTTCAATGTTTGTTTTTTACAACGCCTCAGATGTATTGGTACCATATTTCTCCAATCTCCATGCACGTACAGTCCACATTATCATCTTTGTGTACAGTTTAAACTATTTTAGCAAACTCTATTTTATTCTATGACTAAAACATAATGCAAATGCTTAGAGGTGGGCGCGGTTCGGTTCGATGCGGTTTGAAGCTCGATCCGCTTCTGCACCGCATCAAACGGTTAATCAAAAATGCAAACCATTATCTAACTGTTCAAATGGTTCGGTTTCGATTAGGTTTCGCTGTAATACGGTCCAGTTTTGGTTCGGTCTGGTTTGAATCCGTATTAAATATGAAACAAGAAAATTACTTTCATCAACAAACAATTTACGATTATATGACATTGTGTCACCTGAAGGTTAAAACACATAATGTTATCTTTAATTAATATTAGTACAACAAACGTTGAAAATAGAATATATATTGTTAAATTAAAAGTTAGATAGGAATTTGTTAATTTTTTTATCATAACATTGTCGGTGTAGCAATGCGGTTCGGTTCGGTTTAATATGCTTTGGTAAAAGTTTAAACCGCAACCGAACCGTATCGTCACAAGTCGGTTCGGTTTGGGTTGTTTGCTTTAGAAAAAAAGAACCCGATGCGGTTTTCCGTACCGTTTTTACGGTTCGGTCTGGTCGGTTTCCGCATTGCGGTGCGGTTTATGCCCACCCCTGTTAGAAGACCCGAACATGTTTTTGTCGGAATGTACGAAAACATCTTATGGCTACTGTAGAAGCTTTCCCAATGTCTCCTCTGAATCTCACGCTTCTCGTGAATTACAGACTTCCTCAGATTTCGACACTACTTCAGCGTGCAAAATATAAGTGTGTATTTCTTAGACTAAGTCCCTTGACTTTTATGTGTTGTTTGATTATTTCCATTCGTTCTACCTTTCTCCATCTGATATCGATGTAGTCTTTACGTCTGTGACATGTACTGTTACTGGCTATCTATACTGCGTTAATGCGTGACAAAATTGATAATGTAGTGCACTGTATTGTAGTTTTCTAATTCGTTTTCACAGCTTGCAACGATATCAAATGTTCCGTGCAAAGCTTAGTTTGATATTAATGGAAAAAATGGTCATCAAATATATGCCAAGGCACATGCATTTCTTGAACCAGCTATAGTTCACCTATTGCACTGCCCCAGCTTTTACCTTGTTTCTTACCGTCCTCTCTCATATATGTCTCCTAATTGGGAGGCTGACCCTCTGTATCCAAAATAGCATGGTCCTCCGGACCACGATTTGTCTATTTTGCAATTAAATTCATATTCTTTTAAGCGTTCAATAAACAAAAAAGTAATTTTTGTTCTAATCCACGATTTTAATAAGTTAATTAACCATTTTACTTTGATAAGTTAATCCACAACTATTTTGTAACTTAATCCACGAGTGGATTAACTTAAAGATTTCACCCTATTATATAGCTAACAATTGATTTTGTGCTTCTTCTTTAATAATTTTGCGTTATTTCACAATTATTTATGTTGAATTGTCCCTCCCGTTTGATAAAGTAATAATAAATAAATATGTGTTAAAATAGAGTTGATAGCACTTGAATTCAACAAAAAAGCAATCAATTAGATACAATTAGTTTACTAATTTTTTCTGAACATGATCGAACATGATATGGTAGTAGATGATTATGAAAATAAAAACTAAGAACAAAATTCCAGTAGAGGAGTTCGCATCAAATGTTTTCAAATAGCTTAATATTTTGAAGATACATCACTAATTGCACCGGGCAGCAATAGTAAATAAGAACTAAAATCAAATTCAAGATCTACATATTAGACAAATTAAAAGTAATTAAACAATACTAATAAATCAATAAAATAGAAAATTGTATATTATAATTGTTTGAGAGTATAACTACTTAGGGGTCTATATAGTGAATGTTATTCAAACAGCCTATACTCCTATTGCAATAGTTGAATAAAATGATATTCTACTAATGTACAATTTTTTCAAGATTTTAGAAAATAACTAACCACAATTATATGGAATAATGGTGATATTAAAAATATTATAATTTTTCTATATAATTAATCAACTTCAAAAAAAAAAAACAAAAAAAAAAAACAAATTACTTACTGTTATTACGTTGAATTACTCCGCTTAAGCTTGAATTTAGATGCTAGGATTTTAGAAATAAGAAGATGACGGAAAACACATAGAAGAAGAGTGAGAAGAAGAGAAAATAAGTACGATTTTTTTTTTTTTGGATACACTGATTAAAATCTAAATTTTAGTAAAAGCCAACAATCCTATAAAATAGGGTGGATCAAATTACTAATATTGTGGATTAAAATAAAAATTACCTAACAAAAATCAGAATCTTCAGATTAGCTGGATCCAGGGAAACACCCTTGTTTGGGTCTTCATCCCTCCTAATTGGTACACTTTCATATTCCACTGTTACTTCTCATCGTTTTCTTCCCTTATGATATGTCCACATGGCATTTTTTCGCGACTATTTTTCCCTCCGTAAATTACATGTTCACTTTTAGCAGTTGTTAATTCTTATCTGTTTTACTTACCAGATTTGTGTGCCATATGTTTATACCTAAAATCTTCTTATTTCCTTTTACATGTGGTTCACTGCTATTCTATCACAGCACTAAGTTTCCTCTACCATTTTCCTAAAATTTTAAATGCCTTCATACATCGTCCTCGCCTTATACTGTTGTTTTTTACACTATTGGACTTGTCTCATTGAATCCACCTTACCAAAACATGGAAATTCATGGTCCGTTGTGCTTGTTGTGTTAGACGGTGTAACTTCCCATGTTCCTAGGTCAAGAGTTGTTATTTGTAATTTCGGAAAAAAGTTACAAAATTGATAGAAACTTAAGAAAATCGTTACTAAATTATTTTTATATAATAACGCCAGAAAAGCATCAGTAATCTATACATATAAATTGATAACAGTAACGACACAGAACGTCAGGAAACTGTTGCAAATTTATTAGCATAAAAAATGTTTTTAATCTGTTGCAAAAACATCGCAAACAGAACCATCCAGTAAGCAAACGGTAAGTTTAGACTCAATAATTAAATTATCAATCAAAATTTCCAAGTTCAGAGTATATTGTTTTCTTAAAATAATATTGCTTTCAATTTGCATTGAAGGTTGTGAGCAATTTGCTTCGCAGGATGTAACTGACTAGCTCCGCAATGCTGTGCTTGCAAACGAAGAGATGACGAACTGAAGAGAATATAAAACTAAGAACTAAGTTCTACAGGAAAGAAAAGTGATAGAAAACGAGAAAAAAAATGATTATCATTTTGTTTTTCTATTTGCCTATATTTATAGCGTCGAAAGATGTCCATTCGATTCTGAACAATTTTATCTGTTGGAAATGTTCCGACCTTTCAACAACTGGTTGTTTTCTTACTGTTCATCCACTGTGTTTGAATTTAAAAAGAAATGTTTGATCTGAATAGCCATACCAACCGTCAATTGCAAAGTGTTTAGTGCCTCTAATACATTTCAAACGCCCATTCGCCCACGCAACTGGTGCAGCCTCAGACTCGGGCGCGGACGCATGCGTCACTACTTGCTAAGATAGATTATGATTTCATGTGTCTCTTTTCTTATTATAACTATAATATGGACCACAACTTAGTATATAAACAAATATTGTTTTTCTAAGATGTGAGACTATTCACAATGTAAGGCATTAAATTCCTCACATATCATAATGCACTATTTCTCTTTCTCCAGCACCTCTCTTATTTACTCATCTTAATGTTAACTTCTGACAACCGAACACCAACATGTTAATGATATCAATACAAATAGCGCATTAATATAAAACAAAATTTAAACACGAATTCCAAAGCATTCTTCATATTCATATTCATTATTTCACAAACACATAATCGTTCCCCAAATTTCAGATAAAACAAAAATTTACAAATTCTTACAGAGCAACGTATGAAGATGGCCCTTTGATGGCCATAGTACTCAATAACAAAAGTTATTACAATAACATTCAAAGCATGAGTTCAAAACACAACATACTCAAAAAAACTCCTAAGATAGCAAGTGGTTGCCTCCTGCACACCTTTGCAAGCTTTAGTCTCCAAAAACCTAAAAACCTATAATCTTATTCTTGAACTGCTCAACAGAGCATTCAAGAGTTAAAGGAAAAAGAAATAAAAATTTAAGCTTAGACACACATTCTGGTGTGAATAATAATATAACAGCTTAAAAACGGATATCTAGTGAGACCACATCGTTGAGTGGGATGAATTGTCCCCATACCGATATCCTTAATCAAGGAAATCAACCAACGTTGCACCTGCAATCATAATGGTTAATAACATGATAATCAAAAATCAATTATGAATAATTATATGCAATTCCCGTCATATGGTCAATCCTGACTATCTGTCTTTAATCTTGACATTCTTTTTAAAGGGTAATCCTGACTATTTGTCTTATGTGTAATACTGACTCTTTATCTATTCCTGGCTATCTATCTCTTCCTGACTATCTGTCTCTATTTCATATAACTGCCTCAGTCCTACAAGATTTACCAAAATCATCTAACTTGCTATTATAAACAAACTGGACGGTATGTCCAAATTTAACTCTCAAATGAGTATTTGTCTTACTCTTAGTTTTGCTAGGATGATTAAGAACCAAATAGTTTTGCGGGATCGCTAATAACCTATTTCATTGTGTTTCTTTTTATGCATACCATAATTTTAATTTCACCTAGCTTTACCCTATGCACTAAAATTTTAGACAAATTTAGCTAGAAGCGATAGCTAAAGTATAAGACGTGTCCCTACACCAATCCTATATGGTTTTCTAATTTTCTGAGTCATTACTATCATTTTTCCATCTACCCAATTGTGAATATATTATCAATTATGAAAAATACTAGGTTAAATACTTTTCAAATCTATTTCCTTGAAAACACAAGCTTTTGTAATTCAATCATTTGAATATCATCTTTAAACAAGGAAATTCCATAACTTTTTACTAAACAAATCGATTATGTCAAATATACGCTTTTAAACATTAGTTGATGATATTATGAAATTATTATAAGTAAACATGCTTCAAAAACATACGGAAATCAAGCTAAAACCACTTTAAAAGTAACTACAAGTTTCTTTTGAATTCCTTAGAACCCATTCAAAACATTCAAAGAGAAGGGAAATCAGTCTTTATAAGCTTCGGTTCGAAGCCATTTAAGATCATTCGAGATAAAAGATTTGTTGGGAACTTATATGCATAAATTCGAAACAGATTGATTCACATATATATAGCGTCGAAGCAAAAACCAGGCTTCACACCTCTACGGCGTCGAAGCAAACACTTGGCTATGCACCTTTATGGCATTAATGGAAACAATAGCAACATGGGTGCTTTGAAATACAAAACATGGAGCTTTGACCCCAAAACATATGGATTTGCAAAACAACAACACAAATCTTTTAAAACCATTCAAAACCAATTTTAAAGTGAATCAAAGAAAACTGTTACGAAGCAAAACAAAATAAGCTTAAAGCAAACTGCATTGAAGCCAAATCAATTTATAAAAATGACACGAGGGAATCATCTTCAAAGTGAAGTAAAACAAGAGTTGGAACCATTTATAAAAGAAGCGAGTCCACATATTTGATGCAAAGGACCGCTTTGAAGCTTTCCCTTTTCTTCGTCCTTGGTTCGGATAACTCCATACTAACTTGCATCAATATCATGCGCTTTGAAGCAGAATGTGTAACACCCCGTAATTTTAAAGAACATTAATAAACTAAAGAATACTTAATTTAATGTCGAGAATTAAGTAAAACGGACCGTACCATTGCGTTTATCTCAGAATTCTGGTTCTGATGGACTCCAAGTTTACGTAAAACGAACATCCTGTGAAAAAAATATTAAGGTTAGAAGTTTGTATACATGTAAGAAAATTATATATAAAAAAGTGAACCAGAAAATAATTCGAATTCGAAGAGCGGGAGGCCAACGCGGGATTTAGACCCATTAGGGGTCGACCTCTGGGTCACCCACTCAAGGATGTGTCGACTTTAGGGTCGACCCCTGGGTCAACCTATCCCAGATCTGGCCTGGTTCATTTCCTGAACCTGGTCTTGTTTGTTAGCGAGATTCATTGGAAAAAGTCCATATAAAAGCTAGCATTTCTATTGTTTTCTACACCTAAAACAATGGAGACATGGAGATGTTGCCTCTCTTCTGCAATATCAGCATATTATACTCTGTTCTTTAGATCCAATCTCTGTGATTTCATGTTACTTTTAGATATAAAAAATTAACAGTAATCTTGACATCTTAATAAAACAAATCTGAGTCTATGCCAGTTAAGAAACTGATTTATATCTAAACAAACCTGCTATAATCACATGTAGTTTTACATACACCTATTTTGTTGTTCGGTTGTTTTTATATGCCTATTTATGTTATTCTTCCTCTCTCGTTCCCTTTTTATTTTTATACCCTAGGTTTCCTTCGAGAATAGGCCAATATCGCTAAAATATGCGTACGAATGAAATTGGGATTAATTGGGAATGATAATTTGGAGCATACCTTATACTGTGTAATATGACTGAAATTAGGGGTGTATGAACACGTAAATCTGTAGGCATAATTCAAAGATTAAGTGGAACATGTTAATCTGTGGAGTTGTACGGACATTGTTAACCCGTGAAAACTTAACTTGTTGAATTTATGGGGGGTTAGGCTTTAAGACTTAACCTTTGGAAATCCTAGTTGACTGGGGACACAAATTTAGGGGTTTGACTTGTGTCATCTGTTGTGTGGGACCCATATTAGTTGGTAACCCATTCTGGTATTAAACGGGGACCCCGCACTAGGTTTGGGTCAGGGCACGCTTACTGAGCTAATTATGAGAGGTTCATCTGGGTGTTCTGATGGCGCGTTCCAACAGGGTCATGTGCGTGCACGAGTCCGGCCTACCTGGGAAAATAAGCCGCTATAACACCTGTAAATAGGCTTGTGTCCTTCTGTAGGTTGCCACTTAGGAAGTAATACACCGACACAGGGTATTTACGCATTAGGGAGCCAATTGCTTGGGGTAGTAATTAGGGTACATCTAGTCCTGTTTAGGTACCTGTTATTTCTGTTTGGGGTAACATCCATTATTTCTGTTTAGGTACCTGTTATTTATGTTTGGGGGTAAAACCCGTTACTAGAAGTACACCTAAGTCTAGCATTATGTTTTTGTTGGGATCATTCTGTTTCTATTAAGTAATTGGAAAACACTTAATCCAGTATACTAGTATTGGTGCATATAAAGTTGTTGAGAAGCATAGTTAATCCTGTTCATTCTGTTTATCCTGTTCATCCTGTTTATACCTGTTATACAATATAGTTATCTCTTATCTAGATAATTTTAATGTCTTGATACTTTTTATTTCTTTATATGCTAAAAGTCACTGGATTTTCCAAACTTTATGTCTGACCCGTTTTGTTTCCTTTTCTCTCTCTTCCTTCCCCCTAGGTTCTCAGGGTGGGAACATTCAGGGTTGATTAGGATTCTGTTTTCTGTTTCTTCTTGGATTTGGATCTGCTTTGATATATCGTTTTGTCTACTTTTCTACTTGTTTATGGCTACTTATGGGGATTATGATTTTTCATTTTTGCATTCTGATGGTTTTTCAGCGCAAGACAGTGTTTTTATTTGTTGTATTTTGTTCCAGGATTTTAGTCAGATGTTGTAACTGGATTTGAGACCACGATGTTTTCTGTTGAAAAAATAAAGTTTTAAATTTCTGCTGCTATTTTGTATATCTGTCTTGTGGGATTCTGCTTCTGTTTACCTATAACGCTTCACGACATTTAATGCATTCTGATAAAGAGTGATATTAACGAACGTGGAGGTGTCACAATTAGTATCAGAGCTGAAAGTTACAAGATCGGATAAAAGTTTTGAAAATTGTTTTCAAAAGCAAAGTATTAAAGTAAGCCTGCTTTTGAAAAAAACAAATTCCCCAAAGCCATATAAAGTATCTTCAATTCTCTATTTGAACCCCTTTTCCTTTTTTTTTCAGCATGTCTGGGGAACCGAATCTTCCCGAGGGCGTTCGAATACCGGCTTGGTTTTGTAGGTACCTTGAGGCTATGGCACCTGCCGAAGGCCAAGGAGACGCCCCTTCCCTAGTTGCAGCCATCGTTTCTCCTCTTCCGCGAGCGGAAAATTTCTCTAAGATATGCAAGGACTTCTATGCAATGGGAGGAAAACCATTTCGTGGGACTAAAAGCTTTGTGGAAGCACGTAATTGGCTAAAAGAGACATAGAATTTGTTTCTGCTTTTTGAGATTGATGACTGTAGAAAGATACAGTTGGCCGCATGGCAGCTTAAGGACGAGGCTTCGTCCTTGTGAGAAGTGATGCAAGCAGGGCACTAGTTGATACTTGGGATGGTTTCCGACAGAGATTCAAGACAAAGTTTCTTTCTCAGACAGATGAGGATATGCAGATGGAGATATTTCTGGCACTTAAGCAAGGAAGCATGTCTATTAAGGAGTATGTCAATAAGTTCAATTAGTTGGCATAGTTTGGTCTGGAGCTGATGAATACAATATATAAGAAAGCTTTAAGGTTTGCAAGAAGATTGAATCGGCCTCTTCAAGCACTGGCACTATCGTACATACCAGTGGGGGCTACTTTCGAGAGACTAGTTGATATGACACTGATGCACGAAGATGGTAAGGATGAGAAAAAGGAGGCTAAGACTGATGAGATGCAAAACAAGAAAGTATGGCCGAAGAAAGAACAACAAAAGAAAGGTGGAAAGAACGACATAGCTTTGAATAAGAAGAGATGTCATGGTTATGGGGGCTTGGGTCATGTGGTCAAGGATTGAAGAAAAGGAAGAATACTTGTTACAGCTGTAGCGAAACTGGACACTATAGTAAGGAATGCCCGAAGAAGCAAGGACAGGTGTAACAACCCATGTTTTTATAACGTGTAATAACCATAAATCAAGGCAGAATTAATTTTTAAAATAAGAATCAAGGGAAACGGGTTACGCCATTGCGTTCGTCTCGAAATTCTGCTTGGAAACGAGTCTGAGTTTTCGAAAATCGGAGTCCGTATGACCAAGTTATGACCATTCGAAGTTTTCAGAAATTTTCAAATTCAAAACAGACTCAATTCGAATTCAAAATTCGAATTTCAAACCTCCAAATGGACTGGGCAGGAAAAATCCCGCCCAGGACCAGGTCGACCTGAGGGTTGACTATGTAGTCGACCTACCCAGGGCCAGGTCGACCATAGTGTCGACCTGGGGGTCGACCTGGCGCCCGAGCCCATTTCTGAAGCTAGATTCACTCTGATGTATTTGGCCTCATTTCTGTCCACATTCGTTGACCTGACCCTATAAATACAGCCCCTAACACCAGTCTCTCTACACCAAATTTCTTTCTAACCTTATGCTGCTCTGATTCTGGTTGAAAAGTTTGGGAGAGGGACTGCTTCTACTACGTTGAGACTGCGTTAAAGGAATTGCTAATTAGGGGACTTCTATTAGGACTTGACTAAGCAAGAAACGACTCTCTTTTTCTAATTCTCGAACCACGATCTGTAAGCCCCAGTTATTTTCAGATTTAAACTGTAAATGTATTTTGAATATGATGTAAAATTGAAATTGGACCTATATATGATGACTGTTTACATTCATTCTTGTTCATCTTGGATCTTGACTCTTGAATATTACTATGACATTGATTTGGGGCCTATTCATGTTGTAAATCAAAAGGAGAAACCCCTCTTATTATCATGTTGAACCTGTTATTAGCCACATGTTTATGATTATCACCTTATGGCAGTCGTACCGTGACTATACTATCATCTTATGACAATTGTTACTATGACTATACTATCACCTTATGACAGTCGTTACCATGACTATACTATCACCTTGTGACAACTGTTATTTTGACTAGTACCTTATCTTGCTAGATTTGGAATCTTTATGTTTGAGGCCAATATTTCATATGCGAGTAATGTTTTATTTCAAGTCATATCATGCTATGCTAGTAATCACTCTTGCCACCTTATACCCATTTCTTTTTATGTCACTCCCTAATTAGATTTATTTGTATCGATTCGAACCTTCGTGCGATGGGAATACGATTTGGGTAGATTAGGTAAAATATGAATTAGCTTTAAACTTGAACATGAACATTACTATGACTTGAACCTAAATATGGACATGAACTTGACACGATTTGACATAAAACATGACTTGAAAACTCGACATGAATCTAAACATGAAAACTTGAACGTGGGCATGACAGTTAGATAAACTAGAAAATGGCCAACTCGAGGTTGGGTTGAGTTTGCAGTGTAAATCTGCCCGGAACCGCCCGACAAATCCAGTGGCTGCAAACAATAGGATCCAATGTGGGTAGTTGGTCATATCGCACGTAAAAACCCGAGGTTAGACTATGTTGTGGTGTAATTCTGCCCAGAACCGCCCGGCAAATCCAGTAACCACAACAGTTAGTCTAATGTGAGAGGTTGGCGTGCACTAATGAATTAATGCCACATGATTGGGTTAAGTCATGAATCACTTGAATATACTTAACCAACTTGACACGTTGACTTGATAGGGTTAAGTCATGAGCTGCTTGAACACACTTAACCAACTTGATACATGATCTGGATAGGGTTAAGTCACGAATTTGAATGACAACACTTAACCCATTAGAAACCCTAGTTACGCGGTCCTTTTCAGCAGTAACCCACTTAGATGTATCACGATACCCTAGGACTAGGCAGGGTGGGGCACGATTACTGGGCTGATTGTAAGTGACCAGAGCGACGGCTGAGTAGGTGCACCATTGTAGGTTCAGGCGGGCTATGGTCGTGCACGTAGTCCGGAGTTGAAAAAGCAGGCATTGGGCACCCGTAGATTTACACTGTGCGTGCTTGATTCGTGTCGGTGGTTGGCACCATAGGACTTGATACACCCTATGGTGGACCTAGCACAGGTAACTACATTTCTGGATAGGGCCGTATGACACAGACACATGACGAGCTAGGACTTGTAGGGAGCCGATCGATTAGTAGATCGTACCGTAGGACCCCGTAATGGGTCACTTCATGACACTGGGCTAAGGGATCATTTCATGGTTAATACTTGATATGGGTTAGAATACCAGTACAGTTGGTGCAGCAAACCTTGAACATGCGATGCCAGACTTGACTTATCTTGTTATCTTAATTATCCAACTAGTTCTGTTATCATCCTTATGTTTAATTCCAGTTTTCACATATGTTACCTTTACTAGTTTTCATACTGAAAGACACTAGGGCTTACCAGTCTTTATGACTGAACCTTTTTCTTTCGCCCCTTTTTCTTTCGTCCCCCCTCCCCCCCCACCCAGGTTCCCAGGGAGGAAACACTAGCTCTTAGCTTGGATTCAACTTGCTTTCTGACAGCTCATGTACAGTTTGGTCTTGGGCTATGCTATGGCTGCTTCTGCTATTTATGGGGAATAATTTACTTTTGTTTTAAAGTTTATGCTTCTTTACTATGAACTTGATGTAATGGAATAATTTGTATCTTGGATATATGAGCTTTTGACTCTTTTCTTGGAAATAATAAAACATTGGTTTTTAATTTCTACCGCTGCTTTATTTATGTTCTGCCTTGTGATATCTCTGTGCATGTTTACCTAGATAACACTCCACCAAAACTAGTGCATTCCCTTTGTGAGTGACCCTAGCGGAGGTGGGGTGTTACAATTTGGTATCAGAGCAGAAGGTTACCAGGCTGGGCAAAAGTTTTAAAAGCCTTCTAATACTATTTTCAAAACCATTTATAAAGAAGCATTTTTCAAGAAAAGTTTTATGTTTAAAAAGGTTATTCCCCAAGAAGCCATTAGCACTTCCCTTTGTTTCCTCGATTGAATCTTTTCTTTTCGTTTTTCAACATGGCCGATCTTAACCTTCCTGAGGGAATACCCGTGCCTGGATGGTTCCGAAGGTACTTAGAAGCCAGGGCCAACGACGCAGGCACGGCAGACATCCCTTCTCCTCCTCCCCCAGTGGTCGAGGTTCCTCCTCCTCCTGGTACCGCCTTTGCCAAAATATGCAAAGACTTTAAAGCGATGGGCGGCAAGAACTTCGTTGGAACTGAAACCTTCGTTGAGGCACGAAACTCGCTAAAGGAAACAGAAGACTTGTTCATTATCTTTGATATGGAGGACCATAGGAAAGTTCAGTTGGCAACATGGTTGTTGAAAGAGGAAGCTGCATTTTGGTGGGAAGTCACCAACGCTACCAAGCCAATTGAGACTTGGGCAGACTTTAGAGAAAGGTTTGGGCTCAAATTCCTATCGTCGGTAGAGGAGAACCTTCAGATGGAGAGGTTCCTAGCACTCAAGCAAGGGGATATGTCTGTGAGGGAGTACATGAATAAGTTTAATCAGCTTGCTCGGTTCGGTTTGGATTTGGTCAACACAGCCCAAAAAAAGGCTGTACGCTTTACTCGAGGATTGAACGAGCCACTACACAGCTTGGCCCTAACTCATATACCCATGGGGGCGACCTTTGAAAGCTTGGTGGATATGGCTCTACTCCATGAGGAAGACAAGAATAGCAAGAAGGAAGTTAAGCCTAATGAGACTCAGAATAAGAAGGCTGACTTCAAGAAGTGGAACAACAAGAATAAAAAGAGCAACAACAAATCACGTGAGACGAGGAAGTGCAACTTCTGTGGTATTACTGGACATCTAGCTAAAGACTGTAGAAGGAAGAAGAGGAAATTTGGTGAATGCTTTCATTGTGGAGATACTGGACACATCAGCAAGGATTTCCCTAAGAAGCAAGGGCAGGGGCAAGGGCAGACTCAGCGAGCAGGACCTTCTGGAGGGCAGTTGCATGCTCTCAACACCGCTCCAGCCCCTGACCGTGGTAGTAATATTTCCGTAGAAAGCCTTGTTTACATTTCTGACTTTCCTGTTAGAACTTTATTTGACTCTGGCGCATCGCATACTTTTATTTCTTCTTATATTGTTGAAAATCTGCACCTAAGTACTAGTCTGGTTGAGGATCCCGTTATAGTTTCAAATCCAATTGGGGGCTCCGCCCATTTATCTATGATGTGTGTGGATTTGAGGATCTCTATCTTAAGCGTAGAATTTACGTGTAATGCTTATGTTCTCGGATTTATGGGATACGGTTTGATCCTAGGTATGGACTGACTATCCGATTATGGAGCCATTCTTGATTGTGAACGAGGGGTAGTGAGGCTCATGACTCGCCTTGGTAATACCCTTAAAAATTCTTGTAACCCTAAGGGTCCGGTCATGTTATGTTATCTTGAATCCCTTGACTCGTCCGACGATAATTTGCAATCTGTAAGAGTGGTCCGAGAATATCCAGATGTCTTTGATGAAGTGAGGGGATTACCTCCTAAACGCTAGATAGAGTTCCGAATTTATCTTGTTGATAATGCCAAGCCAGTTTCATTGCCCGTTAGGCACATGGCCCCGCGAGAAAGAAGAGAGCTCAGTAAACAAATCAACGAGTTGCTTGAGAAAAATTTCATAAGACGAAGCATTTCTGAATGGGGTGCTCCGGTAGTATTCGCTACTAAGGCGGATGGATTGCTTCGTCTGTGCATAGATTATCGTGAGTTAAACAAGCTGACAAAGAAGAATAGGCACCCACTACCAAGAATCGACGATCTGTTTGACTAGCTTGTGGGAGCATCTGTTTTCTCTCAACTCGATCTAGCCACAGGATTCCATCAGCTCAGAGTGGCTGAGGATAGCATTGACAAAACTGCGTTTAGGACTCCAGATGGGTTCTTCGAATGGCTCGTTATGCCGTTTGGGTTAACAAATGCACCCGCATACTTTGTAGATTTGATGAGCAGGGTGCTTCGGGAGTTCCTTAACAAGTTTGTTGTAGTTTTCATGGATGATATTTTGATCTTCTCAAAAGATGAAGAAGAGCATGCTAGGCATCTCAAGGAAGTCATGGAAACGCTTAGAGCACACCAGTTAAAGGCTAAGTTCTCCAAATGCCATTTTTGGAGGAAGGAAGTTCGGTTCCTTGGACATGTAGTTTCTAAGCAAGGCATAGCCGTGGACCCCGCAAAGGTAGTTGTGGTACAGGACTGGAAAATTCCCAAGAATGCAACGGAGGTGAGGAGCTTTCTCGGTTTGGCGGGCTACTACATGAAGTTCATTAGGGACTTCGCTAAGATTTCAGCCCCTCTTACTAAATTAACAAAGAAGAACCTACCTTTCTCATGGGACCTAGAATGTGATGCTGCTTTTCAAAGACTTAAGAGAGCCCTCACCACAGCTCCAGTCTTGGCATTACCCGATGGAGGCAAGATGTTTACCGTGTACACAGATGCGTGCGGCACGAGGTTAGGCGCTGTCCTAATGCAAGAAGGAAGAGTAATATGCTACAGGGGCAGACAACATAAAGTCCATGAGAAAAACTATCCCACGCATGACTTGGAGTTGGCTGCAATTGTTTTTGCACTTAAAGCTTGGCGCCATTATCTTCTAGGGGAGAGGTTCGAGCTGTATACCGACCACAAATTGCTTAAGTACCTCTTCTCACAGAAAGACTTGAATCTAAGACAACAGCGGTGGATGGAGTTCTTGGCATCATATGACTTCGATATAGCTTATACCCCTGGCAGGGGTAATGTGGTGGCAGACGCGCTAAGTAGAAAAAGGCTGACTTTGAGCCCCTTGTTTGTTGAAATGAAAAGCCTTGAGTTTATAACAACCTTTGATTTTACACCTGCTGTTGAGTCATTGACTGCTATGTTTGCATCTCTTGAGTTAAGACCGAAACTTCTAGATCAAGTAGGGACTTCACAAAAGGAAGACCCACAGTTAGTTGAAATCATGGACAAGCTGATTAGAGGTGAGACGTCAAGTCGCCTCAGTAGGTATGCCATAGATGATAAGGGATGGCTAAGGCGTGATGGAAGGTTATGTGTCCCACAATTGGGAGACTTAGTAAGGAGAGTTCTCGAAGAAGCGCACCACTCGAAGATGACTATACATCCCGGAGGGGATAAGATGTACAGGGATATGAAACGCATTTTCTTTTGGGATGGAATGAAAAAGGACGTGGAAGAGTTCGTTTCGAAGTGCATGGTGTGCCAACAAGTAAAGGCCGAGTCGAAGAAGCCCGGTGGGCTGTTACATCCTTTGGAGGTTCCGCAATGGAAATGGGAGAGTATCTCGATGGATTTCGTGGATGGACTGCCTAGGTCTAGAAAGGGAAATACTAGCATATGGGTCATAGTTGATAGACTCACGAAAAGCGCTCACTTCATTCCAGTGAAGAGCAAGAGGACCGCATCAGGCCTAGTGTCTATTTACCTTCGAGAGATAGTACGATCGCATGGATTTCCTTCTAGTATAGTTAGTGATCGTGACCCGATTTTCACTAGCCAGTTTTGGAATAGTCTGCAAGAAGCAATGGGAACACGACTGAACTTAAGCACGGCCTATCACCCACAGACGGATGGACAAACCGAAAGGGTAAATAGGGTACTAGAAGATCTCCTGAGGCTATGCATTCTTGACTTTGGTGGTACTTGGGAAGACCATCTTCCTCTCGTGGAGTTTGCGTATAATAACAGTTACCAAGCTAGCATCGGAATGGCACCGTTCGAAGCCCTATATGGAAGACCGTGCAAGTCGCCAACTTGTTGGTGGGAGACGACAGACAGACTTTTACTTGGGCCCGACATGATAAGGGACACTTCTGAGAAGATTGAGTTGATACGAAGATGGATGAAAACGGCCCAAGATAGACAGAAATCTTATGCGGACCAGAGAAGGACAGACTTAGAGTTCGAAGTCGGAGATATGGTCTTTATAAAGGTTTCTCCGTTACGCAATGTAGTTCGTTTTGGAGCAGTTGGAAAGCTAGCACCAAGATTTGTAGGACCGTTCCCCATGATTTAGAGGATTGGACGGATGGCCTACAAGGTAGACTTACCCGAGAAGTTGTCTGGAGTACACAATGTCTTTCACGTCTCGCATATCCGGAAGTGTTTGCATGAGTCAGCCGAAGTGGTTGAGCCAAGCATCCTTCAAGACGTGGAAGTGGAGAAAGAAGCAACATTGAGGCGAGTTCCGATTCGTATCTTAGGAACGGAGATTAAGAAGCTAAGGAATCGAGAAGTCAAGCTAGTGAAAGTGCAGTGGAGTGAAGCCCAAGAGGACGCAACTTGGGAAACCGAAGAAAAGATACGCGCGCTTTACCCATTTCTTTTTTAGGGTACATTCTCGATCTCTTTTTCATTGAAAACTTTTTCGTATCATGCTTCTATTATCTATGTTTGTCTTGTTATCTTCTCGATCTTATCTTGAGAACCTTAGGTAGAACCGTGTGGATGTAAACATGTGATTGAAACATGTTATGGTTGATGGTTGCAAATGGTTGCAAGTGGTTGCTAGTGGATGCATGACACACATTAGGCACTAGATCGGCTCAGTCACATTTTCATGTTGCATATGCATGGGTGCTTATACTTGTACATGGATGGAACTTGTTATGCTATCACTTGGATGTTGCATATGGATGAACGACTGTGCACTCATGTAGAGATTATAAACTATGCTAGGAATTTGCATACATGTTGGATTCATGACACTAACATATTTTGCATTAAGGAGGTTTACTGAATCAGTAACCGCCTGATCTTTTGCATTAGATAAAGTTCATATACACACACTTTCTACATATGTTCATACAGCACTAGAAGTCTTTTAAGGACAATGGTTGCCTGTGGATGATGCTTTGAGTAGATGGTTGATTGGATGGTAGGACACATTCTCCCTAACTTAGAGATTTCGGGGACGAAATCCTTTAATGAGGGGAGAATGTAACAACCCATGTTTATAATGTGTAATAACCATAAATCAAGGCAGAATTAATTTTTAAAATAAGAATCAAGGGAAACGGGTTACGCCATTGCGTTCGTCTCGAAATTCTGCTTGGAAACGAGTCCGAGTTTTCAAAAATCGGAGTCCGTATGACCAAGTTATGACCATTCGAAGTTTTCAGAAATTTTCAAATTCAAAACAGACTCAATTCGAATTCAAAATTCGAATTTCAAACCTCCAAATGGACTGGGCGGGAAAAATCCCGCCCAGGACCAGGTCGACCTGGGGGTCGACTATGTAGTCGACCTACCCAGGGCCAGGTCGACCATAGTGTCGACCTCGGGGTCGACCTGGTGCCCGAGCCCATTTCTGAAGCTAGATTCACTCTGATGTATTTGGCCTCATTTCTGTCCACATTCGTTGACCTAACCCTATAAATACAGCCCCTAACACCAGTCTCTCTACACCAAATTTCTTTCTGACCTTATATTGCTCTGATTCTGGTTGAAAAGTTTGGGAGAGGGACTGCTTCTACTACGTTGAGACTGCGTTAAAGGAATTGCTGATTAGGGGACTTCTATTAGGACTTGACTAAGCAACAAACGACTCTCTTTTTCTAATTCTCGAACCACGATCTGTAAGCCCCAGTTATTTCAAGATTTAAACTGTAAATGTATTTTGAATATGATGTAAAATAGAAATTGGACCTATGTATGATGACTTTTTACATTCATTCTTGTTCATCTTGGATCTTGACTCTTGAATATTACTATGACATCGAATTGGGGCCTATTCATGTTGTAAATCAAAAAGAGAAACCCATGTTATTATCATGTTGAACCTGTTATTAGCCACATGTTTATGATTATCACCTTATGACAGTCGTACCGTGACTATACTATCATCTTATGACAATCGTTACTATGACTATACTATCACCTTATGACAGTCGTTACCATGACTATACGACCACCTTGTGACAACTGTTATTTTGACTAGTACCTTATCTTGCTAGATTTGGAATCTTTATGTTTGAGGCCAATATTTCATATGCCAGTAATGTTTTATTTCAAGTCATATCATGCTATGCTAGTCACTTTTGCCACCTTATACCCATTTCTTTTTATGTCACTCCCTAATTAGATTTATTTGTATCGATTCGAACCTTCGTGCGATGGGAATACGATTTGGGTAGATTAGGTCAACTATGAATTAGCTTTAAACTTGAACATGAACATTACTATGACTTGAACCTGAATATGGACATGAACTTGACACGATTTGACATAAAATATGACTTGAAAACTCGACATGAATCTAAACATGAAAACTTGAACGTGGGCATGACAGTTAGATAAACTTGAAAATGGCCAACTCGAGGTTGGGTTGAGTTTGCAGTGTAAATCTGCCCGGAACCGCCCGGCAAATCCAGTGGCTGTAAACAATAGGATCCAATGTGGGTAGTTGGTCATATCGCACGTAAAAACCCGAGGTTAGACTATGTTGTGGTGTAAATCTGCCCGGAACCGCCCGACAAATCCAGTAACCACAACAGTTAGTCTAATGTGAGATGTTGGCGTGCACTAATGAATTAATGCCACATGATAGGGTTA
Organism: Allium sativum; assembly: GCA_030737875.1. Classification (NCBI taxonomy): domain Eukaryota; kingdom Viridiplantae; phylum Streptophyta; class Magnoliopsida; order Asparagales; family Amaryllidaceae; genus Allium; species Allium sativum. Next base: position 461,871,976 of record CM060915.1, on the reverse strand, counting down.
AGTCATGAACCACTTTAATATACTTAACCAACTTGACACGATGACTTGATAGGGTTAAGTCATGAACTGCTTGAACACACTTAACCAACTTGATACATGATCTGGATAGGGTTAAGTCACGAATTTGAATGACAACACTTAACCCATTAGAAACCCTAGTTACGCGGTCCTTTTCAGCAATAACCCACTTAAATGTATCACGATACCCTGGGACTAGGCAGGGTGGGGCACGATTACTGGGCTGATTGTAAGCTACCAGAACGACGGCTGAGTAGGTGCGCCATTGTAGGTTCAGGCGGGCTATGGTCGTGCATGTAGTCCGGAGTTGAAAAAGAAGGCATTGGGCACCCGTAGATTTACACTGTGCGTGCTTGATTCGTGTCGTTGGTTGGCACCATAGGACTTGATACACCCTATGATGGACCTAGCACAGGTAACTACATTTCTGGATAGGGCCGCATGACACAGACACATGACGAGCTAGGACTTGTAGGGAGCGGATCGATTAGTAGAACGTACCGTAGGACCCCGTAATGGGTCACTTCATGACACTGGGCTAAGGTATCATTTCATGGTTAATACTTGATATGGGTTAGAATACTAGTACAGTTGGTGCAGCAAACCTTGAACATGCGATGCCAGACTTGACTTATCTTGTTATCTTAATTATCCAACTAGTTCTGTTATCATCCTTATGTTTAATTCCAGTTTTCACATATCATGTTACCTTTACTAGTTTTCATACTGAAAGTCACTAGGGCTTACTAGTCTTTATGACTAACCCTTTTTCTTTCGCCCCTTTTTCTTTCGTTTCCCTCCCAGGTTCCTAGGGAGGATACACTAGCTCTTAGCTTGGATTCAACTTGCTTTCTGACAGCTCATGTACGGTTTGGTCTTGGGCTATGCTATGGCTGCTTCTGCTATTTATGGGGAATAATTTACTTTTGTTTTAAAGTTTATGCTTCTTTACTATGAACTTGATGTAATGGAATAATTTGTATCTTGGATATATGAGCTTTTGACTCTTTTCTTGGAAATAATAAAAAGTTGGTTTTTAATTTCTACCGCTGCTTTATTTATGTTCTGCCTTGTGATATCTCTGTGCATGTTTACCTAGATAATACTCCACCAAAACTAGCGCATTCCCTTTGTGAGTGACCCTAGCGGAGGTGGGGTGTTACAACAGGGGCAAAGGACAAGACCTTCTGAAGGGAAAGTGCATGCTTTGGAGGCCAGCGGACCAGATAGAGGTAAGATAGTTTCTGTTGAAGAACTGATTTCCCTTTTCGGTCATCCAGTTAGGACTCTTTTTGATTCTGGTGCTTCTCATTCTTTTATATCTGATTCTGTGGTTGAGCCTCTTTACCTTAGTACTGTTATTGTTTCTGATCCCGTTATTATCTTAAACGCCAATGGGGGCATGACTCGTTTGTCTATGATATATCGGGGTTTGAGGATATCTGTGTTGGGTGTCGGGTTCGATTGCGACACATATGTGTCTGGTTTTATGGGCTACGGTTTGATTCTAGGGATGGGTTAGCTAGCCATGTATGGTGCCATCCTAGACTATGAGAGGAGGGTCGTTAGACTTTTGATTTGCCGTGGAAGATTCTCGAGATTCCCTATGACCTAAGGGGCCTATCATGCTTACCTAGAATCGCTTGATGCTTCTATCGATGATTTTCAATCTGTACTTGTAGTCTATGAGTATACAAATGTTTTTGATGAGGTTAGGTGTAACAACCCGTATTTTGAATAACAAGTTATAACATAAATCAAGGCAGAATTAAATGATAAATTCTGAATCAAGGGAAACGGGCTGTGCCATTGCGTTCGTCTCAAAAAAATACGCGAAATAGAGTCCGAGTTTTCGAAAATCGGAGTCCGTATGACCCAGTTATGGCCCATAGAAGTTTTCAGAAAATTCAAGTATAAAAACAGATTCGAATTCAAATTCAGCTGGGCAGGATAGGCGGGAAAAGATCCCGCCACTCCCCAAGTCGACTGGGGAGTCGACTTGGGAGTCGACACACCCCAGGCTGTGTCGACTGCCCAGTCGACACCCCTGTCGACTTGGGTGGTCGGCCAGTCTGGCCTGGGTGCACCTGACTTGTTCCTCAAGACATGTTTGGAGGCTAGTGACGTGAATTGATGGCCCAGATTTGAATTAGGGTTAATCCTATGGCCTAAACTAACCTAATCATCTATAAAAAGACCCTAATACCTAGCCTAAATCAACATAAATCATTCCTACAACTAAACTATGCCAAAATGCTTCTTGATCATGGCCTCCACCTTCATATCATGGCCTCCATCCTCTTCATGAAAATTTGAGTGTCCTAAGCGAGTAAAAGAGCCACCTTTCTTCATCAAAATAAGGATCTTTCTTCATACAAATCAAAGGAGCTTCTTGTTTCTCAAGACAACTTGGAGCTTATATTCATTTGGGGTTTTTAGAGTTGCTAGTGGCTTCATCTCAATCTTATTTTTATTTTATAAGTCTTCATAGCATTGTAAGCCCTATTCTACTCTTAGAATCTAACTATGAAGTTAAATATGACATGTTGCAAGTTGAGTTTGGGCCTAAGTATGATTTGTGCTTTGATTCTATCATGTTATGCGTAGATTTATTCTATGCATGTTTGTAAAGCTATCACCTTGACTTTGTGCATAGAAAGCTATGAACTTTGATTTGAAATGTTGCATAAAGCAACATAGAAACTCTCATAACCCTTATGTTATCTTGCATATGATGTTATATGCGAATCACTTGCTAACATCCTATGTCATTTATGACCATGTTTCACCTATTTTGCTAAAGTTTGATATCATGCATGTTTTGAGGCTTATAATGTAATATGCAAGTTTATGAACACATTTGCCTTATATGCCACCATGTTTAACTTGTGGCAAAACCTTAACCCCTCATGTTCCTTAATATGCTTGTGGCCAAATCACCCTTATGCTATTTGATATGTTTGAGACCAAGTCACCTTTTATGCTATCATACATGTTGAGGCCATATGCTAGTATGTTGAACCCCTTTTGGCCTCAAATATCACCATGTTTAACTTGTGATAGACTTTGCCATCTTATGCCCACCTTGTCATATTGTTATGTTCCCTCTTTGATCTAATTGCGTTGATGCGAATTTACGTGCGATGGGAATACGTTATGGGTAGTTGGGCAAACTTAAATAACATGAAAACATGACTTGAAAATATGACATGAAAGTTTGACATGTGTTTATGCTTGAAAACATGAACGTGGACATGACATGTAGAAAACATGGAAGTGGCCAACTCGAGGTTGGGTTGAGTTTGTAGCATAAATCTACCCGGAACCGACCGGCTTAACTAGTGGCTACAAACAATAGGACCCAATGTGAGTAGTTGGTCACATCACACTTAAAACCCGAGGTTAGACTAGGTTGTGGTGTAAAGCTACCCGGACCCGCCCGGCTTAACTAGTAACCACAACAAAGTCTAATGTGAGAGGTTGGGGTGCATTAAGTTAATTAATGCCACATGATAGGGTTAAGTCTTGAACTACTTGAATACTTAACCAATTAAACATGATGTATTGATAGGGTTAAGTCATGAACTACTTGAATACTTAACCAATTAAACACGATGTATTGATAGGGTTAAGTCATGAACTGTTTGAATACACTTGACAGACCTAATACATGGTTAGGATAGGGTTAACCACACTTAACCCGCTTGAAATCCTAGTTACGAGGTCCTTTTCAGCCGTAACCAACTTGGGAGTATCTGGATACCCTGGACTAGGCTAGGGTGGGGCACGATTACTGGACTGATTGTAAGAGACCAAGAGAGGCGGCTGAATGGTGCACCGATTGTTCAGGCGGACCATGGTCGTGCACATTAAGTCCGGAGTTGAACATGGGCACCAGTAGGTTTAGACTGTGCGTGCTTGAATTGTGTCTGTGGTTTACACCTTAGGGCTGGATATACCCTAGGGTGGACCTTGCACAGTTAACTACATTGCATGATTAAGCCGTATGACACCGATACACGACGAGTTAGGCTTATAGGGAGCCGATCGACTAGACCGAGTAGTTGGACCTTGATTTAGGTCATCTCATGATGTTGGGCCAACTTTGGGCCAAGGGATCATTTCTTGTTTATACTTGACATGGATTAGAATACTAGTACACCTGGTGCAACTTAACCTTGTATATGCGATGCCACACTTGATCTATCTTGTTAACTTTTCACCATGCCAGTTATCACCCTATGTCTCATCTCTGTTTTACATGTCCAGTTAACTTTATTAGTTTTTATACTAATAGTAGGTAGGGCTTACCAGTCTTTTTGACTGACCCGTTTTCTTTCGCCTCTTTTCTTCCGTTCCCCCCCCCCCCCAGGTTTACAGGGTGGGAACATTGGTACCTAGCTTGGATCTTTAGCTGCTTTTCTGGATAGCTCATGTACGGTTTGGACTTGAGCATGCTATGGCTTTATTCTACTTTGGGGATAGTTACTTTATGTTTTTTTTCTTCAGTTTTCAGTTTATGTTTCTAGACTTTGTTTTGTGGGAAAATAATGACCAAGTACTATGATGTAGCTTGACTATGGTTTTGAAATGTTAGTTCTTACCTGCTGCTTTACTTACTCTGTTTTACTTATATGTTCTGTCTTGTGATATCTGCATGCATGTTTACCTCATTTAACGCCCCTCCAAAGCTAGTGCGCTTGCAAGAGTGGCATTGGCGGAGGTGGGGTGTTACATTTGGTATTAGAGCCAGGTTTACAAGATTTGAGCAAAAGGTTTTTAAAACTTACCTTTTGAAAAACTATTTTCAAAACTAATTAAGTATTTTCCAAGAAAAGTCTAGTTTATTTTAAAAAGGCTATTCCCCAAAAGCCATTAGCACTATCCTTTGTTTCCTCGTTCTCAATCTATCTTTTTCTTCGTTTCAGTATGGCCGATAGTTTTGCAATTCTTGAGGGCGTACCAGTACCTGTTTGGTTTAGAAGGTACATGGAGGCAAGGGCGAATGAAGCCGGCCCCGCAAACATTCCTCCTCCTTCCCCCGTGGTTAACATTCCTCCTCCTCCAGTAGCTGAGGTTCCTCCTCCTCCTCCTCAGCATCCGCAAACGAATTTCGCGAAGATTTGCAAGGACTTTAAGGCGATGGGTGGCAAGAATTTTATTGGGATGGAGACTTTTGTTGAGGCAAGAAACTGGTTAAAGGAAACTGAAGACCTCTTTGCTATCTTTGATATAGAAGACCGTAGGAAAGTTCTGTTAGCGGTATGGTTATTGAAAGAGGAAGCGGCATATTGGTGGGTAGTCACCACCACTACTAGGCCAATTCAGACTTGGGATGACTTTAGGAGAAGGTTTAGACTGAGGTTTCTGTCATCAACAGAAGAGAACCTTCAGATGGAGAGGTTCCTATCTCTAAAGCAAGGGGACATGACAGTTAGGGAATACGTGGATACGTTTAATCAACTTGCTCGGTTCGGTCTAGACTTTGTTAACACAGCTCAGAAAAAGGCCCTACGCTTTGCTCTAGGATTGAATGAGCCATTGCGCGGTTTGGCCATGTCTCACATACCCATGGGGGCGACCTTCGAGAGTTTGGTGAATAGGCCCTGCTTCAAGAGGAAGATAAGAGTGGCAAGAAGGAGGTCAAGGCAAATGAGTCTCAAGGCGAGAAGGTAGATTCCGGAAAAGGAGGCAAGAGCAACAACAACAAGGACAACAAGTCAAGGGAAAGGAGGAAGTGAAACTTTTGTGGGATCACTGGGCACATAGCCAAAGACTGTAGGAAGAAGAAAAGGAAGTTGGGAGAATGCTTTCATTGTGGAGAGTCTGGACACTATAGCAAGGATTGCCCGAAAAAGCAGGGACAAGGGAAAAGGCAAACTCAGCAAGCAGGACCTTCTGGAGGGCTAGTGCATAATCTCAACATCTCTCCAGTTCTTGATCGAGGTAGTATTTCTGTAGAAAACCTTGTTTACATTTCTGATTATCCTGTTCGCACCTTATTTGATTCTGGCGCATCGCATAGTTTTATTTCTTCTGATCTTGTTGGAAGTTTGCACCTAAGTACTAGTCTAGTTGAAAATCCCGTTAGTATTTCAAATCCGATTGGGGTTTCCTCCCATCTATCTGTGATTTGTATGGATTTGAAAATCTCTTTCTTGAGCATAGAATTCATGTGTAATGCTTAGGTTCTCGGGTTTATGGGATACAGGTTGATTTTGGGCATGGATTGGTTGTCCAGTTATGAAGCCATTCTTGACTTCGAACATAGGGTTGCGAGGCTCATGACTCGCCTCGGTAATACCCTCGAAATCTCGTGTGACCTTTAAGGTTCCATCATAATTAGTTATCCAGGATCCCTTGGCACCTTTATTGGGAATTTGTAATCCAATCGAGTAGTGTTCGCCACTAAGGCGGATAGTCCATTCCACTTAAGCATGGGTTATAGAAATCACCCTAGTAAGTACATTTGGCAACATGGATTGACATTTGTTTTCAAGAGATAGTTTTTTTGCGTGGAATACCGTATGGTATGTAAACGAGATCCAGGATTCACTAACGAATTTTGGAAAGCTTGCATGAAACCATGAGCACGCAGTTATGTTTAAACCAAGTATTTTAGGAAAAGAATAAGTGGAAGTGGAACGAGAGGCAACCGTGAAATAAGTTCTAACTCATTTTTTGGAAATAAGAATTAAGAAGCTACGGAATTGTGAAGTTAAAAGACGGTCAAGGCACGATAGAATTAAACTCAAGAAAATGCGGCTTAGTAGATTGAAGACTAAGTACGCGCATTATATCTCTTTCTAAGAGTATATCCTTGATCCCTATTGTTCTGTAGAGCTTACTCGCATGCTATCTTTTAAGTATATCCTATCGGTCCTATTCTCAATCTTAGTTCTGTTGCAAACCCCATAAGGAGTATGACTCGCCTATATAGTTGGGGAGAGGATGTCCATTAAGTTGACCAAACTATTTGGGCTTTATGGGATATGGGTCATAGTTGATAGACTTAAGTAGAGTACTCACTTTGTTCCGTTGATGGGCAAGAGGACCACATCATGGCTAGCATCTGTTCATCTTCGAGAGATAGTGCGATTGCATGGAGTTCCTTCTAACATAGTTAGCGATCGTGACCCAATTCTCGCTAGCCAATTCTGGAATAGTTCACAGGAAGCGATGGGTACGCGATTGAATCTAAGTACGGCCTATCACCCACAGACGGATGACCAAACCGAAAGGGTGAATATGGTACTAGAAGATCTGTTGAGGCTATGCATCCTTGACTTTGGTGGCACTTGGGAAGATCATCTTCCTCTCGTAGAGTGTGCTTGTAATAACAGCTATCAGACAAGCATAGGAATGGCACCATTTGAAGCTTTGTATGGGAGGCCGTGTAGGTCACCATCTTGTTGGTGGGAGACAACGGATAGGCCTATACTTGGGCCCGATATGATACGGGACACATCCGAGAAGGTAGAGTTGATTCAAAGACGGATGAAAACGACCCAAGATGGACAGAAATCCTATGCTAACAAGTGAAGGACAGATCTGGAATTCAAAGTTGGAGACATGGTTTTCGTGAAGGTTTCTCCTTTGCGAAATATGGTTCGTTTTGGAGCAGTTGGGAAGCTGGCACCAAGGACTCTTCCCTATTATAGAAAGAGTGGGGAAGATGGCTCATAATTGCCCAAGAAGCTGGCCGGAGTGCACAATGTTTTTCATGTCTCGAATCTCCGGAAGTGCCTACATGAGTGAGCCGAAGTGGTTGAACCAAGTATTCTTGAAGACATGGAGGTAGAGAATGAGGCGACCTTGAGGCGAGCTCCGATTCGTATCTTGGGAACGGAGATCAAGAAACTGAGGAATCGAGAAGTCAAGTTAGTAAAGGTTCAGTGGAATGAAGCCGAAGAAGACGCAACTTGGGAAACTGAGGGGAAGATGCGTAGGCTTTATCCTTTTCTTTTCGAGGGTACATTCTCGATCTCTTTTCCTTTTTAGCATATCTTCCTTTTTGCTATCCATGTTTATCCTGTTTATCTTGTTATCTCGTTAACCTTGTCATGAGAACCTTAGGTAGAAACCCTTTGGATGAAACATGTATTTGAAACATGTTATGCTTGATGTTTGCAAGTGTTTGCAAGTGGATACTCGTGGATGCATGATACACATTAGGCACTAAGATCGGCTCACACACTTTCATATTGCATATGCATGAGTGCTTACACTTATTCATGGATGAAACTTGTTATGCTATCACGTGGATGCTGCATATGGATGAATGTTATGTGCACTCATACAGAGATTATAAATTATGTTAGGAATTTGCATACATATGGACGCATTTCACTAACATACTTTGCATTAAGGAGGTTTACTGAATCAGTAACCGCCTGATTTTCGCATTAGATAAGTACACATACACACACCTTTGCAAATAATCATACATCATTTAGAATTTGTTAAGGATATTGACTGCACGTGGATGATGTTTTGAGTAGATGGATGATGGATGGTAGGATACGTTCTTCCTAACTTAGAGATTTCGGGGACGAAATCCTTTAAGGTGGGGAGGATGTAACAACCCGTATTTTGAATAACAAGTTATAACATAAATCAAGGCAGAATTAAATGATAAAATCTGAATCAAGGGAAACGGGCTGTGACATTGCATTCGTCTCGGAAAAATACGCGAAATAGAGTCCGAGTTTTCGAAAATCGGAGTCTGTATGACCCAGTTATGGACCATAGAAGTTTTCAGAAAATTCAAGTTTAAAAACAGATTCGAATTCAAATTCAGCTGGGCAGGATAGGCGGGAAAAGATCCCGCCACTCCCCAAGTCGACTGGGGAGTCGACTTGGGAGTCGACACACCCCAAGCCGTGTCGACTGCCCAGTCGACACCCCTGTCGACTTGGGTGGTCGGCCATTCTGGCCTGCGTGCACCTGACTTGTTCCTCAAGACATGTTTGGAGGCTAGTGACGTGAATTGATGGCCCAGATCTGAATTAGGGTTAATCCTATGGCCTAAACTAACCTAATCATCTATAAAAAGACCCTAATACCTAGCCTAAATCAACATAAATCATTCCTACAACTAAACTATGCCAAAATGCTTCTTGATCATGGCCTCCACCTTCATATCATGGCCTGCATCCTCTTCATGAAAATTTGAGTGTCCTAAGCTAGTAAAAGAGCCACCTTTCTTCATCAAAATAAGGATCTTTCTTCATACAAATCAAAGGAGCTTCTTGTTTCTCAAGACAACTTGGAGCTTATATTCATTTGGGGTTTTTAGAGTTGCTAGTGGCTTCATCTCAATCTTATTTTTATTTTATAAGTCTTCATAGCATTGTAAGCCCTATTCTACTCTTAGATTCTAACTATGAAGTTAAATATGACATGTTGCAAGTTGAGTTTGGGCCTAAGTATGATTTGTGCTTTGATTCTATCATGTTATGTGTAGATTTATTCTATGCATGTTTGTAATGCTATCACCTTGACTTTGTGCATAGAAAGCTATAAACTTTGATTTGAAATGTTGCACAAAGCAACATAGAAACTCTCATAACCCTTATGTTATCTTGCATATGATGTTATATGCGAATCACTAGCTAACATCCTATGTCATTTATGACCATGTTTCACCTATTTTGCTAAAGTTTGATATCATGCATGTTTTGAGGCTTATAATGTAATATGCAAGTTTATGAACACATTTGCCTCATATGCCACCATGTTTAACTTGTGGCAAAACCTTAACCCCTCATGTTCCTTAATATGCTTGTGGCCAAATCACCCTTATGCTATTATGCATGCTTGTGGCCAAATCACCTTATGCTATTATGCATGCTTGTGGCCAAATCATCCTTATGCTATTATGCATACTTGTGGCCAAATCACCCTTATGCTATTATGCATGCTTGTGGCCAAATCACCCTTATGCTCTTATGCATGCTTGTGGCCAAATCACCCTTATGCTATTTGATATGTTTGAGGCCAAGTCACCTTTTATGCTATCATACATGTTGAGGCCATATGCTAGTATGTTGAACCCCTTTTGGCCTCAAATATCACCATGTTTAACTTGTGATAGACTTTGCCATCTTATGCCCACCTTGTCATATTGTTATGTTCCCTCTTTGATCTAATTGCGTTGATGCGAATTTACGTGCGATGGGAATACGTTATGGGTAGTTGGGCAAACTTAAATAACATGAAAACATGACTTGAAAATATGACATGAAAGTTTGACATGTGTTTATGCTTGAAAACATGAACGTGGACATGACATGTAGAAAACATGGAAGTGGCCAACTCGAGGTTGGGTTGAGTTTGTAGCATAAATCTACCCGGAACCGACCGGCTTAACTAGTGGCTACAAACAATAGGACCCAATGTGAGTAGTTGGTCACATCGCACTTAAAAACCGAGGTTAGACTTGGTTGTAGTGTAAAGCTACCCGGACCCGCCCGGCTTAACTAGTAACCACAACAAAGTCTAATATGAGAGGTTGGGGTGCATTAAGTTAATTAATGCCACATGATAGGGTTAATTCATGAACTACTTGAATACTTAACCAATTAAACATGATGTATTGATAGGGTTAAGTCATGAACTACTTGAATACTTAACCAATTAAACACGATGTATTGATAGGGTTAAGTCATGAACTGTTTGAATACACTTGACAGACCTAATACATGGTTAGGATAGGGTTAACCACACTTAACCCACTTGAAATCCTAGTTACGAGGTCCTTTTCAGCCGTAACCAACTTGGGAGTATCTGGATACCCTGGACTAGGCTAGGGTGGGGCACGATTACTGGACTGATTGTAAGAGACCAAGAGAGGCGGCTGAATGGTGCACCGATTGTTCAGGCGGACCATGGTCGTGCACATTAAGTCCGGAGTTGAACATGGGCACCAGTAGGTTTAGACTGTGCGTGCTTGAATTGTGTTTGTGGTTTACACCTTAGGGCTGGATACACCCTAGGGTGGACCTTGCACAGTTAACTACATTGCATGATTAAGCCGTATGACACCGATACACGACGAGTTAGGCTTATAGGGAGCCGATCGACTAGACCGAGTAGTTGGACCTTGATTTAGGTCATCTCATGATGTTGGGCCAACTTTGGGCCAAGGGATCATTTCTTGTTTATACTTGACATGGATTAGAATACTAGTACACCTGGTGCAACTTAACCTTGTATATGTGATGCCACACTTGATCTATCTTGTTAACTTTTCACCATGCCAGTTATCACCCTATGTCTCATCTCTGTTTTACATGTCCAGTTAACTTTATTAGTTTTTATACTAATAGTAGGTAGGGCTTACCAGTCTTTTTGACTGACCCGTTTTCTTTCGCCTCTTTTCTTCCGTTTCCCCCCTCCCAGGTTTACAGGGTGGGAACACTGGTACCTAGCTTGGATCTTTAGCTGCTTTTCTGGATAGCTCATGTACGGTTTGGACTTGAGCATGCTATGGCTTTATTCTACTTTGGGGATAGTTACTTTATGTTTTTTTTCTAGTTTTCAGTTTATGTTTCTAGACTTTGTTTTGTGGGAAAATAATGACCAAGTACTATGATGTAGCTTGACTATGGTTTTAAAATGTTAGTTCTTACCCGCTGCTTTACTTACTCTGTTTTACTTATATGTTCTGTCTTGTGATATTTGCATGCATGTTTACCTCGTTTAACGCCCCTCCAAAGCTAGTGCGCTTGCAAGAGTGGCATTGGCGGAGGTGGGGTGTTACATTAGGGGCTTACCTCTGAGGCATAATATTGATTTCCGGATATACTTGGTGGGTAATGCTAAGATGGTTGCATTACTTTTGCGCCGCGTGGATCCTAGGGAAAGGAGGGAGCTTAGTAAGCAAGTAGGGGAGCTACTTGAGAAGGGGTTTATTAGGTGAAGTATATCAGAATGGGGTGCTTCGGTCGTCTTTGCAACTGATGTGGATGGCTCGCTTCGTCTATGTGTGGATTACATGGAGTTGAATGAGCTCTCTAAGAAGATTAGGCACCCACTTCCGAGGATTGACGATCTGTTTGACCAACTTGTTGGCGCATCTGCTTTCTCGCAGTTAGACTTGGTCATGGGATTTCATCAGTTGAGGGTGGCCGAGGACAGTATAGACTAAACCACTTTCAGAACTCGAAATGGCTTTTTGAGTGGTTAGTCATGCCTTTTGGTTTGGCGAACGCACCCACATATTTTGTGGATATGATGAGTAGGGTGTTCAGGGAGTTTCTGAATAAATTCATTGTGGTCTTTGTGGATGACATCCTGATTTTCTCGAAGAGCGAAGAAGTGCATGCCCTACATTTATGGGACGTTTTAAGGACTCTCAGTGCGCACCAGCTTAATGCGAAATTCTCCAAATGTCACTTTTGGAGGAAGGAGGTGAGATTTCTAGGGCATGTGGTCTCCAAGGATGGGATGGCGGTGGATTCGCGAAATAGTTGCAGTTCAAGATTGGAAGTTTCCAAAGAATGCAATAGAGGTGAGAAGTTTTCTTTGTTTAGTGGACTACTATAGAAGCTTATTAAGAACTTCGCAAGGATATCGGTCCCACTCACCAGACTGATGAAAAAGAATCTGACCTTTGCTTGGAGTATTGATTGTGAGGATGTTTTTCAGCGATTAAAGAGGGCTATAACAACAACCCCAATCTTGATATTTCCAAATGGGAGCAGGGTGTTTACAGTGTATGCTGATGCATGTGGTATAGGGCTCAGTGCCGTCTTGATGCAAGAGGGAAGGGTAGTATGCTATATTAGTAGACTGTTGAATGTTCATGAAAGGAACTACCCTACCCATGATTTGGAGTTGGCTGCTATAGTGTTCGCATTTAAGACTTGGCGGCATTATCTCTTGGGAGAAAGGTTCGAATTATACACGGACCATAAGTCCTTCAAGTATCTGTTCTCGCAGAAGGATCTCAATTTGGGACAGCAGAGATGGATGGAGTTCCTAACGTCCTATGATTTTGATATTGCTTATAACCCTGGCAAGGGTAATGTAGTGGTAAACGCATTGAGTAGGAAGAGGATGACATTAAGTCCTTTATTCGTAGAGAGGCGGAGTTTGGAGTATATATCGACCTTCGATTTTAAGCCATCTATGGATCTTACACCTGGTTTGTTGGCATATCTAGAGGTGCGACCTACTCTTATGGAGCAGATAAGATCTTCGCAACGAAAGGACCCACAAATAGCAGACATCATGGATAGGCTCAGTAGAGGGGAGGCTTCTAGTCACCTTATTAGATATTATGTGGATGATAAAGGGTGGCTATGACCAGATGTCAAGCTTTATGTTCCCCGAGTTGGGAGTCTGTTAAAGACAGTCCTTGAGGAAGCCCATCATTCTAGGATGACTATCCAGGCAGCAATAATATGTATAGAGATATGAAGAAGGTTTTCTTTTAGTCTGAGATGAAGAAAGATATAGCGGAATTCGTAGCTCGATGTTTAATATGCCAGTAAGTTAAAGCTGAACAGAAAAACCTAGCGGTTTGCTTCATACTTTGGAGGTTCCACAGTGGAAGTGGGAGAGCATCTCTATGGATTTCATCAATGGTTTTCCTAGATCAAGGAAGGGAAATACTAGTATCTAGGTTGTAGTGGATAGTCTTACTAAGAGTGCTCATTTTATTCCTGTTAAGAGCAAGAGAAACGACAACATGGTTGTCATTAGTTTATTTTCATGAGATAGTCCGTTTACATGGAGTACCTTCTTGCATAGCGAGTGATCGTGATCCTATCTTCACTAGTGAGTTTTGGAAGAGCCTACAAGAGGTATTAGGTACACACAGTAATGTTTGAGCACCGCATATCACCCTCAGACCGATGGACAGATAGAGAGGGTGAATAGAGTTCTTGAGGATCTTATGAGGCCGTGTACCCTAGACTTCGTAGGGACTTGGGAGGAGCACCTTCCATTGGTCGAGTTCGCCTACAACAATAGTTATCAGGCTAGTGTTTGCATAGCACCCTTCGAGGCACTATATGGACGACCTTGTAGATCACTGACTTGTTGGTGGAGTCTACGGATATGCTTCTACTTGGACCTGAAATGATTAGAGAGACTTCAGAGAAGATTGATCTTATCCGCAAACGGTTAAGGACAACTCAGGACAGGCAAAAGTCGTAAGCAGATAAGGGAAGGACTGACATTGGGTTTGAGGTAGGAGACATGGTTTTTATCAAAGCATTATCGTTGAGGAATGTGGTTTGCTTTGGATTTGTAGGGAAGTTGGCGCCAAGGTTTATAGGGCCATTTCCCATAGTAGAGTGGATATGTCAGATGACCTATATGGTGAGTTTACCAGAGAGATTGGCGGGTGTCCATGATGGTTTTCGCGTTTCCCATTTGCGTAGATGTCCACACGATATAGCAGAAGTAGTTGATCTGACCATGCTTGAGAAAGTAGAGGTAGAAAGGTAGGCTACAATTAGACGAGTTCCTACCTGTATACTTGGATCAGAGATTAAGAAGCTACGTAACAGAGAGGTTAAGTTGATGAAAGTACAATGGGGAGAAGACAATGAGGATGGAACTTTGGAGACTAAGGATAGGATTCGCGCTACATACCCTTTTCTTTTCAAGGGTATGTTCTTAACTTCTTTTTCCAAGATTTAATTTGTACTTGTTTCTATCATTCATATGTATCCTATCAATCGAATCTTCGAACTTTAGGTAGAAAGCCAATGGGTGTAAACATATGTTTGAGACATGTTATGTTTGATGGATGCAAGTGTTTTCTAGTGCTTGCTCGTGGATGCATATACACACACATTAGGCACTAGATCGGCTCAATCACTTACATATTGCATATGGATGTGTGTGCATTAGGATTTTATATGGATGAAAATGGATGTATCATCATATGGATGTTGCATTTGGATGAATGATTGTGCACACATATAGAGCTTACATGTTATACTAGGATTATTTACATGGCACGAACGTAAATTGCACAAAGGAAGTCAATTGAATCAGTCGACTGCCTAATTTTCACATTAGTGTAAGGACATATACACACACCATTGCATATGCTCATACAAAGCATTAAAAAAATCTTAAGGACAATGGATGATGGATGAGTAGATGAAATCTTAACATGGAGATTTCGGGGACTAAACCCTTTAGTAGGGGAGAATGAAACACCACTAATTTTAAAGAACATTAATAAACTAAAGAATACTGAATGTTGGGAATTAAATAAAAGGGACTGTACCATTGCTTTCGTCTCGGAATTCTGGTTTAGATAGACTCCGAGTTTGTATAAAACGAACATTTTATGAAGAAGATACTAAGGTTAGAAGTTTGTATACATATAAGAAAAATAGATATAAACAAAGTGAACCAGAAATTCAAAATAAGTTAAATTCGAAGAGCGGAAGGCCAGTGCAGGATTTATACACGTTGGAGGTCGACCCACTCAAAGGTGTGTCGACCCTAGGGTCGACCCATGGGTCGACCCACCCCAGATCTGGTCAGGTTCATTTCCTGAACCTGGACTTGTTTGTTAGCGAGATTCGTTGGAAAATTCTATATAAAGCCATCATTTCTATTGTATTCCACTCCTAAAACAATGGAGACAAGCTTCATCTTGGATTGAATTAGACTATCTTCTACAACAACAGCCTAAAAATATACAAGAATCTCTTATGCAATATCATCATATTATTCTCTGCTCTTTAGATCCAATCTCTCTAAGTTCATGTTACTTTTAGATATAGAAATTTAAAAGTAATCTTGACATGTTAATAAACCAGATCCGAGTCTATGCCTGTTAAGAAACTGATTTATATCTAAACAGATCTGCTATAATCACATGTAATTTTACATGCACCTATTCTGTTGTTCAGTTGTTTTTATATGTCTATTTCTGTTCTTCTTCCTCTCTCATTCCCTTATTATTTTTATAGTCTAGGCTACCTTCGACCCTATATCGCTAAAATATGCGTACGAACGAAATTGGGATTAGTCAGGAATGATAATTTGGAGCATACCTTATACTGTGTAATATGACTGAAATTGGGGGTGTATGAACATGTAAATCTGCAGGCTTAATTCAAAGATTAAATGGAATATGTTAATAAAACTGTATGTCACCTATGTAACTTGTTTAATCTGATGAGGTTAAGTAAACTTGTTAATCTGTGGGGTTGCACGAATGCTGTTAACTCATGAAAACTTAACCTATTGAATTTATGGGGGGTTAGGCTGTAAGACTTAACCTATGGAAATCATAGTTGATTGGGGACACAAGTTTAGGGGTTTGACTTGTGTCATCTGTTGTGTGAGACTCATATTAGTCAGTAATCCATTCTGGTATTAAACGGGGACCCCGCACTAGGTAGTGGTCAGGGCACGCTTACTGAGCTAATTATAAAAGGTTCATCTGGAATGGGGTGTTCTGATTGTTCGTTCCAACCGGGTTATGTGCGTGCATGAGTCCGGCCTGCCTGGGAAAATAAGCCGCCATAACACCTGTAAATAGGTCTGCGTCCTTCTGTAGGTTGCCACTTTAGGAAGCAATATACCCTAGTTTGGGGCCGATAGGGTATTTACGCGTTAGGGAGCCGATCGCTTGGGGATAGTAATTAAGGTACATCTAGTCCTGTTTAGGTACCTGTTGTTTCTATTTGGGTTAACACTAGTTATTTTTGTTTAGGTACATATTATTATTTTTTGGATAAAACCCGTTACTAGAAGGACACCTAAGTCTACCATTATGTTTCCGTTGGGATCATTCTGTTTCTGTTGGGATCATTCTGTTTCTGTTAAGTAATTGGAAAACACTTAATTCGATATACTAGTATTTTTGCAGAAAAAGTAGTTGAGAAGCATAGTTAATCTTGTTCATTCTGTTAATCCTGTTTATACATGTTTATACCTGTTATATATTACAGTTATCTCTCATCCAGTTTATTTTACTGTCTTGACACTTTTTATTTCTTTATATGTTAAAATCTCTAGACTCGCTAGACTTTATGTCTGACCCGTTTTGTTTCATTTTCTCTCTCTTCTTCCTCTCAGGTTCTCAGGGTGGGAACACTCAGGCTTGATTAGGATTCTCTCTTCTGTTTCTGCTTAGATTTGGATCTGCTTTGATGTATCGCTTTGACTACTTGTCTACTTGTTTATGGGGATTACGATTTTTCATTTCTGCATTCTGATGGTTTTTCAGCACACGACAGATGTTTTTCTTTGATGTATTTTGTTCCAATATTT
Source organism: Allium sativum (assembly GCA_030737875.1). NCBI lineage: Eukaryota > Viridiplantae > Streptophyta > Magnoliopsida > Asparagales > Amaryllidaceae > Allium > Allium sativum. Next base: position 461,854,702 of record CM060915.1, on the reverse strand, counting down.
TGGTCTGATGTTGTAACTGGATTTTGATACCACGATGTTTTCTATTGGAAAAATAAAGTTTTAAATTTCCGCTGCTATTTTCTTTATCTGTCTTGTGAGATTCTGCTTCTGCTTACCTATAACGCTTCACAAAGCTTAATGCGTTTTGATAAAGAGTGACATTCACGGATGTGGGGTGTCTGAAACACCCCACCTCCATTAAGGTCACTCACAAAGGGAATGCCTTAACTTCGGTGGAGGTTTATAAGTAAAAGTCACAGATAAAACACAAGACAGATATAAACACATTTGTATAAGCAGCGGAAAACAAACAGACTTTCATTTCATAAATACGTGTTCATACAAAACATTTCCATAATTGTCTCATAATAACTTCCAAAACATTACATAATCATTTCTGTCTTGATTATTAAATAAAGAAGCATAAAACGTAATAAAAGCTGCATAAATCCCCATAGAACATGTCCAAAAGCCATAGCCAAGGAAAGAGAGTCCAAACCATACATATACTATCTTGAATCTTGCAAAGAGTGCGACTAAGCTGGGTTGTTTCCTCCCTGTGGACCTGGGGGGGAAACGGAAGAAAAGAAGACGAAAGAAAAATAGAGTCAGACATAAAGCCTGGTAAGTCTAGTGTCCCTTCATTATGAGAATAAGAAAATGGGCATGATAGGTATAAACTGGAAATAGGAAAATATCATAAACTAAGATAAAGCAGTTTGAACCGAATATACTATCGCACCCCACACTATATCTCTGCACTACTTGCATTATCTCAACTGGCACCCCATGATCGGGGTGAAGTGATCCCCTTTCTAAAGATCGGCTCCTACTCGCAGAATCATATGTGTCATACGGCCCCCAATGATTGTAGATACCTATGCTGGTCCCACCATGGGGTGTATCAAGACCCATGGTAGCGCCCCGACACAATCCTAGAATGCATATGTTATACTACTGTGCTCTGTGCCCTGTTTGTCTGCTCCAAAGTGTGTGCACGCCGCACTCCGTTAGAACCCACACTGCAGCACCAACCGTCATCGCTTTTGACCGCTTACAATATGCCCAGTAATCGTGCCCTACCCTGCCTAGTTTCAGGGTACCATGACACCTAACTGGGTTACTGCCGAAATGGGTCCCCGTTACTAGGGTTTTCTAGTCAAACATGTTAAGTGGTTAAGTGTATGTATTTACCTAACCCCACCTATCAGTTTAATTAACATGTTGAATTGGTTAAGTGTTTTAGTTAACTTAACCCTACCATCCTGACTTGTCTGTCCTTAGCTTTTTAAAGCACCGACCACTCACATTAGACATGTATTGTTACGGTTACTGGATGTGCTGGTCGGTTCTGGGCAGGTTTACACCATAACTCAGTCTAACCTCGGGTCCTTATTGGGCTCAATGCTTAACCTCTCACATTGGATTGGTATTGTTGTGACTACTGGACAGCCGGGCGGGTCCGGGTAGGTTTACATCACAACTCAATCCAACCTCGGGTTAAGCATGCTCGTATTATCCAAATTTACATATTTGTCTCTATTACTTGTTATATGTAAATTTGTTAACAATTGAATGTTGTGGCCCACTTTCCAAGTTCATCATTTTTGGTATAAGAATTTATACCATTTAAATGCCACCAATTTATGTCAAATTTCCTATAATTACCAATTTTTTCCAACGTTACCCCGTATAAATATTATGCTAACAATCTTAGCCTAATTTTTCGTCCGCATGATTTTTGACATATAATATTAGGCTAAAAACATAGCCTAATTTAGCATACACAAAATTGGCATTTATTAACGTAAACATGACATAGGTGTAAACTTGGCATTTTCAGCATAGTCAATATGAACATCATAGGTGTGAGCTTGCAATATAGGCTAAATCAACATACATATATGTGTATTTGCAACATAGGCTAAATCAACTTGCATATATGTGAACTTGCATTGAAATAGGGGTCTAACTAAATAGGTGTCACATGAATTAGCATATGATTTAGACAACATAAGCCTAAACATATTTAGATCTAGGCATAACATCGAATATGACAAGAGTATGACATGTCCATAAAGTATGTATAATTTTATCACATGTGTGAACTAGATCCAATCATGTTTACTACTATAACATGAAACTTGCATTAAAATGGATCTTGGCATGGATCCAATTATGAACTTGCAACTTTTGTATAAATATATGAGCATGTATATGAACTCAGTCATTTTGGCATAGAAGTTCTATTGTACAGCATATAACTTGTCATAATCACCTAAACATATAGGTGTAGATATGAACCAAATGACTTGTATGTGAATTTGAATAGATCCAACATCAACTAGATTAATCCACAAACATTCTAATGGATCCAAAATCAAATCAATTATACCACAAACATCCTAAAACCATTCACAACACAATCATTGCAACACATAGATATGAATTAACATCGTCGTTACACAATAACACAATTCCATTTCCATTTTACATCGAATCAAATCTTAATTTTATTCCCATCGGAAAAATCACTATACTTACAACAAACGACGAACTTGAATTCTGGATTCTGAGTTCTGAATTTGCAATGTTTTCCTTTGGGTAGATAAACGTTGTTTGAATCTTGTTTTTACTTTAGTTTTACTCGTCTCTAATCTTTCTTCAAGTGGAGGATACTCTTGGCTTCCTTCCAGCAGCATGACGGCTCTAGCTCTATTTTATTTGTGTGAATTCAGGTTGAGAGTAAGGTTGTTTATATAGAATTTAAAACTAATTAGAGCCGTCGATGAAGCTAGAGTTAATCAAGGTCATCCGTCTCAAGAGAAGCCAATCAGAAAGTGACAAATCAACCCTAGTGACACAGCCAAGCCCCAAAAACCGAGCCAGGACCAGACCAAGCAGGTCGACCCCCAGGTCGACTACATGGTCAACCTAGGTACCTAGGTCGACTCTAAGGTCGAACCCCTGGTCGACCTGGGTCCTGGGCGGGAAAATTCCCACCCAGCCCAGTTCAGGTCCAGTTTTGAATTTTGAACTTGTTTTCGGGCTGTTTGAATTTTAAATCAAATTCTAAAACTTCCGGAGGTCATAACTCCTTCATACGGAGTCCAATTTACACAAACTTGGACTCTATCTCAAGCATAATTCCGAGACGAATGCAATGGCGTAACCCATTTCCCTTAATTCTATCATTTAGAATTAATTATAATTTAATTTGTTAATTTATTGTTAACAGAAAATTCGGGGTGTTACATTCTCCCCTCCTTAAAGGATTTCATCCCCGAAATCTTCAAGTTTAGAAGAACGTATATCCTAACATCCAATCATCCATCTACTCAACCAATAAACACAGGCGTCCATTGTCCTTAAAAGACTTCTAATGCTTCATGATCATATGCATAGTGTGTGTATATGTCCTTATCTAAAGCAAAAATTAGGTGGTCTACTGATTCAGTTGACCTCCTTAATGTGAATCATGTAAATGTCATGAATCCATTATGTATGCAAATTTTCCCTACTCATAATTCTACATGAGTGCGCAATCATTCATACAAATGCGACATCCATATGACAACATATCAAGTTTCAACCACATACAAATATGAATACATATATGCATATGCAATATGAAGTGACCGAGTCGATCTAAAATCTAGGTTGTGTGTGTATATGCGTCCATGAGCAACCACTTGCAACAACTTGCAGCCATCAATCATAACATGTTTCAATTACATGTTTACATCCAAAGGTGTTTCTACCTAAGGATAAAGGATAATATCGAGGAGATATACCTATAAAGATAGATATAAGCACAACTTAAGGAAAAGAGAGATCAAAGATGTACCCTCAAAAAGAAAAGGGTAGGCCGCGCGTATTCTGTCCTCAGTTTCCCAAGTCGCGACTTCCTCGGCGTCGCTCCACTGAACTTTGACAAGCTTGACTTCGCGGTTGCGTATCTTTTTCACTTCAGTTCCTAAGATGTGGGTCGGAACTCTCCTCACAGTTGCTTCGCGTTCCACTTCGGCTTCTTCTAGAATGCTTGGCTCCACCACTTCCGCAATTCATGTAAACATTTCCGGAGTTGAGAAACGTGAAAGACATTGTGAATTCCAGCCAACCTTTTGGGCAGCTCTACTCTATAAGCCATCTTCCCAATCTTCTCGATGATAGGGAACGGTCCTACAAATCTTGGTGCTAGCTTTCCTGCGGATCCAAAGAGAATGACGTTCCTTAAGGGAGATACCTTAAGGAAAACCCTGTCCCCAACCTCAAACTCAAGGTCGGTCCTTCTTTTTTCTGCGTAGGATTTCTGTCTATCTTGGGCAGTCTTCATTCTCCTTCGTATCAAGTCCACTTTTTCTAAAGTCTCTCTAATCATGTTTGGCCCAAGTATAAGCTTGTCTGTAGACTCCCACCAACAAGTTAGGGATCGGCACGATCTTCCATACAAAGCTTCGAAGGGCGCCATGCCGATGGTGGCTTGGTAGCTGTTGTTGTAGGCGAATTCCACTAAAGGAAGATGAACCTCCCATGTTCCTCCAAAGTCAAGAACGCACAGTCTCAGAAGATCTTCTAATACTTTGTTCACCCTTTCCGTCTGACCATCAGTTTGGGGTGATAGGCCGTGCTCAAGCATAACCGTGTGCCTACAGCTTCTTGCAGACTCCGCCAAAATTCGCTTGTAAAGATAGGATCTCGGTCACTCACTATGCTGGAGGGTATTCCATGGAGTCGAACTATTTCCTTGAGATAAAGAGAAGCTAGAGACGAGGCAGTCCTTCTACTCTTGATAGGTATAAAGTGGGCGCTTTTTGTGAGCCTATCCACTATTACTTAAATGCTAGTATTGCCCCTTTTTGACCTAGGCAACCCATCAATGAAGTCCATTGAAATCCTATCCCACTTCCATTGCGGGACTTCTAGAGGATGAAGCAGTCCTCCAGGCTTCTTTTGTTCCACCTTGACCTGTTGGCATATCACGCACTTAGAAACGAAATCTGCCACATCCTTTTTCATGCCACTCCAAAAGAAAACTCTCTTTACGTCCTTGTACATCTTGTCTCCACCTGGGTGTATTGTCATCTTGGAATGTTGTGCTTCCTCGAGAACCATTTTTACTAAATCCCTTGCTTGTGGGACGCATAGTCTTCCATCTTGCCTCAGCCAACCCTTATCATCGATGGAGTACCTATTGAGGTGACTGGAAGTTTCACCCCTAATTAGTTTATCAATCACATCCACAAGCTGAGGGTCTTCACGTTGTGCGGCCCCTATTGAGTCTAAAAGAGTGGGCCGTACTTCTAGTGATGCCAACAAACCAGGTACAAAATCAGAGGAGGGCCTAAAGTCAAAACTGGTTATATACTCCAAGCTTTGCCTTTCTACAAAGAGAGGGCTTAAGGTCAGCTTCTTTCTACTCAAGGCGTCTGCTAGTATGTTGCCCTTGCCAGGAGTATAAGAAATCTCAAAATCATACGAGGCAAGGAACTCCATCCGCCTTTGCTGCCTCAAGTTAAGATCTTTCTGCGAGAAAAGATACTTCAACGATTTATGGCCGGTATATAATTAGAACTTCTCACCTAGGAGTTAATGGCGCCAAGACTTAAGCGCAAAGACGATGGCGGCCAACTCAAGATCGTGGGTTGGGTAGTTCTTTTCATGAACTTTCAATTGTCTTCCACCATAAGTTACTACCTTCCCTTCTTGCATCAAAACAGTGCCTAGTCCCGTACCACAAGCATCCGTGTATACTGTGAACATCTTGCTTCCATCAGGCAAAGTCAGAACTGGGGCTGTTGTAAGAGCCCTTTTTAAGCGTTGGAAAGCAATATCACAATCCAAATCCAAGAGAACGCTAGATTTTTCTTTGTTAGCCTTGTGAGTGGAGTTGAGATTTTCACGAAATCTCTAATGAACTTTCGGTAAAAACCGGCTAGCCCAAGAAATCTTCGGACTTCGGTTGCATTTCTTGGTGTCTTCCAATCTTGCACTGCCACCACTTTCGCGGGGTCCACAGCTAACCCCTCTTTGGACACTACATGTCCAAGAAACCTTACCTCTTCTCTCCAGAAGTGGCACTTGGAGAATTTTTCTTTTAGCTGATGTGCACGGAGAATATCCATGATTTCCTTCAGATGCTGAGCATGTTCTTCCTCATTCTTTGAGAAGATCAAAATATCGTCTACGAAGACCACCACGAACTTATTGAGGAATTCTCTGAACACCCTGCTCATTAGGTCTACGAAATAAGCGGGTGCGTTTGTCAAGCCGAAAGGCATGACAAGCCACTCGAAGAAACCGTCTGGGGTTCTGAACGTCGTCTTATCAATGCTACTTTAGCTTCCCTTAGCTGATGGAACCCAGTAGCCAGATCAAGTTGGGAGAAGACCAACGCACCTACAAGCTGATCAAACAAATCGTCTATTCTGGGAAGCGGGTGCCTATTCTTCTTAGTCAGCTTGTTTAGCTCCCTATAGTCCACACAAAGACGTAGTGAGCCATCTGCTTTGGTGGCGAGCACCACTGGAGCACCTCATTCCGAGATACTCCGCCTTATAAACCCTTTCTCGAGAAGCTCCTTAACTTGCTTGCTGAGCTCCTTTCTCTCCTTTGGAGCCATGTGCCTGACAGGTAAAGCTACGGGCTTTGCATTATCAAAAAGATATATGCGGAAGTCTATTTCCCGCGTCGGAGGTAAGCCCTTTACCTCTTCAAAGACATCCGTGTATTCCCGGACCACTCTAACCGACTGCAAATTCTCAACAGAAGCATCAAGCGACTCTAGATAACTAAGCATAACAGCATTCAAGGGATTACAAGAAATTTCTAGAGTGTTACCAAGCCGAGTCAAGAGTCTAACCACTCTTTTCTTACAATCAAGAATGGCACCATTACTGGATAACCAGTCCATGCCTAAGACCAGTCCATATCCCGAGAAGCCCAAAACAAAGGCAATACATCTAAACTCAACAATTAGAATAGAGATTTTCAAATCCACACAAACCATTGACAAATAAGCTGAGCCCCTGATTGGATTTGAAACAACCAAGGGATCTTCTATCATACTAGCGTCTAGGTGCAGAGATTCTACTAAAGCAGATGAAATAAAGGAGTGCGATGCACCGGAATCAAAGAGAGTGCGAACTGGATGATCATAGAGATAAACTAAGCTTTCTACAGAAATATTTCTACCTCGTTCCTGTAGAGGTGCCACCAGCGCGTGAACCTGTCCCCTTGAAGTGGATCCAGTTCTCTGTCCCTGCCCCCGCTTCTTTGGGCAGTCCTTAGCCATTTGTCCAGTCTTGTCGCAATGGAAACAACCACCATTCATCTTCGCCTTCTTCTTTCTACAGTCTTTCACTATATGTCCAACAATGCCACAGAAATTACACTTTCTTTTTTCACGGGGTTTGTTGTTCTTTCCGCCTTTCTTTGAATCAGCCTTCTTGTTCTGTGACACTTCCCCCTTCTTGTCTTGAGGCACTTCTGCTTTTGCCTCTTTCTTGCCTTTATCTTCCTCGTGTAGCAGCGCCATGTCCACCAAGTTTTCATAAGTCGCTCTCATGGGTATATGGCTCATAGCAAGGCTGTGTAGAGGCTCATTCAGACCTTTGACGAAGCGAAGGGCCTTCTTGTGTTGGATGTTTACTAAATCCAGCCCAAATCTATCCAGCTGATTAAACTGATTGGCACACTCCCTGATCATCATACTCCCGTGTTTAAGAGTTAGGAACTTCTCCATCTGCAGGCTTCTTTCAGCTTGGGAGAGGAATTTCATCTCAAACCTCATCCTGAAATCTTCCCAAGTTTCTACTGGCCTCTCAGCATGGGTAACTTTCCACCAATAGGAAGCTTCATCTTTAAGCAACCACACTGCTAGCTGTATCCTTTGCTTGTCATCAACTTCGAAGATGACAAACAAATCTTCGGTATCCTTCAGCCAGTTCCTTGCTACCACAAGGGATTCAGTTCCATAAAAGACCTGTCCACCCATAGCCTTGAAGTCTCTACACGTCTTAGCGAAAGTATTTCCATGAGGAGGAGGAGGAGGAACCTCTGCCACTGTGGGAGGAGGAATGTCTTCTGGGCCCGCACCATTGGCCCTAGCCTCTAGGTACCTTCAGAACCAGCCAGGTATCGGTATTCCTTCTGGAAGGTTAAGATCTCTAGACATGCTGGAACAAAAAGGAAAGTATTCAAGACAAAAGGATAGAGAGATAGTGCATATGGCTTTAGGGAATTATTCCTTTTAAAAAAACGCTTTTCCTTGAAAAAATATGCTTCTTTAAACTTCTCTTTTGAAAATAGTTTCAAAAACCTTTATCTAATCTGGTAAATCTGTGCTCTGATACCAAGTGAAACACCCCACCTCCATTATGGTCACTCACAAAGGGAATGCCTTAACTTCGGTGGAGGTTTATAAGTAAAAGTCATAGATAAAACACAAGATAGATATAAACACATATGTATAAGCAGCAGAAAACAAACAGACTTTCATTTCATAAATACATGTTCATACAAAACATTTCCATAATTGTCTCATAATAACTTCCAAAACATTACATCATCATTTCTGTCTTGATTATTAAATATAGAAGCATAAAACATAATAAAAGCTGCATAAATCCCCATAGAACGTGTCCAAAAGCCATAGCCAAGGAAAGAGAGTCCAAACCATATATCTACTATCTTGAAGCTTGCAAAGAGTCTGACTAAGCTGGGTTGTTTCCTCCCTGTGAACCTGGGGGGGGGGGGGGACGGAAGAAAAGAAGACGAAAGAAAAATAGAGTCAGACATAAAGCCTGGTAAGTCTAGTGTCTCTTCAGTATGAGAATAAGAAAATGGGCATGATAGGTATAAACTAGAAATAGGAAATTATCATAAACTGAGATAAAGCAGTTTGAACCGAATATACTATCGCACCCCACACTATATCTCTGCACCTACTTGCATTGTCTCAACTGGCACCCCATGATCGGGGTGAAGTGATCCCCTTTCTAAAGATCGGCTCCTACTCGCAAAATCATATGTGTCATACGGCCCCCAATGATTGTAGATACCTATGTTGGTCCCACCATGGGGTGTATCAAGACCAATGGTGGCGGCCCGACATAATCCTATAGAATGCATAGGTTATACTACTGGTGCTCAGTGCCCTGTTTGTCTGCTCCGAAGTGTGTGCACGCCCGCACTCCGTTAGAACCCACACTGCTGCACCAACCGCCGTCGCTTTTGACTGCTTACGATCAGCCCAGTAATCGTGCCCCACCCTGCCTAGTTTCAGGGTACCATAATACCTAATTGGGTTACTGCTGAAATGGGTCCCCATTACTAGGGTTTTCTAGTCAAACATGTAAAGTGGTTAAGTGTCTGTATTTACCTAACCCCACCCATCAGTTTAATTAACATGTTGAATTGGTTAAGTGTTTTAGTTAACTTAACCCTACCATCCTGACTTGTCTGTCCTTAGCTTTTTAAAGCACCGACCACTCACATTAGACAGGTATTGTTACGGTTACTGGATGTGCCGGTCGGTTCCGGGCAGGTTTACACCGTAACTCAGTCTAACCTCGGGTCCTTATTGGGCTCAATGCTTAACCTTTCACATTGGATGGGTGTTGTTGTGACTACTGGACAGTCGGGCGGGTCCGGGCAGGTTTACATCACAACTCAATACAACCTCGGGTTAAGCATACTCGTATTTTCCAAATTTACATATTTGTCTCTATTACTTGTTATATGTAAATTTGTTAACAATTGAATGTTGTGGCCCACTTTCCAAGTTCATCATTTTTGGTATAAGGATTTATACCATTTAAATGCCACCAATTTATGTCAAATTTCCTATAATTACCAATTTTTTCCAATGTTACCCCGTATAAATATTAGGCTAACAATCTTAGCCTAATTTTTCGTTCGCATGATTTTTAACATATAATATTAGGCTAAAAACATAGCCTAATTTAGCATACACAAAATTGGCATTTATTAACGCAAACATGACATAGGTGTAAACTTGGCATTTTCAGCATAGTCAATATGAACATCATAGGTGTGAGCTTGCAACATAGGCTAAATTGACATACATATATGTGAATTTGCAACATAGGCTAAATCAACTTGCATATATGTGAACTTGCATTGAAATAGGGGTCTAACTAAATAGGTGTCACATGAATTAGCATATGATTTAGACAACATAAGCCTAAACATGTTTTGATCTAGGCATAACATCGAACATCACTAGCATATGACAAGAGTATGACATGTCCATAAAGTATGTATAATTTTATCACATGTGTGAACTAGATCCAATCATGTTTACTACTATAACATGAAACTTGCATTAAAATGGATATTGGCATGGATCCAATTATGAACTTACAACTTTTGTATAAACATATGAGCATGTATATGAAATCAATCATTTTGGCATAGAAGTTCTATTGTACAGCACACAACTTGTCGTAATCACCTAAACATATAGGTGTAGATATGAACCAAATGACTTGTATGTGAATTTGAATAGATCCAACATCAACTAGATTAATCCACAAACATTTTAATGGATCCAACATCAACTCAATTATACCACAAACATCCCAAAACCATTCACAACAAAATCATTGCAACACATAGATATGAATTAACATCGTCGTTATACAATAGCACAATTCCATTTCCATTTTACATCGAATCAAATCTTAATTTTATTCCCATCGGAAAAATCACTATATTTACAACAACCGACGAACTTGAATTCTGGATTCTGAGTTCTGAATTTGCAACGCTTTCCTTTGGGTAGATAAACGTTGTTTGAATCTTGTTTTTACTTTAATTTTGCTCGTCTATAATCTTTCTTCAAGTTGAGGCTACTCTTGGCTTCCTTCCAGCAGCATGACGACTCTAGCTCTATTTTATTTGTGTGAATTTAGGTTGAGACTAAGGTTGTTTATATAGAATTTCAAACTAATTAGAGCCGTCGATGAAGCTAGAGTTAATCAAGGTCATCCGTCTCAAGAGAAGCCAATCAGAAAGTGACAAATCAGCCCTAGTGACACAGCCAAGCCCCAAAAACCGAGCCAGGACCAGACCAGGCAGGTCAGGTCGACCAAGCAGGTCGACCTGTAGGTCGACCCCCAGGTCGACTACATGGTCGACCTGGGTACCCAGGTCGACTCCTAGGTCGACCCCCTGGTCGACCTGGGTCCTGGGCGGGAAAATTCCCGCCCAACCCAGTTCTGGTCCAATTTTGAATTTTGAACTTATTTTCGGGTTGTTTGAATTTTAAATTGAATTCTGAAACTTTCGGAGGTCATAACTCCTTCGTACAGAGTCCGATTTACGCAAACTCGAACTCTATCTCAAGTAGAATTCCGAGACGAACGTAATGGCGTAACGTGTTTCCCTTAACTCTATCATTTAGAATTAATTATACTTTAATTTGTTTATTTACTGTTAACAGAAAATTCGGGGTGTTACAGTGTCACAGATTGGCTCGAAAATAATGATTGTGGAGCATGCATTGCTTCGAAGGGTGTCAAAATTGTTATTAACATAAAAACTACAGAATTTCTATTTGTAGTAATTATTTTCACTAACCCCTTATTATTTGGAAAAATCTCTTTGGTTAATAAACTTTCTTTTAAGTTTTATGTCATAGATCTAAAAAATTATTGTCTTCAATATTATCAACTCCTTGACTCAAAACCATTTTATTTAATTAATATAATTAAATACTTAGCCTTTTTAGCTTAAATTTTCATCAAATAAGAAAATCATTGGAAAGTTCGCATAAATCATAATAAATTCTCTTTCAAATATATTTCAACATATATAAAATTCAAAACCAAAATAATTATATAATTACTTAAAATTATTAAATTTGGATTAAACTATTTTCTAGACAAGAAAACTCGTGAAATATTCATATTTATTTAGAAAAATTATAAAATTTGAAACGCACTTATAAAATAATGTTTCTTAAAACAGACAAAATTGTCATGTCAAGTGGATGTCATATACCAGGATTTTTAATCAAAGCCTACATGATAATTTAATGAAAATGCAGTTATGTCATCAATAAGAATACATTGTTAATATAATTATTTACCTTGTTTGGATATAGGAAAACAGACTAACTTATCTAAGCGAGTATAACAGGCTAACTTATCTTGGATGAACAAGAGTGCATAAGTGCACAAATCGAACAACATAAGTGAGCAGAAGTACAAGTACAATAATAGCGTGTAGCAAGATAAAATCAAAGTTCAAATCGTAACTCAAAAAGTTGGGTCTTCTCAAGTTAACACCTAAATCCAAATATTCCAGATCCAGATGTGTAGTGGAATGTAAATAGCACCAGAGATTATAGTGGTTCAGCAAGTGCGCTTACGTCCACTTCGATGTAACTTCGTATATTCATATTGTATGGTTACAAGTACAGTCCTTTTGATTACAATGTTAAGTGTTAGCACATGCAAAGTCCTTGGTTGGAGCCAACAAGTCTTCTCTAATGTTCAACAATCCAAGAAGAAGCATTATTGGGCTTCAATATCCAAAAGTCCAAGATGCGGTTTTAATGTTCGAAAGAGTCCAAGAAGCAAGCCAAGTGTCAAAAAGATCCAGGCCAAGTGTGAAGAAGAAGTTCACAAGTCCAAAGAAGAATCCAAAGAGGAAAAAGCCATGAGAGGAGCAATTAAAAAGCTTCAAGTCCAAGAATCCTGAGTGCAATAAAATGAGATAAAGGATCCTGGAAACATCCCACAACTGGGGTATTCGTAAGTGCAGGGAAGTGGGATTTCGTATCCCCGAAAAGTTATTATTGAGATCGGTACCGATCTTCCTTGCCTTAGCCATTTTCTTGCTTTGCTGTGAAGCATCCTGATTCCATTCCACATTGCACTTTGTATCCGGGAATATGAAGTATAAATTGATCTCGGAAGTTCCTTTTAATTGTAACAATCTCGAACATGAAGGGAAATACTGATCCCTGAAGAGTATGGCGAATTTCATCTTCATTGATTCCATTTTTGAAATACCGATACTGGGATACGAGTTGTTTATACCAAATCCAGGATACGAATTATCTATGTTGATCCCCAAAACAAAGAATATTTCTGACATCCTAAGATTCCATGATTCCTACCGATCCTCGATGTATTTTGGGGAGTTGTAATAATCCCCAAACGCTTAGCCAAAATTTTGAGTTTTTTGAGAATTCTGCGACTTCGTCTAAATTGTTGAATGTTTTCCCGAGTACGTAATAGAGTCTTGAGCACTTCAATAGCTATAATTCTGAAGCATGACTGCTTTAAAAATGCGGATCAACTCTTATCCCCTTAAATATGTCTTTTTTTTGTAAGATGTGTTTTTTATAGTCCAGAAATCTATGAATCCAAAAGCTGCAATCGGAGAGAAATCGAAATAGAAATCCAATAACCGAAAACTTGAAAACCACGATCGAGCTGGATTGTATTAACAGAAAACCAGAATCTGAAAGCAAATAGAGTCCCATGATCACTTCGGATCAATCATAAGAGAAATCCAAATCCAGAAAACTAGAAGTTCAATATCTAAAAAAAAAACATAGAAACCAAAAATCCAAAATATCCAATGCTGGTTTGATCCATACCTGCAAAAACAAAATGAATCGTTTTGCAATGTCCTATTAGAAGGAACCATAACCAATCAAGTATAGTTCATGCCTGAGCCTTGACCAAGCGATCTTGCCAAGTCCTTACAAAACAACCCAGTTCTTCCTAAGTGAAGTCCTTACTCGGGGCCAAAGTTAGAGTTTTATACTTAATGAGCATAGTCCATACTCACCAAGTCCTAAAAGTTCGAAATTCCAATTCCTGATTTCATTCTTCCCAAGTATAGTCCATACAAGAGAAGTAATTTTATTAAAGTTTTGGAAAAGTTCCAAGTATTTAATAAAGCCAAAAAAAAGCCTTGCGGTTAATCGTCAATGTAGACAGCATGCCTAGGGGTCATGTCCTAACCCTGTTCGTGGGCGGGTTGACTTCGCTGTTTTTGGTTTCAAGTTAATAAAATCTAGTTAAGTGTGAATGGGATGGTCTAATTTCTGCAAAGAGCATACCTTGGGATCTCTCCGGTTACCGCACGTGGGTAAGCAGATTTTGCTATCCAAAGCCAAAAAACCAAGGAAAATTATTAATGATGATACACATGGTTTGTTGTCAATAAAGAGCATGCCAAGGGATCCTGTCAATTCCCGTACAGGGGTAGATAGACTTAGCCACTTGAAGCCAAATAAAAAAAACAAAGATATGATATCCAAAGGCCAAAGCCTAAACAATCAAAGCCAAAGGTCAAAAGCTAAAGTCCTGGTGGATAATTAACTAAAAGATAGAAGTCCAAAAAGCCATATCCAAAAGCCATAAGACCAAAATGGCAACACCATAAAGCCAAAGAACTTAAGTACTAGAAATTCAAGAGATGAAAAGCCAAAGAGGCGAAAAAAATCAAAATGCTAGAGAGCCAGAATATAAGTGCCAGAATCCAAAGAACCAAAATCCAAAATCCACAAATCCAGAGAGTTACAAATCAATTGATGATCAATCCGCCTGGGGTACGTCCTCGCTTGTTCTTATTTCGATTCAGAATAGTCAGTTGTTCTTCTTTCGCAACTGCATCCCAATTCCTAACTTACCGCGCCAGCTCGCCACATATGACACATTCCTCAATCATATCTCAAAGATGCCTATAGTCATTAGTATTATGGTTGTCAAGCCCATGTAATGAACAATGTCTTACATAATCCCTTTCCTTCTGAGTGGGTTCCGTCCTATAAGGCTTTCTGAACAGAGCAACCGGGTGAACAACCAAGTAAATTTCTTCCAACGAAGTAGTAAGTTCTATGTATAAAGAGAATTTGGGTTCACACCATTGCTGAGCATTTCGATTGTTTCCAAACAAAACTTTCCCTTTGCCTTTATTGTTGTCAGATTTGGACGATCCTTTGCCCTTAACCATATTAACCTCGATAATTTCCTTATCAGTTCTACCATCCTCTTCCGGTAGAAACCTATCTGCTTCAAAGTAAAATTCACCAAGGCTCCATAGTGGATCCCACTGAAGTGAGATATTTAAATCCATCTTATCCAGAATACCATAAAAGCAGCCAATAATACCATAGAAGGATCTGGTCGATCAATCGATGACACTGTTGCATTAAAAATTTCCAAGAATTTCCGCCAAGTTTCTCTAGACCTTTTCTTAATCAACTTAAGAGTCTTAATATTCTTAGGTCGAGAGATGTGGACCCTGAACTGTTTAATAAAATTTTCAAACAAGACATTCCAATTTCCAATACTTTCTGGTTATAACTACCAAAACCACATAGAAGCAATATCTGTGAGATGAAGTGGAAAGCATTTTAAAATGATGTTGTCCGAAGCTGCTAGCACTTCCGTTTAGCACATATAACACATCAAGTAAACGGTTGGATTCTTAATACCATCATAAGAATCCAAAATCGACAATCTGAAATTCGGTGGGTTATGAAAATTCCTAGTAGCCTATGTGAATGGGTTGTGATTAACATAGCCCAAATTCGAGTGAGACGCTCCGCCTCGAGTAAACCATCAACTTACATTCGCAACCCGATTCCCATTTCCAAGAAATTGCCTCCATTCTTCCAAACCAACAATAATTCCCACGGTGTCGAATCCAACATGAGCCATCTGCGGATTTCTAACATGAACATCTGCTTCATTCCTGATTTGAGGAGCTTTAGCGGATGCAAACCCAACTTTCAAGGCTATAGGAGTTCTTCCAGCATCTATACCCTCGAGCATCGACGCTTGAGTCACTGTTCCAACACAAGATCCCGTAGCCTGACGAACCAAAACATTTCGAACCACACTTCCATCGGGATTAGGGGAGATACCCCATAATTGAGCTGGATTGGCTTAGGGATGATTGTGGGAACTACCCCCAAGTCCTGCAAACCTTGAGCACCTTGCACGCTTGTCCCAGCCCGTCGGCCTTCCAAATCCTTCCATCTTAGTTAAAAAAAATGTGTTCATTATTTTTTATTGCCTCATAATAAGTTCCTTTTGGCGTTGCATGCGTGCATGCAAATCCTTAACCAATCTATCCATCTCTTCTCTAGTTTGATAGTTTGATGGATTCCCAGTAGAGGAATCCTTCTATCTTCCTATTCCAGCCCCTTCTGCAAGAACTAAAGCAACATTCTTCTTCCTTATCACCATTGTTCAAATTCCAAGCAATCCAAATCCTTAGTAGTCCAAAATTGTGTTTGCCTCTGCCTGGCGCACCAAAATGTTAACTTGAAAAGTTTTTTCTTTTTAAGTTAACACCCAAATCCAAATATTCCACACGCAGAAGTGTAGAGAAAGGTAAATAGCACTAGAGATTTACAAAGATTCGGCAAGTGTGGCTACATCCACTCCGATGTAACCTCGTATATTTATACTATCTGGTTACAAGTACAGTCCTTTTAATTACAATGTTAAGTGTTAGCACTAGCAAAGTCCTTGCTTGGAGCCAACAAATCCACTCATGTGTCCAATGAATCAAGAATAAGCTTTAATAGTGCTTCTATGTCCAAAAGTCCAATTAGTGTCCAAAAAAGTTCAAGCAACAAGCCAAGTGCCCAAAAAATCCAAGCCCATCGAGAAGTTCACAAGTCTAAAGAAGAATCCACAAAGAAAGAAGCATTGAGAGATGACATTAAAAACTCCAAGTCAAAGCGTCCCTAGTGCAACAGAATGAGCCAAAGGATTTTAGAAACATCCCACAGTAGAGGTATTTATAAGTGCATGGAAGTGGGATTACGTGTCCTTAAAAAGTCATCCTTGGGATTGGTACCAGTCCCGGGATATGTACTAACCTCTCTTGCCTTAGTTATTTCTTGATTTGCTTTTAAGCATCCTGATTTCGTGCCACACTCCCTTCATATCCGGGAATACTGGGTATAAAATTGATCTTGGAAGTTCCTTTGATTCGCATCAATCCAGAAGGCAAAGGGAAAATACCGATCCCTAAAGAATATGCTAAATTTCATCTTCGTGGATTCTGTTTCCAAAATACCGATCCTAGAAGAATATGCTAAATTTCATCTTCATGGATTCCATTTCCAAAATACCGATCCTGGAATACAGACTATTTATAAAAATCCCGAGATAGAAATTATCTATGTCGATCCCCAAAATACCGATCCTGGAATACAGACTATTTATAAAAATCTCGAGATAGAAATTATCTATGTCGATCCCCAAAACATAGAACATTTCTGCCATCCTGAGATTCCATGATTCCTACCGGTCCTTGATGTATTTCAAGGACTTGTACCGATCCCAAAACACTTAGACAAAATTCTGAGTTTTTCAAGAATTCCGCTACTTCGTCCAAATCGCTTCAAGTTTTCCCGAGTCCGTATTCAAGTCCCGAGCACTCCATTAGACAGAATTCCTAAGCGTGACTGCCTTGAAGGCAGGTAAACAATAAATAATAGATCAAGTGCAATATCAATTATAAATCAAATAGTTTATGTTTAAGATAGTCAAGATAATTTTAATTAGAATAACCATAAACATATTAGTTAAAATTTAAGTTACATTAAAATCGAATCTTATCAATCTTACCTTACTCTAATATTCAATTACTCAAAAGATACTTAGCATTAATTATTTTTACAAACTAGTTGAATATTTAAAATTTCTTATATTCTCTTTCTATTAATTCAAACTTTACATTAAATTAAACTAGTTAATTTCTTTTAATTTTAGGTTTCTATCAATAAATTTGTTCTTAAAATAAACAAATTAAATTTAAACTAAAAAATGAATTCAATAATTTAATCTTAAAATTAAACAATATATTAATTATGAGCTCTCCTAATGCTCGTTAATGGCGACATTACCGATCTTCCCTCCTAACCTGTCCAACATTCCATCTAAATACAAATCTTTTCTTCTTCCTCGATCATCTTCTCAGGACCGATCCTCCTCCTCCCCCCATCGCCATTCTGGTCTACCTTCTCTATCTCATCAATCTACCATACATGATTACTCTCGTAGTAATTCTCGTTCTCAAACTCTATTTGGCTCATCTCCCATTCTTTATCGTCCCTCCTCATCCACCTTTCCATGTGCTCATCCTCATCCTCATTTCGTCCTTCATCCCCCTTCTTCTCATCGTATGCCTCCTTCTAATACTTCATGCTCTAATTACTTTTCTTCCCTAACTGACATGCCACCTGAACGTTCTAACAAAACTAATGAGCAAGTAGCTGCATCTCCACTGCCTTCTCCTCCTAAAGCACCTCCATGAAAACCAAAAAACCCACTTCCTGAATTCAAGTCGATTTTCCAAACTGTTAATTTTTTGAAAGCAGAAAATCGTTATTTGCATTATGCATGAAAGGGACACGTGGTGAAATATTGTAGGGACCCGAAAATTTGCTATAAATGTGGCTGCTTTCGTCATTTCGTTCCACGTTGCCCAACAAAAATAAGACCTCAAAACGCTTTGGCTTCTATGCACAAAACCGACAATAAGAATTATTGCACTAAAGTATGGTGGGTCCCAAAGAAATCCTTTCAACCTGCAGAGTTATCACACTAAACATCGCCTCATAATACCACACAACGCCTCGTAATACCACATATCGACACAATTACCATGATAAGCTAGATAATTACCCCATTTAACCATCTAATTTTCATTTTCTACCGCCTTTTTCTCCAAAATCTTGAGCTCCAAAGCATTTCAATGGCGGATTCATCGCGATACATTGTCGCAATGGTTCTAACTGGAAAATGGAATGTTGAAACACTATAATACAGACTTAAAGTGAATTTGAAGCATGGTATATAGCCAATTTGGGTCATCTCAAACAACTCTTTCCTTGTCACTTGCCCATCTTTCAGAAAACGTGACCATACCCTACTCTTAAAGATTATGACGAAACCAGGCACAACAATTTTCTTAGAAGCTTGGGATGACGATGAGTGGGAACCTCAACCTGCTTTGGAAACTAAATCCTGGGCAAAAATAGAAGGTTGTCCTGAATTTTTGAAGTGTAATGCTACGATGGCTATAGAAATCATGAAACCCATGGGACTTGTACTGGCCATGGATGATTGTGACTAGTCTCACATCATTCACAGAGAGTTCTTTGTTAAAATGCAATTCTATGAGGGTATCGGATAGGGAAGTACTTTTGTCGCTCGTTTCAATAATGCAGTACATATCATTAAGGTGCAGCTTTGCACTCATTCACATCTTGGTACAAGGCCAGAAAGAGTGTTTTTAGGTAATGAAGATCAGCAAGTTGTTCCATGCCAGTGCCTACACGATGCTGTACAATAAATGAATTCAAAAGATAGGTTTGATGCGATGATTGATGAAGCTGCTTTGTTGCCCCCACTACCGCCCATTTTCGATGAAGTCGAGCATGACATGAATGTTGACCCCATAATGCCTGAAAATCAGGAGGTTGACCAGCCTAATCCAACAAATGATGTTGATAAGGAAATGCTTAACTAGAATGTACCCATGAACCAACTTATCTCTGTATCACATGAAGCTTAAACCACTCCTTTTGATTTTGCCTTGATCCCATTCCAGACTATTCCTCTAGAGCTTCCTCCACCACAATCTCCACCTCAACAACCGGCACCTCCTCAGCTTGCAGCTGACTGGGATCTGGATTGGCCTCAGTACCTTTCTCCTATCTTTGTTCGCCGAAGTGGAAGGCACAACAATCCTGATGTGGCTGGTACCTTTTTAACCCCTGTAGTTTTTGCTTCATCTAATAAGCGTTTAAATAAAAGAATTTCAAAGTGCATGGGTGTGAGTTTGCGTGATTCATAATACAGTGCCATGCATGCACTAGAATTGGAGCGTATTAATAATTATCAATGAAAATAGTCACATGGAATGTACGTGGCTTGGGTGAGCTATCAAAATGCCATGCCATTAACCTTGCTTTGTCCCGCTTAATTTAGATGTACTAATGCTGCAAGAAACCAAATTACATGACCCATCTTACTATCATTTTAGACTTATTGGAGGTGCATTTTTTTCTGGTTGGGTTCATGTTAATGCTATTAAGCCAAGAGGTAGTCTAATTACTGCGTGGAATGAATCATCTTGGACCCTCCACCAAACCTTTTCAAACCGATCTGCTTTACACGTTGCTCTTAGGCATCTTTCCACTAACACTGTTTACTTTTTTTTAATATTTATGGTCCTCAAGGTTCTCATGAAAGAATGTATCTTTGGTGATACTGTACACAACTCGTTAATCAGTTTATCGGCCCATGGGTCATTTGTGGAGGTTTTAATACTACTAGAACTGTATATGAAAGAAATTCAGGCAATATCTCTGTTGATCAGATGCTTTTAATTTGTTTATTTTTGATTGTGGCCTTATGGCTCCCCCAATAAACAATCATTCTTTCACTTGTCTAGTCATAGATTTGATCCATCACTTGCTAAATTGGATCGTTTTCTTTTTAATTCTTCATGGGAGGATCTCCATCCCTTATCTACTATCCATGGCCTTGCCACCATTATCTCGACTCTGGTACTTTACCAAACCATAAGCATCCTTTCAAATTTGAGCGTTTTTGGCTGCTTGAACCTTCTTTTGATGAGTTTGTCAAAACAGTATGGTCACAACCCCTTTAGTCTGTGTCTTCATCCCATCGAGTTGTCCTGAAACTCAGATCTTTAAGGAAATTAATTAAGCCTTGGGCTAAATCCATTTGGGGATCCATACGCACTTGTATATCTTATATATAACATGCCGTTCTAGACCTTAATATTTTGGAAGAATCTCGTTCCCAAGTGATGACGAAAGTAATAATCTGAAGGAGATTGAATCTGGATTAGACAGGTTATTTAAACAAGAAGAAATTGGATGGGAACAAAAATCAAAAGCAAAGTGGATTGAGGAACGGGATAGAAACACAACTTATTTTCATCGTTTTGCTAATGGAAGACGTAGGCATCCATCATTTCTGAAATTATCCACAGTGACCAAACATATACTGATCACCATGATATTCTCCACTTGTTTACTAATTACTATCATTCCATTCTTGGTAGTTCTCCTCCTCCTTTACCTAACATTGACTGGTATTCTTTGTACCCCAACCCTTCTCCAATTCCTATTGACCAATCTTTCACAGAAAATGAAATATGGGCTGCTATTAATGGGATGAATGATGACAAAGCCCCTGGCCCTGACAGTTTTGAACCTTGCTTTTTCAAACACTTTTGGGCCATTGTCAAAAACGATATAATTGATATGTGCATGGAATTCTATGAAAATCCTTCTCTTATTTCTAGACTGAATTATGCTAACATTGTTCTTCTTCCTAAACTTGTTGGAGCTAACACCTTATCATCCTTCCGTCCTATCAGCTTGCTTAATACCACTTTCAAAATCATTACCAAAATCCTTGCTAATCGTCTTTAAACCGTCATTTACCCTCTTATTGGTCTTGAACGGTCAACTTTTATTCTTTGTTGCAATATACTTGACTGTGTTGCTAGAATCAATACTAGGTCATATCATTCTGTCATAACACTTCTACTCCTGGCGTTCTTCTCAAATTAGATTTTCTCCAAAGCATTTGATTCTATTAACTATGCTTTTATCCTTCAATTGATGAAACATAGAGGTTTTCCTATTAGATGGTGCAACTGGATAGAATGCATCCTGCAAACCAGCTTCTCATCCATATCCATTAATGGTACCTCTGGTGGTTTAATTAAATCAAATAGAGGTCTTAGACATGGTGATCCACTATCGTTGCTAATTTTTGTCTTGATTGCTGATGTGTTCAATCAAATGGTGAAGGGAGCTATTACATATAACTTTTTTGATGGCATTCACCTCCCTAATTCAAACTTATCAATCTCTAATCTTCAATTTGCTGACGATACTATCACTTTTTTCATCCTCTGATCTTAATCACATACATAACCTCAAAGTCATCCTTTATGTCTTCGAACCCATTTCAGGTCTTTCTATCAATTTCTCTAACAGTTCCATCATTATGTTGGGTAGGCCCGCTCATCAGGGTCATGCTATCTCCTCTATTCTTAATTGTGCCATTGAACATTTTCCGATTGTTTATCTTGGTATTCCTTTTAGACCGTTCAATCTTTTGAAAGCTGACTGGTATCCACTTATTAACAAGATTGAATAGATATTAGCATCATGGAAAGCTAATGCATTTTCTTCTGTTAGTCGTTTTGTGCTTGTAAAATTTGTTATTTCTTCCATTCCCACATGCCTGATGTCATTTCACAAGCTGCCTATATGGATAATTAATAAGATTGACTCGATTAGGAGTTATGTTCTTTGGAATGGTAGTAATATCAAGAGACTGGTTAACTGGCAGACCGTGTGCTTACATCGTAACCAGGGTGGTCTTGGGATTGTAAATCTGCGGACCTTCAACACTGCATTGCTATCAAAATGGCTTTGGCATATTATTTATCCGGGTAATCTCATTTGGAAATACTGGATTATATCAATGCATTATGATGCGAACCCACATTTTGTTTTGCTTTTCCAGCCATCTGCAAAACCATCTCCATTTTTGTCTAGTGTCATTTCTGCAGTTCTATTTATAAAGAATTTGTTCCATTTCAAATTTGGTAATGGTGCTTCGTGTCTTTTTTGGCTTGATACATGGCATGATCAATTCCCTCTATATCGTCGTTTCCCTGCTCTTTCCTCTTTGTCTTCTCCTTTTAACATTTCTGTTGAAACTTCTTTGTCTCTTGGTCCTTATAGTCTTCCCCCTTTCCATTTTGATATTTAGTCTT
The DNA here is from genome assembly GCA_030737875.1 of Allium sativum. Lineage (NCBI taxonomy): Eukaryota > Viridiplantae > Streptophyta > Magnoliopsida > Asparagales > Amaryllidaceae > Allium > Allium sativum. Next base: position 461,831,860 of record CM060915.1, on the reverse strand, counting down.
TCTTGACATCCTTGAAATCTCTAATCTTCTCCTCCATACTCGTCTTTCTGTCAATCCTGATCGCTATATTTGGGTATTATCTTCCAACTATGGCTTCTCTGCTGCATCTTTGTATCACTTTCTTAATTACTCTGGTCACTTCTTTTCTTTTGCCAGACTTTGGACATGTCGCTTTACACCAAGGATCCTCTTCTTCCAATGGTGTATCATTCATGAAAGAATCAATACTAGAGTTAGATTATATTGTCGTAATTTGATCACAAACCCTAATTATGCATTATGCTCTAGTCATGAAGAAATGATCCACCACTTATTCTTTGATTGTGACGTTACTTACCCTATTTGGGATGCCCTATGTTCTCACTTTCTTGGGTCTATTCCTGTCGTTTCATTTGTGTTTGAATTGACAATACGACTCAGTTAACCCTTTGTTGGACTCATTTTTATGTATTTACTGTTGGTGCATTTGGAAAGAAAGAAACACTGTAGTTTTTGATAAACCATTTAAGCTCTTTGATAGGATTTGCAAAATTATCTCTCATTATACTTCCATTCTTGGACAGGTTCTTCTTCTGCAGCACGCTTCAGGTTGGCTCTTCCTCATCATAACAACTCTGCTGAATCAGTTGGTAGCTCAAGTCCTGATTTGCACTGATATGCTTGTCTTCTATATAGTATGCTTTTGTTTTCAGTGAATTTATATATATCATGTTGCCACTATTATATATGTTTGTATGCTGATGTATGTTAAGTACTATTGGTAACCTTCTTGTTATTTTGGCTGTTATGTAAATCAGATGCTGATTGCTACCAGTTGGGCATGGCAATTGGGTTAAGTTCTTTATATACGCTACACGTCCATTTCTCTCAAAAAAACTTAAAATTAAATTCAAAATTTTCTTTTCACGAATAGTTTAAACAACATATATCATAGATGATAGTTTAAATCACTGCATTAACTCTAATTCAAAGTTAAAATCTCATCTTTAATATTTAAATTAATTTACCCAATCTAATCAAATTTAACAAATTTGGGTATATATATTCTTCCATGCAATTATCCACAACAATTCTATCAACTATCCAATCAATTATTCATAAACATTCAAACAATTATCAATCAGTTTTCATAAAATTAGGAACCCAACATTCATAATATTAATAATATTATTTTTATATTTCATGTCATATTGATATATTTGAAATAAAAGTTAATCTTGAGTAGGGGACTCACTTTTAGTGGATTCGATGCAACAAGACGATTTCTGAATGACACGCAACTCAAAAAAATCAAAGAAGACAGCATGCATATCCAATTCCCCTAATCGAAGCGCCATTTGCCACCCGAAGAATGCTTTCCAACCCCATCTTCAGCATTTAGCCGAATGCGACACCTTTTCTTAGTTTAAGGGTTTCAAATTGAGGAAGAGGTTAGTGTGGATCTAGACTGACATGAGCTTGGCGTTTTGGGTTAGGGAAGATCGGTGAATCTCAATGGTGTGGCGTGCTCATGTTATAGGCTCAACAGATGGAGGAGGACTTTTGGTTGTGCGTTGCATGGTGATGATTACAAAGGAAAGGAAGTGGCGACTTGGAGGAGGCTCAAGTATTCTCGGTGGTTAGTGGATTGGAGTGATGGCAGGGAAGTTTAGTGGATAGATGGAGACAACAACGAGGGTGGTGACGGGATTTGGGGGTGTGATTTCGAAGTTAGTAGGGAAAGAGGAAAGGGTACTTAGTTTTGGGAACAAGAAATTGTGGGTGAACGCGTATGATTTTTGAATTTTTTCCTTATGATAATAAGAAGACGTAAATGAGGTAAAAGACTATGAGTCAACGTGGATTAATTTCACTGTTAGATTGGAAAATAAGGACATGTGTTTGCTCAAATTGGATAATGTTAACAAGTATTTATTTGCAATCCAAAGAATAGAACGAGTGTACATAATTTTTTTTAAAAAATTCTTTTAATTGATAGATACATTTTACATACTTTTTTCCTTAAGGTAAGGTAATCCCCTTATCATATATTAGTAAAATAAGTTAGAAAACAGGGAAATGTTACATTTTACATACATTAACTTTGATTTCCCTTGTATGTTTCAAGCTCGTACGATCACACATGGGGCTCGATTGGTACAAAACACGACATCATACAATAATTTACAATCTCACATCGGATGAAAAGAGTTCCGTCTAATTCCGAGATTGTTTCCCAAATGATATTTTCCATACTAAAATATTATTTTTATAATATTACCCAAATGTCGATCAAATTCAAGACTTATTTATTATTATTTATAAGTTTACAAAATGGATTTACGATCAAATTATCTAACTAAACAGAGTCAATGTAAAATGTTGAAATAGTTTTAGTTTATATTTAATCATCAATTCCAATTTTAAGTTAATTTTTTGTTAATTATTATTAAATAAATCATTAAATTTGCGGGTCGTTACTCATTCCCCCACTCAAGATGTTTCGTACTCGAAAAGGAACAACGTAGAATATCATATTTAGATATACATATTTTTACAAATACTACAACCTATAAACTCTACTTAGTTTTTAATATTGTAAGAAAAATATCAGTTATAAAATTTTAAAATCTCAAAATTCTTTTAACACCTGGATCTACAATATTTTTGACAACGTCTCCTTTGAGCGGCTCTATCGGAAAAATTTACAATTTATATAATATAAATATGCATTTCATCTCAATGACGAGGCATCCCAAATCAGGGGGAACAACATACATATAACCCAAGTACAATATGTAATCCAAGATACGTACCTTTTATTAGATTTTTAAGCAAGTTAGCATATGTTTTAGCAAAATAGCTCAAAAGCAGGCTCCATATGCAAAGTGCACGCCATTGATTCCTACTAAAACACTTAACAATAAATGAGTATCATGTCTATTCATAGCATAAATAAATATATAACAAAGTAAGGGTGGCATGTTAACTACAATGTACAAGAAGCAAAAAGTTTATTTACAAAATCTAATGTTGTCATTTAAATGCATATTTTTTCAATATACTTGCCATTCATGTTGTATACATTCATTATTTTCATTAAATAGATTTTCATACAATTCATTACTTTTCGATTCATCTTTGTTCAATACACTTACCATTGACTTAGTTTCAGTGTTCATTTTCCTAAGCACTTAATGGATTTATATTCATCAATTTCAAACCTTCTTACATTGAACAATTAATATTTATTTTGCAAAGTTCATTTTATTTCAGCTTAGATTAATTCGGCTTAATTCTTTTTAAGTTAATTCCAGTTTATAATTCACATTTTCATTAAATGTGGAATTCATTAATCAAACACCCCATTTTTCGCTCTTTTGATTATATTAAATTTTCAAGGCTCGTTTGCTGTTAGATTTATTCATCAAACCTTCCATAATCTTTATTTAAATGTATAAAACTCTTTTTATTACAATTTAATTTATTTATAACAAATTTTGAACTTGTATAAAATTCTTGTGTTCGTATAATCTTGAAAACAAACGAAGTAAGAAATTTAATATTTTAATATATTCAAAGTTGTGAACTTGTAAAACATTTTAAAATCACTTTCTTAATTTATTATGTTGAAGTCATATGATATTTAATTTCATATTATTAATTTCTTATTTAAAGTCAAAAATATTTTATAACTCGAAGTTTAACAATTTTATTGTCGTTCTTATAAAATTTAGGCATATTTTAATTAGGCACATGACTAAAATCTTCAAGTATTTAATTGATTTATTTCAACGCCAGTGAAGATACTTAAACTTTTTTTAAAAAATAGATAAGGAAAACACATACCCCCACGGGCTGCAGTTAGGCAGTGGTTATGCCACTATTTCAATGAAATAACTTGTAACTATAGGCATCATGCCCCTCAAATTGCTTCATGGTTGCTTCTTCCATAGATCGTAGTTACACGGTGATTACGAGACTATCCCAATGGAGTCGTTTGTACTATAGACATCACGCCCCTCGAATTTCATTATGGCTTATAGATCACAGTTACACGACGGTTACACATGCCACTATCCTAATGGAATCACTTGTATCCATAAGTAGCATCGCCCCTTGAATTATGTATCATCGGTATAATATATTAAACATGATCCCACCAAGTGCGATTCGATGAACGATCCATTAAATAGAGTTCCAATGCACTTGTGCTTTTTGATGGACATCCTCGTGGGGTTCCAACGCAACGCTGCCAAGTAGGATCATCATTTCTGATGGAATGCACATTATATATCTTTGGTTTGAAAACATATGACACTATTTATATAATTCTTCATTTCATATTCCGCTTATATCGAACTTATATAAATTTCTATTTACATAAGATATTTTCCTAATCATATTTTTCAAACATGTCATTGTTATATAAATTTCGTACATATAAGGTTATCATTTTATATCAATTATCTTCCAAATTAACAGTTCTCGAATTTAATTCATTCTTATATAAATCATCAATATATAAGTTTCAAAAACTTTCATATCATAATATTTTTATATAATCAATAGTTCTATAATTTCCATTTCAATATCAATTCAATTTTGATGTCATACAATGTTATTAACTATCATTATCCAATATCATTAAAAACTCAAGTTTTCAAGATTTTTAAATCAATAGTTTAAGAAAGCTGCTTATAATTCGTAACGTCAAATTTACACAAAAATAAGTTCTCCTTTAAAATCGTTACTTTGTTCAAAATATTTCAAATATTTCATACTAATAAGATTCTATTCATTTATGATTTCGATATTTAATTGATTTGAGCTTATTTAGGTTATACTCAACTTAAAACTCAAATTCTGCTTGGGCAGTTAGATTATTCCAATAGTCGAAAAATCAAATTTATATTAAATGATCAGAAAAATTGAATTCAGTTGTCTCTTCTAGATGCACAATTGGATTATCCTAATGCATAGGATTATATCTCTAACCGAAATTTGGGTGGATCCTATGAATATTTAAGACACTAAGGTGAACCCTAGCCACTTAAGACCCCATCCTATCACATTAGTGTTATATATATATACACACACACACGCACGCACATACTCTCACTAATAATATGAGAAGAAAACCCCTCTGGCGGACGCCATGTTACTATTAACTGATATTACAGTAATAGACCTACGCCACTTATGACTTCCCTTATATGGTGGTTAATAATTGCATGCAACGTCCAACGTATACCTAACCCATCCCTAGGTTAGCCCTTACATAGCTCTTAGAGGAAGTGGACATTCTGGAAGACTACCCTACTCCGCTATCGCTGTAACGACCTGACTTTTCCATACCCTTTGTTGACAAATTACAACTTCTGTCCAACACAATTACACAGGAAAGCAGATTGTTAATAGAAAGAAGTTAGAGGGTGAGAGAAGAAGAAAGAAATATTAGAATAGAAGAATAAGATTAGAGTCTCACAGTGGAATGGACAAAATATAATATATCAAAATTCTTTACTAAAAAAGAAACAGCATATTACAACATTAGAGTACACATACATTTGAAAGCAACACACACAATAGAATAAACTAGCACCAGAAAATATGGATATATGTCTCGACTCCATCTTCTCTTGAAGCAAAGAAAAATTCACCTGGATCAGTCTAGAATACTTTTTAGTCATAAATTCATATTACAAACAACTTGTTTAACTTTACCGAATCCTTTGACAGAAAAGGATAATTGTAAGACCGGTCCATACATAAACATAACGGTTTTTACTTTACGATAACCAAAAATATTTTATATATCAAAATCCGTTGTTATTGTAATAATGTCTATCTAACCATAAATAAATAAGAATATAGCCGGAAAGCTTACATCTCACTTTCCAACATAGTTGGTAACATAATGTCTATCGAACCACTTTCTGATCTGTGTACTCTAGAGGGGATAAACTGGTGTTCAACAAAAACATCTTGTAGCCCGACCACACATGACCGATCAATAATTCAACTTGAGTATATCGAATATATTGTCATCCTACGGTTGCAGCTATCGCATTTCCTGGGAGATACAAAAACGAAAGAAGACAAATAGATTTTCTCTAGATTGTGACAATATAACCTAATAGGTACGACCCAAATAGCCGTGCTGTCTGCTCGATTTCTGTCATTTCCCAGTTGATGAGACTTTAGGTCATGATTACCTTTATAGGACATCACATCATCATTCACTTTGAATGCCACATATTCAGGTCTGTCAAACCACTAAGTGATGTCCCCAAATATACTTTGGGTGTTAAGCTAAGAGAAGGTGTCTTCTCCGCCACCAAACTTGGTATATTTGTATAAATCAACGTACGTGCTCATCAAGAAATACTCGATCAGACACTCGTTTATACAAGTCATCCAGGAACAGGATAAACCGAACGTACCCTCCAACATCCTATATAGGAATCACCCCAAGGATCACAAGCGAGAAGTCCTTACAATCCAAAGATTTCAGTCACGATAGAATCACAAGTCATCATAATTCTGGCGGCCAAACCATGGAAATTTAACGAGTAGTTCTTCTATAACGATCTAGAGGATTCGATGCTCAAATTTTGACAATAATACATAAAACCGTGTTGCTTGTCAAAACCCAAGTATCAAAAACACCAGATAGTTAATATAATGAAATTAGAGGGTGAGAAAAAGATAAGAAAGAAAGATTAGACTATAAGAAAAGAAGAAGAACCAACTAACCAATATAACACAGAGTCTCACATTGCAGCGGAATAAAATATAATATAGAAATAAATCTTCATTGAAAGCTTGAAATAATACTTACAATTATTAAAGTACATCAATACACCTAGACAGTTATAACATGTCCTCATATACAACACACAGCAGAATACAGAATATGAATCATATGCTGGACTTCTTCAACTCATCTTCGGACATCACAGCGTCCGATAACCTGAACCTGTAATACACGGTCTGACCCGAGCATTGCAGACGCCAGGATCAATATGGTAAACCAGTGTGAGAAAACTCACTAAGTTTATAGGTATCATCCAACTTGATTTTAGTTTTTGAAAACATCTTTTGAAAGAAAAGGATAATCAAAAGACCAGTCCATACATAAACACGGACGGTTTTTACCTTACGATAACCCAATACATTTTGAGATCATATATATTATGATATTATAATAATGCCTAAATCAAATAAATAGCAATCTAGCAGAACATTTGCATCTCACGCTCTACATACATAGTACACAACCAAAACCGCGGGCTCTTATTAGAGATTGGATTTTGAATATGACAAGGTATGGAACCATCTTCCGATAGTGTATATCTAGAAAGGAATACACTAGGTTCAACAAGAACATCCAGCAACCTAGCCACAAATGACCGACCACTCATTTACTCTTGAGTGTTCCGAGTATATTATCACCAATGGTTAGCGCCAACATAACTGTTTACCAAGAGATACAGAAACGATAGAAGAATATAAATGAATTTTCTCTAGATGGTGATAATACACCCTAATCAGAGCGACCCACTTAGCCATGCTGCCTACCCGACTTTTTTCATTTCCCGGTTGATAAGGTTTGAGGTTTCTAATAACCTTTTGACTACATCACATCTCCATTCACTTTGAATGTCACTGTAACACCCCACGTCCGTTTATGCCACTCACAATGGGAATGCATTAAGTTTCGTGGAGCATTATAAGTAAACATAACGGAATATTACAAGACAGAAAAAGTAGAACTTGAAAATTTTATAACTTTATTGCAGTGGAAACAGAAATAAGTTTGATTACATTTCCAAATACCAAAAAATCAAGTACATAATATCAGTCTTGTACAAAACCTTCAGAGTACATAATTTTAAAGCCATAATCCCCAACAGAAAAATGCCATATGCTGAATCAAAGCCAAGAAATACACTAATGTGCATGTAAAAATGCACATTTATGTTCACATATTTATTCTTGTTTAGTGCTAATAAATGTCATATATGGGTATTTTATCATGTTTAAACAATAATTGAATTGATTTCAGAACATCATGCATTTATCATCATATAGGAGGAAAATGGTCATTTTTGTGCTTGTATTATTTTGAGAATGTTTACTTGGACATTTTTCATATTTTTGCAGAAATTGGATGCATGTAGAAGAGGACTTCATAAAGACATATATGCATACAAAAAAAAGAAAATCAATCAATGGAAAGCGAATCAATTCAAAAGAAGGAAATCAATGTCTTGCCAAAAAAGATGAAAGAAGGAATCAATTCAAATAGAGAATTAATGTTAGACCCTATTCACTCTCCTTCCTTCTTTAGTGGAGACACAAAATTAGGGCTTTATGAATCATTATTGCTAAAAGACACAATGAAGCTTAAAGAAGGGGCATTCTTGGTAGCACGCAAAAAGTTAATTTAGGGTTTTCTCTCATGTATAAATAACCCATGTGTGATAATGTAAAGGATAATCTTGGATTTTTAGTTTAGAGAGAGGCTAAAAACAAAACCTCTATTTTTTCTGCTATGGCTTCTTAGCCATTTCTTTTTTTGTAATCTGTCACTTTGATGCAATATTAATTTGTTGTTTTTCATTTTCATGTTATTTTCTCTTCTGCAAGTAGAATAGATTTTTATCTTTATTTGCTCTTAATTTTGTTCTCTTTTATAATGAAATATCTTTATGTTATCATTGAATCCATTGTGAGTAGCTAAACCCCTTCAATTTAAGGGTAGTGAAGCTCTCATGATTCATGAATAATTAACATAAGAATTTCATGTTTCTAGCTCTCTTATTTGAGCTTAATCTAAATTTGGATATAGATAAAGTAAAGATTTTATATGGTGAAAATTGATAGCACATGTTCGTTGATTATTCCCAAATGTATTATACTCATATCATTAATAGAATCATACTTTATCACAACCTAATTCATTTTAGAAAAAGTAGTGACATTAAAAGTGAAAGCAACCTTGATGTTCTATGTAGTTAGTGAATATTAACATATAGATTATACTCATAATATTTCATTTCTATTAGAACTATTAATTTCTATGTGATAATTAGGGCTTTAAGTTTGTAATGAAAATTGATGATTTACGTAGCTTGAATTTTCTAGCATATAAATCATGCTTGTATGAATACAACACTTAATGTGCTAGTTATTAAAGAGAGTTAGAGTCATTTTTTATGTTAATTAGATTGATGTTGATAGTGAATCTACTCTTAAATTGTCTCTTAGTCTCATATTTGTATTCATTTTAACATTGTTAGTTTTCTTTTAATTTATAGTCAACAATTTCACAGTTTGGTTTAATTTGATTGAATAGAATCTAAAATTATTCTTTCCCTGAGGATCGACTCGTATTCGCCACGTACTAACAATTGTATGCTGTGCACTTGCGGTTTATTTCAATATCCGCGACGATTTTCTAATTCATAGAATATTCGTCGTCGAACTAGTTTTTGGCGCCATTGCCGGGGAAAAAAATTAATTTTAGTTTTATTCTTCGAATTACTTTTCTAGTTTGCTCATTAAAAATAAAACTGCGCATTTGTGTGTTTGTTTTATTTGATCTTATTTCAACTGCATTTGCGTGTGTTTTGTCTATCCATTTTTGTTTGTTTGTTATTCCTTAAAAAAAATGTGCTTTGTTCATTTTGTTCATTTTTGATTTTGTGTTTGTGGTTATCATATTTTGTTCTTCCTAAAAAAAAAATTAACAGTAGCCTTGTGTTTTCAAATTCTTTCCTGTTTCATTTCATTAATTTCCTTCCACCTTCATCTCATTTATTTCTTTTCCCTTTCTATGCATTTTCAATTCTTACAAATAATAAAAATCTTCCCATTTTTTCTCTTTTATTTATATCCTTTCTTTGATTTCTTTTCAACTTTTATCCAAAAATCTTTCCTTTCTTTACAAATAAAAAAATATATTGCTTTCCTTTTCTTGTCCTCCCTCTTTAATATTCTTCTCTGCCTCTGTCTTATTTATTCACCACATTGTCCATCTCCATACCCCTCACCTTCTTCCACAATTCATTACCAACAAAAGTCTACACACAAACCTTCTTTAAACATCTTCATCCTTTGCCTCACCAAACCATACCACCATCCACAGCAAATTCATTCACCATTTTCAAAAAAGAATAGCACCAATTACCTTTCACAAACAAGATCCTGACCCTCAGCATATGCCCAAACCTCCACTCAGATTCGAAACCCCCCTCATCATCTTCAACCATTACAAAACCCACACAACACACCACTTTCCTCCGACATTCGTCCTCAACCACCATCGCAAAAACCCTAACCAATTTAATGCACAGACCGACGCTAAATCCCAGAAAAATTGATTGAAAATTCAACCATAGACCAAATACCCACATCCAAATTGAGGCTTGCAATTTCTGGTTTTCAAATATTTGAGTTGGGAAAATTGAATTTTGAGTGTAATCACTTGACAAATATTTGAGTTCTTGCGAATTCTGGTTTGATTGAAAAAGGGTTTTAGGTGGACCGATTTGTGTTGACAGTGGGCCGAGTACCTTGTTTGAGTGTGACATTGCGTTTGCGGTTTTGTTTCTTGTGTCCTAGAATTTGTGTGTTAGGATTTGTTTTATTTTAATTTTAATTTCATTTTATTCTTCTTTATTTTGGCTTTTAGTTCTATTTTAGTTTTAGTTTAATTTGAGTTTTTATTTTGTTTCCCTTTTTCTTTTTGAAATCCTCTTGTGTAAATCCTTTTATATTAAAAAAAATATTTCAAAAAAAAATCTTCAAAAAAAGAGAGTTTTCTATTTTTCTTCTCTCTTTCCGCTCTATTTTAGGTTGCAAAAGAAGAACGGAATTGCTTGGCTTTGCATCATCTAGCTTGCATGTAATTGTTCTATGCTGCGCTCTACTTTGCTTGCTTGCTAAAAAATTTGCTGCTAAAAATAATAATATTTGCATATAAATTCAGACCCTCTGGTATTGTTCTCTTCTCCCTTGTTTTTATTTAATTGCATGGTTGTTTGCTTGCATTTGCATTTAAAAAAAAAACTTCAAAAAAATAAATCTTCGTTTGTAGTTGCATTGTCAATATCACATTTAATTTCTGTTTTGCATTCATCTCGTCCTATTTTCTTTTCTTAAGGGCAATACCCCAGTTCACATAAGGTGAGAGATTTCATCATCCTTTCTTTAGCCCACAAAATTGCATTTCATTATAGAATTTGAATAACAATAACGGTTAGACGTTGGACTTAAGGGAGTCGCGGGCTCATATAGGGCTTAATTGTATTTTGATAGTTGATTTCTTTGGAACGAATTATTTCTTGGTGTCTAGACTACGGCAGAGAAATAACCCTTTATAAGTATTACGGTGATTCGTAAATATTATATCGGTTGTTAGTCTGAACGTACTTAAACCATCGGTTGCATTGCTAGTGTGATTCCTGGTGCATCGATAACTCTTGTCCGTTAATTGGCCAAGAAATCTTTTATTTTAAGTAATCAAACGTGTCACTATATAATTTGGGTTAAGAGCTACTAAGGACAGGAAATTTGTAGTTAATCCTTGCATTCATTTAGTTGCATTAGGTTCATACGTACAAAAAGAATCGCTTCTCTTCTCTTCTCAGATTTGTTCTTTCTCCTCTTTTCTTGTTGAGTTTTCGAAAATCGGAGTCCGGATGAAGAAGTTATGGCCTGTAGAAGATTCAGAAGGTTTCGATCAGCACAGAACTGGGCAGGTCGACCTGGGGGTCAACCTGGGGGCCAGGTCGACCAGGGGGTCGACCTGCGAGTCGACCTCCCCCATGGGGGTCGACTATAGTGTCGACCTCCCCCCTACAGGTCGACCTGGTCGGCCTGTTTTGGTCCATAACACGTTTTTGAAGCCCAGGGACGATTTTTGATGGTCCGGATTGGTTTTAGGGTTAATCTGATGGATGAAATGAATTGCTACACCTATAAAAACAAACTAAGACCTAGCCTTCCCTACACACAATTCTATTCTGCTTCTTCTCTGCCTCCATTCTAAATAAAAATAAAAATGGCATCGCTACTCTACTGGAATCAAAACTAGAAGCTAATCAACATCAACCTAAGCAACTCAATTCAAATTAGAGATTAAAGCTTCTGCAACGATTCTACAACAATTAAAGTTCCTTCTTTAATCCAACCAAGGCAAGTGCAGTTATTTTCCGATATAAACTTTAATCATAATTGTGACATGAATGTAAATCTGAATTTGAGGTTGTGTATGTTCTGTTCTGATCTATTTTATTTTGTATCTCTTCTTCTTTCTGTTCTATAGCCAGGCTACTATGAGCCTGCGCCAGTCTCCTAAGAGATTAACGCACGAACGCTAAAATGTTTGGGACAAATAATGAATGTGGAATAATTGGACAAGGTTAATCTGTGACTGATTTAAGAAAAAGGACATAGGTTGTAACTAGATTTAGATCTATGCATATTCTGTGAATTGGAAGAAGAGGAACCATGGTATGTTAACATATGACTTGAGACAAAAAAAATATGGCTTAGGTATAAAGATTTACATTAAGGTAGGACATCTATTAAATGTAAATAAACACCTAAGTAAGGGATCTTTGGGATATATGACATGCATAGTAATCGATGGTTATATTTGGTATATGATCATAGTGTGAATCATGACAATTATTTAGGCATGCTTAGGCCAAATTTAAAATTAGGCAAGATATGTTTGTGAAACATTAAGGAATGATTAAATCTGTTATATTTGCCTAATCTGCTAGTTCTGTTATATTGCTTAATCTGCTAGTTCTGCTCTACTGCTTAGTCTGCAAGATTTGTTCATCTGCCAAATCTGTCATCTGCTAAGTCTGTTGAAAATGCTAGATCTGCTAGTTTGCTTAATCTGCTAAATCCGTTAAGTCGCCTAATCTGAAAAATCTGTTATCTGCAATATCTGTTGAGTTGATATAATTAGTCCGCTATTGACATAACCTGAATTGGCTATAGTTATGAATAATTGACATGTATATTAGGCGTGGGTATAAATGGTAAATCATTAATTAATTGGCCGCAAAGATAAACATGGCTAACTCGAGGTTAGAATGAGTTTGCGGCGTAATTCTGCCCGGAACCGCCCGACATATTCCAGTGGTCGCAAACAATAGGTTCTAATGTGAGAAGTTAGTCATAACGTGCTTGAAACCCGAGGTTAGACTCAGTTTGCGATAGAAACCTGCCCGGAACCAACCGGCCTAACCAGTAGCCGCAAACTGTCAGTCTAATGTGAGAGGTTTGGGCATTAATATTTAATTAATGAAAATCTGAGATAATTATGATGTCTAAAACGTGTTGGGTAAGGTTGAACCAATTGGACCAATGAATCTGATAAACCCGTTTCGTGAATCCGTAGGCCCAATACAAAGTTAGATAATCTGTAACCAGTTAATCTGTAAGTTTGTTAAATCTGTATAATCTGATCCGTTAGTCTGAAAACTTGTCTGTGAACTAGTTGATCTGAATTCTGTATGTCTGAACTTGTAAACAAGTTAATCTGAAATCTGTTAGTCTAAAAACACAAGATTAGGAGGGGAATTACTTGTGTCATCTGTTGTTTGGGACCCATATTAGTCAGTAACCCTTTCTGGTATCAAAACTTTGACCTAACAGTAGGTAGGGTCCGGGCACGCTTACTGAACTAATTATAAACGGTTCATTCTGATAATGGCGAGGGGTGTTGATGGTGCGTTCCAACCGGGTCATGTGCATGCATGGATCCCGGTCTGCCTCTGAGGATGTAAGACGCCGTGACATCTGTAAATAGGTCTGTGCCAATTGGTTGTCACTTTAGGGAATGATACACCCTACCGTGGGGCCGACACAGGATATTTATGTATTAGGGAGCCGATCGCTTGGGGTAGGGTTTTAAGGTACACTTAGTTCTGTCTGTTTCTGTTGGTACCGTCTGTTTCTGTTGGGTGGAAACACCTGTCTGTTTCTGCGTGGTACCGTCTGTTCGGGTGGTAAAGACCCAATTACTAGTGTACACCTAATTCTACATTCTGTTTCCGTAGGAATTAATCTGTTTCTGCTTCTGTCTGTTTCTGTTCGGGTGGTAAAGGCCCATTACTAGCATTCTCTTCTGTGGAAATTATTCTGTACCCGTTTCTGTTTCAGTTTAGACATTAGGTTGGCACCTAATCCTGTTAAACTAGTATTAGTGCAGAGAAGTGTAAAGAAATAACTTATGTCATTCTGTTCTTCTGTTATATCTGCTACACCTGTTACAGTTATCTCTCATCCAGATTTATGTTCATGTCATGTTATTATTAACTGTTCATAACTGAAAGTCACTGGACTTGCCAGACTTTATGTCTGACCCTTGTTGTTTCGCCTCCTTTTCTTCCGTTTCCCCCCAGGTTTTGTAGAAGGGAATACTCTAGCTTGATCCAGATTTCTTCCGCTCGTAGTGCTTAAAGTATGGCTCGTCTTCTTCTATGGGGATTATGATTTTTAAACTATGCATCCTGAAGGCTTTTGTACAAGATTGATATTTTGTACTTGAATTCTGATATTGTGATTTGAAATGATGTAACCAAGCTTCTGTTGAAATAAAGTTATAAAATTTTCAAGTACTGTTTTATCTGTCTTGTAAGTTTCCGTTCTGTTTACTAAAATGCTCCACCAAAGTTAAGGCATTCCCTTTGTGAGTGACCTTAACAGAGGTGGGGTGTTACACTTGGTATCAGAGCTAAAAGGTTACCAGATTAGATAAATGTTTTTGAAAAACTATTTTCAAAAAGGTTTTGAAAGGAAGTATTTTCAAAAAAAAATAAAGCTTATTTTGAAAAACATGATCCCCAAGAGCCATATATCTTTCCTTCAGTCCTTTTTTTGTATTGAATCTTTCCTTTTTCATTTCAGTATGCCTGAAGCATCTGAGATACCAACGGGTGTTTATGTACCCAGTTGGTTCCGTCAATATCTTGAAGCTAGGACCGCCGCCGCAGGTCCAGCAAATGATCCCCCTCCTCCTCCGCCCCCTCCTCGTGCAATTGCTTTCTCAAAGATCTGTAGAGATTTTAGGGCCATGGGTGGGAAGGATTTCAAGGAACTGAATCATTCGTCGAAGCGAGGAACTGGCTCAAAGAAACTGAGGATCTATTCGTTATCTTCAAGGTGGACGACAGGCAGAAGGTACAGTTGGCGGTATGGCTGCTCAAAGACGAAGCCTCCTACTGGTGGGAAGTCACTAACGCTGAGAGGCCGGTTGAGACATGGATGGATTTCAGAACAAGGTTTGAGACAAAATTTCTTTCGCAAGCTGAACGGAGTTTACAACTGGAAAAGTTCTTATCTCTTAAGCAAGGAAGTATGACGGTCAAGGAATACGTCAACCAGTTCAACCAACTAGCTAGGTTCGGATTGGATTTAGTCAACACTCAGCATAAAAAGGCTCTCCGCTTTGTTAAAGGATTGAACGAGCCACTGCACAGCCTAGCCATGACCCACGTACCCATGGGAGCGACTTACGAGAAATTGGTGGACATGGCACTACTGCACGAGGAAGACAAGGGCCCGAAAGAGACAAAGAAGGAAGAACCACAGAATAAGAAAGCGGGGCCCAAAAAGGAAACACAGAAGAAGGATGGGAAGACTAAAGATAAGAAGGGGAAAAAGTGCTTTACTTGTGGGAGCTCGACTCATCTGAACAAGGATTGCAGAAAAAGGAAGGGCACTTGCTTCAACTGTGGAGAGATGGGACACTTCACTAGGGACTGCCCGAAGAGACGAGGACAAGGAGGGCAGGCGAACACTCTTGAGGCTTGTGGCTAGGATAGAAATAGGAGAATTCCTATAGTAGGTTTTATTTCTTTATCTGATTATGGAGTTAAGACTTCCGATTCTGGTATTTTGATTTTGTAATCGATACTCTGCACTTTAATACTAGTATTATTTCTGATTCCGCTGTAGACTCAGACCCATAAGGGTTATGACTCATCTGTTGTGATAGATTGGGGTTTGAGAGATATCTATGTTAGGCGTCAAGTATGATGCATACATTCTGAGTTTTTGTGATATGATTTTATCATGCTTAGCTTCCTAAGAATCATTAGGGAACCTGATCTGTACCAGTAGTCTGTAAATATCTGAATACTCTTGATAAGATTTCCAGTTTTGACATTGTCTAAAGAGGGTAATCCTCTGGGTGTCAATTTGATGTTGGTTTCGGTCTTCGGGGCCGATACTTAGGACCCATGCCTAATGGGAACTAAGTTTTTGTTCTATCTGTACTCGCTTCCATCATTCGACTGTATCCTATCGATCGAATCTTCGAACTTTAGGTAGAAACTAATGGGTGTAAACATGTGTCTGAGACATGTTATGTTTGATGGTTGCAAGTGGATGCAAGTGGTTGCTAGTGGTTGCCCGTGGATGCATATACACACACTAGGCACTAGATCGGCTCGAAAACACTCTCATACTGCATATGGATGTGTGAGCATTTTTAATTTTTGTGGATGCAAAATGATTGACTCAGCACATGGATGTTGCATATGACTGAATGGTTGTGCACTCGTATAGAAATGATATGTATCGAGTAGGAAAATTGCATACATGTTGGACTCATGGCACTGGCATAATTCGCATTAAGGAGGTCAACTGAATCAGTGGACCGCCTGATCTTTACATTAGACAAGGAACATATACACACACTTCTTGCATATGTTCATACAGCATTAGAAATCTCTTAAGGACAATGAATGCATGTGATTGGTGATTGAGTAGATGAATGATTGGATGGTAGGACACATTCTTCTTAACTTGAAGATTTCGGGGACGAAATCCTTTAAGGAGGGGAGAATGTAACACCCCGCATTTTTAAGTATAATTAAAAATGAAATAAAATATATGAAAATATGCTTATGATAGGTAAATAATGGCGATGCATAAGAAGAATTGATTAATACATGAAAGAGAAGAAAAATTAGTTCGATAACGGTGTATGTAACGGAAAAGATAGTAAAATGAGGATAATTAATTTAAGAATCAGGAATTAGGTAAAATGGACATCCCCATTGCGTTCCTCTCGAAATTTTACATGAAATAGAGTCCGAGTTTTCGAAAATCGGAGTCCGGATGAAGAAGTTATGGCCCGTAGAAGATTCAGAAGGTTTCGGTCAGCACAGAACTGGGCAGGTCGACCTGGGGGCCAGGTCGACCAGGGGGTCGACCTGGGAGTTGACCTCCCCCATGGGGGTCGACTATAATGTCGACCTCCCCCTACAGGTCGACCTGGTCGGCCTGTTTCGGTCCAGAACACGTTTTTGAAGCCCAAGGACGATTTTTGATGGTCCGGATTGGTTTTAGGGTTAATCTGATGGCTGAAATGAATTGCTACACCTATAAAAACAACCTAAGACCTAGCCTTCCCTACACACAATTCTATTCTGCTTCTTCTCTGCCTCCGTTCTAAATAAAAATAAAAATGGCGTCGCTACTCTGCTGGAATCAAAACTAGAAGCTAATCAACATCAACCTAAGCAACTCAATTCAAATTAGAGATTAAAGCTTCTGCAACGATTCTACAACAATTAAAGTTCCTTCTTTAATCCAACCAAGGCAAGTGCAGTTATTTTCCGATATAAACTTCAATCATAATTGTGACATGATTGTAAATCTGAATTTGAGGTTGTGTATGTTCTGTTCTGATCTATTTTATTCTGTATCTCTTCTTCTTTCTGTTCTATAGCCAGGCTACTACGAGCCTGCGCCAATCTCCTAAGAGATTAACGCACGAACGCTAAAATGTTTGGGACAAATAATGAATGTGGAATAATTGGACATGGTTAATCTATGACTGATTTAAGAAAAAAGACATAGGTTGTAACTAGATTTAGATCTATGCATATTCTGTGAATTGGAAGAAGAGGAACCATGGTATGTTAACATATGACTTGAGACAAAGAAAATATGGCTTAGGTATAAAGATTTACATTAAGGTAGGACATCTATTAAATGTAAATAAACACCTAAGTAAGGGATCTTTGGGATATATGACATGCATAGTAATCGATGGTTATATTTGGTATATGATCATAGTGTGAATCATGACAATTATTTAGGCATGCTTAGGCCAAATTTGAAATTAGGCAAGATATGTTTGTGAAACATTAAGGAATGATTAAATCTGTTATATTTGCCTAATCTGCTAGTTCTATTATATTGCTTAATCCGTTAGTTCTGCTCTACTGCCTAGTCTGCTAGATTTGTTCATCTGCCAAATCTGTCATCTGCTAAGTCTGTTGAAAATGCTAGATCTGCTAGTTTGCTTAATCTGCTAAATCCCTTAAGTCGCCTAATCTGAAAAATCTGTTATCTGCAATATCTGTTGAGTTGATATAATTAATCCGCTATTGACATAATCTGAATTGGCTATAGTTATGAATAATTGACATGTATATTAGGCGTGGGTATAAATGGTAAATCATTAATTAATTGGCCGCAAAGATAAACATGGCTAACTCGAGGTTAGAATGAGTTTGCGGCGTAATTCTGCCCGGAACCGCCCGGCATATTCCAGTGGTCGCAAACAATAGGTTCTAATGTGAGAAGTTAATCATAACGTGCTTGAAACCTGAGGTTAGACTCAGTTTGCGACAGAAACCTGCCCGGAACCAACCGGCCTAACCAGTAGCCGCAAACTGTCAGTCTAATGTGAGAGGTTTGGGCATTAGAATTTAGTTAATGAAAATCTGAGATAATTATGATGTCTAAAACGTGTTGGGTAAGGTTAAACCAATTGGACCAATGAATCTGATAAACCCGTTTCATGAATCCGTAGGCCCAATACAAAGTTATATAATCTGTAACCAGTTAATCTGTAAGTTTGTTAAATCTGTATAATCTAATCCGTTAGTCTGAAAACTTGTCTGTGAACTAGTTGATCTAAATTCTGTATGTCTGAACTTGTAAACAAGTTAATCTGAAATCTGTTAGTCTGGGGACACAAGGTTAGGAGGGGAATTACTTGTGTCATCTGTTGTTTGGGACCCATATTAGTCAGTAACCCTTTCTGGTATCAAAACTTTGACCCAATAGTAGGTAGGGTCCGGGCACGCTTACTAAACTAATTATAAGCTGTTCATTCTGATAATGGCGAGGGGTGTTGATGGTGCGTTCCAACCAGGTCATGTGCGTGCATGGATCCCGGTCTGCCTCTGAGGATGTAAGACGCCGTGACATTTGTAAATAGGTCTGTGCCAATTGGTTGTCACTTTAGGGAATGATACACCCTACTGTGGGGCTGACACAGGATATTTATTTATTAGGGAGCCGATCGCTTGGGGTAGGGTTTTAGGGTACACTTAGTTCTGTCTGTTTCTGTTGGTACCGTCTGTTTCTGTTGGGTGGCAACACCTGTCTGTTTCTGTGTGGTACCGTCTGTTCGGGTGGTAAAGACCCAATTACTAGTGTACACCTAATTCTACATTCTGTTTCCGTAGGAATTAATCTGCTTCTGTCTGTTTCTGTTCGGGTGGTAAAGGCCCATTACTAGCATTCTCTTATGTGGAAATTATTCTGTACCCGTTTCTGTTTCTGTTTAGACATTAGGGTGGCACCTAATCCTTTTAAACTAGTATTAGTGCAGAGAAGTGTAAAGAAATAGCTTATGTCATTCTGTTCTTCTGTTATATCTGCTACACCTGTTACAGTTATCTCTCATCCAGTTTTTTGTTCATGTCATGTTATTATTATCTATACATAACTGAAAGTCACTGGACTTGCCAGACTTTATGTCTGACCCTTGTTGTTTCGCCTCCTTTTCTTCCGTTTCCCCCCCAGGTTTTGTAGAAGGGAATACTCTAGCTTGATCCAGATTTCTTCTGCTCGCAGTGCTTAAAGTATGGCTCGTCTTCTTCTGTGGGGATTATGATTTTTAAACTATGCATCCTGAAGGCTTTTGTACAAGATTGATATTTTGTACTTGAATTCTGATATTGTGATTTGAAATGATGTAACCAAGCTTCTGTTGAAATAAAGTTATAAATTTTTCAAGTACTGTTTTATCTGTCTTGTAAGTTTCTATTCTGTTTACTAAAATGCTCCACCAAAGTTAAGGCATTCCCTTTGTGAGTGACCTTAACAGAGGTGGGGTGTTACAGCACTAGTGCATGCACAGTTGGACCCATGATCCTTCTACCAATCGTTTAGTCCGAACAAACAATCTTTCAACCATGGCCGAAAAAAATCCTGCTCGAACTCTTATGGACAGATACTTCCCCGATCGTGTGTCTATTCCTTCTTGCATCATATTGCCCGCCCCAAGGGGTTACCACTTTGAAATTCACTCAAACCACATAAATACTCTTACAAATTTTGGCAATCTTGAACATGACGATCCTTATATATTTTTAACCAAATTTGAACAAGTTTGTGCAACCATGAAATTTCAACAACTAAGTGACGATGGTATCAAACTCAGGTTAATTCCATTTGCACTTACCGATTATGCCGAAAAGTGGTTGTATAGCTTGCCTTCAAATATGGTTGGAACTTGGAGTGAATTTGTGACATTTTTCTAAAGAAATTTTACCCTCTAGAAAAACCATCCAAAATTCGAAACGAAATCGTCAATTTTCATCAATTTGGAGGTGAATCCTTTGCAAAATATTTTGAAAGATTTAAAGAGCTTCTATTCAAATGTCCACATCACAATTTTGAAAAATGGACTCTTTGTCAAATTTTATATGATGGACTTAAAAATAGTTCTCGAACCATGCTTGAATCGATGTGTCAAGGAAATTTTCTAGCCCAAGATCACAAAGTCGCTTGGCAATTTCTCGAAAATTTGGCCGAAAAATCAGCTCAATGGGAAAGATCTAATGAGAAATCGATTTATTCCCGATCTAACGCTCATTCAGTAGGATCATCAGTAGCCTTAGAAGAAAAAATAGACGCGATGATAACCAAATTCGATAATGTCCTTTCGTCAACTCAAGTAAATCAAGCTCAAGAATCTCAGCCCTCATGTTACAAATGTAACGATCCTAACCACATCGCCGATCAATGCCCACATTCGTTAGAACAACTCAACGCATTTAGTAAAGCTAGGAATGACCCATTCTCCCCAACGTATAATCCAGGTTGGAGAAATCATCCTAATTCTCTTGGTCCCAAAACAATGGAAATTCGAATTCAGTTCAACCTCCTTTTCAATCTTTTTCAAATAATCCTTCGAATCCTCCCTTTCAACAAAATCAATTCCATAATCTTGCGCCACCTTCTCAAAATCAAGCGCAACCATCTTCTGTTCCTTAAGACAATAACCGATTGACATCACTTGAAAAAACTCTCGAAGAATTGAGTAAAGCAATGACTCAAAATCTCCAATCAAATACCAATCTTCAAAATTTATTGACTTCACACATGCAAAACATGAGTCAATCTATCGCTAAACTTGAAATGCAGATGAGTCAGTTGGGTACTTCTGTAAGTGAACGGGAAAGATGCACTTTCCCGAGTCAACCCATTCTAAATCCTAGGAGTCAAAATCCTAATCCAAACCAAGCTCATGTCATCCAGGATAGCAATCAAACTTAGCTGGATGTTATCATAACTTCACGATCCGGTAAGAAAATCGATAATCAAGTTGAAAATCCAAATAACTTACGGAGTGTTCCTCTCGATTCTTCTAAAACCACGAATGATCAATATCCAAATTCTGAGTCTAGTTCTGCTCCAACTCAAGTAGACCGACCTACTGAGTTTCACCTTCCATTTCCTCATCGATTTCGACCAAAGAAACATTCCGACCAAATGGAAAAGATGTTGGAAATTTTTAAACAAGTAAAAGTTAACATCCGTCTTCTTGACATCATTCAACAAGTCCCAACTTACGCTAAACTTCTCAAAGACTTGTGCATCTAAAAACAACACACTCATGTACCCAAGAAAATCTTCTTAGCTGCTGGACTTAGCGAAGTCTTGACCTAGTCAATCGCGATCAAATACAAAGATCCTGGATGACCTATGATTGCATGCACGATAGGAGATAAAACAATTAATCAATGCCTAGTTGATTTGGGTGCAAGTATCATTTTGATTCCATATTCTGTTTACCAACAACTTGGTTTGGGTGAACTTAAACCAACAAATAACTCTTTAATTTGCCGATCGTTCAATTAAGAAACCCGTTGGAGAAATCGAGGACGTACTCATCAAAGTAGGTCAATTCATTTACCCTGTCAATTTCATTGTTTTGGAAACTCAGCCTGTCAATAATCCAATGAGTCAAATTCCATTGATTTTAGGTCGACCCTTTTTGGCTACTTCAAATGCTTTAATAAATTGTCGCAATGGTTTAATGAAAATCTCTTTTGGAAACATGACTCTAGATCTCAACGTTTTCAATCTTGAAAGTCATTCGAATGAATCATGTAACCAAACCTTGAAAGTTAATGCCATCCATGACAACTTTGAAAATGAATTCATTGATCTTAATGTTGAGTGTGAGTACGAGTACGAAAAATTATTCCAAGACGGTCCTAACGAAGTCGAACACATTCTTCCTTTTGAATCGCTTTCAGTTGAGTCCAAATCTCAACCAAATTCTTTTATCGAGAAGCCACCAAAGTTGGACCTTAAACCTCTTCCCGATCACCTTAGTATGTATACATAGGTGATAAAAAAACTTATCCTGTCATAATTTCTTCAAATTTAACTCGTGATCAAGAAATTTCTCTTCTCTGGACTCTTTCTAAAAACAAAGATGCAATCGGTTGGTCCATTTCTGACATCAAGGGAATTATGCCCGCAATCGTTCAATATCGTATTCACTTAACCGATGAAGCCAAACCCACTCGTGAAGCACAACGTAGGCTTAACCCTAAGATTAAAGAGGTAGTTCACGAAGAAATTCTTAAACTTCTCGACAATGATATCATTTACCCCATTTCTGATCGTTTATAGGTTAGTCCTATTCATGTTGTTCCTAAAAAGTCTGGACTCACCGTTGTCACAAATGACCAAAACAAAATTCTTCCAACTCGTACTCAAACGGGTTGGCGTGTTTGCATCGATTATTGAAAATTGAATACTGCAACGCGTAAAGACCACTTTCCTCTTCCCTTCATCGATCAAATACTCGAACTTTAGCTGGTCACGAATTCTACTGCTTTCTTGATGGTTATTCTGGTTATAACCAAATTCCAATCGCTCCCGAAGATCAAGAAAATACGACTTTCACATGTCCATTCGGTACCTTTGCTTAACGACATATGCCTTTCAGTCTTTGCAATGCTCCTGCAACTTTCCAACGATGTATGGTTGGAATTTTTTTCTAATATGATCGAACGCTTTCTTGAAGTCTTTATGGATGATTTTTCGATCTTTGGCGATTCCTTTTCCTCTTGCTTACATCATCTTGAACTTGTTTTAAATCGATACAAAGAAAAACATTTAACGTTGAATTGGTAAAAATGCCACTTTATGGTCAAACATGGTATTGTCCTCGGACATGTAATTTCAAATAATGGCATTGAGGTAGATAAAGTGAAAGTTGACGTTATTTCAAAACTACCCATTCCAAAATGCGTTAAGGACATTCTATCATTTCTTGGGCATGCTGGTTTCTACTGATGCTTTATGAAAGATTTTAGCAAAATTGCTCGTCCTTTGACTACTCTTCTAGGAAAGGACATCCCATTCGAATTTAACTCTGAATGTGTCGCTTCTTTTGAACGTCCTAAAATAAGAACTCATTTCAGCCCTGATAATCTGCTAACCCAATTGGGAACTTCCTTTTGAAATCATGTGTGATGCTTCTAAC
This sequence comes from Allium sativum, assembly GCA_030737875.1. Classification (NCBI taxonomy): domain Eukaryota; kingdom Viridiplantae; phylum Streptophyta; class Magnoliopsida; order Asparagales; family Amaryllidaceae; genus Allium; species Allium sativum. Next base: position 461,808,033 of record CM060915.1, on the reverse strand, counting down.
TTCGCTATTGGTGTTGTCTTAGGACAACGCATCAACAAAATCCTTCACGTCATTTACTACGCTAGTATGACCTTAAACGACGCTCAAATGAATTATACTACCACCGAAAAAGAACTTTTAGCTATCATTTTTGCACTTGAGATGTTTTCATCAAACTTGATTGTTCCCACATTACGGTCTACACTGACCATTCTGCTCTTTGACACCTTTTTGCAAAAAATGGTGCTAAGTCACATTTAATTCGATGGATCCTCTTACTTCAAGAATTTGATCTTACAATCAAAGACAAAAAAGGATCCGATAACGTCATAGCCGATCATTTATCTTGTCTTCCGAATGCGCCATCTTCATTGCCAATCAATGAAAACTTTCCTAACAAACAACTTCTTTCTGTTTCAATCGATCCTTGGTTCGTTGACGTAGTGAACTATCTATTCACTAAAGAAACCCCCTCATTTTGGTCCAAACAAGATAAATACAAATTTCTTTCCCAAGTGAAATACTTCTATTGGGACAACCCATATTTATTTATGTATTGTCCGAACCAAATCATTCGTCGATGCGTTCCTGATAGCGAAATTAAGAGTGTTCTCTCATTCTTCCATGATCATGTGTGCGGTGGACATTTTAGTCCTAGGAAAACCGCTGAAAAGGTGCTTCAATGTGGTTTTTATTGGCCTACTCTCTTTAAAGACTCGTTCGAATTCTATAAAACTTGCAATCATTTCCAAATGCTTGGAAAGATTTCTAGATGGAATATGATGCCTTTGAACCCCATCCTTACAATCGAGCTCTTTGATGTATGGAGTATTGACTTGATGGGACCTTTCCCAAACTCCTTTGGAAACTTGTATATTCTTCTCGCTGTCGATTACGTTTCGAAATGGGTCGAAGCCATTCCATGTAGAACAAATGATCATAAAATTGTTGTGAAATTTCTGAAAGAAAACATCTTTTTGAGGTTCGGTATACCTCTCACAATAATAAGCGGCAATGGAACGCATTTCTGTAATCGTTCTTTTGAATCCTTAATGAAGAAATACTCAATAACCCACAAGTTACCCACTCCTTATCATCCGCAAACTTGTGGCCAAGTCAAAGTGTCGAATCGTCAAATCAAACAAATTTTGGAAAAAACTGTAAATAATAATCGAAAAGAATGGTCATAAAAATTGACCGACGTGCTTTGGGCTTACCTTACTGATTTTAAAACTAATATTGGAATGTACCCTTTCCAATTGGTCTACGGTAAAGCATGTCATTTAACTGTTGAAATTGAACATAAAGCGCTTTGGGCAATAAAGAACTTAAACTTTGATCTTGAACAAGCTGGCGAAAACCGAAAATTACAACTCAATGAGTTAGAAGAAATTAGGAATGATGCATATGAAAACACAAAAATTTACAAGGAAAAAACCAAAGTTTTTCATGATAAATCCTAAGAAAAACGTTTCGCTAGACTAAAAAGTTCTACTATATGACTCACGACTTCATTTATTCCCTAGGAAATTAAAATCGAGATGGACCGGACCATATGTTGTTCGGATTGTTTTTCCACATGGTGCTATTGAAATAGAAAACCCGAGGAATGGATCCATATTCAAAGTCAATGTTCAACGTCTAAAACTGTTCTTGGAATTGCCCACTGATCAAGAGGAGGAGATCATGATTCTTCATGAGCCATGCTACGTGAAGTAAGAAAGTTAAGTTTAACCCTTCTTTGTAAATATGTAAACATTTCTCTTCTGTTCAACTCAGTGTGTCATGCATTGACTGTGGGGACACAGTAAAAATCAAGTGTGGGGGTAGAGTTTCATATTTATTTTGGTTTTGCGTAGAATTTTCTATTTATTTTTTGTTTTCATTCAAAAAAAAATTACATTTCTATCTACTTTTAAATAAGACATGATGGAGTAAGCATATAATTTTGGTCGTTCGATTTAAATATTTGGAAATTTACTTCTCTTAGCAGATAACGAAAGGAAAGTTTGAATTATGAGAAAATTTGGTGTAACTGGAATACTGGGAAATTCGTAGGTGATGAGTATGAAATGTTTCCTAAACTGTAATCCGATTAAATGAATGGTTGATTTTGACTACTTGCGATAACATTTTAGGTCTTTTAAGTGAAGATGTGTTAAGATATTCTCGCTTAATTCTCTCTCTTATGTAAAAAAAAGAAGGAAGGAAAAAAAGTAGAAGTATCTATATATGTAACACCCCACCTCCGCCAGGGCCATTCACAAGAGAATGCACTAGCTTTGGAGGGGTGTTGTCTAGGTAAACATGCACAAAAATATTACAAGACATAACATATAAAACAGTGGAAGAAAACATGATTTTATTACTTTATAAAAGTAGTAAGGTCTAAAACCTTTTACATCAGAGTGCCATTAAATTACTTACATCGAAACCTGTCTTGCAATAATAAAGAAGCATAAAACCATAGTCATAAATTATTCCCCAAGTAAAACAGTAAAATAGCCATAGCCAAGAAAAGATCCAAGCCATACATGATGACCTTGAAGTAGAAGAATTTATCTCTTGGAAACAAACAGATGCCAACCATGTTACCAAGTGTACTTACTAGAGTAATTTCCATCACTTATGCACAAGCGAAATGAACCATCCGCCTTAGTGGCGAACACTACTCGAATGGATTACCAACAAATGCATCAAGAGATTCTAGGTAACCAATCATGACAGAACCCTAAAGGTCACACGAGACTTCGAGGGTATTACCGAGGCAAGCCAAGAGTCTAACTACCCTCCTTTCCGACCTGAGAATGGCACCCTTACAGGATGACCACTTCATTCCTAGAATCAATCCATAGCTTAAAAACATAAGCATTATTCCCAAAAGTCATAGATGTCCTCAAATCCAAACAAGTCATGAATAAATGGGACGATCCCCCAACAGGATTTGAGACAAAAACGGGACCCTCTATTGTGCCAGTACTAAGGTTCAGAGATTCAACTATCGAAGTAAGATTTAAAAAGGATGCGATGTACAAAACAAAGTCCTAATGGAATGATAGAAAGGAAAAGCTAAACTTTTACCAGAAACGTTACCACCCCTCTTAGGCACGCTAGTAGCGAGAGCATACAACTGCCCTCTCGACGATCATGTTCTTTGCCCATGTCCTTGTCCTATAGTACTTAATTACCTTCTTGTTCTGAGCCTCATTCGCCTTAACCACTCCTATCCTTTCTTGTAGAACGCGGTAACAGGTCTCTTGAGAACTTCCTCCATCGCACGGAAAACATTTACGTAGCTAGAAAAGGATTAGTCATAGTTAAAACTACTGTGACTATAGGTGGAGGAAAGAAAGGAAAAGAGATTCGATCACAGGATAATGCTAATGGATTTTTGGGGAATAGCCTTTTTCTTTAAAACTTTTCTTGGAAAATGCTTCTTTGTAAAATGGCTTTGAAAATAGTTTCAGAAGGTTTTAAAAACTTTTGCCCAGTCTGGTAACCTTCTGCTCTGATACCAAATGATAATACTCCACCAAAGCTAGTGCATTCCCTTTGTGAGTGACCCTAGCGGAGGTGGGGTGTTACAATATATATAGTTATCCAAGGGTATCCAACATTGTTGGTACATCTGGCGTTGGTGTGCAAACCCGCCAAGCTCTTTCCGACACCTTGTTGACAAAGTCAGCGTCGGTATATCTTGGTCTCATTTTATGAGTTGGACACTTAAGGATTACCAACATCTTGTTGACAAAGTTAGCGTTGGTCTGCACAATCCGCCAAGCTCTGTCCCAAACTCTCACGTCAGTCCGCGAGGCAATCCATGGGTGGTATACCTTGGTCTTTTTGGTTAGGTGATTGTAAATAATAATAATGTAAATATTTTGTAATAAAAAGAGATTAAAGCACTTGAAATCCAAGCACATTCTTCACTTATTCGACCTAACTTGTTAACAAAAAGGAAGTTGAGATGTCATTTTACGGCTGTTGATATCGATTACAGAATTCATTTCATATTTGCACTATGTTTCTACCAAAACAACTGGCCAAGATGGAGGAGTTTGTGATGATAACATTACTTTTATTTGAAGTTTTGATTAGTAACGGACTTAAATTTCATAGTGACGACCCAAATTTGTGTTAACTCATTTGTGTAGTATTTAAAAGTAAATTATCCATTTGTAAATATTTCTTTAAAAACTTGTATTCATATTGTAAATATTTTCACATCTTGCATTTTGTAAATATTTTTTGCATTTAACTTTTGGATTTTGTGGGTAGTATCCGCTGAAAACCCTCACGAGACAACACTCGTCCTACTGGGGACACCCATAGGTATAACGGCTTGTTGCATACGCTCAATGCAATCGTGTTCCCTACGAAAACGGAGTTAGCTTAGTTTTTCAGTTTATTCGAGGACGAATAAAAAGATAAGCGTGAGGGTATTTAATGTGCATGTAAAAATGCACATTTATATCAACATAATTATTCTTGTTTAGTGCCAATAAATGTCATATATGGGTATTTTATCATGTTTAAACAATAATTGAATTAATTTCAGAACATCATGCATTTTTCATCATATAGGAGGAAAATAGTCATTTTTGTGCTTGTATTATTTTGAGAATGTTTACTTGGACATTTTTCATATTTTTGTAGAAATTGGATGCATGTAGAAGAGGACTTCATAAAGACATATATGCATACAAAAATAAAGGAAATCAATCAATGGAAAGGGAATCAATTCAAAAGGAGGAAATCAATGCCTTGCCAAAAAAGATGAAAGAGGGAATCAATTCAAATACAGAATTAGTCGTGGACCCTATTCACTCTCCTTCCTTCTTTAGTGAAGACACAAAATTAGGGCTTTATGAATCATTATTGCTAAAAGACAAAATGAAGTTTAAAGAAGGGGCATTCTTGGTAGCATGCAAGAAGTTAATTTAGGGTTTTCTCTCATGTATAAATAACCCATGTATGATAATGTAAAGGATCATCTTGGATTTTTAGTTTAGAGAGAGGCTGAAAACAAAACTTTTATTTTTCTGCTATGGCTTCTTAGCCATTTCTTTTTTGTAATCTATCGCTTTAATGCAATATTAATTTGTTGTTTTTCATTTTCATGTTATTTTCTCTTCTGCAAGTAGAATAGATTTTTATCTTTATTTGCTCATAATTTTGTTCTCTTTTATAATGAAATATCTTTATATTATCATTGAACCCATTATGAGTAGCTAAACCCCTTCAATTTAGGGGTAGTGAAGCTCTCACGATTCATGAATAATTAACATAAGAATTTCATGTTTCTAACTCTCTTATTTGAGCTTAATCTAAAATTTGATATAGATAAAGTAAAGATTTTATATGGTGAAAATTGATAGCACATGTTGGTTGATTATTCCCAAATGTGTTATACTCATATCATTAATAGAATCATACTTTATCACAATCTAATTCATTTTAGAAAAAGTAATGACATTAAAAGTGAAAGCATCCTTGATGTTCTATGTAGTTAGTGAATATTTACATATAGAACATACTCATAATATTTCATTTTTATTAGAACTATTAATTTCTATGTGATAATTAGGGCTTTAAGTTTGTAATGAAAATTGATGATTTACGTAGCTTGAATTTTCTAGCATATAAATCATGCTTGTATGAATACAACACTTAATGTGCTAGTTATTAAAGAGAGTTAGAGTCATTTTTTATGTTAATTAGATTGATGTTGATAGTGAATCTACTCCTAAATTGTCTCTTAGTCTCATATTTATATTCATTTTAACATTGTTAGTTTTCTTTTAATTTATAGTCAAAAATTTCACAGTTTGGTTTAATTTGATTGAATAGAATCTAAAATTATTCTTTCACTGAGGATCGACTCATATTCGCCACGTACAAACAATTGTACGTCCTGCGCTTGCGGTTTATTTCAATATTCGCGATGATTTTCTAATTCATAGAATATTCGCTGTCGAACATACACCTTTCAACTTCAAGCTGGAAGAAAGAGATATCTGAACTAAGCTTGAGTATTTCCTCCATAGGGAACCTGGAGGGGGGGGAGGGGGGAACGGAAGAAAAAAGGCGAAACAAACTAGGTTCAGACATAAGTCTGGTGAGTCCAGTGACTTAAACAATATAATCATTAAAGTAACAGGATAAGAACATAAACTGGAAAGAAAGAAATGACTGTAGAATAAATAGGCATGACAAAGCAGACAAGATGAACAAGATATAACGTTGATTGCGCTTCTAATCACTACAGGGTAATTACTACACTGCACCAATGCTAGTAACACTGTGTCATTACTAGTTACACCGCACCCTTACTAGTCCCATACTAAAAGTTGTTCCCTCTTACTAATCATGATAATGGTAGTTTCGGGTACTCCTAGCTGCTATCGTAGGTGCCCCTTTTTGCTCCTACCCCCATGAGTTGTACCCACTACCTTCCTCGTTCGATCGTCTCCCTAACTCGCATGTATTTATTACTTGTGTCATTCGACCTCGCTTGTATGTATTCATTACTTATGTCATTCGACCTCGCTTGTATTTATTCATTACTTGTGTCATTCGGCCCCACTTGTATGTAAATAGCTGTGCTGGCCCATGAGGTGTATCAATTCCCATGATGGCAACCCGACATGATTCAAGATGCACACTATATACTACTGATGGCCAGTGCCTGCTTTTTCCACTCCGGAGCACGTGCGCGCCCATACTCCGTCGGAACCTACACTGCTGCACCTCCTGCCGCTATTTTGACCGCTTATAATCTGCCCAGTAGTCGTGCCCCACCCTGCCTAGCTCAGGGTACCATGATACATCTATGTGGGTTACTGTTGAAATGGGTCCCCGTTAATAGGGTTTCCTAATCAACATGTTATCATGGTTAAGTGTTCTCAATTTAACTTAACCCCACCCATCTGCTTAATTAACATGTTGTAATGGTTAAGTGTTGCTTATTCTTATGTTACTTAACCTTCTCACTGATTCACGCATGTTTATTTAACGGTTAAGTTTGTGGGCCTATATATACTAATATTACCCACTTACCCAAGATTTACTTAAACCTTCCCCTTATTAAGCCCATATGTATTATTGGTTAAGCTTGCCTTAACACTGTCCACTTTGTTCATGTAATATTGGTTAAGTTGTCTTCTTGTCTATGTTAACTTAACCCACCCACCTAACGTGTTGTATTGGTTACGTATCGCTATTCATATGTTACAAAACCTTTCCATTCTTAGCATGTCTGTTCCTTAGCCTTAATTTATTCATTAAAGCACCAACCTCTCACATTAGAACTATTGTTTGCGGTTGCTGGATGTGCCGGGCGGTTCCGGGCAGACTTCTACCGCAAACTCATTCTAACCTCAGGTTTTTGGGCTTAATGCGCTAACCTATCACATTAGATATATGTTGTTGCGGTCGCTGGATATGCCGGGCGGTTCCGAGCAGTCATACACCGCAACTCAATCTAACCTCAGGTTAGGCACGTTCATCTTTTAGCCAATTTACATATTTACCATTCATGTCCAAGTTTGTATGTAAATTATCCATAAGTGTGGTGAATTCAAGTTATGCCACATTTTCTAGTTATGCCGAAAATAAATTATATGATTGCAACCCCTTTTATGCCAATTACATAATATTCAACCTTTACCTAAACTTTTCCTCAACGTTCGCACGTCGTTCGTACGTATAATTCATGTAAAATGTTAGGCTCGCAATTAGACCAACTCATAAAAAAAGGGAAAAGGGAAGAAACACATGACATCATAACTGGCATAAAAAATATATATCTAAGACAGATAAATCTAGTAAACATACAAAAATAGATCCAATCAACATATTGAGTGCGAACTAGCATGGATCTAAACATAAACTTGCACGGATTTAAACATATGAACTGGTCTGGATCTAAACATAAACTTGCACGGATATAAACATATGAACGTATAGTTCCAAACATATGGACTGATATGGATCTAATCATATAAACATGTAGATCTAAACATATGAACATATAGTTCTAAACATATGGACTAATATGGATCTAATCATATAAACATGTAGATCTAAACATATGAACATATAAATTATGATCTTACATATATAAACATGACTTGCATATAATCTTTCATAACTTGCATAGATCGAGCAAACTTGCATACATAACTTGCATATGTAATTAGGCATATAAATTAACATAGAACATAACTTGCATATAATGAATCAAATCAAGCATAAATCAAAACATAGTTTGCAATGACATAAACTTTATATGATTTACAAAAAAATCATACAGTCCAATTCATAACTCATCACAATTAGTTTAAACAATTATCTTGTGAAAGTAACTGCACTCACAGAAAAAGGATCTTGAATTCTGGGATCTGATTTCTGAAGTTGCCAAGCTAATCTGTTGATGTAGGCGTTGATTCGTTCGTTGTTGTTCTAGAATTCCTTTTCGCAATTCCTAGGCTTTGAATCTTTATCTCTTCTCTTTTTATCTTTAATCTAGAATTTGATTTGTTATGGTGGTGGCTAGGTTAGTTTGTAGATGAACAGCATGACGACATCATCGTTTAGGGTTGTGAGGTTTGGGTTTAGGTTAGCTATGTATATATAGATGTTTAGGATTAATATGGGCCTTTAGATCAACCTAGGAGTCATCAAAGCCATCCAAACCCAAGAGAGCCAACCAGAACATGACATATATGCCCTAACACCTCAGAAAATCGTCACTGTCCAGATTAGCTCGTTGGAGTCGACCCCTACAGGGGGGTCGACACCTATGTCGACACCCCTATAGGGGGATCGACATTTGTGTCGACACCCTATGGCAGGATTTTTCCCGCCCAGCCTTCTCTGCAGATTTGAATTTTGAACTCGATTTATTTAATTATTATTTTAATTTAATTTCTTCTTAAACTTGAAAACTTCTAACCTCCATAACTTCTTCATACGAAGTCTGATTCACGCAAACTCGGACTATATCTCAAGCAGAATTCCGAGACGAATATGGCGTAACTCGTTTTCACCCAATTATTCTTTTAAAGATTAATTATTCTTTAATTATCTTGTAACACCCCACACCCGCTATGGTCACTCACAAAGGGAATGCCATAGCATTGGTGGAGTATTTTAGTGAATATAGAACAGAAAAATTACACCAAGACAGATATAAATAGTACTTGAAATTTTAAAACATCATCTCATAACAGCGGAAATAAACATGTCTGGTTACATCATAAAACCATGATAAAAGTCAAGTACAATATCCGTCAAAATAAAGAAGTACATAATCCCACTCTCTCATACAATAGCCATGACAAAAGAAAAGATAACTGGATAACTGGAGCTTTACATCTACCCAAGCTCCGAAAGACTGGAACAGCAATCCGAATCAAGCTCTACTACTGCTAGGATCCACCGTAGGACCTGAGGGTTGGGAAAAAAGATAAAAACAACGGGGTCAGACATAAGTCTGAGTGAGTCCTATAACTTTAACAATACAATCATTAAAGTAACCAGAGAAGACATAAACTTGACCTACGGTAATATCTGGGGATGAATGGCTACGCTAAGCAGCTTAGAAGACTTAGGATAAACTAAGATAACCGTCAGGACGCATCTACCCACCCAAGGATAATTACTAACTGCACCACACCAGTCATTCCCACTTAAAGGTTGATCCCTTCCAAGGACTTAGAAAATTTCCCCAGTAGTTTCGTGTACTCCTAGCCCACTACATAGGTGCCGTCTGCCCCTATCTCCACTAGGTGTACTCAGTAATTCTTACCCAGTAGTTTCATGTACTCCTACATAGGTGCCGTCTGCCCCTATCTTTATTAGGTGTACCCACTACTCCCCATCGATCGGCTCCCTACCGTAGATACCCGTGCTGGTCCCACAGTGGGGTGTATCACTCCCCTAAAGTGGCTACCTAATACTAACGGTGCACGGCTTTATATCTACACGATGCAACAACGGCTTATCTACCAGCCCGGGCCCACACACGCATATGAAACCCGTTGGACTTGCGTTGCCATCGCTAACCCGTTTTGGCCTCTTATAATCAAGCCCAATATGCGTGTCCCGTCACTCGACATGGGTCGAGCCCACAAAGATACGTTTGGGATATTGGTTGAAATGGGCCCCCACAAGCTACCCACTTAAGCTTGTCTAATATCTAGTGTACCCCCACTTAACCCTTTAATCATGATTAATTACATGTTTCCACTTGGTTAAGTATTCTAATCGTATTTTCTATTGCCACCCAAGGCAACCCACTAGATTCCACATGCCACCCAAGGCAACCACAAAATTTCCTCATGCCACCCAAGGCACCCACTTAACCCCTCATGTCCCACTACATGCTACTATGGTTAAGTGTTTCTTAATTAATTAAGACCGTGATCTCCCATAAAGACCTCCCACATTAGACTGGCTGTTATGACCGCCTGGTTAAGCCGGTAGAATCCGGGCAGTCTTACGTCATAACAGAGTCTAACCTCGTGTCTTTACCTTAATCACGTATTTAATTTATGGCCAAGACCTCTCACATTGGGCTGACATTTGTAGCAACTGGTTAAGCCGGTCGGGTCCGGGCAGTTTTACACTACAAATGAGTCCAACCTCGTGTCTTAGTCGATTAATTACACCTAATTAATCACCCCCATATTAATTATCCCTAATTAATATCAAGTTTCCCATAACATGGGTAGACCTAACTCAATAGGTAAATTCCCATGGGGTAGACCTAACTCAATAGGTAAATTCCCACTTATGGTAATTTATTTTTATGGTATGCTTAATCATACCCAATCATTCATTTATTAACATATTTACTAACCCCATCGTTCCCCACGTAAATCGTTCTCATTTCATGATATAATAAAAGGGGAAGATCCATCACAAATATCATGGATTTAGCATATAACTTTGTCATGGGTTAAGAGGATGTCAACTTGCATATATGAACACATTTTAACCCAACCACATTTAACCCAAACTTGCATATTATCATACACATGATTTGCATAACATGTTGCATATGAGCTTGCATATTATCATACACATATTTTGCATAACATGTTGAACTTGCATACAAGCATTCTCATGGCTTGCATAACATGTTAAACATGCATTTAGACATACACTTAACTTGCATAAGCATTCACATACTTGCATAAACATTCACATACTTGCATAAGCATACATAACTTGCATAAACATGCATAACTTGCATATCATGTCATTTAAGCATATACATATCTTGCATAAGCATTCATATACTCGCATAAGCATGCATAACTTGCATATCACATAAATCTTGCATTTAAACATATACATGACTTGCATAAGCATCCATATACTTGCATAAGCATGCATAACTTGCATATCACATTAAACTTGCATTTAAACATATACTTCACTTGCATAACTCACTTTGTTAAACATGCATAATTCTACTCATTAAATATGCATAAATTCACTTGTTAAACATGCATATACCAACTTGTTAAACATGCATAAATCAACTTGTTAAACATGCATAAACCAACTTATCAAATATGCATAAACATAGAACAACATAGAGTAACATATCATTATACATGATTCAAACTCACTAATCCGCATTTAAGACCATAAGTCTCATTACACCCAATCTACTTACTTTAACAATTAGTGTTAAAGTGATAGAAACTCACCAAACTCAAAATTAACCAACTTATGAAGAGGAATTAGTTGCTAACTATGAAGATAATGATGATTAGAGAATGATTTGAGAGGGATTAGCTTGAGACTTCCTTCTTAGATTAGTGGAGACTCCTTCTAGGATTTAATTTGGCGGCATGAGGCCTTCATTTCTATTTTTAGTATGGATTAAGGTAGGTTTAGGGTGTATTTATAGATTAAGAGAGTGTTTTAGGCCCTTAGATTAACCCTAGATTAATTTAGGTCCGTTAGATTTAGGAAACCTCTAGAACCAAGCCCAGCCCTAGCCAGAAAACCAGATCTGGTGCACCCAAGCACCCTGGTTCGACACGCCATGTCGACAGGCAAGTCGACACCCCCCCTGTCGACAGGCCTGTCGACAACCCTGTCGACATGCTTAGGCGGGAATCTTCCCGCCTGGCCCCGCTGGTTCTAATTTAAAATTTAAATTTAAATTCCTAAATCTGTTTTTAGCTCTAATTTTTCTACAAACTTCTTTGGGCCATAACCGGGCCATACGGACTCCGATTCTCGAAAACTCGGACTCTATTTCGCGTATTTTTCCGAGATGAACGCAATGGCGCAGCCCGTTTCCCCCGATTCCCACATCTGAGATTATTTATCCTGTAATTAGTGAATTTTAGTATTAACTAAAATTCGGGGTGTTACATTCTCCCCTCCTTAAAGGATTTCGTCCCTGAAATCTCTAAGCTAAGGAGAATGCATATCCTACCATCCAACAACCATCTACTCAAATCATCAACCACGGGCATCCATTGTCCTTAAACAGTTTCTAATGATGTATGAGCATATGCAAACAGTGTGTGTATATGTTCCCTATCTAATGTATGAACATATGCAAACCATGATAGTGCCATGCATCCATTATGTATGCGAGAAAACCCTATCGACACATACAATATCTACATGAGTGCACAATCATTCACCAAAATGCATCATCCATGTGATAACACAACCATTATACATCCATAAATATATTTTCCTACACACAATTTTATGCAATATGCAATATGAAGTGACTGAGCCGATCTAGTGCCTAGAGTGTGTGTATATGCATCCACGAGCAACCACTAGCAAACACTTGCATCCACTTGCATCCATCAACCATAACATGTCTCAAACACATGTTTCAACCATAGGTTTACCCTATCTAAAGGTCAAAGGTACTAACGAGAGGACATACCAAAGATAAGATAAATACTAGACAAGCGATAAAGGAGAAAGTAAAGACATACCCTCAAAAAGAAATGGGTACAATGAACGCATCTTTGCTTCCGTCTCCCAAGTTGCGTTGCCCTCATCTTCTCCCCATTGCACTTTGACTAGCTGCACCTCTCTGTTTCTCAACTTCCTAGTCTCTGACCCAAGGATGCGAGTAGGAGCTCGTCGAATAGTCGCATCACGCTCTACCTCTACATCTCTAAGGAAGCTCGGCTCTACCACCTCTGCCGTCTCATGTAAGCACTTCCTCAGATGTGATACATGGAATACATCATGAACACCACTAAGTCTGTCGGGCAACTCCACCCTATATGCCATCCGTCCAATCCTTTCCTTGATAGGAAACGGCCCAACAAACCTCGGTGCTAACTTCCCAACGGATCCGAAGCGAACAACATTTCTCAACGGAGATACCTTAACAAAAACCATATCCCCAACCTCAAACTCAAGATCCGTCCTTCTCTTGTCCGCATAAGATTTTTGCCTATCCTGCGCTGCTTTCATCCTTCTTCGAATCAAGTCAATCTTCTCAGAAGTCTCCCTAACCATATCAGGCCCAAGCAAGATCTTATCCGTAGATTCCCACCAACATGTAGGTGATCGACAAGGCCTTCCATAGAGAGCTTCGAAAGGAGCCATACCAATACTGGACTGAAAGCTGTTATTATATGCGAACTCCACCAATGGAAGATGCTCTTCCCATGTACCTCCAAAATCTAAGATACAAAGCCTCAAAAGGTCTTCTAGGACACGGTTCACCCTCTCAGTCTGGCCGTCTGTCTGAGGATGATATGCGGTGCTCAGACTCAATTGAGTTCCCACTGCTTCCTGTAAACTTCTCCAGAACTCACTAGTGAAGATAGGATCTCGATCACTCACTATGCTAGAGGGTACCCCATGTAATCGAACTATCTCTCGAAGATATACTGAAGCTAGCCATGGAGCAGTCCTCTTGCTCTTCACAGGTATGAAATGGGCGCTCTTAGTAAGTCTGTCTACCACTACCCAAATTCCTGTATTACCCTTTCTCGATCTGGGTAACCCGTCAATAAAATCCATCGAGACGCTATCCCACTTCCATTGCGGAACCTCCAATGGGTGGAGCAACCCACCTGGTTTCCTTTGCTCCGCCTTCACTTGCTGGCACACCAAACATCGAGCGACATACTCGGCCACATTTTTCTTCATACCGGCCCAGAAGAAAACCCTCTTCATATCTTGGTACATCTTGTCCCCACCGGGATGAATGGTCATCCTAGAACGGTGTGCATCATCAAGAATAACCTTCCTCAACCCTTCATCTTGCGGTACATAAAGTCTACCGTCTCTACGCAAGCACCCCTTATCGTCTAGGGTGTACCTACTCAAATGGCTGGACGACTCCCCCCTTATGAGCTTCTCCATCAACTCAACCAACTGTGGGTCGTCCCTCTGGGCTTCCCCAATCCGCCCCAAAAGAGTAGGCCTAACTTCCAAGGAAGCTAGCAAACTGGGTACATAATCAATGGAAGGTCTGAAATCAAACATCGAGATAAACTCCAAGCTTCGTCGTTCCACGAACAATGGACTCAAGAACAACCTCTTCCTACTCAAGGCGTCCGCCACCACATTACCCTTGCCAGGGGTATATGCTATCTCGAAATCATAGGATGCTAAGAACTCCATCCACCTTTGCTGTCTCAGATTCAAATCCTTCTGAGAAAACAAGTACTTCAATGATTTGTGGTCAGTGAACAACTCGAATCTCTCACCGAGAAGATAATGGCGCCAAATCTTAAGCGCAAAAACAATAGCGGCCAGCTCTAGATCATGGGTAGGGTAATTTTTCTCATGTGGCCTTAATTGCCTTCCACCATAGGCTATTACCCTTCCCTCTTGCATTAAGACTGCGCCAAGTCCTGTCCCACAGGCATCGGTATAGACAACAAATGGCTTGCTCCCATCTGGCAACACTAAAACTGGAGCGGTGGTTAAAGCTCTCTTTAACCGTCGGAACGCATCATCGCAATCTACGTCCCATGCAAAAACAAGATTCTTCTTCGTCAAGCGGGTTAATGGGGCTGATATCTTCGCGAAGTCTTTAATAAACTTCCTATAATAACCCGCCAATCCCAAGAAACTTCTTACTTCGGTAGCATTCTTCGGAACCTTCCAATCCTGAATTGACACTACCTTCGCGGGATCCACAGCTATCCCTTCCTTGGAGACCACGTGCCCCAAGAACCGCACTTCCTTCCTCCAGAAGTGACATTTAGAGAATTTAGCCTTAAGGCTATGTGCTCGAAGAGTCTTCAACACTTCCCCAAGATGTAGGGCATGCTCTTCTTCACTCTTAGAAAATACTAAGATATCGTCCACAAAGACCACCACAAATTTATTAAGGAACTCCCTGAACACCCTACTCATCAAATCAACAAAGTATGCAGGGGCGTTCGTCAACCCAAATGGCATCACCAGCCACTCATAGAAACCATCCGGAGTTCTAAAGGCAGTCTTGTCTATGCTATCCTCAGCCACCCTCAACTGATGAAACCCCGTGGCCAAGTCCAACTGAGAAAATACTGAAGCGCCAACCAACTGATCGAAAAGATCATCTATTCTCGGCAATGGGTGTCTATTCTTCTTTGTGAGCTTGTTGAGTTCTCTATAGTCTACACAAAGTCTGAGGGACCCATCCGCCTTCGTAGCAAAAACTACTGGAGCACCCCACTCCGATATGCTCCGTCTTATGAACCCCTTCTCAAGCAACTCCCCTACTTGCTTATGGAGTTCCCTCCTCTCACGAGGAGCCATGTGGCGCACTGGTAAAGATACCGGTTTAGCATTATCCACAAAATATATTCGGAAGTCAATCTCCCGCTTCGGAGGTAAGCCCTTCACCTCCTCAAACACATCCGGATATTCCCGGACCACTCTAACAGTTTGCAAACTCTCGACCGAAGCGTCAAGCGATTCAAGATAACTTAGCATAACAGAGTCCATGGGATTACAAGAAATCTCGAGAGTGTTACCCAGGCGGTTCATGAGCCTAACAACTCTCCTTTCACAATCAAGAACGGCACCATTACTGGATAACCAGTCCATGCCCAAAATCAACCCATGGCCCGTGAAGCCCAACACAAAAGCATCACATCTAAACTCAATGCTAAGTATAGAAATCTTCAAACCCAAACATATCATGGACAAATAAGTGGAGCCCCCAATTGGGTTTGAAACAACCAAGGGATCATCTACCAGACTGGTGTCTAGGTGCAGTGACTCAACTAATGATGATGAGATAAACGAACGCGATGCGCCTGAATCAAACAATGTACGGACAGGATGATCAAATAGAAAAACCAGACTTTCAACAGAGATAGTTCTACCTCTCTCCTGAATCGGTGGAACCGCGAGAGCCTGTACTTGCCCCCTAGCCTGACTCGGTGCCATAAGAGCTTGCACCTGTCCTCCTGAGGTAGATCCCGTCCTTTGCCCTTTCTTAGGGCAATCCTTCACTAAATGCCCTGCTTCGCCACAGTGGAAGCAGCCAGTCTTCTTCTTCTTGCGACAATCCTTGCTTAGGTGGCCAGGTGTTCCACAATTGAAACACTTCTTCTTCTTGCTCTTGCCACCGTTGCCTTTCCCACCTTTGCTTTGTTGCTGTTGAGGTCTCTTTTGATCTCCCTTCTTTTCGGGTGCCTTATTAGCATTAGGACCCTTCTCTTCCTCATACATGAGTGCCATGTCAACTAGCTTCTCAAAGGTGGCCCCCATAGGGATATGAGTCATAGCCAACCCATGCATAGGTTCATTCAAGCCTTTCACGAACCGCAAAGCCTTCTTCTCCGGTGTATTCACCATATCTAAGCCAAACCTTGCCAATTGATTAAACTTGTTGACATATTCCTTCACCGAGAGATTCCCTTGCTTTAGAGTCAAGAATCTTTCCATATACAAGTTTTCCTCCGCACTTGAGAGAAACTTTGCCACAAATCTTTGCCTAAAATCCGCCCAAGAGTCAACGGGGCGTTCTCCATTAGTGACCTCCCACCAGAATGAGGCCTCTCCCTTCATTAACCAAGCAGCCAACTTGACTTTCTTCCCTTCTTCCATCTCAAAGATATCTATCAACTCTTCCACCTCCTTAAGCCAATCTCTAGCCTCCACAAAGGTTTCAGATCCTTGAAAAGGTTTTCCTCCCATAGCTTTGAATTCCTTGCAAGTCTTAGCAAAAGTATCCGTGCGAGGAGGAGGGGGAGGAGGAAGATCGGGTGCTACGGTTGGTGGAGGTACATTTGCTGGACCCGCCGTGGTGGCCCTAGCCTCCATCAATCTCCTATACCATACTGGTACCGTCACACCCTCTGGAAAGATAAGATTCTCGGCCATGCTGAAACGAAAAAGGAAAGATTCAAAACGAAGGATTCGAAGGATATAGACATGGCTATTGGGGATTATGCTTTTCTTTCAAAAACTTTTCTCTTAAAAGACATGTTTTTGAAAATATCACTTCCAAAAATGTTTTTAGAAAAATAGTTTTCTAAAAAATTTTATCTGTTCCAGTAACCTTTGCTCTGATACCACGTGTAACACCCCACACCCGCTATGGTCACTCACAAAGGGAATGCCATAGCATTGGTGGAGTATTTTAGTGAATATAGAACAGAAAAATTACACCAAGACAGATATAAATAGTACTTGAAATTTTAAAACATCATCTCATAACAGCGGAAATAAACATGTCTGGTTACATCATAAAACCATGATAAAAGTCAAGTACAATATCCGTCAAAATAAAGAAGTACATAATCCCACTCTCTCATACAATAGCCATGACAAAAGAAAAGATAACTGGATAACTGGAGCTTTACATCTACCCAAGCTCCGAAAGACTGGAACAGTAATCCGAATCAAGCTCTACTACTGCTAGGATCCACCGTAGGACCTGAGGGTTGGGAAAAAAGATAAAAACAACGGGGTCAGACATAAGTCTGAGTGAGTCCTATAACTTTAACAATACAATCATTAAAGTAACCAGAGAAGACATAAACTTGACCTACGGTAATATCTGGGGATGAATGGCTACGCTAAGCAGCTTAGAAGACTTAGGATAAACTAAGATAACCGTCAGGACGCATCTACCCACCCAAGGATAATTACTAACTGCACCACACCAGTCATTCCCACTTAAAGGTTGATCCCTTCCAAGGACTTAGAAAATTTCCCCAGTAGTTTCGTGTACTCCTAGCCCACTACATAGGTGCCGTCTGCCCCTATCTCCACTAGGTGTACTCAGTAATTCTTACCCAGTAGTTTCATGTACTCCTACATAGGTGCCGTCTGCCCCTATCTTTATTAGGTGTACCCACTACTCCCCATCGATCGGCTCCCTACCGTAGATACCCGTGCTGGTCCCACAGTGGGGTGTATCACTCCCCTAAAGTGGCTACCTAATACTAACGGTGTACGGCTTTATATCTACACGATGCAACAACGGCTTATCTACCAGCCCGGGCCCACACACGCATATGAAACCCGTTGGACTTGCGTTGCCACCGCTAACCCGTTTTGGCCTCTTATAATCAAGCCCAATATGCGTGTCCCGTCACTCGACATGGGTCGAGCCCACAAAGATACGTTTGGGATATTGGTTGAAATGGGCCCCCACAAGCTACCCACTTAAGCTTGTCTAATATCTAGTGTACCCCACTTAACCCTTTAATCATGTTTAATTACATGTTTCCACTTGGTTAAGTATTCTAATCGTATTT
The DNA here is from genome assembly GCA_030737875.1 of Allium sativum. NCBI lineage: Eukaryota > Viridiplantae > Streptophyta > Magnoliopsida > Asparagales > Amaryllidaceae > Allium > Allium sativum. The sequence goes on along the minus strand of CM060915.1, from coordinate 461,789,332 downwards.
TCTATTGCCACCCAAGGCAACCCACTAGATTCCACATGCCACCCAAGGCAACCACAAAATTTCCTCATGCCACCCAAGGCACCCACTTAACCCCTCATGTCCCACTACATGCTACTATGGTTAAGTGTTTCTTAATTAATTAAGACCGTGATCTCCCATAAAGACCTCCCACATTAGACTGGCTGTTATGACCGCCTGGTTAAGCCGGTAGAATCCGGGCAGTCTTACGTCATAACAGAGTCTAACCTCGTGTCTTTACCTTAATCACGTATTTAATTTATGGCCAAGACCTCTCACATTGGGCTGACATTTGTAGCAACTGGTTAAGCCGGTCGGGTCCGGGCAGTTTTACACTACAAATGAGTCCAACCTCGTGTCTTAGTCGATTAATTACACCTAATTAATCACCCCCATATTAATTATCCCTAATTAATATCAAGTTTCCCATAACATGGGTAGACCTAACTCAATAGGTAAATTCCCATGGGGTAGACCTAACTCAATAGGTAAATTCCCACTTATGGTAATTTATTTTTATGGTATGCTTAATCATACCCAATCATTCATTTATTAACATATTTACCAACCCCATCGTTCCCCACGTAAATCGTTCTCATTTCATGATATAATAAAAGGGGAAGATCCATCACAAATATCATGGATTTAGCATATAACTTTGTCATGGGTTAAGAGGATGTCAACTTGCATATATGAACACATTTTAACCCAACCACATTTAACCCAAACTTGCATATTATCATACACATGATTTGCATAACATGTTGCATATGAGCTTGCATATTATCATACACATATTTTGCATAACATGTTGAACTTGCATATAAGCATTCTCATGGCTTGCATAACATGTTAAACATGCATTTAGGCATACACTTAACTTGCATAAGCATTCACATACTTGCATAAACATTCACATACTTGCATAAGCATACATAACTTGCATAAACATGCATAACTTGCATATCATGTCATTTAAGCATATACATATCTTGCATAAGCATTCATATACTCGCATAAGCATGCATAACTTGCATATCACATAAATCTTGCATTTAAACATATACATGACTTGCATAAGCATCCATATACTTGCATAAGCATGCATAACTTGCATATCACATTAAACTTGCATTTAAACATATACTTCACTTGCATAACTCACTTTGTTAAACATGCATAATTCTACTCATTAAATATGCATAAATTCACTTGTTAAACATGCATATACCAACTTGTTAAACATGCATAAATCAACTTGTTAAACATGCATAAACCAACTTATCAAATATGCATAAACATAGAACAACATAGAGTAACATATCATTATACATGATTCAAACTCACTAATCCGCATTTAAGACCATAAGTCTCATTACACCCAATCTACTTACTTTAACAATTAGTGTTAAAGTGATAGAAACTCACCAAACTCAAAATTAACCAACTTATGAAGAGGAATTAGTTGCTAACTATGAAGATAATGATGATTAGAGAATGATTTGAGAGGGATTAGCTTGAGACTTCCTTCTTAGATTAGTGGAGACTCCTTCTAGGATTTAATTTGGCGGCATGAGGCCTTCATTTCTATTTTTAGTATGGATTAAGGTAGGTTTAGGGTGTATTTATAGATTAAGAGAGTGTTTTAGGCCCTTAGATTAACCCTAGATTAATTTAGGTCCGTTAGATTTAGGAAACCTCTAGAACCAAGCCCAGCCCTAGCCAGAAAACCAGATCTGGTGCACCCAAGCACCCTGGTTCGACACGCCATGTCGACAGGCAAGTCGACAGGCATGTCGACACCCCCCCTGTCGACAGCCCTGTCGACATGCTTAGGCGGGAATCTTCCCGCCTGGCCCCGCTGGTTCTAATTTAAAATTTAAATTCCTAAATCTGTTTTTAGCTCTAATTTTTCTGCAAACTTCTTTGGGCCATAACCGGGCCATACGGACTCCGATTCTCGAAAACTCGGACTCTATTTCGCGTATTTTTCCGAGACGAACGCAATGGCGCAGCCCGTTTCCCCCGATTCCCACATCTGAGATTATTTATCCTGTAATTAGTGAATTTTAGTATTAACTAAAATTCGGGGTGTTACATATCTCTTACTAGTTACACCGAACCCTTACTAGTCTCACACTAAAACTTGATCCCTCTTATTAATCATGATAATGGTAGTTTCATGTACTCCTAGCTGCTATCGTAGGTGCCCCTTTTTGCTTCTACTCCTAAGAGTTGTACCCGCTACCTTCCCCGTTCGATCGGCTCCATAACTCGCATGTATTTATTACTTGTGTCATTTGACCTCGCTTGTATCTATTCATTACTTGTGTCATTCGGCCCCGCTTTCATGTAGATACCTGTGCTGGCCCCATCTTGGGGTGTATCAATTCCCATGATGGCAACCTGACACAATTCAAGATACACAGTGTATACTACCGATGCCCAGTTCCTGCTTTTTCCACTACAGAGCACGTGAACGTCCGTACTCCGTTGGAACCTACACTGCTGCATCACCCGCCGCTATTTTGACCGCTTATAATCAGCCCAGCAATCATGCCCCACCCTGCCTAGCTCAGGGTACCATGATACATCTATGTGGGTTACTGCTGAAATGGGTCCCCGTTACTAGGGTTTCCTAATCAACATGTTATAATGGTTAAGTGTTCTCAATTTAACTTAACCCCACCCATTTGCTTAATTAGCATGTTGTACTAGTTAAGTGTTGCCTATTCATATGTTACTTAACCTTCTCACTAGTTCACGCATGGTTAAGTTTGTGGGCCTATATATACTAATATTACCCACTTACCCAAGATTTACTTAACCCTTCCCCTTATCAAGTCCATATGTATTATTGGTTAAGCTTGCCTTAACCCTATCCACTTTGTTCATGTAATATTGGTTAAGTTGTCTTCTTGTCCATGTTAACTTAACCCACCTACCTAACATGTTGTATTGGTTAAGTGTCGCATGTTCATATGTTACTTAACCTTTCCATTTTTAGCATGTCTGTTCCTTAGCTTTAATTTATTCATTAAAGCACCAACCTCTCACATTAGAACTGTTGTTTGTGGTTGCTGGATGTGTCGGGCGGTTCCGGACAGAATTCTACCGCAAACTCATTCTAACCTCAGGTTTTTGGGCTTAATGCGCTAACCTCTCACATTAGATATATGTTGTTGCAGTCGCTGGATGTGCTAGGCGGTTCCGGGCAGTCTTACACCGCAACTCGTTCTAACCTCGGGTTAGGCACGTTCATCTTTTAGCTAATTTACACATTTACCATTTATGTCCAAGTTTATACGTAAATTATCCATAAGTGTGGTCAATTCAAGTTATGCCACATTTTCTAGTTATGCCCAAAATTAATTATATGATTATAACCCCTTTTTATGCCAATTACATAATATTCAACTTTTACCCAAACCTTCCCCCAACGTTCCCACGTCATTCGTACGTATAATTCATGTGATACGTTAGGCTCGCAATTAGCCCAACTCATAAAAAAAGGAAAAATGGAAGAAACACATGACATCATAACTGGCATAAACAATGTAGATCTAAGACGACATAAATCTAGTAAACATATAAAAATAGATCCAATCAATATATTGAGTGCGAACTAGCACGGATCTAAACATGAACTTGCATGGATTTAAACATGTAAACTATTCTGTATCTAAACATAAACTTGCACGGATTTAAACATATGAACTGGTCTGGATCTAAACATAATCTTGCATGGATTTAAACATATGAATATATAGCTCTAAACATATGGACTGATATGGATCTAATCATATAAACATGTAGATTTAAACATATGAACATATAGTTCTAAACATATGGACTGACATATGAACATATAGTTCTAAACATATGGGCTGATATAGATCTATTCATATAAACATGTAGATCTAAACATATGAACATATGTTCTAAACATATGGATTGATATGGATCTAATCATATAAACATGTAGATCTAAACATATGAACATATAGTTCTAGACATACGAATATATAAAATATGATCTTACATGTATGAACATGAGTTGCATATAATCTTTCACAACTTGCATAGATCGGGCAAACTTTTATACATAACTTGCATATGTAATTTGGCATATGAATTAACATAGAACATAACTTGCATATAATGAATCGAATCAAGCATAAATCAAAACATAGTTTGCAAAGAGATCAACTTTATATGATTTACAAACATTTTCATACAGTCCAGTTCATAATTCATCACAATTACGTTTGAACAATTATCTTGTGTAAGTAACTGCACTCACAGAAAACGGATCTTGAATTCTGGAATCTGATTTCTGAAGTTGCTAAGCTAATCCGTTGATGTAGGCGTTGATTCGTTCATTGTTGTTCTAGAATTCCTCTTTGCAATTCCTAGGCTTTGAATCTTTATGTCTTATCGTTTTATCTTTAATCTAGAATTTGATTTGTTATGGTGGAGGCTAGGTTAGTTTGTAGATGAACAACACGAAGGCATCATAGTTTAGGGTTGTGAGGTTAGGGTTTAGGTTTAGCTATGCATATATAGATGTCTAGGATCAATATGGGCCTTTAGATTAACCTAGGAGTCATCAAAGCCATCCAAACCCAAGAGAGCCAGCCATAACATGACACATGTGCCCTAACACCTCAGAAAATCGTCACTGTCCAGATCAGCTCGATGGAGTTGACCCTTATAGGGGGTCGACACCTATGTCGACACCCCTATAGGAGGGTCGACACCTGTGTCGACACCCCTATGGGGGGTCGACGCCCTATGGCGGGACTTTTCCCGCCCAGCCTTCTCTGCAAATTTTAATTTCGAACTCGATTTTTTTAATTATTAATTTAATTTAATTTCTGCTTAAACTTGAAAACTTCTAACCTCCATAACTTCTTCATACGGAGTCCGATTCATGCAAACTCGGAACCTATCTGTAACAGCCCGTGTTTTACGTATCGGAAGATCGTAAAATGTATTTGTTTTATTCTCTAAGGGTCGGATCATTCTCATCTTTTAATATGTTGTTTATGGGGAGGTGAGACATGTCCATAATTTTTACCGATTTTGTTTGTGACCATTTTGTCCCTATCAGCCTTGTACAGGGCATAACTTTTGACTCAGGTCGAATCAAAGGGTGAGACATATGCCATTGGAAAGGAATTGATGATTGCCCTTCCGCAGAGTGGTTCATTAAGGATTTGGCTCAGTGGTTTGGGAAAAATCGTCGTTTTAAGGTTTTTCAGTTGGCTATTCAGGTTTTAGAGGCTTAGTGGAATCCTATAAATAGGGGTGAGAGTGGAGGGAAAAGGTTTATTTTTTTCCATTCTCTCATTTGAAGTCATTTGATATCCTTCTTCCGCCTACACCTTTCCACCATTAAAAATCCAAATCTAAGGGAGGAAATCGAAGATCTACATCATTTCAAAGGCAATTTCATCGGATCGAGGGGTTTGATTCGGAGTGCTCGCTGTCCGGATTCTTATTTCTATCGTTTTAGATTGCTTCGGCAAATCGGTAGGTGATTTACATCCCTTACATTAATGCAATAAAGTATATGAGTGTTTGTGCATGTTTCTCATCAAATTGGGATGTTTTACCATAGATTTACACCATTACAAGTTCATTTTCATTGCATCACCCTATGATCTAATCTAACAAGTTTTACTCGTTAATTTCATGTCATTTTACATGTTTATGTTAATTAGATTTCTCATATTGATCATATGTTCATTTTAATGGTTTTTGGTGAGAATTACATCATTTTTGTGGTAATCGTCGTATTCATGTGGATAGTAATGTTATGATATGTTTATGATTGTGTTTGATGATTTTAGTTGAGTTGGTTTCATCGGATTCGTCGTTTGGAGAAGATTTAGTCGAAATCAGATTTGAATTGCAATATGCAGAAATTGGCTCGGTCAGGGGTTGGCTCGGCCATAGATTGACTTGGCCAGAGATTGGCTCGGCTAGGAGTTGGCTCAGCCATCGGTTGAATTGGCTAGGAGTGGATCGGATCGAGTCATATTTGGATCGGGTCATACTTGGATCGGGTCGGTTGGTTGTTATATGGATTGGATCGGTCATCTTGGATCGGATCGGCCTAGTTTGGATCGGGTCGGTCTGAAAGAGGGCGGATCGGTCATGTAACAGTGCTTTTAAACATTGTGGTTGATAGTGATGATGTTATGGTTTGTTTCCAACAAGGTCATTTTCTGAAATAGTACGTTTTTCGGGTACGACTCAGATTTGGAGAAAAAGGTCTGAAAAAATATTTTCTGAGGGCAACCCCCCAAACCCTAGCCGCAGCGCAGTGATGTAATTAGCTCGGTGATGGTGTGACTTCGAAGTAAGTTCAAGTAGGAAGATTCGAAGTGTTGAGAGGTGTTCGTTGGTCGAAGTAGAACATCGAATGAAGTAACAACTCAAAGGTCGTGAGTTGGTGGATAATGGTTGCTCGAGAAGGTTGCTTGAGCCATGAAATGTCATCAAGGTTGGATGACTAGAGATGTGAAGGCCGAGAAGTCATCGTTGTCACAAGTTCTAGCAGGCTCAAAGCAGGGGTACGATGGGGTCACCCAATAGATCGGAATGTTGTTGGTCGAGTACCTTGGGTATCGTTGAAAGGCCTAGTTGTCAAGGTTGGACATATGGAGTTTATGCTAGAACTGGGGTTAACATTAGCCCTTGGCATATGGCAAGGTTGGCCATCATACGATTAACGATGGTTTCAAAGCAGGATTGATGGTGATAGCCAAAGTCAGTCATGGATGATTGGTTTTTCTATTTGTAGTGTCTCACATAGATTATCCAAAGTCGAGGGTGATGTTCTTTGAGTGCTTAACTGATATTGGTTTAGGCCTCTGGGGAGAGTACTTGGGGAATGTTAAACTCGATTAGGGTTTTCTGTGTGAGACTTATATAATATGGATGTTATGAGTGTTTTCCATGATTGTATGGGTGTTCTGGTTTCCATGGATGAATGGTTGAATTTTATTGTAAAGGCTATCACTGTCCGATGTGGGGAAGATAAGATTGAGTTCTTCTCTGGTGTCGTGGGTAGATTAGTATGTTTATCTATCCTTTCTGATACACTTTATTGTTGAAGTTTGTTAGTTGTTTTATCGCTCACTAAGACTGTTGTCTGACTTAAGGTCTTATGTTTCCTCTTATTACCTTGGGATGTTCATCCGGTTGTGGATGGGAAAACTAAGTAGCAGGTGACAGGTGATGCTTTAGCGAGGACGATGGTGCTGATCGGTGGCGAGCAGGAGGCTCACATACCAGTTTTACTACTATCTAATAATTGGGTTTCCACTGTTTGCTTTTCTGAATAATGTAGTAAGGCAACTTTGTATAAACACTATTTCCAAGTTTGTGGATAATACTTTCTGGTTGTATGAAAGCCGTGTGTTTCTGCTTCACTATTACTACCTATTGTATATGTTCTATTATATTTTATCTTTGCGTTGTGAGTTTATGACAGGTTCCGCTTGTGTTTACCTACTCTGATGATCGTCCATGACCCTTGCACACCTTTTAGTGCATTATTTCTTTTGTACAATGCGGGGATTATGGGCGGTCGTCACACTATCTCAAGCAGAATTCCGAGACAAACGCAATGGTGTAACCTGTTTCACCCAATTCTTCTTTTAAAGATTAATTATTCTTTAATTATCTCTTATGTCCCATTTTAAAATTACGGGGTGTTACATTCCCCCCACTTAAAGGATTTCGTCCCCGAAATCTTCAAGTCAAGATGAATGTGTATCCTACCATCCAACAGCCATCTACTCAACCATTCAGTCGCAGGCATCCATTGTCCTTAAAGAGATTTCTAATGCTTTCATGATCATATGCATAGTGTGTGTATATGTCCTTATCAAATGCAAAATCAGGTGGTCTACTGATTCAGTTGACCTCCTTAATGCGAATTATGTCAGTGCCATGAGTCCATCATGTATGCAATTATTCCTAATCGTACTTTATAACTTCTACATGAGTGCACAATCATTCATACAAATGCAATATCTATATGATAACACATCAAGTTTCAATCCATATACAAATACATATATGCATATGCAATATGAAAGTGACTGAGCCGATCTAGTGTCTAATTTGTGTGTAAATGCATCCAAGAGCAAACACTTGCATCCACTTGCATCCACCAAATATAACATGTCTCAAAAACATGTTTACAACCATAGGATCTTCCTACCTAAAGATCGAAGACATAATCAAGAGGACATACTAAACGATAGAATAAGTTTAAACAAAGTGATAGAAAAAGGAGAAATTTAGAGTATACCCTTAAAAATGAAAGAGTACAGTGTACGCATCTTGTCTCCCGTCTCCCAAGTCGCGTCTCCTTGATCATCTCCTCATTGGATTTTAACCAACTTGACCTCTTTATTGCGTAATTTCTTTATCTCTGATCCAAAGATGCATGTAGGAGCTCGTCTAATCATGGCATCTTCCTCCACTTCCACTTCTCTAAGCATGCTCGGCTCCACTATTTTTGCGGTATCATGTAAAAACTTCCTCACATGCGACTCGTGAAACATGTCATGAACACCACTAAGCTTTTTCGGCAACTTCACTCTGTGGTCTGTCCAATTCTTTCTGTAATGGGGGATTTCCCTACGAACCTTGGTGCTAATTTCCCCACACTCCCCAAATAGAACTACGTTCCTCTACGGTGACACTTTAATAAATAACTCTGTCTCCAACATCTAACTCAAGGTCGGTTCGTCTCTTGTCAGCGTTTGACTTTTGTCAGCCCTATGCCGTCTTCATTCATCTTCGAATCAAGTCTATCTCCTCAGAAGTTTACCTAACCATATCTGGCCCAAGTAAAATCTTATCCGTAGATTTCCACTAACAAGTTAGTGATCGACACGGTGGTCCATAAAAACCCTAATACTAGTTTAATAACTGTTGTTATAAGCGAACTCCACAAATGGAAAATGCTCTTCTCATGTCCTCCATAATCTAGGATGCATAACCTTAAAAGATCTTCAAGGATTCTATTCACTCTTTATGTCCGTCCATCTATCTGTGGACGATATACGATGCTTAAACATAACTGCGTACCTACTGCCTTTTGCATATCACCTTTTCCTCTTGCATCGAAAACTGCTCCAAGCCCTGCCTCGCAAGTACTAGTATATACTGTAAACGGTTTGCTGCCATCTAGAAATGTCAAAACTGGGGCTGATACCTTCGCAAAGCCCTTAACGAACTTCCTATAGTAGCCCGCCAACCCTAGAAAACTTCTTACTTCCGTTGCTTTTCTAGGAACCTTCCAATCTTGGATTGCCACCACATTTGTAGGATCCACTGCTATCCCTTCCTTAGAGACCACGTGTCCTAAGAACCTCACTTCTTTCCTCCAAAAATGACATTTGGAGAACTTATCTTTGAGTTGATGCGCTCTAGGGTCTCTAAGATTTCCCTAAGATGTAGGGCATGCTCTCCCTCGCTCCTAGAGAAAATCAAAATACTATCCACAAAGACTACCACAAACTTGTTTAGGAACTCCCTAAACACCCTACTCATGAAGTCTACAAAATATGTGGATGCATTCGTCAAACCAAAAAAAAAGTATGACGAGCCCTTCGAAGAAACCGTTAGGAATCCTAAAAGCAGTCTTATCTATGCTATCCTCAGCTACCCTCAACTGGTGAAATCTTGTATCTAAGTCCAACTGCAAGAAAATCGAAGCACCAGCTAACTGATAGAACAAACCATCTATCCTCGGCAATGGGTGTATGTTCTTCTTCGTGAGCTTGTTCGGCTCCCTATAGTCCACGGACAATCTAAGCGAACCATCAGTCTTCGTAACAAAAACAACTAAAGCACCCCATTCCAAAATGCTTCTTCTTATGAACCCTTTCTCAAGTAGCTCTCCTTCTTGTTTACTGAGTTCCCTCCTCTCTCTCTCTCTCAGATCCATGTGGCGCACTGGAAATGCAACTAGCTTTTCATTATCTACAAAGTATATTCAGAGGTCTATCTCGCGCCTCGGGGGTAGACCCCGAACCTCATCAAAGATGTCACCATACTCACGGACTTTTCAAATCATCGATGAATGTGTCAAGAGATTCTAGGTAGCTAAGCATCACTAAATCCCTAGGGTCACAAGAAATATCAAGGGTCTTTCCACAACGAGTCAACAGTCTAACTACCCTCTTTTCACAGTCTTGTATGGCACCATGCCTGGCTAGCCAATCCATCCCTAGAATCAATCCATGGCCCATGAAACCAGGAACGAAGGTGTTGCATTCAAACCCAACACCCAAGATAGACACTTAACCTGACAAACCATAGATAAGTGAGTCGAACCACCAATAAGATTTGAGACTACAAAGGGAACCATAACTAGACTAGTATTTAGGTGCAGTGTTTCAACTAACGAAGCAGATACAAATGATTGCGAAGCGCAAGAGTCAAACAAAGTTCGAGCAGGATGACTGAAAAAGGAAAATCAAACTTTCAACAGAAATGCTTATATCCCTCTCATGTCCTGGTGCCATGAGATCATGAACCTATCCTCTAGAAGTAGGTCCTGTCCTCTGTCCATGCCCTTGTCCTTACCTCCTTGGATAATCTTAAATCATATTTCCTGCCTCGCCGCAATGGTAACAACCATGCTTCCTCTTCTTCCTACAGTCCTTAATTATATGGCCCGTTATACCACAATAAAGACACCTTCTTTTGTTACAGGGGTTAATTATTCTTTCCACTTTCTTCTTTACCTTCTTCGTGGATTAAAGCCATATCAACAAATTCCTCGTCCTTGGGTTGTGTTCCTCAGCCTAAACTTCCTCATCGACCAAGCAGCTAGCTGAACTTTCCTTCCATTATCTATCTCCAAGATACCATACGAGTCCTTCACTTCCTTGAGCCAATTTATAGCTTCGACATATGTCTCAGTCCCATGAAAAGGTTTTCCGTCCATCGCACCGAAGTCCTTCCATATCTTAGGAAAGGCATCTAAATGCGGAGAAAGAGACTCAAGAAGGAAAAAGGAAGAGATTCGAAACAAAGAATCGAAAGATAGATATATGGCTTTTGGGGATTATTTTTTTTATAGTAAATCTTTCTCTTGAAAACTCCTTCTTTGAAACACGTTTTTGAAAATAATACTTTTGAAACGGTTTTCAAAATCTTTTATCTATTCTGGTAACCTTCAGCTCTAATACCACGTGTAACACCCCACGTCCGTTAACGTCACTCACAAAATGAATGCATTAAGTTTCATGGAGCATTATAAGTAAACAGAACGGAACATTACAAGATATAAAAAGTAGTACTTGAAAATTATATAACTTTATTGCAGAGGAAGCAGAAATAAGTTTGATTACATTCCCAAATACCAAAAAATAAAGTACATAATATCAGTCTTGTACAAAACCTTCAGAGCACATAATTTTAAAGCCATAATCCCCAATAGAAAAATGTCATACACTGAATCAAAGCCAATCAATACACCTTTCAACTTCAAGCTGGAAGAAAGAGATATTTGAACTAAGCTTGAGTATTTCCTCCATAAGAACCTTGGGGAGGGGGGAGGGAAATAGAAGAAAAGAGGCGAAACAAACTAGGTCAGACATAAGTCTGGTGAGTCCAGTGACTTTAACAATATAATCATTAAAGTAACAGGATAAGAACATAAATTGGAAAGCAAGAAATGACTGCAGAATAAATAGGCATGACAAAGCAGACAAGATGAACAAGATATAATGATGATTGCGCTTCTAACCAGTACAGGATAATTACTACATTGCACCAATGCTAGTAACACCGTATCATTACTAGTTACATCGCACCCTTACTAGTCCCATACTAAAAGTTGATCCCTCTTACTAATCATGATAATGGTAGTTTCGTGTACTTCTAGCTACTATCGTAGGTGTCCCTTTTTGCTCCTACCCCCACGAGTTGTACCCACTACCTTCCTCGTTCGATTGGCTCCCTAACTCGCATGTATTCATTACTTGTGTCATTCGACCTCGCTTGTATGTATTCATTACTTGTGTCATTCGGACCTGCTTGTATGTAGATACCTGTGCTGGCCCCATCATGGGGTGTATCAATTCCCATGATGGCAACCCGACACGATTCAAGAAGCACAGTGTATACTACTGATGCCCAGTGCCTGCTTTTTCCACTCCGGAGCACGTGCATGCCCATACTCCGTCGGAATCTACAATGCTGCACCACCCGCCTCTATTTTGACCGCTTATAATCAGCCCAATAATCGTGCCCCACACTGCCTAGCTCAGGGTACCATGATACATCTATGTGGGTTACTGCTGAAATGGGTCCCCGTTACTAGGGTTTTTTAATCAACATGTTATCATGGTTAAGTGTTCTCAATTTAACTTAGCCCTACCCATTTTCTTAATTAACATGTTGTACTGGTTAAGTGATGCCTATTCATATGTTACTTAACCTTCTCACTGATTCACGCATGTTTATTTAGTGGTTAAGTTTATGGGTCTATATATACTAATATTACCCACTTACCTAAGAATTACTTAACCCTTCCCCTTATTAAGTCCATATGTATTATTGGTTAAGCTTGCCTTAACCCTATCCGCTTTGTTCATGTAATATTGGTTAAGTTGTCTTCTTGTCCATGTTAACCCACTCATCTAACGTGTTGTATTTGTTTAGTGTCGCATGTTCATATGTTACTTAACCTTTCCATTCTTAGCATGTTTGTTCCTTAGCCTTAATTTATTCATTAAAGAACCAACCTCTCACATTAGAACTGTTGTTTGCAGTTGCTGGATGTGTCAGGCGGTTCCGGACAGACTTCTACCACAAACTCATTCTAACCTCGGGTTTTTGAGCTTAATGCGCTAACCTCTCACATTAGATCTATGTTGTTGTGGTCGCTGGATGTGCTGGGCGGTTCCGGGCAGTCTTACACCGCAACTCAATCTAACCTCAGGTTAGGCACGTTCATCTTTTAGCCAATTTACATATTTACCATTCATGTCCAAGATTTTATGTAAATTATCCGTAAGTGGGGCCAATTCAAGCTATGCCACATTTTCTAGTTATGCCCAAAATTAATTATATGATTACAACCCCTTTTTATGCCAATTACATAATATTCAACCTTTACCTAAATTTTTCCCCAACGTTCCCACATCGTTCGTACGTATAGTTCATGTGATATGTTAGGCTCGCAATTAGTCCAACTCATAAAAAAATGGAATAAGGGAAGAAACACATGACATCATAACTGGCATAAATAATATAGATCTAAGACAGCATAAATCTAGTAAACATATAAAAATAGATCCAATCAACAAATTGAGTGCGAACTAGCATGGATCTAAACATAAACTTGCACGGATTTAAACATATGAACTGGTCCGGATCTAAACATAAACTTGCACGGATTTAAACATATGAACATATTGTTCTAACATATGAACTGATATGGATCTAATCATATAAACATGTAGATCTAAACATATGGACTGATATGGATCTAATCATATGAACATGTAGATCTAAACATATGAACATGTATGTAACGACCCACTATTTCGAATCATTCAAATCGACAATAAACCTCGCATGTCGGACTTGAATTACTCAAAACAGTGAATTGTTAATTTAATTGAGGCAAATATAAATCAGAACACAGAATTACAGACACAGAAAAACAGAGTATTAACAGCGGAAGTAAAACAGAGATATAACAGTACAAGGTTACAACCCAAAATATGTCATACACATATGTACACAAAAAGAGTCATAGCTCATACAGACCATAAGATACATATACATTAGACATAACCACATACTAGACATAAACTAAAGCTGACAAGCTAAACCCAAAAAATCACTGAAAGATGATAGAGCTCCAAAATGAAACACCAAGCTCCCAAAGCGCGTCACGAACTGCGGTGATCTTCAGGCTGACCCGAGAATTAAGCAAAGAAACAAAATACCCGGATCAGGACTAATATTCTCATTTAAGTGAATTTACTCAAATTGAATCGTTCACAGAAATGCACTATAACTTAAAGAATGTTGGGATTCCATTCTTTAAGGATCCGTGAAATTATACAAATAATCATACGTTATTATTTTAATGTCTACGGTAAATATAATATAAAAATTAACGTAAGCGGGATCACCATGTTACCCTTACGTCGTTTACACATTGCCGTACAGTTTGCATATAACACACCAGTACGTCGGTGGATAGGGATGCGCCGTGATACGACAAAGTTAAAATCAAATCGTACAGGCTCGATCAGGATAATATGACAAGGCACTGAGGAAATACCCACGGTAGGATTCTACCGTAATTGCGGCTCTCGGATCGGTGGTAACGCATAGCTGCGACTACCGCCCACCTCGAACGACACTCCCAATCAAAGGGGTACCCCAAATCAGTCACATAGTAATAGAATTGGTTTCGAAGAAGCGTGTTCGATCGGAGGGGCTACCTCACTTAATCCGAGCATGGCTCCTGTTTTAGTCATTTTAATTATGACCCGAAGGTCAAAGTCAATCCATCAGCGTTCTCTTCCTTCAAATCCAGTAATCGCCTCCATTCCATCCTACTCCGGTTCTGGAACTTCACCGCGTACACAGTTGTCAAAGTGGTGTCGGCACTGACAGAGAGTATGTTGCTTACCGACTCCGGTCTCTCTAACAACCGAACGTTTACATTTTTCACACCGTGGCCGTTAACTTTGAAATCGTATTTCCAAATATCGAAATTGCTTTGTTCTCAAAACGATTACTCCAACCATTAATCATCAGTTTGATTTATTTTGCAAAATCGGTAATTACCATTTCTGTCAAATGAAATGTCGTTATTCTCAGAAATTTTCATTTTTTTTTCTTTTTGGTTTCCCAAACTGGATTGGAATTTAAAACTTTATTGATTTAAAAATATATTTAGAAAGGTGGATTTTTGAAAACAATGTATGAGTATTAAAGAAATTAATGTATATGAAAAATATATATATATTTATATATAATTGGAAATTTTATAATTTAAAAACAACTTGAAATAATATATTTTATATAAAAGAATGTTTGTAAAACTCCATACTATTTTATTTAATTATATGAAATACCGAGTTTAAAAGGAGAGTTTATTCTGAAAAATCATTTCTAAATTTCCATTTGTCTTTAAAAACAAATTTTATGCATTTCGCTTCATAATTTCCAAACATTTCTTTTCCGTCATGCGGGACTTCATACGTTACATCTTTCAAAAAGTCGATAATATAATTTAAAATAATTAATTTATATTAACCACGGTGTCTGTATACAATTCTCTATCCTATGGTCAAGTGATTCGGATGTTTATCATTTCAATCCGTCCGTAAATTATTCGAACCCCGGGTATGTATCATTTCAACCCGAATCCCAAACTGGTTCGAATATAACAGTCCGGGTATGTATCATTTCAACCCGCAATGGTTCCTCGTACTAAGTGAACTTGCAGTGATGTCGAATAAAATAGATCACAGAATGTCAGCATATGTTAAACAAGTCGTTTGATCAAATTTGTGTCATATGTGGCATGCATGCGTGTCATCGGTGTACAGTCATAACAGTGCAATCAACATTTCTAAACAGTTTTAACATTTCGCATGTCGGTTCAACAGTTAAATTTACTTAAATAAATAATATTAGTCAGGCGTGAGTTGATACTCACCTTTCGTAGCGACCGAGAAGACATGCTTTGAGAAGAACGATGCTAACCGCTATTCGGAGGAGTTTGCGCTACCTAGAACAAAGCGCGATTTTTGATTCAGAAAAGCGAACCAAATTTTCATGTTTTTTTTTTTTTTTTTTTTTTTTTTACTCAAGTCCGCAGTTAATTCAGCTTTGAACTGTGCATGTACCGACGAGCACATATAATTACACCGACTGCGTAGTGTACATGCACCGCTAAAAGAAGAATTTGGGATGTGAATACACAAATCAAGGATTTATCATCCCTTTGCACGATACACAGTAGTTGCGGACAGAGTTCGACTTTTATGTAATAAATATATATATTTTTTTTGAATGCAAGAAGACATATAGTCATTCAAGCTTTTGAACACGGAAACGGACACACACAACAGATGTTCACGCACACGGTACTTAACTAAGTGACCCATATAAGTGAGCTTCTGTGCATGCATGCATGCACTGCTAATGGCAAACAAGAAATCGTACAACTCTTGTATGGATACCGATGCAAGTAAAACAAGGAAAGCGGACCATAAAACGGATTTACACCAAGAAGAAAGGGGACCCTAGACTCATAACATGGATTTTTACCTTCATGTAGTTTGTATATCTCACATACATATATATAGTGCAGGTTAGACTAAACAAAAAAAAAAATAGGAAAAGAAGCATGAGACTCACGGCCAAAACAAAGCAGACTTGACCTTTGAACGTTATCCTCTTGCGCAAAGGAGCTTGCGGACTAACAGGGACGTGATGGCTTTGGATTCTTCAAGGCTGGACGTGGGGTACTTCGGAGGAGATGGTGTTCGGCCTTCAAGAACTGACGTTGGGGTGGAATGGGAAATGGGTGTTTCGGTGCTCCTTTTGGACGTGAGGCTTGGGACGTGAAATGTTAAAAGGAAAGGGATGGATGCATTCAGTTGTTTGCAAAATGAAAAGAGGATGGCCGAACAAACAATGAAATGAGGACACAGGAGAAAAGAAAAAAAGTAAGAGAGAAAAGAAGAAGTGGCATCAAAAGGGGACACGTGCATTACAAAAGGGACAGGTGGACTTTTGCATGTATGCATGCATAGGAGAAGGCCACGCACAAAGAAAGGGGAGAGGACACGTTCAATTTCAATGCATGTTGCATGCCATGCGTTCTAGTCCTTCACCCATTCGAACACCCCGCTTCGTTCCAATATCGGTATCGACCATTAACCGCTTTACCGACTGCATGCTATATATATATATATATATATAATTTTTTCCCGGTGCAACGCTCATCAATTTTTTTCGTTAACCGGTTTAACGACCGTAACCCTACTGTATCAACGCTAATTACCAACGGACACTGCACATCTGCGTTGACGGACGATGTTCTGTTCACATACGCTTTATATATATTTTGTCGAACGCGCACTACAGCTGAACAACGCTAAAACAAAACATCGTTATATTTTATTTTCTCTTCAAACATTAAATTTTAATTTAATAATTTATTTTATTTAATTATATATATTTTTCTTTTATTTTATTTTCCCTTTATTATTAATTTTATTTACAGAAATTTTGAGATCGTTACAATGTAGTTCTAAACATATGGACTAATATGGATCTAATCATATAAACATGTAGATCTAAACATATGAACATATAAAATATGATCTTACATATATGAACATGACTTGCATATAATCTTTCATAACTTGCATAGATCGAGCAAACTTGCACACATAACTTGCATATGTAATTAGGCATATGAATTAACATAGAACATAACGTGCATATAATGTATCAAATCAAGCATAAATAAAAACATAGTTTCCAAAGACATAAACTTTGTATGATTTACAAACATTTTCATGCAGTCCAATTCATAACTCATCACAATTACGTTTAAACAATTACCTTGTGAAAGTAACTACACTCACAGAAAACGGATCTTGAATTCTGGGATCTGATTTCTGAAGTTGCTAAGCTAATCCGTTGATGTAGGCGTTGATTTGTTCATTGTTGTTCTAGAATTCCTTTTCGCAATTCCTAGGCTTTGAATCTTTATCTCTTCTCTTTTTATCTTTAATCTAGAATTTGATTTTTTATGGTGGCGGCTAGCTTAGTTTGTAGATGAACATCATGACGGCATCATAGTTTAGGGTTGTGAGGTTAGGGTTTAGGTTTAGCTATGTATATATAAATGTTTAGGATTAATATGGGCCTTTAGATCAACCTAGGAGTCGTCAAAGCCATCCAAACCCAAGAGAGCCAACCAGAACATGACACACATGCCCTAACACTTCAGAAAATTGTCACTGTCTAGATCAGCTCGCTGGAATCGACCCCTATAGGAGGGGTCGACACCTATGTTGACACCCCTATATGGGGGTCGACACCCTATGGCGGGACTTTTCCCACCCAGCCTTCTCTGCAGATTTGAATTTCGAAATCGATTTATTTTATTATTAATTTAATTTAATTTCTTCTTAAACTTGAAAACTTCTTACCTCCATAACTTTTTCATACGGAGTCTGATTCACGCAAACTCGGACTCTATCTCAGATAGAATTCCGAGACGAACACAATGGCGTAATCCGTTTCACCCAATTCTTCTTTTAAAGATTAATTAATCTTTAATTATCTCTTATGTCCCGTTTTAAAATTACGGGGTGTTACAGTCACGCTGTCAATCCGTCAAATGACTAATTGACGTCCACAAAAATACTCTAGCTGTTAAGCTAGGAGAAACAAATTCCTCCACCGCTAACAGAATAAAGTTTTTATAAATCAATGTACATGATCCTTTATAAATACTCTGTTAGACATTCTTCCACACAATTCATACAGGAACCGGATGAACCGAAAACACCCTCCTACCACATCCTAGGAATCATTCTATGGATCAGTAGCGAGTAGTCCTTGCAAATCCCTAGAATATCAACCTCAATATAACTACGGTATATCTCAAGGGGCCAACCAAAGATTCTAAGTAGTACTTCTGTTTAATGAAGATCTATGGTCTTCAAATGCTCCATCTCGATATCATCTGATATCTTCTATGTTTACGTATTTGTTAGTCGGAATGGTTTTCGAATATAAATTCGATCTCGGACTTTCCATACAGCAATCGATAATTGGCCAGATTTGATAGTCGGTTATTTAAATATTAAATAAACAAACATTCATCCATAAAAGTAAAATAATTTAATGGTTCAGTATTCAGCATCACTTATCCTCTTTGATAATTAAAGAATGGTTAATTTAAAACTTCATTATTTTCAATATTAGGAAAAACATTCCCCTTTTCTTATTTAATATAAAAATATTCAATTGTCCTCTCACTTCTACTTTATTAGCTCCTCGTTGTAATTTGGTAAGTGAATAAATCTCTAAGTATACAACCCCGAAGGCCGTAACCAACATCAGATTGATACCTCGAAAGTTACTCGACTTAACCAACATATAACAGGTTCCAATTTCTTTTAAATACTGCATCAAATTCCTTATCATACTTAATGTATGTTTTAAAACATTATAAATAAGCCTTGATTTTATTATGAACCAAATCCAATATAATTTTTTTATTAAAAACTTATTTCAAACATATTTTGGTTATATCTTAACAAAACTCTGTCTCCTATTTTAAAATACGTGATTTTAGATTGACTCCTTATCTTAATTCACCCAACCAACTTCAGTTCAATTTGGTTTCTATTTTGATTTCCATTTCATATCTTTACACTTATAGATTTCACTCCATTCATAACTCGTTTCAATAATCGAAATTATCTACAACATACTTCATGAAACTAGGTTTTAAATACCTTCATCCAATTTGCATTTAGGAAATTCAATTAAATAAAATTCTAGGAAGAATTCAATTTAAACTTACTTATATATTTAATATACATATGCTTGAAAACTCATTTATCTATAAACAGTGCTTTATGGTTTCATTAACCTCCATTAATCAATTTCCAAGATCATTACTTCAATTATTACTTAATAAATAATAATAATTTTCAACATTATATAAATGATTTACTTCACCATTAACAATTTATATTTATAACAAATTTAATAATCAATTCCCCTTTAAGCAAATGACTTAGTCAACTTAACATAGTTAACTCGTTAATCCATTCCAGTTAGTCCTTCCATTTAAATTAATTAATAATATAATTAATCCCATTTACTTTGATTGTTATTAAATAAATAATAAACAATTTTAATATAATCTTAATTTAATTGTTTTTTGGAAACAACTAATCCTACTCTTAATCCCCAGATTAATTTTTTGCTTACCTGCTTTTAAATCTTATTAACATACGAGTTTACTTTATAAAACATTTGCTAACTCCTTATAATCTCATATAATAAATAATAATTTCCTTTTTATAAAATTTAATTCAAAAAAATAGATTTCAAATCTATCTTCAGTAATAAAATAAATTCTCTAACTTCATTTCTTTCGATTCACCTGATGGTAAATCAATATTTATAAAACAATGGATTTCTAGGCCATCTGCTGTTAATTACCCAACCAATACAACCCATTGGTTAATAAAAAAACAAACATTGAATTTAGATTCAATAATCAATGATCAAATCAATCATCCAATCAAGTTGGTTAAATGGTTCATATAATTGCAAAATGAAAATAAACAATAAATTTGAAGTATCTAGTTTGATACCCCAACCTATTTTTCCCTGCATCCAAATACGTTCCCCCAAATAAAACAATCCATTCAATACAATAATATATTATCTTTTATAATAAACATAAATAATCAATTCAAATGATAACGTTCAACTAATAATAATAATTCAAGCATCCAATTTATTTTAATTCGTTTATATAATTATAAACGTGGCCAACAAGGCAAGTTACGTCATTTGGAATAATCATTAAAAATAACGATTGGTTTAGATTAAATTAAATGAACATTTAATTTAATCATTTATAAAAATATTCATTATACATTCAGACAATCATCAAATCATCCAATAATCAGCAAACCTAGCACACAAACAATAAACCCGACTTATACAAAATATAAGTCGGACAACTGAGTGAGTTATACTCACCTTGATTCTCATTGGACACTAAAACGATTTGTTTTAATCAAATTAAACGAACATTTAATTTGATTAAAAATTCCAGTGGTTACCAACTCTAACCAAACTAGCTTCATCATGTTGTGCTTTCTGATACGGTTCCAATGCTTCCGGTTTTGTCCGATTTCTAATAATATATGATCCAGTTACACATTGATAAGTACACAGTTTAAATTTTAAATTAATTAAAATCCTAACTAAAAACTATTTACGTTTATTACTTACTTATGGCCATGTAAATTTTCATTTGGCACATTAAATTATCTCCTTTACCAATTACTGCTACCACCCGACTTATCTTCCCAATTTCTTTTTTTTACGGCTTAAAGCCCACTATCTCACATAGCCTACATCTCCTTCTTAAATCCTCCTTCCCCACTACCATTTTATACGAAACCTCCCCACATTTACTTTCACCTGCTACATATTCGACACCGCCCCTTCCTGTTATTCCTCTATCACATCGTCCCCTTTACCGCCACCATAGTAACTCCAAAGGCCACGAAATTCCAAACCAACATCGTCATTCACCTCCTTGCCTTGCCAGCTTCACACCGACACCCTCGACAATGAACTCGAACTCCTCCATCAATTTCCGACCTTGAGTTCCTCTTCCATGCACATAAAACATGACAAGTTTCTTCATGAATCCACATGAAAATCTGCACTCGAACTCAATTTTGACCCACAAACCCAAAACAAATATCTACACGGTGACTTACAGCTTCCTTCTCCTGTTTACTTCGACTTCACCGTAGAAAATTAAAACACAAAAAAAATGTGTTGATCCCTTCAAAACTTGGCACGAGACTGAAGAGCAGCTGCAACGGTCTCCAGTATACGTATATGTTTTGATTTAAAAATTTGTGTGTGGGCCGTATTCATTTTAAATAGCTTGCATTGGAAATTTAATGGCAGTTTGGAAACAAGGAAATGGTGAAGGAGACGCACTATATACACATACACACGAAGAAGATGAGCACTCCATCATTTCCTACATTCAGTAGTCATGTATGTTGAGGAATAGGGATTGCAGCGTCGGCACGTTTACAAGGTAGGAGAAGCTGAACTATCATGTCATTTTTTTTTCAGTATATGGGTAGGGTTGTAGCTATTTTAGGGTGTGAGGCTGTAGGCACGAAAAAAACAGTATATAGGTAGGCTCGTTTGAAAAGAAGAGACGGGGAAGTTTGTTTTCATTTCCGATGGAAGATAATACTTGGAAGGTAGTAGGCTAAAAAGATAACTAAACATAGGTTAGGATGTTGTGTTATTAGATGCTTAGGGATTAAGTGATATATATATATATATTATCTTATTTGGTACACAGTTAATAATTCCTACCTCTATTTATGCTACCGTTAAATATACACACCGCCATACACTGGCTTCAAACTCAACGTACACTGCTACGTCTTGACATATCGGTCCTAATGAAATTAATTTCGTTGAAATTGGATTTCGTTTGCAAAACAACGTTATTTTAATTCCAATATATTTATTGATTCATATTTAAATTGAACACGCTCAAAAAACATCTTCTATTGGCTCCAAACTGGAAATCTTACCATAACTAGCCATACGTACTCCAATAAAATTTATTTCGTCGAAAACGGAGGTTGTTTGGGAGATCGCTATTTCTAAGGCCTAAATAATATCAATAAAATATAACCAATTCTAAAAAAATCCAACTTAACAATAAATAAATTATTATTGTCGTATATATTCAAATGGTATATACATACATGGCTTCAAATCCAACCAATATAGAATTATTACCCATCGTTTAAAAATTTCAAGTTAAACGATATTCAAAATATATAAAAATTGTTTTTTAATTTATTAAAGAAACGTTATCGTTTATAAATGAATCCGTAGTGAATATTATAAAATTTGATTTGGACATTACTTACAACTTATAAGACGAAATTTTGATTTTCACTTCCATTAGCAAATTATAAACAAATAGATTCAGACGATTCTTATTTCAGAGAATTCTGACTTAAAATGGATTTCGTATATTAAATTGAAGTTCAAAAGTAAATATTACGAATTACGCTGACGTTACGAGTTCATTTTAGAGTAAATATAAAATATACATTCAAGCTTCATGTTTATTAATATATTTGATATAAAAATTATTAACATTCTAATTCTACATTTTAAACAGAATTAAATATTCAAATTTTCAATGGATTGGGTTAATGGTTCCAGGCGATTTCCTTTTCTGGCAATTTTGAACCACGATCTACAGTTCTCAATGGCACGCAACAAAAAATGTTCAATCACTCGTCCCTATTCAGATCTCTCTACCTCTTTAGCAACACAATCTAGTCGAGTCTTCGATGCGCCTCCCAAGCCAATCGACGTCATGCCTTCCAGTTCTGGCTCCGATTCTATGTCAGAGGCTACGCAATCCGCTGAGCAGTCAACTCATCTTACTGCTACAACCATGCTGACATCTCTCTTGAATGATATCAAAACAACTTCGGTTAGAGTTAATTTGCAAACAATTGAATCTGGCGATGGCAGTTTGCCAAGCTCAGCTGAGAATTTAACTACTATATTTGAAACTATGCAACTAGATGCTCGTTGGGTTCAAACCTCTATCGCCCCCTTACTTTCTGACGATATCGAATAGGAAGAACCCCTTTTATGTTAAGTCTCCTAGGTTTGTTCTCTCTCACCGTAGTGGTTGCACTGGAGAACTAGGTAGAAACTCAGTTAATTTGAATTCGGAAGATGAATTGGGTATTGTTGCAGACTCTCGGCAACCAATCATCAATGAATACCAGTGTTAGCTTCGGCTAATTCTCCCTGTTGTGGAGTGGTAGGTAATTTAGGTAGTAAATTGCCTACTTTGGATATTGAATCTAGTGAGGGTAATGTAAATCATGTTGCATGTCTGGGCAGTTCGCATGTAAATCTCGCTGCATCTACTAAGCTGGTACCCAAATGGAGTTCTTTTTTTGATAACGCTCCAAAGAATAAAGGTAGGTATGTTACAAGTGACTTTGAACATCTAGTAAAAGAGGGTGATGATGGTATCCGAGAGAGGTGATTGATGTAGGTGTGGAGTTTTGGACCGATTGCTTGGTGGGTTTTTTTCTTAGGTCTAGCTCTACCCTATTTGGTTGTTAAGGAAGAATGTGGAAAGAAGTGACAAATTTGGAGGAGCCTCAAAGTTAGGTTAGACAGATCCATATTCCTTTTGAAGTTCTCTCTCCAGGAGGAAAGATTATGATTCTTAGTCTCAAGCCAACTATTATTAGAGGTAAACCTTTCATCATTACTCCTAGGAATCCTAAAGTCAATAGAGCTAAGGAGCAGGTTATATCTGTGCCGGTCTAGGCATACATTTCTCACATTCCTTCGGTCCTACAATCCCTTATTGGTTTAAATTGGCTATCAAAAAATATTGGGAAGCTTAAGTGTTTTGATGCAAATCCTGTTGCGTGGGAGAAGTTCCTTTATTGGTTAGTCAGATATGGTTGGAAGCCAGAAATTTGCATTACTTGTCACACCTTTGGTCACTTACAAGATGCATGTATTTGGGTTCCCTCGGTTGATGTACCGACTCCAGTTCCTATTTCTGATCGTATCCCACTGCCTCGTCCTCCCATTGTGAAGAGGGTACGAAAGATCCCCCCCTCTCCCGTGAAAACTCCTCTACCTCAGATGGTATCGTCTCCTATTGAAATTAAGTTTTTCGTCGGTTCTGAGACCATGGAAAAACTGGGTGAAAATGAGTATTTTGATGGTAATTCTATTGATGATGGAATATTCTGGTATTTGAGAGATCGAGTTTAGGGTCATGAGGCTTCTGGTATGAGATACTCTCCATATGATGATGTTTATTTTAGGTATATTAATGATGATGATAATAAGGAACGTAAATTGTTTTATCGTGTATCTGGTGATGATTTTGAACTTATCCAAGAGAGTGAGTTGGGTAACTACAACTTATTCTTGTTAAACGATCCTACTTGGGATAGAGATTGTGAGTTCTGTAGTCCTAACTAATCTTGCTATACATTTTAAGGAGTACATTAATATTTTAGGTAGCAATAGTTCTAGTTGTCCCTCCTTTGTTGGGGATTAACTAGACGACATTAGTAGATGAAGTACTCTACTTCACTCCTGTTTATATTTTGTGTCCTGGCACATCAAACCAGGTTTTAGTATTGGAGCACTTTGCTTCAATCTTGTTGTACATAATACAGTGAACTGGACATTTCAACTAGTCACTTTCATTAATTGATATAATGAAAGTGGTTGTAGCAATTATAAAAACCGGCTTAGCTTTGGTAAAGAATATATGTTCAAATTTAGACGACCAAAAATCTGGGTCGTTACGTTCTCTCCACTTTAAAAGAATTTTGTCCCCGATATTAATAGGTAAGAAGAATGGTCCAAACCCAATTACTTTCAATATTATTATTTAAAATTATTATAAAAAATATTCTATGTTTCAAAAATTTATGAAAAATTAGCCAGCATCTCCTCTGCACGGATCTATCAGTACAAGTCCAAATGCCAGTCCAGGCCTCACATCAATCAAATGATAACAAAATCCAAATAGCTACCCAAGCCAAAGATATAAAATCAATTACTCAACCAATAATATTAAGGTTTACCTATTTGTGAGACCACAAAACTCCAATTACGAAGCAAGGCAACTAACAGCTCTTTCTCCTTCCAACCTATACTTAATTCACAATTCCAGTAACAAATATAGGGTAAATCAATTAGTTTCAATTCATATGTGGTTTCGTTCAAAATTATTATACTGGAATTCATTCTTCAGTTTCCAATTCGTTCAATTTTTGACCAACTTTTATTCAACCAATCTATTATTCAACAAACAAGCAATGCATAATCAGTATAATCCAATCATTCCATTATTAAAATTATCTTCAGTTAAATTATGGTTTATTTAATTCCATATTAAAATTCTTGTTCACATATTCTATGTGAAATCCTCGTCTGGTTATATTAAACCATTTACAATCCTATTTTAATTTTATTCTAATCAATCAACAAACCAATATTCCGATAATTTGATAAAATTATTTTTTTCCTATACAAGATTTAATTTTACGAAAAATTAATTCAGTTACCCTTGTTAACTGGCCTTTTAGTTCGGTTCCCAAAAGTACGCAAGACGCACTCGACTCAACGTATCGCGTGAAGCCAAAGCAGAGAGTGCCGCCAGGGAGTAATGGAAATGGGCCATGAAAGGCTCGCGTCAATGAGAACCTCACCGCTCCTCAAAACATCACCAAACCAGTGCCTCAAACCCCAGAAATCTACAAGTGTGGACCTCGACTCCCTTCACCCATCTCTATATTTCCTTCGTACCCAATGGAGGGTGTAACGACCCGAAATTTCTGAACCAATTAATTTTATTATTTTAGCTATTTTAATGGCCTTTGAATATCTAAAATGGCTTATTTTAAATAATAATGACTAAAAATTTATTTTATATGAAGTTAGAATGTATAAATTTATTTTAATTACAAATAGAGTTTGAAATGGCGTGATAGTTTGAAAATTCGATTTTAAATTTCAATTGAATATACATAATTCAAAATAAATCGGATTTCTGTAAAACCAGAAACATTTAAATCTGTTTAATTATATCTTTCTAATGGATGTGAAAAATTCAGATTTCATAATATAAATTGTAAGATACATCCAGTTTAAAGATTAAAATTTAAAATACTCGTTATGGAATTTATATATATTTAATATATTTTAGCCCTTAAAAATAGCCATTTTGGAAACGACCTCCGTTTTCAACAAAACCACTTTTGTTGGATCCAGAATATCAAATTATTGTCAGGTTTAATTTTCATAATTTTTGGAATTAATATGTGAGTGTGGTAAATTTAAACGTGTTTTGTAATTTCAGTTTGAATTTAATCGACTGGAAAAAAGGTCATTTTTCAAACGGCCTCCAAATTCGACGAAATTAGTTTTGTTAGGACCGTATCATCAAAACATAAATATACTTAATTTTTCGATAATTTTTGGAGTCAGTATGTAGCCTCAGTAAATTAAAATATGCATTCAAATTCAATATATATTGATTTATATTTTATTTTTGATGAAAACTGATCGAAACGATCGAATTGGCTTACAAAACATATCCCATTGTGTTTGGAATGGGGTTTTTTAGCTAGGAACGACAGTCGTTGGGTTTGATTTGGAGTTCGAGAATTAAACAAGATATTTTTGAATTAAAAAAATAAAAAATTATATATAAGTACATGGTCAAACCCCTAAAACTCATTCAACCCGTGGTCAAAATTGGAGCCGCCTCTTCCTATAGTCGACGATCAGAAATCCTCAAATTAATTCCATACCGCTGATCTTTATCCAAATTCTTCAATTGCAAAACTGTTCGTCTCGTCGAGTTCTAGGTGTTGATCACTGGTGATCGATCTTCAGATGATGTGGCGATCAAATTTGTACCAGATAGGTGCCGGTGTCATAGAAAATTTTGGAGCTCAAGGGACCGTCGATCTTCCAGCACGGCCGTCGGTGGGTGAGGACATGTTGGCCCAGCGAATGGCGTGTTCAGATCGGCCTCCAGCGCCTTGGAAACTCGTGCGTGATGAAGAACTTGGGGACGTGCAGGCTACGGGTTTCATAGGGGATGGAGACGATAGTAAAGTGCTTAGAGAAACCGATGATGTAATTAATATTAATTGTTAATGATTATTTTAATTAAATTGTTCAAATGATTAAAATTATGTAACTTCTTCAAATCAGAATGGAATTAAACGAAACAAAGTTCGTTGGACTCGAAATGACAAAGGCTTCGCTATGGAACAGACCGGGACGGGAATAGAAGCAGATGCAAATTTTTATTAAATTAAACATCGGGTTTAATTTAATTAAAATAATCGTTATTTAATGATTTCGAAACCAAAGTGAGAACTCTCTCACTCAAATCATTTTTGTTATGTTATTATATCATAGGTTATAAAAGGGGATTAGTAGCTCCTATCACAGTTGTTTGAAAACCATGGATGATCTGATTGACTGTATTATGTAGTGATTGTAATGTTTATCATATTCAAAATAATGTTAATATTGATGTGGTAGTTGAAATTAGATTATAAATATCCATTTATAATTAACACAGTGAAAATTGGTTAATTAGAAAAATAATTCAAACCGAATTAGAATTGGTTAAATTTATTAATCAATAATTTATTTAAATAAAACTGTTGTTGTTTGAAATGCCACACGGTTATTGGGATGATATTTGACATACACTAATCCCAATATTTAGTTGTATGTCAATTGATTGGTTGACAGGTTGTAATGAGCGTTATATATTTATTTTAACGATTATACAGCGGTAGAATGCACTTTGGACGATGTTTGAATGTTAATGATTATTTACCATTATTGATTCAATACATGCGATGTATGAAATCCATATAACTGAAATTATATGGTAATTGATTGAGTCGCATAATGATTCAGAAAGAACGAATATTTTAAAAGAACGAATATTTTAAAACAACAAATATTTTAAAAGAAAGAATATTTTAAAACAACGAATATTTTAAAATAACAAATATTTTTAAAATAATGAATATTTTAAAATAATATTTATAAATGAATCAAAATATGATTTTGATGTCCGATTTAGGATGGACATGAAAATATAAAAATATGGAAGCCGAGTTAAGTATATACGCCATTTTTAACCCGAACAAATTTTTTTATCGAATTTATTCATTTTATAATGAATACAAAAAGGAAATGGATTCCAAATCTAATATTTTGAAAATATTATCATTTTAATATTATAATGATATGGAATATTCAATTTCAACTTAAAATTGAAAATGAAGTTGAAATCGTTTTGAAATGAATTTATAAACAAATTTACAAAATAAGACTTTAATGGAAATCGACGAAATATATATTATATATATGGTTTGAATAGAACGCATCACATAGTGACCGTTCGCAAATTTTGACCATTAACTTCAAATGGCGTAACGGGAGATCTGAACGCCGGATTCTCCTAAAACTAGAACCGTTGGGTTCGTATCGAAAAGATATCTCCAATGAATATAAGATATTTAAATTTGAACAGTTCGATGTCAAATTATGTCCAAATCAATTTTAGAAAAGGTCGCTATGGATGCAGTTCGGTGGCCGTCATTGGGAACCGACTAAAATGGCGATATTAAAATCATTAAAAATATGGAAAAATTGTGTACAATCATAATAAATGATTTGGAAATATTTTGGATGAAAAACTCTAGTTTTAAAAAAGATAAAAATATATTTTTATCGAAATGAACTAGTTGTTAACTAGAATAATAATCCAGTATTTTTAAATAAATAAATTGGATTTGTAAATGGTTTTAATATAACCAGAATCTTCCAATGTAGGAATTGGATTGGGTTGGAATGGAAATAATCTTTGGAATATTTCAATATTGGATTCTGTGATTATACGATTATTGTTGAGGAATTTGGAAGATATATATATATATATCGTTATTTCCAAAACGATATTTGTTGGTTTTAGAATACATATTGAATATAAGCTGATATAATTTATAATTAGAGCCTTGTGTTTAATATCAAATTGGATTTTGGGTTTGTCATGAATGGCGTCTTAAATAACACTTTCTTAAACCTAATTGAGAAAAGAATAAACCTTTCAGTTAAGATTTAGTGAAATTTACCAATTAACTTAATTAGAATTGAAATTGGGATTGAAATTGGAACTTTGGGTTTATCGTGAAAGATGTTTTAAATAACATTCACTCATTAACCCAATTAATAGTAAAGATATGATTTGGAATTTATAATCTTTTAATTAAGAATAATGGAATTTTCTAAAGTAAAGTTTTCCTGTTTAATATATTTAATAGGAATTGAATGGAATTTGATTCTGTAATAATGTAGATGAGCTTCTGTGAAGGAAGACCTTTACTGTATATGGAATTTAAAAGGCTTTTCCATTATTCCATTTATATTATTAGTCTGATATGGAAATTCATATTGATTACAACTAATCTAATTTCCGTGAAGGTTCCATTTTGATGGAAGATGATTTTGGGCGTGAATGATGTTTTAAAGGACATTGGTTCTTTAACCCAAGTAAAGACAGGATTTACTTCCTAAAATTGAATAATCATTAAATAATGATTTTTTGAGATTAAAACTAAGTGGAGTTTTAATAAATCATTAATTAGATTGAAATGTTAATGTGGTAATTAAAATTTTCAAATATGAGAAATGTCCGAAAATGAAGCATCACTAGTGTTACTTCATACAATTGTTAAATCTTTAATTAGATTTGAATGTTAAACGGTAATTGAATTTACCAATAACACATTAGGTGTTAGATATGAAATACTACCAGTTTTGCTCCATGGGATGAACAGGGTGGGATTGGAAAAATAAAATAAATGATTACTTTGGTAAGGCTCGATGATCCCGACTAGTTTGATAAACCTTAATATAGTTCAAAGTTGTGAAAACATAATACAAATATTTTGAAATGGTTTCCAAGTGAAGATTTAAACAAGAGGTTTAAATGAGTTAAGTCTTTGATAAGATTTATGGGAATAATTCCCAGTGTAAAGAATATTTGAATAAAAGAGTGTTCTGGATTGGAATGAGGCTTATGATGTGTTTTTATAGCACTTGATTACAAATTACGCGAGTTATTTGGAAAGACCTGGTTTAACCCCTTTTGAGTAACTAGTACGATGACTAAGTCGAAGATAGTGATGATGGTGGTTGAAGACCAGTGATCTTCACATCAAATGGATTACGACTGATGTCCTGGATTGGTTAGATCCCAGAAAGGGGTTACAGTGGTAGTGATCTAGGCGTATTTGTAGATTGTTCGGATATGCGAGGCCCTCTCTCCTGTATTGGACATAAGGGAGGAGGAATAAGGTGCGTCCGGTTTCGTTCAGACCCAGAAGGACTTGCAAATAGATGGTATGTCTGACATTGTATTCCATTATGTTGTATTCGTTGATCTCTGCTAAATATATATCTGTTTGGTGGCGGATAATTTATTCTCTTGCTTAACACCCTTCTTTCAGACGTACGAGCTTAGAGGTTGTATATTGGCAGAAATCAATGGTATAGTATGGATTGACAACGTGACATGCTAAGTTGCAGTGATCTAAGCTTTTGTTGAAAAGCAGAGCTTGGTGGATGATGGTCAAAGCATAGCTTTAATTAGAATAGCTTTGTGTAGCGTTAATTCGCGAGCCTCACACACCGTATGATGGTGAACTGATGGTTTGATCAGTATGCTTTTGAGATGAGGATAGACACCTTTAGGGTTGTCACGAATTCAGTCGATTGAGACGGACTGGGTGTGGTCACTCCACGCTCAAAGGGATAGGGCACACCCCCCGATTCGCAGAGGGATAGAGTAAGCGTTGTTTCGCTACTCGGGACGTAATCCACAGCGATACTTGATTTCCCAAAAAGGCGGATGTGCATTACGGTGTTTTTTCTAGCTGGGACGTAAGCCGTTGAGTATTGCACTACACGATAGATCATTCGAATCAGCAGCCATCATGATGGAAATCAAACTTCCAATACAACATTTTTTGGTTTTAGTTGTAAACCTATATATGGCGACAAAATATATGGTACCTATGCCACTTATGATTGATACATTTATATTTGAAGCTGATTTCTTCACCTATAGCAATAATAAAAGATAAATTTTACGTGGAGGAAATCCGTTCCATGTCATACGGCGTGATCCAGTGATGTACCTATCTTTAAAATAAAGATTAATAATTGTTTTTAGTTCTCACGCTAGTTTTATGACTGACTCGGAGTTTATTGTTTCTACCTAAACTCTGTGTGCCCATATTCTCCAAACGGGCAGTCAGTAGTTTTGGTTTTCGCAGATAATTCTTTTTACAGGATCCTGGATTACAGTTGGAGCTATATTCGGAAAGATTTGTATCCAAGTATTTCTTTCAGTTGTGTTGTTGATGTATTTTTCGCTATACATTGTATTTGTACATTTAAATTTCCGTTGCTTTGTATTTTAATCTCTGATATTATTTTATTTTTGCTGTGTAATATTTATTCATACTCTGATATCTTGACTCTGATATAAATTGTTGTAATAGCCATGAAATGTTGTATGTTTGTGTTTTGATGCGTCGTGTTCTCAAAGTAATCCGGGTTCCTCCGTCTCCTCGGGGATCGAGGAAGTTTGAGCTGTTTCAGTTGGTATTAGAGATTTTATTTACAAAGCTCGGAGAATAAGGCACATTAGAACCAAACGAAAGAATTCATCAGAGATAGGATTAGTAACATTCTATATGAGTGACTAGTTAGAGATAAGGGTAGTAATACCCTAGAACGAGTTTGAAGAGTGCTGTTTATATAAAGAATTTTTTTGAAAAGTATATCTTATTATACGTATTTGAGTATTTTATTTTATATTGATTTGGACTATCTGGTATATGAAGATTTTGAATATATGCGTAATTAACGTATATCCGAAGTCCCAAATATGTTGGATAGATATAGAATCACACTCTAGTCGCCTGGGGATGATTCTGATGATCGCTGCAGCATCATTAGTATTTATGTTTGAGTTTTGAACTGGATATCTATATACTTCCAATTGACTAGTGTGAGAACCAAAACATAGTTAGAATTTATTGTTTCTGATTTCACACTAAAAATTGGATTTTTGAGTATGTAAAGGTTATATATTTGAAAGTTTAACAAACTAATTGATTGTTGATAGTGTTATGTGATTATTAGTTAACTAATAAAATTATTGAACTAAAATGTGAATGAAAGGTAAAATTAGCCAAATCGAATTAAATATTGAACCGAATAAAAAATTTATTAGAATTGCATATATGTACATGTATATATATTGAACAAGTCATAAAAAGAAAGCTAAGAAGAGGAATAAATTGTATGCTCGACAAATAGGTACATGTTTATTATATTCATTGGCTTTGATGATTTTATGAGTTGATTGGCAAGCCGCTTGGCTTTTTCATTTTGATCGATGAGGGCCTTTTGAGGCAAGTTGCGGTTTTACCGATCAGCCCTTACATAGAAGGTTAAGGCGAAATTTTTCGAAAATTTAGGGTGTTAGCCAAATTTTTGAGAAATTAGAAAGTTCTTAAAAACTGAAAGTAGAATGAAAGTTGAGTTGCTTAGTTAAACAACTTTCCACTCCGTTCGTTTTCGAGGACGAAAAGATTTTAAGTATGGGAGATTGCAACAACCCGGAATTTCTGAACCAATTAAAAAATTTATTTTAGCTATTTTAATGGATTTTGAACATTTAAAATGATTTATTTTAAATATAACGACTAAAAATTTATTTTAAATGAAGTTAGAACTTATAAATTTATTTTAATTATATATAGAGTTTGAAATGGCGCGGTAGTTTGACAATTCGATTTTAAATTTCAATTGAATGCACAGAATTCGAAATTAATATTTCAGTAAAACCAGAAACATTTAAATCTATTTAATTATATCTTTCTAACAAATGTGAAAAATTCGGATTTCATAATATAAGTTGTAAGATATGTCCAGTTTAAAATTTAAAGTAGTCGCTATGGAATTTATATATATATATATAATATATTTTAGCCCTAAAAAATAGCCATTTTGCAAGCGACCTCCGTTTTCGACAAAACCACTTTTGTTAGATCCGGAATGTCAAATTATTATCAGGTTTAAATTTTCATTATTTTTGGAATTAATATGTGAGTGTGGTAAATTTAAACGTGTTTTGTAATTTTAGTTTGAATTTAATCGACTGGAAAAAGGATAGTTTTCAAACAGCCTCCAAATTCAACAAAATTAGTTTTGTTAGGACCGTATCATCAAAACATAGCTAGACTTATTTTTTCGATAATTTTTGGAGTCAGTTTGTGGCCCCAGTAAATTAAAATGTGCATTCAAATTCAATATATATTGATTTATATTTTATTTTTGATGAAAACTGATTGAAACAATCGAATTAGCTTACAAAACATATCCCACTGTGTTCGTAATGGGGGTATTTAGCTAGTGACGACAGTAATTGGTTTTGATTTGGAGTTCGGGAATCAAACAAGATATTTTTGAATTAAAAATATTAAAAAATTATGTGTAAATACACGGTCGAACCCTTAAAACTCATTCAACCCATGGTCAGAATTGGAGCTGCCTCTTCCTATAGTCGATGATCAGAAATCCTCTAGTTAAATCTTCTAATTAATTCCAAACCGCTGATCTTTATCCAAATTCTTCAATTGCAAAACTGTTCGTCTCGTCGAGTTCTAGGCGCTGACCACTGGTGATCGATTTTCAGATGATGTGGCGGTCAAATTTGTACCTGAAAGGCAGTGTCGTTGTGGAAAATTTTCAAGCTCAGCGGACCGCTGATCTTCAAGCTACGGTCTTCGGTGGGTGAAGGCATGTTGGCGCAGCGAATGGCGTGTTCAGATCGACCTCCAACGCCTTGGAAACTCGAGAGTAATGAAGAACTTAGGGACGTGCAGGTTACAGGTTTCACAGGAGAAGGAGACGATAAGAAAGTGATTAGAGAAACTAATGATGTAATTAATATTAATTGTAAATATTATTTTAATTAAATATGTTCAAATGATTAAAATGATGTAACTTCTTCAAATCAGAACGGAATTAAACAAAACAAAGTTCGTTGGAATCGAAATGACAAGGGTTTCGCTATGGAACAGACTGGGACAGAAACAGAAGCATATGCTATTTTGATTAAATTAAACATCGGGTTTAATTTAATTAAAATAATTGTTATTTAACGATTCTGAAACCAATCAAAGTGGGAACTCTCACTCAAATCATTAATTTTTGTTATGTTATTATATCATAGGTTGTAAAAAGGGATTAGTAGCTCCTGTCACTATTGTTTGAAAACCATGGATGATCTGATTGACTATATTTTGTTGTGATTTTGATGTTTATCATATTAAAAATAATGTTAATATTGATGTGGTAGTTGAAATTAGATTATAAATATCCATTTATAATTAACACAGTGAAAATTGGATTATTAGAAAAATAATTCAAACTAAATTAGAATTGGTTAAATTTAAAAACCAATAATTTATTTAAATAAAACTATTGTTGTTTGAAAACCCCACATGGGTATTGGGATGATATTTGACATACACTAATCCCAATATTTATTTGTATGACAATCGATTGGTTGACAGGCTGTAATGATAGATATATATTTATTTTAACGTTTATACAGTGGTAGAATGCACTAAGGATGATGATCGAATGTTAATGATTATTTATCATTATTGATTGAATACATGCGATGTATGAAATCCACATAACTGAAATTATATGGTAATTGATTGAGTCACATTCCAATTCAGAAAGAACGAATATTTTAAAACAACAAATATTTTAAAAGAACGAATATTTTAAAACAGTGAATATTTTAAAAGAACAAATATTTTGAAACAACGAATATTTTAAAATATCAAATATTTTAAAATAATGAATATTTTAAAATAATATTCAGAAAAGAATCAAAATATGATTTTTGATGTCCGATTTGTGATTGACATGAAAATATAAAAATACGGAAGCCAAGTTAAGTATATACGCCATTTTTAACTCTAATAGATTTGTTTTTCAATTTTATTCATTTTATAATGAATACGAAAAGGAAATGGATTTCAAAATCTGATATTTTGAAAATATTTTCATTTTAATATTATAATGAATTAGAATATTCAATTTTGATTTAAAATTGAAAAGAAAGTTGAAATCGATTTGAATGAATTTATAAACGAATTTACAAAATACGATTTGAATGGAAATAGACGAAATATTATATATATGTGGTTTGAATAGAACGCGCCGCGCAGCGACCGTTCATGAATTTCGACCATTAACTTCAAATGGATGTATCGGGAGATCCGACCGTCGAATTCTCCTAAAACCGAAATCGTTGGGTTCATATCAAAAAGATATTTCCAATGAATATAAGAGATTTAAATTTGAATGGTTTGATTTAAGATTATATCCAAATCAATTTCAAAAAAGGTCGCTATGGATGCAGTTTGGTGGCCGTTATTGGAAACCGACTGAAATGGCGATATTAAAATCATTAGAAATATGGAAAAATTGTGTAAAGTCATAATTAATGATTTGGAAAGATTTTGGATGAAAAATTCAATTTTTACAAAACATAAAAGTATATTTTTATTGAAATAAACTAGTTATTAACTAGAATAATAATCCAATATTTTTAAATAAATAAATTGGATTTGTAAATGGTTTTAATACAACCAAAATTTCCAATGTATGAATTTGACTGGATTGGAATGGAAATAATCTTCGGAATATTTCAATATTGAATTCCATGATCATATGGATAGTGTTGAAAAATTTGGAAGATATATATATCGTTATTTCCTAAACGATATTTGTTGGTTTCAGAATTTGATATTGAATATAAGCCGATATAATTTCTATTTATAGCCTTGTATTTAACATCAAATTGGATTTTAGGTTTGTCATGAGTGGTGTCTTAAATAACACTATTCTTAAGCGTAGTTGAGAAAAGAATAAATCTTGTAATTATGATTTAGTGAAGTTTACCAACTAATTTAATTAGAAATGAAATTGGGATTGAAATTGGATTTTTGGGTTTATCGTGAACGGTGTTTTAAATAACATTCGATCTTTAACCCAATTAACAGTGAAGATATGATTTGGAATTTATAATCTTTTAATTAAGGTTAGTGGAATTTCCAAAGTAAAGTTTTCCAGTTTAATATATTAAATTGGAATTGAATGGAATTTGATTCAGTAATAATCGAGATGAGCTT
The DNA here is from genome assembly GCA_030737875.1 of Allium sativum. Classification (NCBI taxonomy): domain Eukaryota; kingdom Viridiplantae; phylum Streptophyta; class Magnoliopsida; order Asparagales; family Amaryllidaceae; genus Allium; species Allium sativum. Next base: position 461,752,586 of record CM060915.1, on the reverse strand, counting down.
CTGTGAAGGAAGACAGTTACTATATATGGAATTTAAAAGGCTTTTCCATTATTCCATTTATATTATTAATCTGATATGGAAATTCATATTGATTACAACTGATATGGTTTCCTTGAAGGTTCCATTTTGATGGAAGATGATTTTGGGTTTATCGTGAACGATGTTTTAAATGACATTGGTTCTTTAACCCAAGTAAAGACAGGATTTATTCCCCGTAATTGAACAATCAGAAAATAATGATTTTTGGAGATTTAAACTAAATGGAGTTTTAATAAATCATTAATTAGATTGAAATGTTAATGTGGTAATTAAATTTGCTAAATTTGAGAAATGTTCGAAAATGGAGTATCACCGGTGTTACTTCATATGATATTTAAATCTTCAATTAGATTTGAATGTTAAATGGTAATTGAATTTACCAATAACACAGTGGGAATTAGATATGGAGTACTACCAGTTTTGCTCCATAGGATGAATAGGTTGGGATTGGAAAAATAAAATAAATGATTACTTCGGTAAGGCTCGATGATCTCGACTTGTTTGATAAACCTTAATTTGGTTCAAAGTTGTGAAAAGATAATACAAAATCTTTTGAAATGGTTTCCAAGTGAAGATTTAAACAAGAGGTTTAAATGAGTTAAATCTTTGATAATATTTATGGGAATAATTCCCAATGTAAAGAATATTTGAATAAATGAATATTCTGTATTGGAATGATGCATATGATGTACTTTTATAGCACTTGATTATAAAATACGCGAGTTATTCAGAAAGATCGGGTTTAACCCATTCTAAATAACTGATACGACGACTAAGTCGAAGATATTGATGACGGTGGTTGAAGACCGGTGATATTCACATCAAATGGATTACTATTGATGCCCTAGATTTGTTAGCTCTCGGGAAAAGGTTACAGTGGTAGTGGTCCGGACGTATTTGTAAATTGTCTGAATATGTGAGGGCCTCTCTCGTGTATTGGACATTATGGACGAGGAATAAGGTGTCTCCGGTTTTGTTCAGACCCAGAACGGACTTGCAAATGGATGGTATGTCTGACATTGTATTCCATTATGTTGTATTCATTGATATCTGCTAAATATATATCTATTTTGTGGCGGATAATTTATTCTCTTACTTAACACCCTTCTCTGAGACGTACGAGCTTAGAGGTTATATATTGGCAGAAATCAATGGTATAGTATGGACTGACAATATGACATGCTGAGTTGCAGTGATCTATGCTTTTGTTGAAAAGCAGAGCTTGGTGGATGATGATCAAAGCATAGCTTTAATTAGCATAGCTTAGTGTAACGTTAATTAGCAAGCCTCACACAGTGGTATGATGGTGAACTGATGGTTTGATCAGTATGCTTTTGAGATGAGGATAGACACCTTTAGGGTTGTCATGGATTCGGTCGACCGAGATGGACTGGGTGTGGTCTCTTCACACTCAGAGGGATAGGGCACACTCCCCCGATTCCCAGAGGGATAGTAAGTGGTGTTTTCTTTAGCCGAGACGTAAGCCACGGTGATTCTTGATTTCCCAAAAAGGCGGATGTGCATTGCAGTGTTTCTCTAGAGTGGACATAAGCCCTTGTGTATTGCATATGCGATAGACCTTTCGAATCAACAACCATCATGATGGAAATCCAAACTTCCGATACGACATTTTTCAGCTTTAATTATAAACCTATATATGGCGATATAATATATGGTACCTATGCCGCCTTTGATTGATACATTTGCATTCGAAGTTGATTTCTTCACTTATAGTAATAATAAAAACAAATTTCACGTACAAAGCATATTTGGCTATTATAAGGTAAAACTCTATCCTCCGGCTTGCATTGCATTGTGTGATAGGACCTGAGTCTTATAATAGCTTCATTATTCTTTTATTTAGCATTGCGAGTTTTGTTTTATGGTATTCATGTGGAGGAAATCCGTTCCATGTCATACGGCGTGATCCAGTGATTTACCTAACTGTTTTTAGTTCTCACACCAGTCCCATGACTGACTCGGAGTTTATTATTTCTACCTAAACTCCGGGTGCCCATATTCTCCACACGGGCAGTCAGTAGTTTCGATTTTCGTAGATATTTCTTTTCCTAGGATCTTGGTGTAACGTCCCAGATTTTTCTGCCATTTAATTAGAATATTTAAATTTGTTTAAATATTATATTGGGAATATAATTGATTTTTAATCGAATTTATTTATTTAAAATAGAGTTCGAATATATATATATATATATATTAATTAAAACGAGCTCGAAACGTCGCTGTAGTTTGAAATTTTCGATTTGAACTATAATTGGATATACAGGATCCGATATAAGTCGGATTTCTGTGAAACGAGAAACATTGGAACTGTGTTGATGATAATTTTCATATAAAAAAGAAAATTCCACATTTCGTGTTATAATTTGTTAATTATGGCCAATTCAAAATTTTAATTAGTCGCTATGGGATTCGCTAATAAACCATGATGTTATTTTTAATAAAATACTAAAAGTTTTTATATAAATATAATATCGGTTGGACCCAGAAATTTGAACGTTTGATTTTAAATCTATTTTGTTAAAAGTGAAGCCATATGTTATTTCATGAATAATAATAAAAATTCATTTTCGTCGAAACACATTGTTTTGGAAATTTAATAGACATTAACGATACGAACAACAATTTGAGGTAAGATGCATACACAACCCGAGAATTTATTGTAAAGACACACATATATATAGCCAAGTTATTGTATTCATTTATTCTTTGTTCTGTCAATACCAAGTTTTCTCACTCTTTTACTTCTCTACAAATTCAATACATCAATAACATCAAATTTACACCTTTCGAATATGCACATGTACCAGATCTTTTCAAAATTTAAAAGTTGCACAGGCCTAATGAATGCATAGACATCCTAGGAAGTACAAGCGCTGCCCTACTACTCCCTTTAACATCTTTGTTCTGCCTTCTCCACCAACAAAGAATTCCAACGCTGATGGTACCAAGGTAGAAACCCAAGAATATACAGCACCTAACCTATAGATAATACATGAAGAAAAGAATCAAATCTATGTATCAAATTTCTACGGCAAAAACATAACAGCTATGTATGATGCAATTGAGAAATCTTACGTACAAACCTATATACAAGATGGAAATGAACATCTTAAATTAGAACAAGAACAGCTAAAGAAAAACAGTTACATGTATGTATTATACACCAAAAAGTTGTACAATCAAATTAGAACAGCTGTGGGGATCAAAATCAAATGGACAACAAAAGAAGAAATTTAGCAAAACAGTGTAAAGAATAGTTGAAACAGTATAATGAATAGCAAATTTTATTTTGATTCCGTGTGCAGAATTCAGAAGAGGATTGTTTTCATTACAAAATCCGTAAACATACAAATCAAAAATTTTATTCATATACACAGTAATCCATGTACCAATGCATGACGAACTGATTTCATACATTTTAAAATCCAACAGGAAATCTAACACTACAGTTCAAATCTTTGATTTGATAAAACAATTCATAACTGTACCAAATCTATTTCGAACAACTATGGAGGCTAAGGAAGTGAATTAAAAAGCTAATACATATAATAACTGTGCCATGTACTTCAAAATGGGACATAAAATCTACAGCATACAGATTCAAATCCCTCTGATTTGAATAAACAAGTGTATAGCCTCATAGACCACAAACCCACACTCATACAGGTTCGATCAATGTCCTATTCGAACGGATCGACAACACAAAAAATCCAATATTTTACCCAACAAAATCTCTGCTACAATCCATCATCCAGATATCAATTTTATATCAACAGTATGGGAAATCTGAAAGGGGAAAAAGGAAATCTCCTAGACTACTAATAGCCAACATACCTAAGAGTAACCATTGATGGACATGATGCTTATCTCTAAAATTCACAACTATAAATACATGCACCATATTTCGGTTTCGAGAACAAGCAGAAAAGAAACCCCATTGGAACCACTTAAAAAAAATCAAATCAAAATATTACTTTGAAAAAATATCAGTAAAATACTTATCTGATTCATAAAATTCGTGAGGTATTTGATGAGATCGAAGACCTAGGGAGCGTCGGATTTGGTGGTGCGTGATCTGAAGCGGACGTAGGAGTTGTTTGGGGGATTGGACTGACCGATTGAAGAAGGAAAACGAAGCCAAATCGGAGAGGAAGTGGCGTATGAAGCTTCGATACAGCTGATCTTCGATTTTGCTGAAATTGAAAGGGGATTTAGGGATTTTGTTTCTTCGACCATGAACATTTTGTGGAGGCGGTGGGTTGTGGAATGACTAGGGATCCGATAGAAAGAAGTTTTGTGGGGAGTGTAGGTGGGCTTTGTCGGGTTTGGGCTGAACGAGTAAGGTAAGGGCCCAAGGTTTAATTAAATTAGAGTTTACTTAATTTTTATATTCGTATAAACTTGAATCCTTAATATCGAACGCATACGTAATCAGAATTCGATGAGATCAGAAGCATCGAAACCGTATCGACAGGCAATTCATTGTGGAGCAGGTTAGTGATGGAAACAACTATAGAATTTTAGCCAAATTAAATGGCATTTAATTTGACTAAACCAAACCATGTTATCGACGAATTAAAATCAAGGCGAGTTAAACTCACTCAGTTTTCCCATTTATATTTTTACATAAATTGGGTTTTTATTTTGTGTGCCCTGCTTGATGATGGTTGACTATTTGCTAGTTATAAATTTATTTGTTGATTTAACTGATGAAATTAAACCGTGTTTAATTTCAATAAAAACACCAAATCGTTATTTCAACGATTGGATCCAACAAAGGTAACTTACCTTGTTGATCACGTTTATTTATAAACGTGTTTAATGGTTTGAATTGTTCATCTGATTGAATTGTTTCATTAATTGGCTGATGGTGAATAGTTGTTATTCGCTGTTTAGAAATTGTCAATTAAATGACATCGATTGATCTGATTGTTGATTACTGATTAAAAACTCAACATCTGTTTACTTTAAACCAATGGGTGGTATTGGTTGAGTGTTTGGCAATATGGCCTAGGAAATAAATTACTTTATAAATATTGAATTACCGTCAAGCAGATCAACAGAGATGGAGTTATAAAAATTATTTTATAATTGGAATTAGATTTTGAAATCTCCTTTATTTTGAATTATAGTTATCAAAAGAAAATAAATATTTATTATTTAAATTTATAATTGATTTCATACGGTAAATTCTGATGTTAATCAGATTTATAAACAAGTGATTTGAAATTAACCAAATGGTTAAATTTGGATATTTTTTTCATTAAGAAATAATTAAATGGAATATTTAAATTAATTACATTCTTAATTTAAAAAAAGAAGGATTAGAATCGGTTAACGAGATAACCATGTTTAGAGTTAACCAAATGGACCATTTTCAACTGCAACTAATAATTGAATTGGGTTGATTGGATTAATCCAATTAAATAGTTTAAATAATATTTGTTTAATTTAAATAGGATTTTAAAAAGGGAATTTATTATTTATTTGAGTGAATAAAGAAATTTACCATTTGAGGTAGTAACGGTCGAAGTGAATTATTATTCATTAATAAAGCTTTAGAGAATTTCTTTTTAATTGAAATTCATTTAAAAAGGTAATTGGATTAGAAGTGAATTCTAAGTGGATGGTGAAAGGAGTTAGGAATAGGTTTTATTTTAAACTTGAGTTGTACAACGAGATGAAAAAAAAAAAGGGAATTTAAGCGATAGCTTAATTAATTGTTTACTTATTTGAATCAAATAAAAGGGAATTGAGAATAGGAAGGGTTTAGATTAAACCATGATTTATTTGGATAAGGTTCATATAAAGTGTTGGGGTGTTATATCGTTAATTCTAAATTAACGCTACTTGGAAATGTGATCAAGTAAAAGGAGGGAATTGAGATAAGAGTTCAAAGTGGGAAATGGTCGAAAGGATTAGAATAAAGATTGGATATTGTTGTCGAATAACGATTATTTACGTGAAATTCATTAAAAACAAGGTTGGGAATATATCTATTTATAGAATGAATTCTAATGTATTTGAAATAGTTTTAAAATGAATTTGTTTAAAGAATTATCTCACGTTAAATAAGAAGCAAAACTATACTTATAAGATCGAAATGTTAAGAGCTTTAAATGTATATTTGTTTTAAATTTAAAGGCCAAGAAATGCTGAATACTGAACCAGTGAACTCACTGGATTGTCATGATTGAAAACACTGTTTATTTTGATAGTTAAAACACCGACTATCAAACCTGTCCAATACGATTGTTGGTACAGAAAGACCGGGATCGAATTTATGTTCGAAAACCATTCCGACCAACAAATACGTGAAGATATTAGAAGATGATCGAGATGGAGCATTGAAGACCATGGATTTTCGCAAAGGGAAGGACTGCTAATAGTCTCTGGTCTGCAGCCAGCGATGTACTATGGTTCTGTCGTGGTCAGAATCTACGGGTTGTAAGGACTTCTCGCTACTGATCCATGGGGTGATTCCTATATGAGATGCAGTAGGAGAGTACCTTCGGTTCATCCTGTTCATGGATGACTTGTATGGACGGATGTCTGACAGAGTATTTCCAAAAGAATTACGTACGTTGATTTCTTCAAACGTGCTATAGTGGTTGGCGGGAAATGGCCGTTCACTTAGCCTAACTGCTAGAGTATTTTTGTGGACGTCAATTAGTGAGATCTGATGGATCTGACGATGTGGCATTCAAAGTGAATGATGATGTGATGTGCTAAAAGTAAATTCTGGCCTCAAGCCTCATCAACCAGGAAATGACAAAAATCGGGCAGGCAGCGTGGCTATGTGGGTCGCTCCCATTAGGGTGTATAATCACCTATCTAGAGAAAATCCTTTTGCTACTTTAATCTATATTCGATGCTGTCCCTTATCTGGAAACGGTGGTTTGAGTCCAACTGTTGGTGATATACATTCGATACACTCAAGCGAAATGAGTGGTCGGTCATGTGAGGGCCGGGTTGCAAGACGTGCTTGTTGAACCCAGTGTATTCGTCTCTAGAGATACACAATCGGAAGGTGGTCCCATACCTTGTCAAAGTCGGAATCCAATCTCCAATAAGCGCCCGCGGTTTTGATTGTATACTATGTATGTGGAGCGTGAGATGCAAGCATTCCACTAGATTGATATTTACTTGTATTTAGACATTATTATAATATCAGACAAGATATTGGTTTTCGAAAATGTTTTGGATTATCGTAAGGTAAAAACCGTCCGTGTATGTGTGGATTTGGTCTTACGATAATCCTTTTTCTTTGAAGGATTTTAACTTTAAAATCAGGTTGTGTGATACCCTAAATACTGTGCGAGTTTATCTCACTCTGGTTAACCAGACTGACCCGGTGTTTTGTAAATTCTCGAGTTAGCCCGGGTTGTACAGATTCAGGTTACCAGATGATGTGAAGTCCATAGACGAGCTGGAGGTGTTCAGACGCATTGTATCTAGTATCTATTCCGCTGTGTGTTGTATATGGGAACATGTTATTATAACTGTTCAGATGTACGCGGTACTCTAATATTGTAAGTATTTTAAAAGCTCTCAATAAAGTTATTTCTGTATTATATTTTGTTCCGCTGTGATGTGAGATTCTCTGCTGTGTTGGTTCTTCTTCTTCTTCTACTCTAATATTCTTTCTTTCTTATCTCACCCTCTAATTTCTTTCTAAAACGTTCCAGTGTTTTCGGCGTTTGGAAGGTCGGCATGAGTTACGGTAAAGGTATTTATGTCGATTTTCGGGACCGCAAAACCGTGGGTCTTTACACTTGGATTACAGCTGGAGCTATATTCAGAAAGCTTTATATCCGTGTATTTCTTTCCGTTGTGTTGTTGATGTACTTTCCTCTATACATTGTATTTATACATTTAAATTTCCGCTGCTTCGTATTTTAATCTTTGATATTATTTTATTTCTGCTGTGTAATATATATTCATACTCTGTTATCTTGTACTCTGATATAAATTGTTGTAATAGCAAAGAAATGTTCTACTATTTGTGTTCTGATGCGTCGTGTTCTCAAAGCAATCCGGGATCCTCCGCCTCCTCGTGGATCGGGGTAGTTTGGGTCATCTCAGAGGGGTACGATGTGACTCCTCGGAATTTTGGACCAGTAAAAATTACCGAAAATCCTTCCGTCCAAAACAAATAATGACAGATTCCATTTTATTTGATAAATATACAACATCACTAAATGCTCTGGATAAAACTTTAATAAATACCACTTATCTAGTTAACCGTTTGTGCTTAAATGTAAATCTACCACTGTGCCACTCTAATGAGATGGACATTGATATTCATTCCTGCACACTTAATAAATACTTTAGCATGGCTTAATAATAAACATGAAAAAATGCACCAATATAAGACGAAATATCAAATAATAAACAAAAAATATTTCATTTATAAAGCAGATGCATCGCTGCCCCTTATGACTGCCTACGTACCTTTATCTATTTGGGTAAGCAACTAGATACATAATCAACCCAACGTAATCCTTCTTTACACCAAACATTTAAAAATAATTATTTCCCAAAATACTTTTTATATCAAGTAAAAATACTCTGTTAATACTCGGTTTAAAGGATATCACTTGTAAAACTTCCTTTCATAAGATAAACATCTTTTATTTTACATACTAATCTCAAACCACCTTTATATCCCTCTAATATATGTTTGGAAATATCTTCAAAGATTGAACTGAAATAGTCAAGTTCAGTACCATTCATACCTCGTTAAAACACACCCTATTCATACCTCGTTAAAACACTAATCATATCTCGTTTAAACACACACAATATTCATACCTTAATTAAACAGTATTCATGCCTCGTTACATACTATTCGTACCTGGTTTACACTGTTCAAACCACGTTTAGACTATTCATACCTCGTTTAAACTTTCAACTACAAGACAACGTTTCCAGAAATGGTACGACAAGTTCTGCGTGGTTTATAATGACTAGAAATAGCTTACTACAGCATTTCTGGGATGCTATGAAAAGTTCTATGTTGCTTACTATGCTTCATAACCAACTGAAAGAAAGAGAGCATTTTAAAACGCTACGAAAAGTTCTAAAATTCAGATTTTCAGCCGGTTTTTCGGCAAAATGTTTGATGCTATTTTTCTATGATAAAAATAATTTTTGACTCCAAATTTTCAACAGTAAGAAGCTCTCTTAGTCTACTTAATTATCATAAAAGGTAAACCTCAAAATCATTTATCAGTTTAATTTATGATATCAAAAATCGTGAGGCATTTTTACCATGTCCATTTCAGGTCGATTTGTACCTGACCTTACATCCTGTTTTTAGGTACTCAGACGATCGAATTATAAAAAGTGGTACAAGTGAAAGTCGTAGACCTTTGAATTAGCTTTCCGGATTGATAAGAAAATCGAAATTTTATCAAGAACTGCAGAAGTTATGCCCAAAATACCAAATGTCATTTTCAGTGATTCGGGTTCTATCGTTTCTTCGAAATTTCACAACTTTTCTTCAAAATATGAAATGAATACATAAACTTAAATAGTTTTTCTCACCTTATACTTGTGCCTTGGTCTTGTATTTATTCTCTACGCTTCTCCCAAACTTCTTCTCTTTATCATACTTTTGTTTTTCATTTGTGAATGCATGATATGAATTGAACCTTTCCACCCTTTATATTATAGTTTTCAAGGCTAGTTTGGTAATTATGTTTTGGACATTTGTCCTCCTTATCTTCATGCAAACTTTAGGGTGAAGACACATGCCTCCATAGGTGTCTTTACATGTTTCTACACATGGACACCTAATATGTTTATGTGTCTTTATCTTATTTAATTCCAAGACATGTGTTCCATTCATTTGATGACACGTGTCCCAATCATTTTAAGCCATTTTTCATATTCTAGAATATGTACACATATACCATTTTTATTTTATTTAAATGCAATGTACATACATGTATATGTGTTATTCTATTGTTACTAGATGCACATGATGTTCCAACAACTTTTAATACGTAAAATGTCATTTATCGCCAAAACTGCTTTCGGCCACATTATTGATTTTTCTTCGAACTACTTATCTTTGTAAATAAAAAACTCAACAACATATTTTCTTTGTACATAAGAAGTTATCTTTTCTCTTTACAAATGAATTCCATATATATAGGTGAAGCGAAGCTTCTTTGAGAAGCCACTAAAAATAAGCTTCAAATAGAAGCTATTAATACTTAGGCTTCTAAGAGAACCCACAAAGGCATGACTTGACTTCTAAGAGAAGTTATAATACTTAGGCTTCTATGAGAAGCTACTAAAATTTGGCTTCTAAGAGAAGCCACTAAAATTTGGCCTCTAAGAGAAGCCACTAAAATCCTATCGTTCTTCTTTCTTAAGACACTTGCCCATCATCATTTATGCAAACCATAAGATAATGACACATGCCAACTTATGTGTCCTAAGATGTTTCTATACATGGACACCTAAGTGGGTTACGTGTCCTTAATTTTTTCCTTTTTCTTTTAGCTTACATGATAAGCTTCTTATTTTAAATTTATTTTCCCTTACATGAATACATATATTCATGCTTAACAACCATGCTAACTTAATATATAACTTATGTTAGCATGCATGAGAGTGTTATGACTTTTCTGATAAGTTTTAGTTGATGAAAGGTCGTGAATTTGATAAATGACTTCAGGCCACATTTTCTCACGTCAAATATTTTTGTACCCTAGTTTTTAAAAAACTACTTCACTATCCCTCTTTATTATTTAAAAGAGATTCATTTTAGTTGCCACTCATCACTTCGATATTTAAAATTTACTCGTAAATTCAAACGGTAAATTTTCGGGTAGTTAATTCTTTCCCCTTTAAAGGAATTTCATCCCTGAAAGTCTATGTAATACTTAATCAAAAGAAAGCCAAATATTCCAAAAATAAAGCTCTAAGTATGCAGGGAATTTTTCTTGGAAGTATTGTAACACCCCACGTCCTTTAGTGTCACTCACAAAGGGAATGCACTAAGTTCTGTGGAGCATTTAGGGTAAAAGATGCGGATAAATTACAAGACAAACAGAATTTAAACACGAAAAATAAAACTTTGCTTTATTGATAAAATAGTTTGTACAAAGATTTCTTTACAATATCAGAGTGTCATCTGTCTTGCAAAATAAAGAAGCATAAAAATACATTTATATTCCCCAATGTGGCAAGAACCAGCCATAGCATCTGAAAAGAGGATCCAAGCAAAACTTCGATAAATCTTCAAGCTGGGAAAGAGCGACAGTCCAACTTAACCTGAGTTATACTACTCCCTCCTCTACTACCTGGGGGGGGGGACGGAAGAAAAGAAGACGAAAGGAAAACAGAGTCAGACATAAAGCCTGAGTAAGTTCAGTAACTTCTAGCATGTGAACATGGAAAAACAAAACGACATGAATTAACTGAATACAAGATTACACCATGACCATAGGGTCAGTAGGATTAGACAAGATAATCACAAGATATGCTAAGATAAGATAAACAGGATATGCTCTAATACTTTCGCCGCTTCGCAATTTTCTTGTCATACTGGTTTTTATATCTCTGCACCACCTAACTCAAGTTCCAACTAGTAACGATAACGTGATCCCAACCCCTGTAGTTTCCATTGCCTTCAGGCATACATTTATTATTTATTACCTAAATCTAGTCTAGGGTTTTCTATCAAGTGCTTTCTAGATTTAACTAGAGTTTACGCTATCTGCTGAACGCTTCTCGAGTTCAGGGTTTATGCCACCTAGTCCAACTAGGGATTACGCTACCTGTCGAATGATGCCCCCAAGTCTAGGACACACTACCTAGAGTGGTATATGTTCCTATACTTCCCCACGCATGTATCGCGAATCGTTATCGCTTGTCTAGATGCACATGTCCTGTAATGTGCGGTCCGAGTCCTGTGACAGGGAAAATCAAGGAATACAGAACTCAGTCGGGAGCTTTCAGATATCTGCCGATGCAGATGCTAAGGTCTGTTTTTATTCCAGTGGCTATGGTCCCACTTGACCCCTCCCTCAACTAATGAAAGGCACCCTGTGTAAAATGAGAACTATACGCCGGCCCCCGGTGCCCCCACTATCCTATGGACATCCTCACCCATAACTAGATAGCAATTATGGTCTTTTGGAGTTCTCCGCCTTTCCGCTTCACGTATCTCGACTGACTCAAGATGGATGGTAGACGACGAGTTGCTATCACAGGGCTACCGTTTTCTCGCTGAATCACGTCCGTCCATCCTAGTCTTTAGGTTGCCATATATATTGCAACCAAGGCATACCCCTGGTTCTTCTACACAGACCTTAACCTCTGTGAGCCCAGGAGGATCATCTGCAGTCTCACAGAGGGATACCAAGGGTACCCTCACGTCCCCTCAAAGCCTCGGGCTTCGTAACCCAATTCGTTGGAGCCTTCTCAGACGGACATTCGCTCCTTCCCGTGTTATACTAAGAATTACTACTTAGTTTTACTAACTAAGATTTACCACTTAGTTTCCAGAATCGTTGTTTTCTTAACTAAGGTTTACTACTCAGTTCCCTTTCCCGCCAATTTGGATTGGTTAAGTGTCATTAGTCAATTCAAGCTATCTTAACCCTCTTCATTTATCCTGTCAAACTGGTTAAGTGTTATCAGTGATTCATGTTGACTTAACCCGACCACAAACCAGTTTTATTGGTTAAGTATTTATTATTACTTAACCCTACCCATTCGTCCTGTATTGGTTAAGTGTTCCTTTTTTAACTTAACCTTCCCCGTCTGTTTTAACTAACATGTTATTAATGGTTAGGTATTATCCCTTCATGTTTTAGACTTAACCTTATTCCTTTATCACAATCTGATGGTTAAGTGTTCAAGTTTACTTAACCCTATAGTCTAGCCTAGCTAACATATCAAATTGGCTAAGTGTATTTACTTAACCCCAACCTCTAGTCTAGTTAACATGTTAATTTGGTTAAGTGTATTAACTTTACTTAACCCCACCTTCTAGTCTAGTTAACATGTTAATTTTGGCTAAGTGTTTTCTAAGTTACTTAACCCCTACAAATCTTGTCTTGTTACCATGTTTAGTTTGGTTAAGTGTCCCTATGGACTTAGCCCTCCCATTCCAGCTTAACTGTATTAAGTTGGCTAAGTGTTCCTATGGACTTAACCCTCCCATTCTAGTTAAACTGCGTAGACTGTCTGTATGGACCTAGCCCCACCCATTGGTTTGGTTATCATGTTGAATTGGTTAAGTGTCTTAGTTAACTTAACCATACCATTCATGCTTTAACTAAATTAAAGCCACGACCACTCACATTAGACAGATATTGTTGCGAATACTGGATGTGTCGGTCGGGTCCGGGCAGGTTTACATCGCAACTCAGTCTAACCTCGGGTTAGGCATATTCGTGTTTTCTAAGTTCAAAGGGTTTAATTTTCAAATCAGGTTTTGAAAACAACCATCCCGTCCGTCGGATCAGTTAGGGATAGCCAGGGAGAACAGGAAACTTGTATTTTCCAAACTCAAGCCTAGACACTATCCTCTCTGTCACCCTATAACTTTCTGGTGTGTTATTAAAAGAGATGTCGTTAATAAACCTTTAATTTGTCTAAATTTACATTTCCTTATTTAGGACAAATTCTATTTACTTATTTCCTAATTACTCTTTTAATGTAAATTGTCGACATTTATTCTTACGGCCCATTTTCCCCTCTATATCATGTTTATGCTTTTTGGTATGTAAACCATACCAAATGAAGTGTCACTAACCATGATTTTGCTAATCCTGACAATTACTCCCAATTATGGCCAATTTCAAGTTTATGCCAATATACTTATCGAGCCAAATTAGCTAATCCAATTCTGATTTAACATTCTAATTCATGTCAAACTAGACTTATTAATCTAGTTCACAATTCATGTAAATGGTAGATTTACATGTCAATACTAGATTCAAATTACACATCCTATAATTCTTGTCAAATTTATCCCATTTGCATTTCTATGAACATGCCATAGTACATGTCCCCAATTTATGCCGAGTTTATAACTATGTTTTAGTAAATTTTATATTTTGCCCCAAATCGCATTCCCATCGTTCGTATAATCATGTTTCAATCTAGATTATAGATAAATATAGATTCGTAGCAAATAGGGAATGAACCAAAGATGCTATGCGAAAGATAGACATACCAACTGGCATAAAAAGGGTTGAATAACGACGTCGGTTCAAGAACATGGGTAGACCTAACTTAATAGGTAAATTCCCAAGGTCTAAAACCAAGAATAGACACAGTAGGTTCAAGAACATGGGTAGACCTAACTTAATAGGTAAATTCCCAAGGTCTAAAACCAAAGAAAACCAAGGACAGGAAGAATAAATAATCGGGTTTAGACCCAATCTCATAATCACAAAACTTAAGCAACACTTTCCTAGTCATGAATCATAGGTGTTTAATCCCAGACGTCCTTGTTATGTCATAGGTAATAGTTTATGTTTTCTAATCAAAGGCATAGGTTTAGTCAAGGAAATAATCCTCATAGTCACAGTCATAGGCAATGTTCGTAGTCATAGGCAATGTCCATAGTCATAGGCAATGTTCGTAGTCATAGGCAATGTCCATAGTCATAGGCAATGTTCATAGTCATAGGCAATGTTCATAGTTCCAAGGCATATGGTTCCAAAGTCCATAGTTTCATAGTCACAGTCTTATTCGTCATCGAATCACAACAGTTCTTAATTAGGTCCAAAGGTACAAGCACTGATGCAAGTAGAAAGATTAGGCATAGTCTTTTATCCCTTTAATTTCATGTCACGAATAAAAACAAAACGTTCAAATCTAAAAATAACTGACTTACAAAGATTAGATTAGAACAGAAAGATGGCGTTGCTAAGATTTGTAGAAAAACAGTCGTTAAAGTCGTTTGGACCTCCTCTTGAATCCTAGCTTGACTTGAACCCCTTCTTGAAAATCTTTTAGCAGCATTTCCTCGTCTTGGTTTATTTTATATTTATTTATATATTTTAGAGGAGGAGGAGAAGCCATGTCTAACAAGAATCTTTGCAGCATAAAGGTAGAAAAGAATTGTGAATACAGAAGAAGACCAGGGCTGTTTATATAGTGTTAGGCGGACGAACCTGGTCAGAAAACGTGACCAAATACAGCAGAACGAACCAGTTGCAGAAAGCTGGAAAAAGCGGGCAGGTCGACACCCGTGTCGACTGGGCAGTCGACATGGGGGGTGGTGTCGACTGTGCAGTCGACACCCCTGTCGACTTGACCTGGGCGGGAATTTTCCCGCCCTTCCCCCTGCGCGCCGCCCTTCCCCCTGCGCGTTTGAATTCGAATTTAACTCTAGTTTAAACTGTTTTGAACTTGGAATTTTCTGAAAACTTTGACGGGCCATATCTTGGTCATACGGACTCCAATTTTCGAAAACTCGGACTCTATTTCGCGTATTTTTCCGAGACGAACGCAATGGCGCAACCCGTTTCCCTTGATTTTGATTTTAACTTTTAATTCTTCCTTGATTTGCAAATCTTAGTGTTACAGAATTACGGGGTGTTACATTCTCCCCCACTTAAAAGGATTTCATCCCCGAAATCTCCAAGTTAGGAAGAATGTGTCCTACCATCCAATCACCCATCTACTCAACCATTAAATCACCGGCATCCATTGTCCTTAAAAGATTTCTAATGCCTTCATGTTCATATGCATAGTGTGTGTATATGTCTTTATCTAATGCAAAATCAGGTGGTCTACTGATTCAGTTGACCTCCTTAATGCGAATCATGTCAGTGCCATCCGTCCAACCATGTATGCAAGCATCCCTAGTTATGTAAATACTACATGCGTGCACAGCCATTCATCCATATGCAACATCCATATGATAACATATCAAGTTCAACTTACAAACAAATACATATCTGTAAATGCAATATGAAAGCGTCCGAACTTGATCTAGTGCATAATGTGTATGCATATGCATTCACGAGCAACCATTTGCAACCACTTGCAACCATTCAACCATAACATGTTTCAAATACATGTTTACATCCATTGGCTTCTACCTAAGGATCGATGATATGTCCTAGAGGATATACTTTGGAAAGGGAGGAACAATTATGTGTAAAGCTCCTACAAACAAAAGAAATCAAGGAGGCACCCAAGAAAAAAGGGTATGATGCTAGTATCTAGCCTTCTTGAGCTTTACTCCACTGTATCTTAACTAATTTAACTTCACGATTGTGAAGTTTCTGACCTCCATCTCTAAAGTAAACAGATGTCAACTATGATATCAAGTGTATGTACTAAGATGATTAGAGGTCTCTCCTCTTAGCTTATCCATCACGCTATAACTATGAGGGTAAAAAGGTCACTATGCACTTTCTAGAGTGCCTGCCACAACTATTCATTTCTCACGCAAACCACCCTAGTCGAACTCGACATTCCTCAAGTACAAGCCCAAAGCCTAAACCAATATCAGACAAGCATCCAAGGAATATCGCCTTCGAATTTAGACGACCTACGTGAGATGATATAAGCAAACTCGATAGCTATCCTCAAATCCCTAAAAATAGACTGGTCGGACCACCAATTGGATTTGAGACTCTAGTGGGATCTTTCTACTATACAAGTACTATGGTGCAGAGACTCAACTAGGGAAGTGGATATAAACAAATGCGAAGTGCTAAATCCAAAGGAAAGAGTACGAACAACACAACTAGACTCTGCCAACAGAACTTTACTACCTTTCTCCTAGGTACGCTTGGTGGTGAAAATATGTACTTGCCCTTCTGAAAATCTTGTTCCTCATTCTTTCCCTTGTCCCTAATTATATGCCCTATCATACCCTAGTAAAGATACTCCCTCTTGTCTTAGGTTTTATGATTTCTTCCTCCTTTGTGAGCTAAATCTACATCCATGAATTCCTCATCCTTGGGTTGTGCTCCTTAGCCAAACTCCTCATCCCCTTCTGTGTGTAGTCATGTTGACAAATCCCTCGAAAGCTGCCTCCATCGTACGGAAAACCCTACTAAGCTTGGAAGAAAGCTAACCGCGGGTGAAACTACTACGGTTATAGATGGAAGTCGGGCACTACTTCGCCCATCGATGAGGTTACCTCCCAGAAAGCCAGGAGCCCCAGAGACTCAAGAAAGAAGGAGACAAGAATTCAAACAGAGGAAGAGAAGACAATGCGTATGGCTTTGGGGAATATGCCTTTAAAACAAATATTTTCTCTTGAAAATGCTTCTTTTAAAACCATTTTGAAAATAATTTTTCAAATCTTTTATCTGATCCGGTAACCTTCAGCTCTGATACCACATGTAACACCCCACGTCCGTTAGTGTCACTCACAAAGGGAATGCACTAAGTTCTGTGGAGCATTTAGGGTAAAAGATGCGGATAAATTACAAGACAGACAGAATTTAAACAGCGGAAAATAAAACTTTGCTTTATTGATAAAATAGTTTGTACAAAGATTTCTTTACAATATCAGAGTGTCATTTGTCTTACAAAATAAAGAAGCATAAAAATACATTTATATTCCCCAATGTGGCAAGAACCAGCCATAGCATCTGAAAAGAGGATCCAAGCAAAACTTCGACAAATCTTCAAGCGGGGAAAGAGTGACAGTCCAACTTAACCTGAGTTATACTACTCCCTCCTCTACTACCTGGGGGGGAGGGGGGACGGAAGAAAAGAAGACGAAAGGAAATCAGAGTCAGACATAAAGCCTGAGTAAGTTCAGTAACTTCTAGCATGTGAACATGGAAAAACAAAACGACATGAATTAACTGAATACAAGATTACACCATGACCATAGGGTCAGCAGGATTAGACAAGATAATCACAAGATATGCTAAGACAAGATAAACAGGATATGGTCTAATACTTTCGCCGCTTCGCTATTTTCTTGTCATACTGGTTTCTATATCTCTGCACCACCTAACTCGTGTTCCAACTAGTAACGATAACGTGATCCCAACCCCTGTAGTTTCCATTGTCTTCAGGCATACATTTATTATTTATTACCAAGATCTAATCTAGGGTTTTCTATCAAGTGCTTTCTAGATTTAACTAGAGTTTACGCTATCTGCTGAACGCTTCTCGAGTTCAGGGTTTATGCCACCTAGTCCAACTAGGGATTACGCTACCTGTCAAATGATGCCCCCAAGTCTAGGACACACTACCTAGAGTGGTATATGTTCCTATACTTCCCCACGCATGTATCGCGAATCGTTATCGCTTGTCTAGATGCACATGTCCTGTAATGTGCGGTCTGAGTCCTGTGACAGGGCAAATCAAGGAATACAGAACTCGGTCGGGAGCTTTCAGATATCTGCCGATGCAGATGCTAAGGTCTGTTTTTATTCCAGTGGCTATGGTCCCACTTGACCCCTCCCTCAACTAATGAAAGGCACCCTTTGTAAAATGAGAACTATACGCCGGCCCCCGGTGCCCCACTATCCTATGGCCATCCTCACCCATAACAAGATAGCAATTATGGTCTTTTGGAGTTCTCCGCCTTTCCGCTTCACGTATCTCGACTGACTCAAGATGGATGGTAGACGACGAGTTGCTATCACATGGCTACCTTTTTCTCGCCGAATCACGCCGGTCTATCCTAGTCTTTAGGTTGCCATATATATTGCAACCAAGGCATACCCCTGGTTCTTCTACGCAGACCTTAAACTCTGTGAGCCCAGGAGGATCATCTGCAGTCTCGCAGAGGGATACCAAGAGTACCCTCACGTCCCCTCGAAGCCTCGGGCTTCGTAACCCAATTCGTTGGAGCCTTCTCAGACGGACATTCACTCCTTACCGTGTTATACTAAGAATTACTACTTAGTTTTACTAACTAAGATTTACCACTTAGTTTCTAGAATCGTTACTAAGGTTTACTACTCAGTTACCTTTCCCGCCAATTTGGATTGGTTAAGTGTCATTAGTCAATTCAAGCTATCTTAACCCTCTTCATTTATCCTGTCAAACTGGTTAAGTGTTATCAGTGATTCATGTTGACTTAACCCGACCACAAACCCAGTTTTATTGGTTAAGTATTTCTTATTACTTAACCATACCCATTCGTCATGTATTGGTTAAGTGTTCCTTTTTTAACTTAACCTTCCCCGTCTGTTTTAACTAACATGTTATTAATGGTTAGGTATTATCCCTTCATGTTTTAGACTTAACCTTATTCCTTTATCACAATCTGATGGTTAAGTGTTCAAGTTTACTTAACCCTACAGTCTAGCCCAGCTAACATATCAAATTGGCTAAGTGTATTTACTTAACCCCAACCTCTAGTCTAGTTAACATGTTAATTTGGCAAAGTGTATTAACTTTACTTAACCCCACCTTCTAGTCTAGTTAACATGTTAATTTTGGCTAAGTGTTTTCTAAGTTACTTAACCCCTACAAATCTTGTCTTGTTACCATGTTAAGTTTGGTTAAGTGTCCCTATGGACTTAGCCCTCCCATTCCAGCTTAACTGTATTAAGTTGGCTAAGTGTTCCTATGGACTTAACCCTCCCATTCTAGCTTAACTGCGTAGACTGTCTGTATGGACCTAGCCCCACCCATTGGTTTGGTTATCATGTTGAATTGGTTAAGTGTCTTAGTTAACTTAACCCTACCATTCATGCTTTAACTAAATTAAAGCCACGACCACTCACATTAGACAGATATTGTTGCGAATACTGGATGTGTCGGTCGGTTCCGGGCAGGTTTACATCGCAACTCAGTCTAACCTCGGGTTAGGCATATTCGTGTTTTCTAAGTTCAAAGGGTTTAATTTTCAAATCAGGTTTTGAAAACAACCATCCCGTCCGTCGGATCAGTTAGGGATAGCCAAGGAGAGCAGGAAACTTGTATTTTCCAAACTCAAGCCTAGACACTATCCTCTCTGTCACCCTAGAACTTTCTGGTGTGTTATTAAAAGAGATGTCGTTAATAAACCTTTAATTTGTCTAAATTTACATTTCCTTATTTAGGACAAATTCTATTTACTTATTTCCTAATTACTCTTTTAATGTAAATTGTCGACATTTATTCTTACGGCCCATTTTCCCCTCTATATCATGTTTATGCTTTTTGGTATGTAAACCATACCAAATGAAATGTCACTAACCATGATTTTGATAATCCTGACAATTACTCCCAATTATGGCCAATTTCAAGTTTATGCCAATATACTTATCAAGCCAAATTAGCTAATCCAATTCTGATTTAACATTCTAATTCATGTCAAACTAGACTTATTACTCTAGTTCACAATTCATGTAAATGCTAGATTTACATGTCAATACTAGATTCAAATTAAACATCCTATAATTCTTGCCAAATTTATCCCATTTGCATTTCTATGAACATGCCATAGTACATGTCCCCAATTTATGCCGAGTTTATAACTATGTTTTAGTAAATTTTATATTTTTCCCCAAATCGCATTCCCATCGTTCGTATAATCGTGTTTCAATCTAGATTATAGATAAATCTAGATTCGTAGCAAATAGGGAATGAACCAAAGATGCTATGCGAAAGATAGACATACTAACTGGCATAAAAAGGGTTGAATAACGACGTCGGTTCAAGAACATGGGTAGACCTAACTTAATAGGTAAATTCCCAAGGTCTAAAACCAAGAATAGACAGAGTAGGTTCAAGAACATGGGTAGACCTAACTTAATAGGTAAATTCCCAAGGTCTAAAACCAAAGAAAACCAAGGACAGGCAGAATAAATAATCGGGTTTAGACCCAATCTCATAATCACAAAACTTAAGCAACACTTTCCTAGTCATGAATCATAGGTGTTTAATCCCAGACGTCCTTGTTATGTCATAGGTAATAGTTTATGTTTTCTAATCAATGGCATAGGTTTAGTCAAGGAAATAATCCTCATAGTCACAGTCACAGTCATAGGCAATGTTCGTAGTCATAGGCAATGTCCATAGTCATAGGCAATGTTCGTAGTCATAGGCAATGTCCATAGTCATAGGCAATGTTCATAGTTCCAAGGCATATGGTTCCAAAGTCCATAGTTTCACAGTCACAGTCTTATTAGTCATCGAATCACAACAGATCTTAATTAGGTCCAAAGGTACAAGCACTGATTCAAGTAGAAAGATTAGACATAGTCTTTTATCCCTTTAATTTCATGTCACGAATAAAAACAAAACGTTCAAATCTAAAAATAACTGACTTACAGAGATTAAATTAGAACAGAAAGATGGCGTTGCTAAGATTTGTAGAAAAACAGTCGTTGAAGTCGTTTGGACCTCCTCTTGAATCCTAGCTTGACTTGAACCCCTTCTTGAAAATCTTTTAGCGGCATTTCCTCGTCTTGGTTTATTTTATATTTATTTATATATTTTAGAGGAGGAGGAGAAGCCATGTCTAACAAGAATCTTTGCAGCATAAAGGTAGAAAAGAATTGTGAATGCAGAAGAAGACCAGGGCTGTTTATATAATGTTAGCCGGACGAACCTGGTCAGAAAACGCGACCAAATACAGCAGAACAAACCAGGTGCAGAAAGCTGGAAAAAGCGGGCAGGTCGACACCCGTGTCGACTGGGCAGTCGACATTGGGGGGGTGTCGACTATGCAGTCGATACCCCTGTCGACTTGACCTGGGCGGGAATTTTCCCGCCCTGCCCCCTGCGCGTTTGAATTCGAATTTAACTCTAGTTTAAACTGTTTTGAACTTGGAATTTTCTGAAAACTTTGACGGGCCATATCTTGGTCATACGGACTCCGATTTTCGAAAACTCGGACTCTATTTCACGTATTTTTCCGAGACGAACGCAATGGCGCAGCCCGTTTCCCTTGATTTTGATTTTAACTTTTAATTCTTCCTTGATTTGCGAATCTTAGTGTTACAGAATTACGGGGTGTTACAAGTATACTTCGAAACAATTTCATAAATCGAAATTTTAAGACATACTTAGATATCACATGATTCGAACTTTTCAATTTGTGATCAACATTCTATCAATCCTGCAAGTTGTTACTCGATCAGGCACCCCATAGCTTCTTTTTATGCCAAAATTCAGGATCATGTTCTTTGCAATCCACATCGATACCCAGTCTGCTTCCCATAAACATGCACTCAATTTGGATTAGATTCTAGATCCTTCCCTTTTTTATACATAATTTGCAGCCAATGCCAAATCATCCAGTAAAGGCATACTCTTCTTGTGTGGTACCCATTAAAATGTGCTAAAGATTCATCGTACTCCGGCTCATCCGACTCATTCGACTCATCATCATCATCATCATCATCAAATAAGGATGTATTCTCCGTGTTGTTGTACCTATCGAAATGTTTCATAGAGTAATCATGGCACTTTTATTATAAGAATTTCCAAATAGATTTTCAAATAATATATTAAAATAACTCAAAAAAGTTTTATAAGAAATTCTTTTATCAAAAATAGGATCATATTTATCAGATAATTATGTACTCTCCTTATTGCGGTACCCATCGAAATGTACCAGAGAGTAATATAGAAATATCATGTAATATCTTCAAATTTTTTTACAACATTGTTATATTCATCGAAGTCAATTCATCAAATAATAGTGTACTCTCCTTATTGCGGTACCTATCGAAATGTACCAGAGAGTAATATAGACATCTCATGTAATTTCTTCAAATTTTTTTACAACATGATTATATTCATCGAAGTGGATCCAAGCCACTCACTCAATATAGGATATTTTATCCTATTGCGACCGGCATCCCGTCATCAAATAGGTTGCACTCTACACGGCTTGATACCAACATAGAGTAATAGTTGCCTACCAAAGTTCTAATGTCTATGCCGGCATCCCGTCATCAAATAGGATGTACTCTACTAGCTTGATACCACATAGAGTAGTAGTGCACTACTCAAGATCCATTATCTTATACTGCACATCGTCATCGTCATCCGAAGGTATCCATCGTTGATGGAATAATCAATAAAAATCTCTCATAAGTTTACACAAAGTATTTTCTCAAAGTGCTTTTATACTTTGTAATCATTACTTCCAAATGGATACCATTTTATTTTGGAAAATCCACTCTTTCAACTTCGAAAATCATCTTAAGTATAAACCCCCTTTCTTCTTCTTTTTTGTCAAACACACAGTTCAGTTTGTAAAAATGTTTTTATATAGCAGGTTTTAAAATTTAAAATATATATAATGTAAATATTCCAGATAATTAATCTAAATTCCCAATAAGATTAACTTCGACCAAACCCAATCAAGTAATCAAAAGTTATTTCTGGATTGTTGAGAGATGTTTTAGCAGCTTTAAGCTAACATCACCAGTACTAAACAACTTTAATATCATATTACGTAATGACAACAATTATTTAACTGTACTTTCTCACCTTGGTTTTGCATGAATGTAGCATTCAATTTATTTCTCTTGATCTTCCTCAATTTTATTTGTCCATGCTCATTCAATTCCTTCCTCGACAAGTTATTATTTCATATTCCTTCGAAGCCACTCGGCTGCATCCATTTCAACCTACTACATACCTTCCTCTATGTGCCACTTCATTCCTTCCTTCGTTACTTTACGACTAATCATATGCACTTACTATTTCGTTAAACCACCTCTCTATGTGGTGCTTGATAATGAATCAACACATTATACTTGTTAGTGTAAACATTAGAAGCTAAACACGCAAAATAAATACTACATATAACCTTGGTCAGAGGAATGGTGCCTTATTCTATACAATTTTATTTATCAAATTAGGGTAGCTTCATTTAAAAGTTTCTTGGATGATCTTCTATTCTTATATGGAATTTTATTTAGGCACCTAACCTTTGCTCCGATACCACTTGTGTCGCCCCGGAATTTCGGACTAGTAAAAATGTAACAACCCGTATTTTCAGAACCAATTTAAATTTTTGATTTAAGCTATTTTAAGTAATATGAGAATATAAAGTGGTTATTTTTGTTAAATAAAATTTGAGAATAATTTTAAAATTAGTTTTTATATTTTATTTGACTTAAAACAAACTCATTAAAATTATTAAATTGAGTTACAAGCTTTATTTTGAAAATTTTGAAAATTCGGTTTTTAAATTCATAGCATAAACCTTAAAATGTGAAAATTTGCTAGGAAGCTCAGAATTCGACGAGATAAATTTTTTTCGATTCATAATGACAAATCATTGATGAGTTCCAAAATGCGCATCGAACGGAGTCCGTATGTGGTCGTGCGAAGCAAAACCATTTGTTCAAAAACAAGCAGTCATTTTCCAAAGGAACATTTTGAGACGATCTCAAAATTCAATTCCGTCTTTTATTTGGATTAGTATCATTAAATAATGGTTAAATCCAAAAGGCCATAATTTTTAGAGTTAGCGTGTGGGCGTGCAAGAAGAAAAAGTGTGCTAAAATTGCATTTTTGAACATTATTTGAGCATCTTTGGGAATTTTGACGGAAGGTCAAACGAACTCGGAATTCAACGAAACTTGTTTCGTTGGACTCGTCTTCACATCCACTATCTCTGTACAAAATTCGGGGCAAATGGAGATCGTCTGCATCCGAAAGATCGGAGAGAAACGAGCACAAAATTACTTTTCCTCCTTCTCTTCATTCACTTTTCTCTCTTCCTCTTTTCTTCCTCTTTTCTCCTTAATGGTGAGCTCCTCCACCATGTTGCCGCTGTCACTCCTCCTCCCGTCCACCGCCGGTCACCTTTACCCCTCCTCCTCCTCTTCCTCCTTCTCTCTCTCTTTTTCTACAAACCCTCCTCCAATCTCTAGCTCCCTCGGCCACCATCGCTGCCGCCGCCGCCCTCTAGTCGCTTCCCGCCACCCCTCAGGCGACCGCCTCCGGCCGTAGGCCCCACATAACCCAAAAACCGCTCTTTTACAAAATTCTCGTTTTGCAAATAACCCCCTGTCCTTCTTTAGCCAATAACTCTCAAACCGTGCATTTCTAGCCGAAACTCCACAGTACCAAAGTTGTAAATCACATATTTCTCTTCGATTCAGATATATCACAATCGAATTTTGGAGTTCGAGGCTGCTCGGAAAACGCGTTTGAAGATCGCGGACCTGATGTAATAAATCACGATTTCTGGCGAATTGGTGCATTTTTGGAAGGAAAATCCACTAGGTAAAAGTTGTCCGGAATGACACGTTTGTGTGAGTGACAAAGTTTGATGAAGAATGGAGGTCATATGCGAATTCTAGAGCAAAAGAGGCAAATTCAAGTGTGGGAATGACAAAACGGTGAAGGCACGACGAACATTTTCTACATATGAAGAGTCGCAGCGTTTGGTCTAGCTTCTAGGTGAGAACTCGCTCACTAAATAATTTTTTTAAGTTATTATGTAGAAGTTAGTTAGACATTTCAAGTTGCAAGTTAGATATTGCATCATGTAGTTATATTCCCCTTTGCATGTAATATCATTTTTGGAGTTCAACACATAAACTCTTCACAAATCCCTTGCATTAGAAGTGTTGTATGGATATTAGCAACACTCGCATTTCATATGATATGGATGGACACTTGTGGCGCCTTAAATGGCATTGGATGTTGAATATTTGTTTATTTATGATTATGGTGCTTGCATTGTGTGTGATTGATGGTTGATGATTGGTATTGGTTGTTTATGGCACAAGCCAAGTCAAGAGAGGGGTAATGCATAGACATTATTTCGATGCTACAAAATAGCGCTGTTATAATGGCGATTTTTTTTAAAATAGCGATGTATAAAATTATAAATGCAATAGTTGAAATTCAAATAAATATTCATCTACAAGTCGGACGACTTGTTTGTGTATACCTATTTAAGTGATATTGATTGGGACGATAATTTGTACACATGACCCAAGTGCACAAATAATAATCAATATTTGTTGCATGAAAACCCCACACAGGTATTGGGATGATATTTTACATACACTGATCCCAATTGTTTAGTTGTATGCCAATCGATTGATTGACAGATTGTTGTGAGCGTTATTTATTTATTTTAATGCTCATACAATTGTAGAATTAATGCACTCTGGATAATGTTTGGATGTTTAATGATTATTTATCATTGTTGTTGAATACATGTGATGTATGAAATCCATATAACTAAAATTATATGGTAATTGATTGAGTCACATTCCAATTCGAAAATAACAAATATTTTACATAATATTCATTGAAGAACTAAATTATGATTTTGATATCCGATTTTGGATGGACATAAAAATATTCAAATGCGAAGCCGAGTTAAATAGTTAAATGCCATTTTAACTCGAATAGGTTTACCAATCGATTTTATTTAATTTATAATGAATACGAAAAGGAAATGGATTTTCAAATCAGATACTTTGAAAATATTATTGTTTTGACATTATACTAGTAAGGAATATTCAGTTTTGATTTGAAATTGAAATGGAAATCGGAATCGTTTCAAAATGAATTTATAAAATACATTTTGAATAGAAAACGACGAAGTATACATTATATATATATATATATATATATATTTAAATGGTTTGAATAGAATGCACCGCGCAACGACCGCTTACGAATTTCAACCATTAACTTCGAATTGGCATAACGGGAGATCCTACCTTTGGATTTTCCTAAAACTGGAACCGTTGGGTTCGTATCGAAAAAATATTTCAAATGAATATATGAGATTTAAATTTGAACGGTTATATTTGAAGATATGTCCAAATCAGTTTTGGAAAGCAGTCGCTATGAATGCAGTTCGGTGGCAGATATTGGAAACCGACTGTAAGGGCCTTGTAAAAATTAACAAAAAATATGAATAAATTATGAAAAATCATAATAAATGATTTGAAAATGTTTTTGGATGAAATATTCCATATTTGAAAAGATAAAAGAAATTTATTTGAATGAACTAGTTAGAATGGAGAACCGAAAGAAATTATATGGTTTTAAAATAACCAGAATTTTCCAATGTATGAATTGAAAATGATTTGAATGGAAATAATCTTCAGAATATTTCGATATTGGATTCCGTGATCATACGGATATTGCCCAGAAATTTGGAAGATATAGATATCGTTATTCCCAATACGATATCCGTTAGTTTCAGAATTTGATATTGAATATAAGTCAATATAATTTCTATTTAGAGCATTTATTTAATATCAAATAAGATTTTAGTTTTGTCGTGAATGGTGTCTTTAATAATACTGTTCTTAACCCCAGTTGAGAAAAAAATAAATCTTTTAACCAAGATTTAATGAAATTTTCTAAGATAAGATTTTCCAATTTAATATATTAAATTGGAATTGAATGGAATTCGATTTTGTGATAATAGAGATGAGCTTCTGTGAATGAAGATCGTTACTATTTATGGAATTTAAAAGGCCTAGTCGTTATTCCATTTATAGTATTAGTTTGGCTAATTTATATCGTTTATTTGTTGTTGGATTTCCGTGAAGATTCCATTTTTATAGAAGAGGATTTTGGGTTTATTATGAAATTAGTTTTAAACGATATTTGTTCTTTAACCCCATTAAAGACAGGATTGATTTCCTAAAGTTGAATAATCATTAAATAATGATTTTTGGAAGATAAAAACTTAAAGAAGTTTTAATAAATCTTTAAGTAGATTAAAATGAGAATGGGATAATTAAATTTATCGAGTTCATGAAATGATCGAGAATGGAGTATCACCAGTTTTACTCCAGGCGATAGTTAAATTTTTAATTAGATTTGAACGTGAAATGATAATTAAATTTACCGATAGCACCGTGGGTGTTAGATATGGAGTACTTCCAGTTTTGCTCCATGGGATGAATAGGTTGGGATTGGGATATATAAACGATTACTTCGGTAAGGCTCGGTAATCCCAACTAATTTTATAAATCTTAATTTAGTTTAGAATTGTTAAAGGACAAAAAAAATCTATTGAAATTGATATCCAAAGGAAGATCAAAGAATAAGTTTAAAAGAATTTATCTGGTAAAATTAACCGAAAACTTTCCCAAAAGATTTGAATATTTGAATAAAAGAATATTCTGAATTGGAATGAGGCGTTTAATATGTTTTTATAGCACTTTATTAATTATTATAAAATACGCGAGTTATTCGGAAAGACCAGGTTTATCTCATTCTGAATAACTGATATGGCAACTAAAAGTCGATGATGAAGACGATGGTTGAAGACCGGAGATCTTTACATCATTTAGATGATTACTGATGTCTTAATTGGGTTGTACCCCCAAGACAAGGTAATAAGTGGTAATTGTCCATATGTACTTGGAGATCGACTGGATATGCGAGGACCGCTCTCTTGTATTGGACATATGGGACGAGGAATGAGGTGCCTCCGGTTTCGTTCAAACCCAGAACGAACTTGTAAATGGATGTGTGTCTGACATTGGATTTCATTTTGTGTTGATTGATTTCTATTAAATATATATCTGTTTGGTCGCAGAGAATTTATTCTCTTGCTTAACACCCTTCTCTGAGACGCACGAGCTTGGAGGTTATTTATCGATAGACATCAGTTGTATGGCATGAATTGTCAATGTGGCATGCTAAGATGTAAATGATCAAGGCTTTTGTTGAAAAGCAGAGTTTTGTGGATGATGATCAAAGAACAGCTTTAAGTAGCATAGCTTTGTGTACAGAGTTAATTTGCGAGCCTCACACTCGGTATGAGTCAAAAACGGGATGAGAACCTCAGGGAGGACATGACGTTTCTTTCTAGCTAGAAGTGATGTCTTGGTATGGAGCCCAGACATTTTTACTTATGTGGATGATGGAATGAGGCGCCTCGGATATTGAGTCTCTAACAGCTCAAAGATAGGTTCTATAGGACTGCAAAACATGTGTTCAGAAATAACCAATCCACTAAAGTAAGTGTGGACCGACCATGTCGCCAACTAGGGTTGCCCGTAGTGTGATCCTGAGGCATTTGCTAGAGTGTCCCCAAACCAGTGAGGAAGATCCCTTGCCTCGACTCATGATGGAAATCCGACTTCCAATATGTGACTTTTCAGTTTTAGTTGTAAGCCTATATGGCAACATAGTAGGATAGGGTACTATGTCGTCTATGATTGATACATTTATATTTGAAGTTGATTTCTTCGCTTATAGTAATAATAAAATATAAGTTTCGCGTACCAAGTGTATTTGGCCATTATAAGGTAAAACTCTATCCTCTGGTTTGTGTTTGCATTGTGTGATGGGACCTGAGTCTTATAATGGCTTCATTTTTCCTTTTAGCATTGTGCTGTTTGTTTTATGGTATTCTCAGGAGAAAACCCATTCCGTGTTATACGGCGTGGTCCCTTGATTTACACAACTTTAAAAATAAAGTTAATAACTGTTTTAGTTCTCACACCATTCCCATGACTGACTCGGTGTTTCTAACTAAACTCTGGGTGCCCACATTTTCCACACGGGAAGCTAGTAATTTTGTTTTTTCGCAGATATTTCTTTTCCCAGGATCCTGGATTACAGCTGGGGCTATATTCGAAAAGCTTTGTATCCGTTTATTTTTTTCAATGTGGTAGTTAATGTATTCCCGCTGTGCATTGTATTTATGTATATATTTTCCGATGTTTTTGTAATTTAAATCTCTGATATTTTTCTGCTATATATTATTTGAACTCTGATATATTCTTGTATTCTAATGTAAATTGTTGTAATAGCAATGAAATGTTCTCATTTTTGTGTTCTGATGCGTCATGTTCTCAAAACAATCCAGGCACCTCCATCTCTTCGGGGATCGGGTAAGTCTCGGTCGTCTCATTAAATTGCCGAAAATCCTTCCGTCCGAAACAAAAAATGACAATTACCATTTTATTTGATAAATATACAACATCACTAAATGCTTTGGATAAAATTTAATAAATACGACTTATCTAATTAACCGTTTGTGCTTAAATGTAAATCTACCATTGTTCCACTCTAATGAGATGGACATCAATATTCATTCCTGCACACTTAATAAACATATTAGCATGGCTTAATAATAAACATGAAAAAATGCACCAATATAAGATGAAATATCAAATAATAAACAAAAAATATTTTATTTATAAAGTAGCTACGTTAGTACCCCATGTGACTGCCTACGTAGCTTTATCTAATTGGGTAAGCAATTAGATACAGGATCAAGCCAATGTAATTTACATCAAACATTTAAAAATAATTACTTCTAAAAATACTTTTTAAATCAAGTAAAAATACTCTGCTAATAATTGGTTTAAAGGATATCACTTGTAAAACTTCATTTCATAAGATAAACATCTTTTATTTTACATACGAATCTCAAATCACCTTTATATCCCTCTAATATATGTTTGGAAAGATCTTCAAAGATTGAACTAAAATAGTCAAGTTCAATACCATTCATACCTCGTCAATACACACCCTATTCATACCTCGTTTAAACACTAATCATACCTCGTTAAAACACACACTATTCATACCTCAATGAAACAGTATTCATACCTCGTTCACACACTATTCATACCTGGTTTAAACACTATACAAACCTCGTTTAGACTATTCGTACTTTGTTTAAACATTCAACTACTAGACATCGTTTCCAGAAATGTACGACAAGTTTTGGGTGGTTTATAATGATTTTAGACTAGAAACGACTTACTACAGCGTTTCTGGGATGCTATGAAAAGTTTTGCGTAGCTAATTATGCTTCCTATTCAAAGAAAGATAGCATTTTAAAACGCTACAAAAAGTTCTAAAATTCAGCTTTTCAGCCAATTTTTTGGCAAAATGTTTGATGCTATTTCTCTATGATAAAAATAGATTTTGACTCCAAATTTTCTAAGAAGCTCTCTTACTCTACTTGATTATCATAAAAGGAAAACCCCAAAATCATTTATCAGTTTAATATATAAAATCAAACAACATGAGACATTTTATCAAGTCCATTTCGGGCTAATTTTTACCTGATCTTGTGTCTGATTTTCAGGTATTCAAACGATCGAATTAGAAAAAGTAATGCAAGTGAAAGTTGTAGTCGTTTGAATTAGCTCTCCAAATTGATTAGGAAATCGAAATTGCATCGAGAATTGCAAAAGTTATTCCCAAAATACCAGATGTCATTTTCAGTGATTCGGGTTCTATCGTTTCTTCGTAATTTCACAACTTTTCTTCAAAATATGAAATGAATACACAAACTTAAATAGTTTTTCTCACCTTATACTTGTGCCTTTATCTTGTGTTTATTCTCTAGGTTTCTCCCAAACTTCTACTCTTTATCTTACTTTTGTTTTTCATTTGTGAACGCATGATATGAAATAAACCTTTCCACCCTTTATATAGTAGTTTTCAAGGCTAGTTTGGTGATTTAGTTTTGGACAATTGTCCTCCTTATCTTCATGGAAGCTCCAAGATGAAGAAACATGCCTCCTTAGGTGTCTTTAGATGTTTCTACACATGGACACCTAACATGTTTATGTGTCATTATCTTATTTAATTCCAAGACATGTGTTCTATACATTTGATGGCACGTGTCCCTATCATTTTAAGCCATTTTTCATATTCTAGAATATATAAACATATACCGTTTGTATTTTACTTATACGCAATGTACATACGCATATATGGTTTCTTCTAATGTTACTACATGCACATGATGTTCCAACAACTTTTAATAAGTAAAACGTCATTTATTGCCAAAACTGATTTCGGCCACATTCGATTTTTCTTCGAACTACTTATCTTTATAAATAAAAAACTCAACAACATATTTTCTTTGTACATCAGAAGTTAGCTTTTCTCTTTACAAATGAACTCTATATATATAGGTGAAGCAGAGCTTCTTTAAGAAACCACTAAAAACATGCTTCAAATAGAAGTTATTAATACTTTGACTTATAAGAGAAGCCACAAGGGCATGATTATACTTCTAAGAGAAGATACTAATACTTAGGCTTCTAAGAGAAGCCAATAAAATTTGGCTTCTAAGAGAAGCCACTAAAATCCTATCGTTCTTCTTTCTTAAGACACTTGTCCATCATCATTTATGCAAACCATAAGATAACGACACATGCCTACTTAGGTGTCCTAAGATGTTTCTACACATGGACTCCTAAAAGGGTTATGTGTCCTTATTCTTTTTCTTTTAGCTTACATGATAAGCTTCTTATTTTAAATTTATTTTCCCTTACATGAATACATATATTCATGTTTAGCAACCTTGCTAACTTAATATATAACGTGTGTTAGCATGCATGAGATTGTCATGACCTTTCTGATAAGTTTTAGTTGATGAAATGTCAAGAATTTGATAAATGACTTCCGGCCACATTTTCAATTTCACATCGAATTAAATATTTTTTTACCCTAGTTTTTAAAAAACTATTTCACTATAACTCTTTATTATTTAAAAGAAATTTATTTTAGTTGCAAGTCATCACTTCGATAGTTAAAATTTACTCATAAATTCAAGCGGTAAATTTTCGGGTTGTTACATACGAAATTCTGGGCGAGCACTGGGGATACGAAATTTTGGTGGCCGGCTACAAGGGATACGAAATACCTGGGGTGGTGCCCTACCCCTACCTACTCCCACCAAACCACTCCACTATAAATACCTCTTGACCTTGCACTTCAAAGTGTTGGAATTTGGTGATTTGACACCTCTAGAGAGCTCCAAATAGCCTCTTTAATGGCATCTCCACTTTGAGAAGGAAGAAGGGCAAAAGTGTCTTTTATTCAAAATATTAATATATGATAATTATGACATCATATAACTTAGAGATGTATGTAGAGAGATGTCATGAGATGTTCTCAACCTCGTAACTCTTTTTTATTAATAATATTCCAGCGACTCTTCTAAAGTGGATGTAGGTCTCTCGCGAGGCCGAACCACTATAAATCTCTTGTGTTATTTATTGCTTTCCGCACATACTTTTTCGACCAAAACTATAATTCCTAAGTAATTGGAATCTTAGGTGTTTACGATATTTTTTTTCCCGTCAACATTATGGTGCTTTCACTGAGAAAACTCGGATTTGTTTCTTTGTCACACATTGCCGTCTCAACTTCGACGAGCTTTAGGTTACTTTGCTAAAACCTGCTGAAGCTGGGGCTTCCCAGCAACCCCAGCCAACAGATATCCAGGCTACAACTGAAACCCATCCTTCCCTGGACCCTCGAAGCTCCCGCGACACAAATAGATATCCGCATGCTTAGCGAAAAATATGAGAATACATCCGTCGAACTTAATCAGGCGTTGAGAAATAACATCGACTTTATGCTCCAACTTCAGGAAAGTCAGTGCGCCGTTACTCGACTTCAGCTTGCTCGGAAACTTCCTCTTCCGAGTCGAGGGGCCCACATCAAAGAAGGAGATTCAGTCTTATCAACAATGTCGTCGTCTGTATCAACGCCCTGGACAACGACAATGGTAATCGCTACGCCAATGGCAATGGAAATGGAAACGGCGACCTAACTACGTCACTTATAGCGAGGGGGCACAGTATCGAGACCGTTCCTGACTAATTATCAATGATGAATCGGGTTTGAGCAACCGACTCTCTCCTTAACAGAACCCGACTGCCGCCATTCAGGATCATGGACCTACTCTCCCAACGGCCTGCGTTTTTTCAGAACAAGATGTGCATCAATCCGCTCAGCCTCATCGCCCATACCAAAACCCGATCATTGGTATTGAGGATATGGAAGAAGATGAACTAAATGTGCATCATAGAAGGCGACCACGGAACAGAACTCTCAAAGCCCGCTAGCGCCAATGGATTCCACCAGCTAACCTGCATCCAATTTATCTCCCAAACATGGTCTGAAGGATCATGAGAGAAATGCGAGGAAATGCCAATGACTCATGGGAGGCCCAAATCAGGCGGAATCCTTTCACAAGGAGGATACAAGAAGCCGAATGACTGCGACGCTTCAGCTTGCCACAAATGCCACTCTATGGTGGCAGGACCAATCATTGTGCCTTCCTAAATCTCTATGAATGGCAAATGGATTCTAGCCGGGCCGGTGACCCGGTCAAACACAAGTGCTTCCCGGTTTTCCTTTCAAGAACAGCCTTACTCTAGTTCTTGCGCCTTTCGCTCTATTCTGTCAACAACTTCGGCCAGCTTGCTACATAATTAGTTAAGCTGTTCGAAATGCATGTGATGACTCTGAAGAATGCCCTCACTCTGTCTAATCTATACCAGGGTCCACCCGAGTCACTTAAGAGCTATCTCTCGCGATTTAATGTCGCCCTTGCCGAGGTAGATGACCCCGATCCTTGCACCGTGCTTTTCCAACTTGCAAAGGGAGTCCTTCCCACTTAAGAATTCGGGGCTTGGATAGATAGAAAGTAGCCTAAGAGTCTCGACGCTTTCTACGAAAAGGTCGGAAAATTCCTTTGTCAAGAAGAAGCGAGGCGAAACCCAAACTCCCGGACCAACTCCTCCAACAACCTGCACACCGATACCATCGATGACAGCACCAAAGGAAAATTAGTAGGCGGACCTTTCGAAGAAGACAAGACGACAGGGCCTTACAAACCAAAGCCAGGTAACGGCAGATAGGGCGGCCGTAACAACAACCAGTTCCCAGCGGACCCCAAGAGGCCTGACCGCTACCAAGCTTACGAGACCTACACTCCATTGAACAAAAACTTAGAGACGATATACATGGAAACCTGCAATACGCTCCCATATAAAAAACCATACTCCAAAGAGTTTACTAACCAAGAAAATAATATGGGCAAGTACTGTCGGCTCCACGACATGTATGGACACAATACCAATGAGTTTCAACAGCTCAGGGACGCGATCGAAAAGCTTATTTGTGAAAACCGCCTTGAGCAGTATGTTAAAGAACCTTCCCCTCCCAAGGCAAATTCAGATCCTCCGACGCCAGCACCCACCAAGCGACCCCTGGTCCGTTTAACCTGAGGCAGGGGATTGTGATAAAAAATATTTGTGGAGGGACATACCCCACACACGATAGTTTTCAAAAAATGGAGGAGTATGTGAGTTCTATAAAACATGCCACCTGTGAGGCCTGCTCCACTCCAGACGAATCCGTCCCAGCCAAACTTCAGAAATCTATGCGGGACGACGTCATCTTCCGCGAATTAAAATTCTATGGGAATTGACATCCCAACTACAGATCCTCTCGTAATCACAGCTCAGATTGGTTCTGCTTCCGTCCGAAGGATATTGATTCACTTAGGAAGCTCGGTCAACATCATTTTCAAAGCTGCCTATGATCAGATGAAGTTAGAAACAAAGTACTGAAAACCGAGTCACGCCACGATTCACGGCTTCAATGGAACTTCCAGCCATCCAGTAGGAATGATCGATTTACCAATTGAACTTGGCAATAGGGATCGGAGCCGAGTCTGAGTCCTAACATTCATGGTGATCGACGTTGTCTCCCCTTGCAATGTTTTCTTTGGACATCTCTTCCTCATAGAAATCCGGATCTGCATGTCACCATGGCCCATCCTAATGAAATTCCAGATGGAAATGGGATCGGGACTATTAGAGGTGACTAAGCAAATGCTAGAGAATGTTATGCCATAGAATGGAAGAATGCACGCAATAAGGACATGGTTATGGCTATGCCTCCGCCCTCTTGCGCCAAGACCATGTCCGCAGAGCAATCAATGGCGTCTAGGCCTTGGCTCAGGCGCCACTACCGTCTTTCCGACAATCTTGATCCAAAGAGGGACGAAGAGCACGAGTACAAAAGGCTACTCCAGTTGAACCTTCTATGGACGTCCCGATCAACCCGATGGTCCATCAAGAGTACTGGAAATAGGATCGCAATTTCCCATAATAAGAAAAGATCTCGTGGATTTCTTAAGGGCTAACCTAGATGTTTTTGCTTGGACTCACTTGAACATGAGGGGCATCGACCCTGCAATTGCTTGCCACTATTTAGGTCTGGATCCTACGATGCCTCTGGTCAAGCAGAAACACTGCTTCTTGGAATGCGAAAGGTCCAAAGCACGCAAGGAGCAGGTAGACCGCCTACTCAACAATAACTTCATCCGCGAAGCCGACTACTCGAATGGGTCTCCAACCCAGTTCTGGTTAAAAAAGCTAACGGTAAGTGGCAAACTTGTGTCGACTTCTCTGACTTAAACAAGGCATGTCCCAAGGATAACTTCCCACTTCCGAAGGTCAACTGAATCGTTGATTCGACCGCCGGATACCAGCTATTGTCTTTCATGGACACCTATTCAGGCTACAATCAGATTCCAGTGTGTCTTCCGATCAGGATCATACCTCTTTCTTAACCGATCTTGGACTCTACTGTTATCACGTCATGCCTTTTAACCACAAGAATGCAGGGCCACTGGTCAACGAATGATTAATCGCCTTTTTAAAAACCAAATTGGGAAATACATGGAGGTATATATGGATGATATGCTGTTAAAATCCAAAATATCAAGCGACCACGTCCATGACCTCTCCGAAATGTTTGATGTCCTCTGCCAATACGACATAAAACTCAATCCTCTTAAGTGTTGCTTTGTAGTCACCTCAGGAAAACTCTTTGGTTTCATCATCAACTCCCGAGGCATCGAAGCTAACCCCAACAAAATCAAAGCTATTCGGGATACTCAAGCCCCTCAGAACATCAAAGATGTCCAAAGCTTAAACGGTAAGGTTGCCGCTATAAGTCGGCTCATCTCTAAGGCTACCAACAAATGCATTTCTTTCTTTGACTTACTTCGAAAACGGAAGCGCAACTTAGTATGGATCCCAAAATGCGTTACCGCATTCGAGGACCTTGTGAATCACTTAGAGCGACCACCTATCTTGTCCAAACCCATGGACCATGAGGACTTATATGTTTATTTGGTTTTTTCCATGCAGGCAATCAGCTCGACACTAGTACGCATCGAAGACCGTATCCAGCTTCCCGTTTATTACATCAGCAAAAGATGGATGGGGGTAGAAAAGAGTTATCCGAGGATTGAGAAACTAGCCTACTGCCTACTGATCTCTTCTCAAAAGCTACGGCCATACTTCCAGTATCACCCCATAAAACTCTTCACTGACCAGTCACTTCGACCAATCTTGCAGCGATCTGAAGCATCAGGATGACTATTGAAGTGGAACATAGAGCTGAGTCAGTTTGAGATAACTTTCATCCTCCGTCGAGCTATCCTCAGACAAGCTCACCGATTTTATAGTAGAGTTCACCACTCCCAAGGAGACTCCAACAGAGAACACTGAAGCTTCCGACACTCAATGGAAGTTATTCTTGTACGGGTCCTCCAACAACAAATGTTCTAGAGCCGGAGTCGTGGAACGCCTGATATGCTATGCATCAAAGCTCAACTTCCCTGCTACCAACAATGACGCAAAGTACGAGGCCTTGATAGGCGGACTTAGAATAGCGATCAAATTCAAGCTAACGACCGTCCAAATCTTCTCTGATTCACCACCCATTGTGTTCCAGCTACAGGGAGAATATCAAGCTTAGAGGGAATGGCTCACCCTATATCTGACCTAGGTTCCGGAACTACTCGCCAGCTTCGACCACTTCGTCATCACGTACATTCCTCGAGAACAAAACGAAAAGGTGGATTTTCTTGCCAAACTGGCAAGCTTCGAGGATTCACAGCTAATGGGATTCACCCCAGTCGAAGTGCTTGATTCGCTAAGTATCAAGCAAATGCAAACCGAGGTGGTCATGAACGCCGGAACCGAACCTAAATCCTGGATGACATGAATCAAGAACTGTCTGCAACGTGGGACCCTCCCGGGATGCTACAAAGAAAGACGAGCGCTCGCTCGCCAGTCGGCTCGCTACCTTCTCATGGATGGAGTACTCTACCGCAGAGGCTTCTCTATCCAATTATTAAGGTGCGTAGCCCACAACGACGCCGATCGTGTGTTAACGGATGTACATAAAGGCGAGTGAGGTGACCACACTGGAGGACAAACCTTGGCAAGAAAGATCATCAGATATGGCTACTTCTGGCCCACGCTCGATCAAGATGCCGCAGACCATGCTTGTAAGTGCGACAAATGCCAGCGTTTCTCAAAGATTCCGCGAACCCCGCCTACCAAATTGACACAAATGGTTAGTCCTTGGTCGTTTGCTATGTGGAGAATGGATATCATCGGGACTCTTCCTATGGCTAGAGGCAAAGCACGTTATGCTATCGTCGCAGTTGATTACTTTACCAAATGGGCGGAAGCCGAAGCTCTCGCCATGATCACCGCTAAGAAGGTAATCAACTTCGTCATCCGCAACATCATCACCTGCTATGGAGTCCCTCAGGCCATCATCTCCGTCAATGGAACCCAATTTGAGAGCGCGGAGTTCAAGACCTTCTGTTAGCAACACAATATCGAAAAGAGATTCTCGGCAGTAGCTCACCCTGAAGCCAATGGGCAAGTCGAGGTTGTTAACAAAGTGATCAAATCCATCATCAAAAAGCATCTGTAAATGGCGGTGGTAGGTGGGAAGATGAGCTCCCCATGGCCCTATGGGCCTACCGGATCCCCAACAAGTCTGCCACCGGACACACTCCCTTCGCCCTTGCCTACGGATCTGAAGCCGTCATCCCCATTGAACTCTAGCTTCCATCTCATTGAGTCACCTACTATGATCCAAAAATCAATCAAGACTTGCTTATGGAATCACTCGATTTACTCGAGGAAAAAAGAAACAAAGATGAACTCAGAGCTGCCGCCCAACGACAATGAGTGGCTCAATACTTCAACTCCAGAGTCTATCCTAAGTATCTCAATATTGGCGACCACGTCCTAAAGCGGGTCTTTCCCCCTTCGACCAGACTCGGTCCTCGCAGGGAAGGCTTGTACGCCATACAACATAAGCTCACGAATGGAACCTTCAAACTTATAACCGTGGACAGAGCTGAGATTCCAAGGGGATGGAACAACGAACATTTCTGGTGCTACTTTACATAACTTAGTGTGCAGTTGTCTATGCTTTCCAATAATGTTTTTCTTATGCAGTTGTCTATGCTTTCCAACAATGTTTTTCTTTCTTGCATTTCAAACATTGTAAAGGATATTACTGCCAAGTTATTAGTAGAAATGATGTTCAATTTCCTGTCTCCCTTCCACGTTTACTCCTTGCACGATATGTTTGATTAACTACCATGGCTGACTTGCATATGTGAACTCTCAATCACCACTGACATCAAATAGAACCCCGAGCACGGGAGTCGGCATCGCTACTCGAGTCCCTGGCCTGTGATGCGACCAAGTATAAATAACCTCTAACTCGAATCTCGGCCTAGCACCGAGACCGAGTATAAATCGTTCCACGCTCAAGTCCCAGGACTTGGAGGCAGCCCATCAGCCAACCCAATGCGAGACTAACCACTCGCATGGCTTCATCCAACCCCTCGGGTCGGGATTCGGGAGTTTGTCGAATCTCGGCGTAGCACCGAGACCGACATTAAATCCATTTCTCCCCAAAGCTCTAAAGGCTTAGGTGCAGCCCATGGCCACGATCGGACCTTATGGGCTGATGATCCGGGATTTCTCCGATGAATAAACGATGTCGTCGCTCGCAACCCGAACGAACGACAGAAGAGCAAAAACAATGGACGAATCACGACGTCCTCGCCTTCACTCTACTTGGAACTAATATCGGGCAGTCCAAGGCAGAAGGCGTCTGGCTTAGTTTCGCAACTACAGGTTTCCTAAGCTAAGGGAAACCTACTGAAACCAGCGCTCGATCTCCATGGAACTAGGCATGCCCCAGAGTGGGATCTCTAATCACATTCCTGTCAAGTGTAACTATAAGTACGCTTATGCAAGTACAGGACGATAGATAACATGAGAAGAACATTTGAACACTTAACATGAGATGCGATTTTTTACTAATCCATATTTAATTTCACATGCACACACTAAATAAAAAATATGTCTAACATTCTCCTTTTTCTAGTGATAGGGTGTACATGAGAACCACACTGTGTCTTTAAAAACCAAAAGCGAGGGTCGTACTCGCATATACTATCGGCCTCCATAACCAAAATAGTGGTAACATGTACTATAGTTTCTAATGCTAATCATGCCTTCTTCTTCTTTTTTTGCAGCTTCCGCACTAGACGACTCTCCACCTGTGATGGGCCTCTTCTTTCCTCATCCTCTCTTTTGTCCTCTTCCTTTTGTAGGGGTCGCCGACTCATGAGAGATCGAGAGGTGCCACTCGCCTTCACCTTCGCTAATTGAAATCTCCGCGATCTCGGTAGGAATGGTGTGCGGCAATGGCTTGGGTGCATTTCCCGCAGCAAGGGCCACCACAATGTCACTCTTTCCCGGGACCTCCTTGACTTCCCACTCCGCTTTCTCCTTTGCCTCTTTGACAACCCGTCTATCAGCCAGATTCTACGACTTAAGCTTTGCGACATCATCAACTTTGAGCTTCTTAAGGGTCTCGGTGGACCCCTACTGGGCTTTGTCATCCTCCCTCTTTTTATAGGCCTCATCGACAGCCCTCTTCCTCTCCGCCTCATCATCGGTTTTCCACTTCTCAGCTATGGTAGTAGCCCTTTCCTCAGCATCTTTCCTAGCCTTTGCATGGGCCTCTTGTATAGCAGCCTCATCCTTCCTTCTCTTCTCCTCTGTCTCCTCGCAGTTAGACATCATCTGGACCTTCATGGTATCCAACATGACCTGCATTGAAGGTACGTCAGCATACACTGGGCCCATCGCATGAGCGTTCTGGCCATTCACCACCTCTCCTTCCACAATAAGTCCTTCATAAACAATGGACCCAAGACTAATGTCCGAATAAGTGTCCAACAGATCGCCTGCCTCTACAAGCTGCGTCCCTTGCGGTCCTGGCCCGGATTAGGTTGTTTGGGGGAAGCATGGGG
Source organism: Allium sativum (assembly GCA_030737875.1). Lineage (NCBI taxonomy): Eukaryota > Viridiplantae > Streptophyta > Magnoliopsida > Asparagales > Amaryllidaceae > Allium > Allium sativum. Next base: position 461,711,695 of record CM060915.1, on the reverse strand, counting down.
AAAAGCCCGGTGTCATAGTGGTTCCAGGAAGGGATGCACAGTAAAAACTCAACCTTGTATTCCGCAAATTTGGTAATCACATCATCTTCAGGAATACATGGTAACGGGAATTTACCTACGGTCAGATATGGTGTAGGAATGATGGGAAGTGTGCTTGTCATAGCCGATAAAGTGAACCTAGTTTCTCCCAGTCTCGGATACTTAGGATTATACTCCGTCGAGGCCCAAGCCAAAGCTGCGGGATCACTAGTTGTGGAAGGTTCAGGGGCCGACAAGAGATTCTTCCCGCAAACGACTCCGCTACAACCACACTCTCACTAATAATAGACTTCCCTTTTTTGCGGTGAGCCTCGCCAATCTCTCATTATCTGCATCCTTCTACAACAGTCTCTTCCCTTCGTCTATATTTTCACGCTCTTTGTCGTTTAGGAGCCCAGTCATAAATTGGCGCTCATCCAAAGCCCCCACGCCTACTTGACGTAAATAAGCTTCATATGGAACCAGTTATCCCAGCTCCGAGCCAGCTCTCGGGATAATCCTCGACCCATGAGAGTCCGCGAAATTTTAGGATTTTAACGTACATATTTCGAATATGTTCCACCAAGGATGCCTCCACCCGAAATTCAGTATCCTCCATCTCCTCCCTCAGCTGCTCAACCTCTCTCAGATGCTCGGCCTTTAATCCATCTGCCAAGCTCAGCACATCCCTATTGCTAGCCTCGGTATCCTCCTTCGGTTTCTTCGTCGCCTCAAGTTGCCTCCTCGGCTCAATAACCTCGGCTTTCTCCGCCTTTAGCCCCTCGTTCTCAGCTCTCAATGCATCGTTGTCATTCTAAAGTTGGGTTACAGGCTTATGGTCCTTCTGCAGCTAGGCATACGCTTTCTCCCAATCGGCCTTGTATTTTTTCATGGTCGTATATTCAGTAGTCAGAGAGGCCACCACATTCTTGAAAGTTGAGTCGACATGTGTGGCCTCCTTCTTCAGTATCTCGTATGTGCGCTTCATCTCCACTACAAAAGCAATACTAAGAATTAACATCTGAAAGTATAAAGGATAATGAAGAAATTTTTAAAACACAAGGAGCAGATCTACCTATTTCCTTCTCCATGTTAGCGACAGTGGTCCGCTCGGCATCAATAGCCAGCCTCTGATAGATGAGCTCTAAGTTTTTCCTCCTAATCAGTTCTGAAAGATGGTAAGAATAACTAGTAAGCTCGTTGGCCTGATGATATGAAGCCCTTACGTGCATCTATATCTCCCTGGAATTCCATGCAGGAAGTGGGCTGAGGTCAGAAAGGAATATCAGCTCGTCGAAATAATGCTTGGGAAAATTTTGTTTCATCAACGCCTTCCTTTCATCCATGGAAAGCTCTTGCCTCTCAGGCTCCACCAGATTTTTTTCCCTGTTGTTATAGTCGCTCCCGCCAACCTCGAGTGACTAAGCGATAACTCCTTCCCCTTAAAAACTTAAACGGGAGCCAAAGGCGTTGTGAGTGAAGGAGCTGTCGATAACGAATGCCTTGAGCCACCCAAATCGAGTTGGGAATCTCCCATATATACTCAGACATAAGGAGGAGGAGGAGATCACGAATGCCTATCTCGATGATGACTCTCACCGCTGCGATCTCGTGGAGATAGGGAGTCACCATATAAGCTTGTTCCCCTCCAAAAGCTATCAAAGAAGGTGTTTCTGGGATATCGGCGACCAACATGCCCATATCCTCGCCCTCTGCGTCCTCTAGCCATATCACTTGCCAAAGAAGCAAGGTCAAAGTCAGATACCTCATACACATGAACAATATATGTGTTATGAAGTGTTTATGTGTGTATGCCCTAAGTGTTCTCTTAACAAACCAGATTGTGGTCCGCTCGAAGGAGTCAACCCCTCCGCAGTCAAAGTTAGCTCTTCTATACTTGTCGTACCAAGCTAAGGAGACAAGTCTATGGGAAGTTTATTAAGATCGTCAAATTAACCCTCTGCCTCAAGTGAAATGGTGGTCCCTGAAGAAGTCATAGAGGATTGTGGCCTGGTCGATGTTTCTCCCCCCGCCTCTCTTATCGAAGGCGAGACAGGAGCATCTAACGGACCCTTATACCGAGAAACTATCTCCTCACCGCTGGCCTCATCTCTACCGTTGTCTCCTTATGACTTAGCAACCTTTAGCGGTTTAGGCCCAGCAGAGGGCATCTTTCTCTTTCGACTAGGAACTCCTTTGTCCTTCGTCGCCTTCTCCTTCGGCCCACTGCCTGTGATAGCAGGCCTAAATATAGCCCGATCGTCAGGGAGCAGCCCTGCCCAACGAAAGTGATCCTGACTTGTGACTGTTTCAGTGGAACGCGCCTCAGTCAGAATCGCTCGTAAAGTCTCAAGACGTTGTTGGTACTCGGTGTCGGTTGACACCTCAGGATTCCTTATCATGATTAAAACAAAATCGAATATAAGACATTGAATCTGCAAACTTTATAGTAAAAAGCAGAGTCGAAGAAAGCTTTCTTCCTTCCAGCCATCTCCTCGCAAATCCAGGGGACAATGCACGAAGAACCATTCATGCTTGAATACTGATGGCTTGGGCCATGTCCCGACAAATAATTTAGTGGTAGCCGAAGCTTCTAGGAAGAAATGGGAAGGCGGTATGGTGGCACTTCTTTAATTGAAACAAGTACCAAATATCTTCCCCAGTAGGTTCTAAGTGCAAATACTCCCGATAAAGAACATAAGTGCCTAAGAGCGAAGCATATGCATTCGGATGCAGTTGGGACGGTGCGATGCGGAAGTAGTACAACATTTCCCGAATGAAGTTACTGGCTGGGGGCAAACACTCAGAAATGCAAGCTTGTCTATTCCAAGTAGTAAGACCCTTGGATGGTGCGTAAGCCCTACCTCCCTCTCCCAGTGCGTGGACATCATCCACGAGAATGTTGAATCACAACGCCATCTTCGTAACCGTCGTCGCATCCATGTGCAATGGCACCGAATCTGTCGAATTTTCAAAAATCACTGCATCAGGTAACATATCCGAGGTCATCGGAGCCACAGGTGCGTCCCCCTCGACGATATCCACATTCTCCACCTCTTCGTATACAATCGGATAATGTTGTCTTTCAGTTTGCTCTCCATGCTCAGACGCTTCGGGTAAACTTGCCATTTGAGAAGGGGTGGATCTTTCGGTAGTCTCAAGCTTGCTGCCCATCGAGCTAGCATTTCTAGTAGATTCGAATTTGTGCGATGATGGCAAGGAAGTCTCGGCTTTCGAAGTCTATCCTGTCATGGATTTTGTATACATTACTAGCTATACTTTAGCACACTAGCTTAAACATCGTGGTGGGATAACGTGTACCCCTCGTGTTGGTGTAAACTAGCATATGCGTGCAGTATTATGAAGAATCAAGATGTACAAAAGAAATTCAAACAGTTCAGTCGTAATCCAAGTTTATGCGCTATCCTATGTGAGAACTCAAGTCATTGACCATGTGATCATTTGCATATGCGTTAGTGCAGTGCGCAAGTGATATAAGAAAATTGTGAATCCAAAAGGGAGCAATCAAAAATTTAGGGTTTTGAAGGAAACACGCAACACGACAACAAAGGGCAGGGATCCTGGAGGAGCACGAAGGCTTCGTACCCTAGTAGGAGGACATGAGCTCACTCCTCCCCCCGCGGGGTACTAAATTCGCAACCCACGGGGTACGAAATTCGTACCTTACAGGGTACGAATCTCGTACCCACTGGGTACAAGTCTCGTAACCCATGAGCTCGGGTCTCGTACCCCACTGGGTACGGATTTTGTGCCAGGTCAGGGTGCGAGCTCCTCCCTTTTTCCTCCTTCGAAGCCTCCCTACTCTCCGTCGCCCTAAGGTGGTCGACTACCCCCTTTCCTCTTCTCCTCTCCTCTTAGGCTCGCGCCGCTAAGGGCCTTCGTGTCATACCTTTTCAAAATTTTCTAAGTGCAAAAGCTTGGAGTTCTGGTACAAATGGCGGTCAAGGCAAAAAAAACCAAGAAGGAGAAAGTGAAGTGGGGGCCTATTCATAAAGGAAAGGGAATGCCCCTTCACATTCCTCACCCGTCTTTTCGTACCCCAGTGAGGTACGAAATTTCATACCTCATCGGGGTACGAAATTTCGTACCTACCGGGGGTACGAAATTTCGTACCCGCCCCAGGGTACGAAATTTTGTACCCACCAGGGTATGAAATTTCGTACCCAAACCAGGGTACGAAAGAAAATAATAATATATATATATTTACGATAATGACATACATGCGCAGACATATATAATACATGTGACGGCCCGCCCCGCACCAACCGACATTTACTCCAAAGTGCGCTGTACACATGTCCAGTTAGCACGGAACGGGTTGTCAGAAGGAAAAGGAAGAAGGAAATGAACATACAAAGAACCTGTAGAATGTCTCACAGCGCATAGAACAAAATATAATAATAACATACTTGACATAAAACAGGAGAGACAGTGCATAAGCTGAAAATCAGAACTAAACATCATAGTAGCGGAAATCCAAAATACAGCTTATTACAACTTTCAAACTATCTCAAAGCAAAGTAAGATAAATGAGGTACACTACTAATGCCCAAGTAGCGACCACCAATGACACAGGGAGAATGTGTGTGTGTGTGTATATATATATATATATATATATATATATCATACGTGGAAGCCTCCTGCCGCCTCCGAATCAGCTACTCGCGAATCACCAGCTAACCTGTCTCTAGTCTGCTCGTGTGAGCACCCAGAGTAATAAGAGGAGACATAAAACTCTGGGTCAGACATAAAGCCTGGTATGAGCGATAAGCATCTAAAGTGAACAATAACAGGTAGACTAAAACATACCTGAACCGGGACCTGCAACCAAAGAGTTAGCACTACATACTGTACAACACTCTAAGGTATCATATCAAACAATATAAAGATACGGAGGTGGGGGAGGTGTGCATGTCATAGGGATGGCAAACAATTAAACATAGCATCCATCCTCACATCTCTCACTCAGTGCGTAAAGCATACGATATTCACCACTTCGATCACCCAACATACCTTGCTACGATCACTCTGCCCCATGAAGTCATAAATGGCTTCACTGCAATGATAACGTAGCCACTAATCATTTGCTATGTCCACTTTGCCCCATGGAGTCACAAGAACCCCACTGCACTGGCTCATAGCCTTACCAATCCTTACTATGTCCACTCTGCCCCATGGAGTCACAAGAACCCCACTGCACTGGCTCATAATCTAACTAGTCCTTACTATGTCCACTTGCCCCATGGAGTTATTCACCCCATCAGCGCTGGCTCATAGTCTTACTACGCATCACCTTGCCCCTCAGGTCATAATGACCCTACTGCACTGATAACGTAGTCTTGCTACCATCACCTTGCCCCTCAGGTCATAATGACCCTACTGCACTGATAAGTAGCCCATCATTCATTGTTAGTGGTGAATCGAAGTTATGAACGTCGACAACTCCTTAGCACACGTCCCGCAGCAAAGTCCAACCATGAAGTGAACTCATCGGTTCCCAACTGGATCCTGAGCTCTAACTTCCCATATTGGACTACCTTTGCATCTCGGGTTATTGGTCAATACTGGTCGGATCGGGTCCTCTTCAAGCCATCGGTTCGGGTCGGGTATCCTTCATTGGTTCGGGTCGGGTCTTCTCCTGGTGCGGTTCGGGTCGGTTGTCTTCCATCGGTTCGGTTCGGGTGATTTATCTCGGGTCGGGTCGGGTGTCATCTCCCCTCCAGCTCGTGCCTCCATTCCGATCCGTGTCCTCGTCCTTCACTCCGATCCGTCCTCCTCGATCCGATCCGTCCTCCTCGATCCGATTCGTCCTCCTCGATCCGATTCATCCTCCTCGATCCGATCCGTCCTCCTCGATCCGATCCGATCCCAGTTCAGCTAGCGTGGCCTTCCTTTTTGCCACTTTTCCGAAGTGTTGGGTTCCAATCCGATCGGGTTCCTTGCTCAGTTCAACATATCCGATCCGAGCCCCATATCCGATCCGATCCGAAGCCTGCACTGTTTTCTGAAACTGTTCCAGCAAGTGGTTACGCCATTCGACGACGTTTTCGACCATTCTAACTATTGAAATCAATCACAAAGCATTTCATACAGTCATAGCAACATGAATAATCAACCACAAACATCAAAACATCAACATGATAGGTTAAAATGGATTAAACATACCCAAAACCCCATATTTCCCACTAAGCATGTTTAGGTGAAACTAATGATAGGATTAGCAAAACTTAACCAAATTAACCCAAATTCATATCAGAGGTCTAAAACATCATTTAAGAATTTATGAACATTTTTCCCGAATTTATTAGTGTATAAATTCGCTAATTAACACTAATTACCCTTAACTAGCCATAATTAGTGTAAAACTATGCAAATCACTCACCTTAGCCACAAATAAACTAAGATCTGAAATAATTCTCTGACTTGATGTGAATTTCAATGCCAAACAGCAGCTCCTATGTTGCTTTGGTGAAGATCTTCCTTGATTAGGGGTTGCTAAGCTTAATCCTTGACCAAAAGATGATTTGGAGGTGATTTAGAGGTTAGAGGCCATTTTTAGGGTTCCTTGGTGATAAGTGGAGGCTAGAAAACTGAAATGGAATGATCCTCTATCTCATTTCAGCCTCCCCATAACCCTAATCCCGAAATGGGTTATGGGTCTATCCACTAATCCCCCGATTTGGCCCGGTTAAGCAGTTTTTCACCCTCCAAACCTTATTTCAGCCATATCTCCCAAACGGTAAGTCCGTTTGGCTATTATGACCACTCTAAGAAAAGGTAAACCATCAAACGAATCCAATGGAAGTGATTTCAGGTCAAAATTCCTTTCCAATCAAAAGTTATGGCCAAAACAGTACCAACTAAGGGCAAAATGGTCATTTAAAAATCGACAAAAATCATGAACATGGGAAATGACTCCAATAGATGTTTCCCAAAGTTACATGACCATACGATTTCACATGGGAAAGAAATAAATATTCTACAATCCTATGATGTGTAGAATACGGGTCGTTACAATACACGTGCATGCGAAAAACTATAAGCGTGCGAGCGCGACGCAACGCAAGTACTAAGCGACGCAAGCGCACCGCCGCGCCAACCATAGCTCGCTTATAGTCCTACAATAAACACGCTCGACAATTAACATCTATTTTCTTAAATTTATAGGAAATATCGACAACTCGACAACTACTTCAACCAACACAAAGCACATCATGTTAAGACAAAATATACTTTGGGGGGCAAATGTTAATCGCCCTTTTGGTCCGGTTCCCGAAAGTATGCAAGACACGCTCGACTCAACATATCGCGTGAAACCAAAGCCGAGAATATCGCCAAGGAGTAAAGGAAATGGGCCGAGAAGGGATCGCGCCAACGGGAACATCACCCCTCCAGAAAACATCGTCAAACCAGTGCCTTGAACCCCAGAAATCCATAAGTATCGACCTCGACTCCCCTCGCCCTTCTTTATATTTTCTTTGTACCCCTCGAGGTACGAATTTCATACCCCATGGAGGGGTATGAACTTCTGGGGGATATGAAATTATGGTGGCCGACTACAGAGGATACGAAATTCTTGGTGTGGTCCCCTACTTCTACCTACTCCTACCTACTCCCACCTAAACACTCCACTATAAATACCCCTTGACCTCACACTTCAAAGGGGTTGAAATTTGGTGATTTGACACCTCTAGATAGCTCCAAATAGCCTCTTTAATGGCATCTCCACTTTGAGGAGGAAGAAGGGAAAAAGTGTCTTTTTCCAAAATATTAATATATTATAATTATGACATCATATAACTTAGAGATGTATTGTAACACCCCGGATTTTTGAATAATCGAATTAACTAAATTAAAGAATAAATGTTTAGCATTGTTCTAAGGTTTGTAAGCAAAAGACTAAGTAGCTCATTTGGTTGGAACATGTGACTTGCATACAAGAGGTACAGAGTTCGATCCCCGCCAACGCCATATTTTTGTTTTAGGGGAATGGCTAAAAAGCGGCTTAGTGTGAACGCGGTTTAAAAAGTAGTTTAGTGTGAAAATTATTAATTAGGAAGATAGAAATATATATATATATATTTATAAAAATAAAATAAAATTCAACCTAAAATTTAAGAAAAAAAATCAAAACAGCGGAAACAGGAAGGAAAAACACCAAACCGACCTATTTTAGGGTCTCGGGTCGACCCCAGGGTTGACTCAGGAGGTTTGGAATTGGTCACGTCGGCCCTAAATGGTCTATGACGAAATTTTATGTTTTAGGGCTTAAGTGGCGATTTCTGGTTGGTCTGTTGACATCATTACTTGGTTTATAAGGACTAGATGGATTCTAGAGTGATCCTACGGCTGTAAATAAATTCAAAGCTCTATAAAAAGACCCATAGACTCAAACCCTAAATCATAATTAAAACTAAAACTATGGCCATCATGCTGTCGTCTTGAACCCTAGAGCAGCCGCCACCAATTAGAAGAAGATTAAAGCAACTCAATTCAATCCAACAGCAAATTCAACTACAACAAAGGGACGCTAATAAATTGCAGAACTTCGTTGAATGGTGAGTTCGATCACTTTAACAAAATAATTGCTAAATTAATTATGATGTGATATACGTTGGATTATAAGTTGTGGTTGTGAATCTAATTCATATGTTTAATCATGTATGTTAACTTGATTCATGTTATATGATGTTACGCAAGTTTTATATATGATGTTATGCAAGTTTCATGTATGATGTTATGCAAGATTAATATGATTATGCAAGTTAATATGATTATGCAAGTTTCATATATGATGTTATGCAAGTTAATATGATTATGCAAGTTTCATATATGATGTTATGCAAGTTAATATGATTATGCAAGTTGTACATATGATGTTATGCAAGTTAATAGGATCACGCAAGTTGTATGCGAGTTATATGATGTTATGTAAGTTTGGATCTAAAATATATGCTAGTAGTTCATGATGTTAACTTGTGTCAATGAATCCCTTTTTATAGTCCAATCACCTAGGTTTATAACATCAGTTTGTATGCGGATATGGATGTGGAACATATGCTAGTTCGTATAAGTATTATGTTCATATGCAAGTTTAATTGATAATTGGATTCACATATATACAAGTTCACACCTTTAAAGTTTAGATCCATATTCAAGTTGACATTTTTATGTTGAAACTATGGCATGCATAGTTACGCAAGTTTACACCTTTATGTGGATCCATAGTTTACTCAGGTTAACACCTTTTATTGGATCCATAGTTATGCAAGATGACAGCTATATGTTTAGGTTGACAACATACATAGTTTATGTAAGTTTGTGATAATTACCTAGGCTAGTTGGGTGTAAAACTATGTTCATACATGCAAGTTCACACCTTTTAGATCTATGATTTTTGGATCCTTGATAATACAAAGACTATGCAAGTGTGTTGTAATTCTTAATCGCAAGTTAGATGCAAATTAGATCTATTATTGTGTGTATGTGACTTTGTGAAGTTTATCCCCTTTTTTTAAGTATTAGACTATTTGCTAGTCTAATATGTATATGTCATGTTAAGCGAACGAACGACGGGGGTACGATGGGGACAATAGTGGATACACACATATTGTGAATTTGGCATGTAATGGCCTAAAAAGGCATGTAATTAATTTTAAGGAATAAAATTAATTAGTGACGAAATTGGTATAATTTATATACCATAAATAGATGAGCATAATTTAGGTGATAAATTATGGACATAAATAAATATGGAAATTTGAATAGGGAATGTAATTCAAATTTGGGGAAAATTAATTATGTATAATTAATTGTCTAAGACACGAGGTTGGACTCATTTATGGTGTAAGACTGCCCGGACCCGCCCGACAAATCCAGCAGCCACAAATGGTAGCCCAATGTGAGAGGTCAAAAGCCCAAACTAAATGCATAACAATTGTATGGACACGAGGTTAGGCTCGTTTGTGGTGTAAGACTGCCCGGACCCGCCCGGCAAATCCAGCAGCCACAAATGCCAGTCTAATGTGAGAGGTCCTAGAGGGGTCACGGTAGTAATAAATTAAGAAACACTTAACCAAAGTAAAACATGTGGTGGGACATGGGGGTTAAGTGGGTGCCTTAGGTGGCATGAGGAATACGATTAGTAACACTTAACTAAGGTAAAACATGTAAGTGGGACATAGGGGTTAAGTGGGTGCCTTGGGTGGCATGTGGAATTACTAATAGAAACCCTTAACCAAATTTAAAACATGTAAGTGGACATGAAGGGGGTTAAGTGGGATGTACTATAGGGGACCAAGCCTAGGTGGAAAGCTTGTGTCAAGCATGGGGGGGCCTTTTCTGTCCAGTAACCCATTAAGTATCTTTGTGAGATCGACCTAAGTCGAGAACGGGACACGCCTACTGGGTCTGACTGTTAGAGGCCAAAACGGGTTAGCGGTGGCAACGCAAGTCCAAAGGGGTCACGTGTGTGCGTGGGTCCGGGCTGGTAGGTAAGACGTTGTTGCATCGTGTAGTTATAAGCCGTGCATTCCTTGCGTGGTATAAGGTTGCCATATGGGGAGTGATACACCCCATTGTGGGACCTGCACGGGTATCTACGAGTTAGGGAGCCGATCGAATGGGGCAGGGTAGTGGGTACACCTAGTGGAGATAGGAGCAGACGACACCTATGTAGTCAGCTAGGGGTACATGAAGCTACCACTAGTATTAATAATTATTAAGGGGGTAAACCTAGTGGAGATAGGAGCAGGCGGCACCTATGACGTCAGCTAGGAGTACATGGAATTACCATTATTACTTATTGAAGGGGTACTTCTAGTGGGGATAGGTACACGCTGGGTACTTATGATAGCAACTAGAGATACACAGTCAAACATGGAGGATAATGGGTACATCTAGTAGTACACGAAGCTATCATCGTTATATTTAGCCAAGAGGGATCAAATTTCTAGAGTGACTAGTAGGGGTGCAGTTAGTGTTAGTACAGTACAGTACGGTAGAGTAAAGTAATTATCCTATATTGATTAGGAAGCGCCATTAACGTTATCTCTGTTTCTCTTGATTGCCTTGCCATACCCATGTGGTTCACACAGTCATTACCTTATTCTCCAACTTATATCTTATCATATTGCTTTAATAATTATGTTGTTAGAGTTATCGGACTCGCCAGACTTTATGTCTAACCCCCTTTGTTTCCACCTCTTTTCTTCCTTCCCTCCCTCCCCCAAGGTTCTAAGGGTGGGACTAGTACTAGTGGAGCTTGGTTGGGATCTCTTTGGGAGCACTTGGATTTGGATTGCTGAAGTAAAGTTCAGCCTATCATTTTCTTTATGGCTATTTGTAGTAGTGGGATTATGTACTTTGTTTTATCAAGATGGATATTATGTACTTGACTTTGATTTATGGGTTTTGATGATGTAACCAAACATATTTACCTTCTACTGCAATAAATAAAGTTTTAAATTTTCAAGTACTACTTTATATCTGTCTTGTTGTGATTTTCTGTTCTATATTCACTTAAAATGCTCCATGGGAGTCAATGCATTCCCTTTGCGAGTGATATTAATGGACGTGGGGTGTTACACGTGGTGTCAGAGTTGTAGGTTATCAGAACAGATAAGATATTTTGAAAAACTATTTTTCAAAAGCATTTTTATAAAGAATACTTTCAAAAATATGTTTGTAGAAGAGTATTTTTGAAAGAAAGGTTTAATTTAATAACATAATCCCCAAGAGCCATATATCCTTCCTTCGATTCTCCGTTTTGAATCTCTTCCTCTTTCTCTTTTTGAGCCGACCCCCCCTCCGCTTATAGATGATTTTTCTAAGATAAATAAGGACTTCCGCACGAAGGACGGAAAACCACTTCAAGGGACTTAGACGTTTGTCGGGCTATAAGTTAGTCCAAGGAAGTGGAGGGCTTGTTCGTACCTTTAAGATAGACGATAGGAGGAAGGTTTAAATAGCTGTTTGGTTAACAAAGGACGAAACCTCATCTTGGTGGGAGGTCACGAATGGAGAATGTGAAGAAGAAGAAGGCTAGTTGTTTTGGAGAAATAGGACACCTTAGGATTGTCCAAAGAGGCAAGGACAAAGTACAGGATCTTCTAGAGGGTAGTTGTATTCCCTCACGGCTGGTATACCTGATGGGGGTAGGACCGTCTAGGTTGAAATTTGGTTTTCTTTATCATCATGTTTGAACTTTGTTTGATTCTGGCGCTTCATACTCGTTAGTATCTGCTTCGTTAGTTGAAACACTGCACCTAAATACTAGTCTAGTTAAGGATCCCATCCTAGTCTCAAATCCTGTTGGTGGTTCGGCTCATCCGTCAATGGTTTGTCGGGATTTGAGAGTGTCTATCTTGGGCATTGGATTTGAATGCAATGCCTTCGTCCTTGGTTTCACGGGCTATAGTTTGATTCTAGGGGTGGATTGGCTAGCCAGGCGGGGTGCCATCCTAGATTGTGAAAGGAGGGTAGTTAGACTATTGATTCGTTATGGAAAGACCCTCATATTTCTTGTGACCCTAGGGTTTCAGTGATGCTTAGCTGCCTAGAATCTTCTGACGCATCCAACGATGATTGGGAGTCTGTTTGTGTGGTCCGTGAGTATGGAGACGTCTTTGATAAAGTGTGGGGTTTACCCAGAGGCGCGAAATAAGTTTTCGTATGTGCTTAATAGATTAAGCAAAGCCAGTTATGTGATCAGCGGTGGTTTTGGAGCAAGACTGGCAAGGACAGCCAGAGTTGGTCAAGTGCTCAATTGGTTGGCTGTCTTACTAGTATCATCTCACGTAGGTCGTCTGATTTCGAAGGAGGTATCCCTTGGGTGTTTGTGTGATATTGGTTTAGGCCTTTGGGGCTTGCTCTTAGGGGATGTCGAGTTCGACTAGGATGGTCTGTGTGAGATAAGGATAGTTGTGACGATTTTGCATGGGATAATATCCTGGTTTTCTCTAGAAGCAGAGAAGAGCATGCCCTACATCTTAGGGAAAGCTTAAGGACCCTACAAGCGCACTAGCTTAAAGCTAAGTTCTCCAAAATACCATTTTTGGAGGAAAGAAGTGAGGATTTTAGGGCATGTGATCTCTAGGGAAGGGTGATATGTTATGATGGAAGACAGTCAAAAGTCCATGAGAAGAATTACCCTACCCACGACTCAGAATTGGCTGCCATAGTTTTTGCGCTCAAGTCTTAGCGTCATTATTTGCTTGGTGAGAAGTTTGAGTTGCTTGTAGACCATAAGTCGCTAAAGTACTTGTTCTCTCAGAAAGATCTAAACCTGAGGCAACAAAGGTGGATGGAATTCTTGGCGTCCTACGATTTCGAGATAGCATATACCCCTGACAAGGGTAACGTTGTGGTGGATGCCTTGAGTAGGAAAAAGTTGACATTGAGTCCTTTGTTTGTCGAGCGACATAGCTTAGAGTTTATCTCTACCTTTGACTTTAGACCATCCATTGATTTTGTACCCAGTTTGTTAGCGTCCTTGAGGTCAGACCTACGCTTTTGGGACGGGTTGGAGAGGCACAGCGTGATGACCCACGGTTGATGGAGTTAGTAGAGAAGCTCATAAGAGGGGAGTCATCAAGCCACCTAAGTAGGTATACCCTAGATGATAAGGGTTGGTTGCGTAGGTACGATAGACTTTGTGTATCACGGGATGAGAGCTTGAGGAAGGCTATTCTTGATGATGCACATCGTTTGAAGATGACCATTCATCCCGGCGGGGACAAGATGTACAAAGACATGAAGCGAGTTTTCTTTTGGGCCGGTATGAAGAGGGATGTGGCTGAGTATGTCGCTAGATGTTTGGTGTGCCAACAAGTAAAAGTGGAGCAAAAGAAACCCGGTGGGTTGCTTCACCCATTGGAGGTTCCACAATGGAAGTGGGATAGTGTCTCGATGGATTTTGTTGATGGATTGCCGAGATCGAGGAAGGGTAATACGGGGATTTGGGTTGTGGTAGACAGACTTACTAAAGAGCGCCCATTTCATTCCCGTGAAGAGTAAGAGGACTGCTCCATGGTTATTTTCCGTATACATTCGAGAGGTAGTCCGTTTGCATGGTGTCCCTTCTAGCATAGTGAGCGATCGAGATCATATCTTTACTAGCGAGTTTTGGAAGAGCTTACAAAAGGCGGTAGGGACTCAGTTATGTTTGAGCACCGCATATCATCCTCAGACGGACGACCAGACCAAGAGGGTGAATCGTATTCTGGAGGACCTTTTGAGGCTATGTGTCTTAGACTTTGGAGGTACATGGGAAGAGCATCTTCCGTTGGTGGAGTTCGCGTATAATAATAGCTTTCATTCTAGCATTGGCATGGCACCTACATGTTGGTGGGAATCTACAGATAAGATCTTGCTTGGCCCCGACATGATTAGAGAGATTTCGGAAAAGATCGATTTGATTCGAAGGAGGATGAAGGCGGCGCAAGATAGGCAGAAATCTTATGCGGACAAGAGGAGGATAGACCTTGAGATTAATATTGGGGACATGGTCTTTATCAAGGTGTCTCCATTACGGAATGTTGTTCGCTTTGGGTCCGTTGGGAAGTTAGCACCAAGGTTTGTAGGGTCGTTTCCTATTAAGGAGAGGATTAGACAGATGGCGTATAGAGTCGAGTTGCCTAAGAGACTTAGTGGTGTACATGACGTATTCCATGTATCACATTTGAGGAAGTGCTTGCTCGAGACCGCAGAAGTGGTAGAGCCGAGCTTGCTTAGAGAGGTGGAGATAGAGCGTGATGCGACGATTCGGCGAGCTCCTACGTGCATTCTTGGGTCGGAGGTTAAGAAGTTGAGGAATCGAGAGGTCAAGCTAGTCAAAGTGCAATGGGGAGATGATGAAAGCAATGCTACTTGGGAGACGGAAGAGAAGATGCGTTCAATATACCCTTTTCTTTTTGAGGGTATGTCTTTTAGTTTCTCCTTTATCGCTTACCATATACTTGTCTTGTCTTTAGTATGTCCTCTCGTTAGTACCTTTGACCTTTAGATAGGGTAGTCCTATGATTGAAACATGTGTTTGAGACATGTTATGTATGATGGATGCATTTGGATGCAAGTGTTTGCTAGTGGTTGCTCATGGATGCATATACACACACTTTAGGCACTAGATCGGCTCAGTCACTTCATATTTCATATTGCATATAAATGTGTGTGCATATTTAAGCTAATGGATGTACAATGGTTATGCTATCATATGGATGTTGCATTTTGGTGAATGGTTGTGCACACATGTAGAAATAATATGTATCGGGGTTCTTTCGCATACATAATGGATGCATGGCACTATCATGGTTTGCATTAAGGAGGTCAACTGAATCAGTAGACCGCCTGATTTTGCATTAGATAAGGAACATATACACGCACTTTTTGCATATGTTCATACAACATTAGAAATTCTATAAGGACAATGGATGTCTGTGTTTGATGGTTGAGTAGATGGTTGTTTGGATGTTAGGATATGCATTCTCCTTAACTTGGAGATTTCGGAGGCGAAATCCTTTAAGGAGGGGAGAATGTAACACCCCGGATTTTGGAATAATCGAATTAACTAAAGTAAAGAATAAATGTTTAGCATTGTTCTAAGGTTTGTAAGCAAAATACTAAGTAGCTCATTTGGTTGGAACATGTGACTTGCATACAAGAGGTACAGAGTTCGATCTCCAGCAACGCCATATTTTTGTTTTAGGGGAATGGCTAAAAAGCGGCTTAGTGTGAACGCGGTTCAAAAAGTAGTTTAGTGTGAAAATGGTTAATTAGGAAGATAGAAATGTATATAGATATATTTATAAAAATAAAATAAAATTCAACCTAAAATTTAAGAAACAAAATTCAAAATAGCAGAAGCGGGAAGGCAAAACACCAAACCGACCTATTTTATGGGTCGACCCGAGTCCCGCCGGGTCGACCCCAGTGTCGACTCAGGAGGTTTGGAATTGGTCCCGTCGGCCCTAAATGGTCTATGACGAAATTTTATGTTTTAGGGCTTAGGTGGCAATTTCTGGTTGGTCTGTTGACATCATTACTTGGTTTATAAGGCCTAGATAGATTCTAGAGTGATCCTACGGCTGTAAATAAATTCAAAGCTCTATAAAATGACCCATAGACTCAAATCCTAAATCAGAATTAAAACTAAAACTATGGCCGTCATGTTGTCGTCTTGAACCCTAGAGCAGCCGCCACCAATTAGAAGAAGATTAAAGCAACTCAATTCAATCCAACGGCAAATTCAACTACAACAAAGGGACGCTAATAAATTCCAGAACTTCGTTGAATGGTGAGTTCGATCACTTTAACAAAATAATTGCTAAATTAATTATGATGTGATATACGTTGGATTATAAGTTGTGGTTGTGAATCTAACTCATATGTTTAATCATGTATGTTAACTTGGTTCATATTATATGATGTTATGCAAGTTTTATATATGATGTTATGCAAGTTTCATGTATGATGTTATGCAAGATTAATATGATTATGCAAGTTAATATGATTATGCAAGTTTCATATATGATGTTATGCAAGTTTCATATATGATGTTATGCAAGTTAATATGATTATGCAAGTTGTACATATGATGTTATGCAAGTTAATAGGATCACGCAAGTTGTATGTGAGTTATATGATGTTATGTAAGTTTGGATCTAAAATATATGCTAGTAGTTCATGATGTTAACTTGTGTCAATGAATCCCTTTTTATAATCCAATCACCTAGGTTTATAAAATCAGTTTTTATGCGAATATGGATGTGGAACATATGCTAGTTCGTATAAGTATTATGTTCATATGCAAGTTTAAGTGATAATTGGATTCACATATATACAAGTTCACACCTTTAAAGTTTAGATCCATATTCAAGTTGACATTTTAATGTTGAAACTATGACATGCATAGTTACGCAAGTTCACACCTTTATGTGGATCCATAGTTTACTCAGGTTAACACCTTTTATTGGATCCATAGTTATGCAAGATGACATCTATATGTTTAGGTTAACGACATACATAGTTTATATAAGTTTGTGATAATTACCTAGGCTAGTTGGGTGTAAAACTATGTTCATACATGCAAGTTCACACCTTTTAGATCTATGATTTTTGGATCCTTGATAATACAAAGACTATGCAAGTATGTTGTAATTCTTAATCGCAAGTTAGATGCAAATTAGATCTATTATTGTGTGTATGTGACTTTCTGACGTTTATTCCCTTTTTTTAAGTATTAGACTATTTGCTAGTCTAATATGTATATGTCATGTTAAGCGAACGAATGACGGGGGTACGATGGGGATAATAGTGGATACACACATATTGTGAATTTGGCTTGTAATGGCCTAAAAAGGCATGTAATTAATTTTAAGGAATAAAATTAATTAGTGATGAAATTGGTATAATTTATATACCATAAATAGATGAGCATAATTTAGGTGATAAATTATGGACATAAATAGATATGGAAATTTTAATAGGGAAAGTAATTCAAATTTTGGGAAAATTAATTATGTATAATTAATTGCCTAAGACATGAGGTTGGACTCATTTGTGGTGTAAGACTGCCCGGACCCGCCCGGCAAATCCAGCAGCCACAAATGGTAGCCCAATGTGAGAGGTCAAAGGCCCAAACTAAATGCGTAACAATTGTATGGACACGAGGTTAGGCTTGTTTGTGGTGTAAGACTGCCCGGACCCGCCCGGCAAATCCAGCAGCCATAATTGCCGGTTTAATGTGAGAGGTCCTACAAGGGTTACTGTAGTAATAAATTAAGAAACACTTAACCAAAGTAAAACATGTGGTGGGACATGGGGGTTAAGTGGGTGCCTTGGGTGGCATGAGGAAATACGATTAGTAACACTTAACCAAGGTAAAACATGTAAGTGGGACATAGGGGTTAAGTGGGTGCCTTGGGTGGCATGTGGAATTACAAATAGAAACCCTTAACCAAATTTAAAACATGTAAGTGGACATGAAGGGGGTTAAGTGGGATGTACTAGAGGGGACCAAGCCTAGGTGGAAAGCTTGTGTCAAGCATGGGGGGCCTTTTCTGTCCAGTAGCCCATTAAGTATCTTTGTGAGCTCGACCCAAGTCGAGGATGGGACACACCTACTGGGTCTGATTGTTAGAGGCCAAAACGGGTTAGCGGTGGCAACGCAAGTCCAACGAGGTCACGTGCGTGCGTGGGTCCGGGCTGGTAGGTAAGACGTTGTTGCATCATGTAGTTATAAGCCGTGCATTCCTTGCGTGGTATAAGGTTGCCATATTAGGGAGTGATACACCCCACTGTGGGACCTGCACGGGTATCTACGAGTTAGGGAGCCGATCGAATGGGGCAGGGTAGTGGGTACACCTAGTGGAGATAGGAGCAGACGACACCTATGTAGTCAGCTAGGGGTACACGAAGCTACCACTATTATTAATAATTATTAAGGGGGTACTAGTGGAGATAGGAGCAGGCGACACTTATGACGTCAGCTAGGAGTACATGGAATTACCATTATTACTTATTGAAGGGGTACATCTAGTGGGGATAGGTACACGCTGGGTACCTATGATAGCAACTAGAGATATACAGTAAAACATGGAGGATAATGGGTACATCTAGTAGTACACGAAGCTATCATCGTTCTATTTAGCCAAGAGGGATCAAATTTCTAGAGTGACTAGTAGGGGTGCATTTAGTGTTAGTACAGTACAGTACGGTACAGTACGGTAGAGTATAGTAATTATCCTATATTGATTAGGAAGCGCCATTAACGTTATCTCTATTTCTCTTGATTGCCTTGCCATACCCATGTGGTTCACACAGTCATTACCTTATTCTCCAGCTTATATCTTATCATATTGCTTTAATAATTATGTTGTTACAGTTATCGGACTCGCCAGACATTATGTTTGACCCCCTTTGTTTACACCTCTTTTCTTCCTACCCCCCCCCCAGGTTCTAAGGGTGGGACTAGTACTAGTGGAGCTTGATTGGGATCTCTTTGGGAGCACTTGGATTTGGATTGCTGAAGTAAAGTTCAGCCTACCATTTTCTTTATGGCTATTTGTAGTAGTGGGATTATGTACTTTGTTTTATCAAGATGGATATTATGTACTTGACTTTGGTTTATGGTTTTTGATGATGTAACCAAACATATTTACCTTCTGCTGCAATAAATAAAGTTTTAAACTTTCAAGTACTGCTTTATATTTGTCTTGTTGTGATTTTCTGTTCTATATTCACTTAAAATGCTCCATGGAAGTTAATGCATTCCCTTTGTGAGTGACATTAATGGACGTGGGGTGTTACATGTATGCAGAGAGATGTCATGAGAATTTCTCAACCTTGTAACTCTTTATTATTAATAATATTCCAACGACTCTTCCAAGGTGGACGTAGGTCTCTCGCGAGGCCGAACCACTATAAATCTCTTGTGTTATTTATTCTTTCCACACTTACTTTTTCGACCAAAACTATAATTCCTAAGAAATTGGAATCTTGCATATTTACATTATTTTTTGCCGTCAATAGCCCCTTTTACAAAACAGTATCATGCTTTCATCTAATACCTCATCAATACGATCACTTGCACTAATAGTTTTTGCATGAATGTTGTTAACAGCAGCTTGAAAATCTTGTTCCCATCCTTCAGTAACATGGTCGGTCATTACAAGCCCATCGTTGTTCATTATTTCACCGTCCTCGTAACCGTCCAGTGAAGCATTTTGTTCATCAGAAACGTTGAGGGCTTCGTACACGTTGCTAGTTCTACACCCATGGAATTATCCACTGTTTTGCTACTTTACCCAAAAACATTTGCCGAACTAAATTTATCCATAGCTCCTTTTACTAATACAAGATTTCTTGCCGAATTGAAGCTCACAGTTTTGACCCTCGCGTCATTCGTCCCTAAAACTGTTTCTTGGCAGGGGTTTGAACCAAACCACCAGCACCTTGATTGCCTCTCTTTAGACATGCATAACCCTTATTTTCCTTCCCTTTTGCCTCAACGTTAATGACAGTTTTATCCATTTTGTGAACATTAAATTTTTTGGGACAAGA
The DNA here is from genome assembly GCA_030737875.1 of Allium sativum. Lineage (NCBI taxonomy): Eukaryota > Viridiplantae > Streptophyta > Magnoliopsida > Asparagales > Amaryllidaceae > Allium > Allium sativum. Next base: position 461,691,598 of record CM060915.1, on the reverse strand, counting down.
AACAAGTTTATGCCCAAACTATTTACAGCTTCTACACAGATATGGTTTCCAAGGATAAACTACCTTAACTTGTTGGATAGATCCATCACCAAGAAGAACAGGAAATGAGTCAGGTAATTCACTTTTAGTTGTTATCTCAACCATGCATTTTTCATAAATGAGTCTATCAAGTGTTTCAGTGCACGTGTTCATGCACAAGAAACTGCCAATTCGAGAAGCAAGATAGCAAATTCCGGGTGTGGACCATGAAACCATCGACAAATTATATAGTTCAATCCACAACGGTACCCTCTTAATATAACTACCAGAGTCTCCCATATTCATGTCCCCTTTTTTTTATTATGAAAATCTTACTGCATATGATAATCGGTTCCGCTTCCAAAATCCTATTTCTATCGATATTATTCGACAAGTGGAAGAAGAAAAGATTAGCGTTTGATCTCGCCTTGATTGTGCCATCCGTAACTTTTTTAGCCGGTTCACCACAACAGTGTATGACAAAGGAGCATCTAAAAAGAATCCTACAAAGTAATCTTCCCAAACATCTACGCTGGCCTTCGTGATCTCTTCAATGGGAACAAGGTTGTCACCGTCGAATATCGGGGTTATAGCGGGGCTGAAAACTCACTTGCTTTCCTTAGCTTTGTAGCAAACATGGTTGACCATTTCTTGTTGGGTAATGGAGGGAATTCCGAAGCGTGAAGATTAGAAGGTTGCAGAGGAGGGTCTGGGGTTGTTGGTATGGGCTGAGGCAGCGAATTTGATGTGGGAAGGGCTCGAGGCAAGGTGGATGTCGATGCATTTGGCAGAGGGCGAGATTGGAAGGAGGGAATGGCAGTTGCCATTGTTGGCCTTGAGGAGGAAAAAACTACTAATCGGTGTACTTCAAATAATAATAATTTTCAACATTATAAAAATGATTTACTTCATCATTAACTATTTCTATTAATAACAAATTTAATAACCAATTCCCCTTTAAGCAGTTGACTTATTCAACTTAACATAGCTAACTCGTTAATCCATTCCAATTAGTCCTTCTATATAAAGTAATTAATAATATAATTAATTTAATTAACCTCGTTTAAATTGATTATTATTAAATAAATAATAATCAATTTTAATATAATCCCAATTATTGGAGACTCTTTCTGTAATCACTTGTGGTTAGCGAGTGAGTATTAGTGATTTTGAAGGGTATAGAGAAAAATGGTTATATATCATAGCATACTTGCATATGCTAATAGACATAATGTAAATATTTTGCTGATTAATAAAATTTGAGCTTAACTTTCAAATAATCCCAGTTTAATCATTTCTTGGAAACCACTAATCCCGCTCTTAATCCCTAGATTAATTTTTGCTTACCTGCTTTTAAATCTTATTAACATACGAGTTTACATTATAAAACCAGTTAATAACTCCTTATGATCTTAAGTAATAAATATTAATTTCCTTTTTATAAACTTTAATTCAAAACAATAGATTTCAAATCTATCTTCAGTTATATAAAAGAATTCTAACTTTATTTCTTTCGATTTACCAGACAGCAAATTAATATTTATCAAATAATGGATTTCTAGGTCATTGCTATTAATTACCCAACCAACACTTCCCATTGGTTAACAACAAAACAAATGTTGATTTTAGATTCAACAATCAATGACCAAATCAATCATCCAATCAAGCTGGTTAAACGGTTCATATAATTGTAATATGAAAATAAACAATAAATTTGAGGAATCCAGATGGATCCCTCCAACCTGTTTTTCTTGCATCCAAATATATAATAAAACAATTCATTCAATACAATAATATATTATCTGTTATAATAAACACAAATAATCAATTCAACTGATAACAGTTAATTAATAATAATAATTCAAGCATCCAATTTATTTTAATACGTTTATAAAATTATAAATGTAACCAACAAAGTAAGTTACCTCATTTGGAAATAATCGTTAAAATTAACGATTAGTTTCGATTAAATTAAACGAATATTTAATTTAATCAGTTATAAAAATATTCAGATATATTTAGACAATCATCAAATCATCCAATAATTAGGAAACCTTGCATACAAACATTGAACCTAACTTATATAAAATATAAGCGGTACAACTGCACCTTGATTCTCATTCGTCGTTAAAATGATTTATTTTAACCAAATTAAATGGATGTTTAATTTGATTAAAAATTCCAGTAGTTACTTGCTTTGACCAAACTAACTTCTTCATGTCGCGCTCTCCGATACGGTTCCAACAATCTGGTCTTGTCTGATTTCAAATAATATATGATCAAGTTACACATTGATAAGTACACGGTTTAAACTTTAAGTTAATTGACACCCTAAATAAAAACAAGTTACGTTAATTACTTACTTTTAACCACGTAAATTTTGATTTGGCACATTAAATTATCTCCTCCACCAATTACTCTTGCCACCCGATATATTTTCCCAGTTCCATTTCTTTTTTTTTCTACAGCCCAAAGCCCATTGCCTCGCATAACCGACATCTCTTTAATTCCTCGTTCCCCACTACTGTTTTAAATGCAACCTCTCCATATTTACTTTCACCTACTACATATTCTAAACCTCCCCTTCCAGTTATTCCTCTATCTCATTGACCCTTTTACTACCACCATAGCAACTCCACAGGCCACAAAATTCCAAACCAACACTGTCATTCACCTTGTTGCCTAGCTAGCTTCACACCGACACCCTCAACAACGAAACTGAACTCCTCCATCAATTTTCGACCTCGAGGTCCTCTTCCATGCACAGTAAAACATGACAAGTTTAATCACCAACCCCCACGAAAATCTGCACTTGAACTCAGTTTCGACCCACAAAACCGAAATAAATATTCACACAACGGCTTACAGCTTCCTTCTCCTGTTTACTTCGACTTCACCATAGAAAATAAAAATGCAAACAAAATGGGTCGATCCCTACAAAAATTGGCACGAGATTGAAGAACAGCTACAATGGTCTCCAGTATATGTGTATGTTTTGATTTAAAAAATTTCATATGGGTTGTATTCATTTTAAATAGCTTGCATTGGAATTCTAATGGCAGTTTTGGAAACAAGGAAATGGTGAAGGAGACGCACTATATATACACATGCACATGAAGAAAATAAGCACTAATTCATTTCCTATATTCGGTGGCCATGTGTATAGAGGAACAGGGATTGCAGTTTTGGTATGCTTACAAGATAGGAGAAGCTCAGCTATCAACACAATATATATTATTTTATCCCGGGTCTAAGGGTAATTATTGCATAATGGCATCAGCCTCCTCAAACCTAAGACACCTTTCTCCCAAGACCCTGAAGTCTCGTAAGCTTGATACTCACCTCTTGAGAGAAGAGTAACTAATCTTCAGACTTAAGGTCTTAATGCTTAGGGAACGGTGGGGCCCGTTTAACATGCTGAAATCAAGTTGCTCTTTAACATCCTCAGATCCATCAACCATTAATTTTCAATACACATGCATTATCTAACCTAGTTTAGGTATTCATGAAAAATATCGTTAACGTTTTGGCGCTAGAAGGAAGGCTGTAACCTCTGACCTTATGGTTACCTTATTAGGAACTAATTTGGTGAACCTATTGCTTCATGGCAAGAAAAGATGAATTCAAAAAGGTTGGAAGAACGGAGTAATGAATCAACTCCTAATGCTACCATTGGGGAGAACATGGATCCAACATTCAACCTAAACAATAATGAAGAAGGAACAACTTCTAATCCAGTGCAAACACCAAATCCAAATGCCATGGAGGAAAATACTGTTAAGCTCATAGCTTTGAAGAAACAAATCCAGGAAATGAAATCTCAAATGGATGCTAATAAAATACAAAAGTCTTCAAAGCATGCCTAGTCTAGACAAAGGGAAGAAGATGAATCTCCAAAGAGAAAGTCTCCAACTTAACACTCTGAGGAGAGGAATAAACTCAAAGAGACTTCCTCTAAAAAGATAAGATCCCTTTTGACAAGGGTAGATCATCAAGGAAATCAATGTAGCCAGGAGAAATCCGGAAGCTCTACTTCTAAAGGTTATAATCCTAAGAGGGTGGATTACGACAACACAGAGGCTTATCTCAAAGACATTACCAGGGAAAACTATCAAAGATTTGTTGGGAAGTAAGGGAAAGAGAACTCAAGATGATAGGGTTATTGATAATGAGAGAGTGTCCCCTTTTACCGACAAGATCATGAACACTATGATACCATCTAGGGTAAAGGTTCCAACCATAAAATATCTTGGAACCACTAACCCTGACGACCACCTAATGGATTTTAACAACCAAATGGATCTCTATAATGCTTCTAGGGCCCTCAAATGATGTTTTTTCAGTGACTCTTCAAGGGGAGAATACCATTTATTCATTGAAACAGTTTGCCTACGAGTTTTCTACGCAATTTTGCATCTGTAAAGACCTGATAGTTGATTACACGGTTACTGCCAATATCAAGCAGAGGAAGGGAGAGTCCCTTGGAGATTACTTAAAAATATTCAATATAGAATCCTTAAAGGCAAAAGATATGAATGATCGCGACAGGTTGATTGTTGTTCACTCAGGGTTAATCGAGAACAACCCCTTCAGGAAAGAACTACATATCAATGGGTGTAAAGATCTACAAGACTTCCACTTCCAAAGCTGACAAGTTCATCCATATGGATGAATTATACTTTACAAAGATGAAGTTCAGACCTCGAGGGGAAGGAGAAAAGTCGGGCTTCGGTCAAAAGCCTCAAAGTGGAAGATTTGGTCTAGATGGGAATCAGTAAAGGCCAAGATGGGAGGACTCCAATTCCAACCCAGTAGCACTAAGCAAACTCATATCCTTTGTCTATGTTATGGCCAAAGAAAGGGTCAATAACTTCCCCGTATAATATAAAGCCAAGACCTACCCCGATCCCCATGGTGAAGGAAAATATTGTGAATATCACAAAGCAAATGGGCACAAAACTGATGAATGCAAGGTTTTGGAAGGAATCATTAAAAAGCTTATCCATGAAGGACATCTGAAGGAGTTTGTTCTGAATAAGACATCATCTACCCAACATGCAAATGAACAACCAAGGGCTTCGGCTAATGTGGTGGAGTCTCCAGTTGAAGAAGGTCACCCAAATCATGGCCCACTAATAAACCAAATCAATGTGATTCATGGCGGACCACATCCCATTGGAAAATGCCCAATGGCCCGAAACTGATGTCTGAGGGAAGCCCACAAGGGAATATTCTCCGTCCAGGAGGAGCCATCATTGAAGAATGCCTGCTTCAACCTCAAGATGTACAATTTGGTAATTTCTCCAGAAGTGATGAAAAAAGAGGTCCATCATCTGTATAATGACCCCCTCATGATAACAACACAAATTGGGGTTTTTGTTGTGGCCAAAATCTTGTAAATATAGGGAGTGTGGTCAACGTCATCTTCAAACATGCTTTTGATCAAATTGGGATCTATGAAGAAAATCTAGAACTAAGAAACGAGCCTATCTTTGGTTTCAACAGCAAGGGATCAACTCCTGTAGGACAAATTAATCTCCTGGTCTAAGTTGGTTGTCTCCGTTCCATCGGACTTTCGAGACTCGTTACGTTGTTATCGACCAACCATCCTACTATAATGCCTTCTTCAATCGACCCGCTCTGGAGGAGATGGATGAATTTGTCTCTTCCAAATACCTTATGCTAAAGTTCTTGAAAAAACAAGGATGGGGTACCATCAGAAGGGAACCGTTCAATTATCGCGAGTTGTATTTTGCAACAGTTGACAAATACAAAAGGGAGTATACTGCATACTTGATTCCTCTATTATCTTTCAACCTTTGAATGATGGATTCTTACATCCAACATTCAAAGCTAAAATGAAAATTAATAAAACTGACAAATGTATAAATGGTCGGTACACCTCCTTGAAAAGGAAAAGGAAGAGAGTCGATGAAATAAACCTAGCAGAGGAAGAGGGAATCGTAACAGACTTGGATTCTCGAGGAGACACCGAAAGAATCAAACCGATAGAAGATTTGGAGGAAATAAGCCTTGACCCAAAGGATAAGACCAAGACTATCAAGTTAGGGAAAAGGTTAACAGGACCCTTGAGAAGTGACCTAGTTCGGTTCCTACAGCTCAATAAGGAAGTTTTCTCCTGGACTCATTCAGACATTGTTGGAATAAACCCCTCTGTTATGACCGTGCTCTGAAGATCATCCCTTCCGTAATCCCAGTTCGGCAAAATAAGAGGCAATAAAACAGAGACCGGTTGGAGGTTTTAAAAGTGGAAGTTAAAAAGTTAGAAATAAACAGGAAGTTAAGAAGTTAGAAATAAAAAGGTTTTAAAAGAGGAAGTTAAGAAGTTAGAAATAAACAAGCAAACATAGGTTGTTATCCCTTATGGATGCCTACTCAGGATACAACCAGATTCCCATGCCCAAACTCGACGAAGAACATACAAGTTTCGTTACCGATTGGGGAATGTTTCGTTATAGAGTAATACTGTAATAACCCGGAAAATGTGAACCAGTTTAAAAATTTTTAATTAGGTTATTAACAAGAAATTTGAATGATTAGAATAGCCTATTCCCATAAAATATAGAATATTTCAATAAATTAGTGAGTTAAGAAATAGTAAGTCAGTTTGAAAATTGATATTTTGCATATGGCCTCAGAATTCGACGAAACCACTTTTGTCGGGTCCGGGATGTCAAACTATTGCTAGGTTTCAAATTTCATAATTTTTCGAATCAATATGTGAGCGTGGCAAAAGAAAACGCGTTTGACCAGTTTCTATTGAATTTAATCGACTGGAAATTGGCCATTTTTCAAACGGTCTCAGAATTCGACGAAACTAGTTTTGTTAGGACCGTATAGTCAATACGAAACTAGAAAATATTTTTCTGGAATTTTTCTAGTTAGTATGTGACCCCGGTAATTTGAAATGTACGTTTAAAATTCAATATAAGGATTTAAATTGTAAATTTCAACAGAAACTGATTGTAACGATCAAACCAGCTTGCGATACATATCCCATTGTGTTCGGAATGGGGGTAAAACGCTATGGACGACAGGCGGTGGACCTCATTTCGAGGTCATATGTAAAAGTCAACCCTTGTGCATAATTTAATAATTAAATAATATAATAAAATAATAAAAAAATACATTTCCCCCTTTTCTTCCTCGTTGGCCCCCCCGATCAGTATTCACAAAGCAAATAAAAAAAAAATAGAAGAAACCCTAAATAATACGAGCCGCCGCCCTCCAGACTCCGAAGCCGCCGCCTGACCGCCGAAGCCCCACCGCCTGACCGCCGAACCCTTCGCCTGAGCCGCCCTCGCAACCTCCTCCTCCCACCGAACGAACCATCGCAGAAACCCTCGACCTCGACAACTCCGAAACCACCGCCGCGACAACTCCGAACGCCGCCACGAGAACCGCCGACTTCCTCCTCCCATTCGAAGCTCGGTGAGTTTTTTTTTAGTTAGTTAATTTATTTTTATTTTTATTTTTATTCCTGGGTAATAAAAACTGTATTTTTAATAAATTTAAAAACTGATTTCTTTTAGTTTTAAAAACAGATTTTTTTTTTAAGAAGAAACTCATAAAAACTGTTTTTTTATAAAGTTTTAAAACTGTTTTTAAAAAGAAATCAAAAACTGTTTTTAAAAAGAAATCAAAACAGAAATTTAAAAAGGAGATTTAAAAACTGTTTTAAAAGAAATCAAAAAACAGAAATTTAAAAAGAAGAATATAAAAACTGCATTCATTTTTAAAAAGGGATTTTTAAAAAAACTGCATTTTTTTTTAAAAAAAAAAAAAAAAAAAAAAAAAAAGATTTTAAAAAACTGCATTTTTGATAGAAGGCAAAACTGCATTTTAAAGAGAAAATAAAAAACTGCATTTTCTAGAAAGTAAAAACTGCATTTTTCTAGAAGATGAAAACTATTTTTCTAAAAGGAAAAAACTGCATTTTTAAAAAGAATAATTTAAAAACTGCATTTTTGATAGAAGGCAAAACTGCATTTTTAAAAAGAATAATTTAAAAACTGCATTTTTGATAGAAGGAAAAACTGCATTTTCTAGAAAATAAAAACTGCATTTTCTAGAAAGTAAAAACTGCATTTTTCTAGAAGATGAAAACTATTTTTCTAAAAGGAAAAAAAACTGCATTTGAAAAAGGCAAAACTGCATTTTTAAAAAAAAAAAAAAAAGAAGAAAAAACTGCATTTTTAATAAAAGAAAAACTGCATTTATTTTAAAGATAAAAACTGCATTTATTTAAAAGAAAAAAAAAATTATAAAAGCAGTTTTGAAAGAATAATAAAAATATAATCTTTATATTTAATAGCGAAGTCAAAATGCAATCTTTATATATTGAATAACATAGTGAAATTCGATTTTTACCTATGTAGAGGATACAGTCAACGAAAGCAACAAGAAGGACAAGTAGGCGAAGTTTCTACTGAGGAAATCAATCGTGTGAGTGGATAGCTATTGGTGAGGATTTCTCACTCTTCAATTCCTTTTTATAAATATATCTATGTTGAAAATGAAAGTGAACTGCTATATATAAATATCTATATATATATATACGCCCCTCGTCCACAAACCATGGACGATATTTATTGGTTGAAATTGATTGATTGTTTGGGATTGTTTGTGATTGATATTGGTTGATTGCGGTTGAAAAATACCCAATTGTGATTGGAAAATATTTGGTTGAAACCACATAGGATTAGTTTGTGGAAATGAAAAAAAAATATAAACATGCCGCCTGCGTGCGAATTAGATGCATGATTCCCATTGTCAAAAACCGCGAGGTTTTAAGGTAGAGCGAGGAGCCGTACTAGGGACGGTGCCGGTGTAACTACCCTGCCGTTATGCTGCCGAAATTTTGAATAATATTCTTGTGTTTGAATTATTTTCATATGCTTTAACTATATTTATTCATTGTATAGAAAACATTCATGTGTTGAATTGCTATTCATTCGTTGTTTAGAAATTCATGTGTTGAATGATCTTCATATTTTGAAATAAACTGTTAGATAATAAAAATCACATTTTTATCTATATATAGAAACTATAGAAAACATTCATGTGTTGAATTGCTATTCATTCGTTGTTTAGAAATTCATGTGTTGAATGATATTCATATTTTGAAATAAACTGTTAGATAATAAAAATCACATTTTTATCTATATATAGAAACTATAGAAAACATTCATGTGTTGAATTGCTATTCATTCGTTGTTTAGAAATTCATGTGTTGAATGATATTCATATTTTAAAATAAACTGTTAGATAATAAAAATCACATTTTTATCTATATATAGAAACTATAGAAAACATTCATGTGTTGAATTGCTATTCATTCGTTGTTTAGAAATTCATGTGTTGAATGATATTCATATTTTGAAATAAACCGTTCGATAAAAAAAATCACATTTTTATCTATATATAGAAACTATAGAAAACATTCATGTGTTGAATTGCTATTCATTCGTTGTTTAGAAATTCATGTGTTGAATGGTATTCATAATTTGAAATAAATTGTTTGATAATAAAAATCACCTTTTATTGACTATATGAACTGTGTAAAATAATCTCGTCTTAAAAGAAATTGCTTTATGATAAAAATCCCATTTTTATCACCAACGTGAACTATATAGAAGAATAGTGTTTTGAAATGAATTGTTTTACAATAAAAATCACATTTTTATTGTATGCATTAATCGTTGAAATGTGAAGTGTTAAAAATAGCCACTTGTTCAAAATAAACATATATGAGTTGAAATATTCATTAATTAGCTAATGAAATGATTTGCACCTATTTATGTAACATTAGGATGAATGGTGTTTTTAAACCAAACAGAAATCAAATATGAAGTTGAATAGAAAATGATAATTGACAAGAACTGTATATATATGTACCTGCATATTTATTGAACAGGTTATAGCGAAGGGGCTAGAGAAGAGGAATAAAATTTGTGCCCGACAAATAGGTACACATTTACTGATTTGTTTGGGTGATGATTTTGAGCCTGTTGGCTAGCCGCTTGGCTTTCTCTTTTTCTTTTTGAGATTAGAAGGACCGGGACGCTATTTGCGATTTCCCGATGCCCCCGGTACAGGGGAGGTTATGGCGAAATTTTTCCAAAATTTAGGGAGTTAGAAAAATATTTGAAGTGAAAACGATATAGAAATCATCGAATGAACTATATTTATATAAATATATAAATATAAATAAAATTAAAACGAAACGAGGCCGTGCAGTTCGTATTTTGAAACCGTGATTTCAAACGACTAGTGCGGGAAATCAGACCATTGAATTTCCCCGAAACCTCAACCGTCGGGTTCGCCTTGAAATAATCTTTCCAACGGCACCAACCTTGTAAAAATCCAACGGTTGGATTGTCTGAAATGTTTAATTCAAAATTAAGGAAAAACAGCGCCAGAAACGATTATATTTATATATATATATATAAATATAATTAAATTTAATCGAATAACGACGCTGCAGTTCGTAAATTGAAACCGTAACTTCAAACGACTAGTGTGGAAGATCCGACCGTCGGATTCTCACGAAACTGGAACCGTTGGGTTCGCTTTGGGAATATCTTCCCACTGATGTAAAACTTGTGAAGATCCAACGGTTAGATTTTCCGATATGTGTAAAACAAATTAAGGGAAAAACAGCGCCAGTGACGCGAAACGACCTGAAACGTCGTTTAATTAAATATGGCCATTTTTAAATAAATAAAAATGGCGAAAAATCGTTATAAAATATTATAAGCAACATAGGTTGCAAATAAACCAGTTGGGCTTGAATTGTTTGATATTTGATGGTTGTATGTGTATGACATGAAAATAACACTAAATAACTGAAAGATGGATGTCGAATAATATAACCATATAAAGAATCGATTTAAATTCTAATGACGTGAGTTATTTGAAAAGGCCGAGCTAACCCTCATTTCAAATAATTCATCGAGCGATTCGAATTGGAAGAAGCAAAGACGATTCAAGACCGACGATCTTCGTATCGGTTGGATGGGCGCTACTGAGGTTCCTAACCGGAGTAGCTACCGGAAAGGGACGGAAGTAGTAGCCGTCTGAACGTGTATGTTGATTGGACGGATATACGAGGAATTTGACGCCTCCGGTTTCGTTCAGACCCAGGACGGACTTGTAAATGGACTGTGTGTCTGACATTGGATTTTGTTCTATACTGATTGATCTCTGTTAAATATATATCTGTTTGGCGGCGGAGAATTTATTCTCTTGCTTAACGCCCTTCTCTGAGACGTACGAGCTTAGAGGTTATATATCGATGGAAATCAATCGTATGAAGTGGACTGCCTATGTGGCATGCCAAGATGCTGTGATCAAGGCTTCTGTTGCAAAGCAAAGTCTTGTGGATGATGATCGAAGCAAGGCTTACGTGGCCTAGCTTTGTGTATTTCGTAGATTCGCGAACCTCACACCCCGGTATGAGTTAAAAACGGGATACGGACTGCAGGGAGAGCACGACGTTTCTTTCTAGCTATGGTGGTGTCAGTGACTTACCAGCCCTGACATATATATCTACTTTTCACCTTTGTGGTTGTTGGAATGCGAGGCGCCTCGATTATAGGTCTGTAAGGACCGGGAAACGTGTGTTCAGGAATTGCCAATCCTCTAACGTAAGTGAGGACCGGCCCTGAAGATCCAGGGGTTACCCAGTGTGCGTAATCCTGAGGCATTTGCTAGAGTGTCTCGAAGCGGAGAGGAGCTTGCCCCTTGCCTCGACTCATGACGGAAATCCAATTTCCAATACGAGATAACGGCTTCGATTGTAACTTATATATGACGACATAGTGGCATGGGACGCTCATGTCGCCTATGATTGATATTTATGATGCTATTCGTTTTTGAAACATATATGCACTAGTAATAATATCAAATGATTTCTCTTTATACGTATCAAGCATATTTGGCTATTATAAGGTAAAACTCTATCCTCCGGCTTGCGTTGCATTGTGTGATGGGACCTGAGTCTTATAATAGCTTCATTCTTTCTAAAAGCATTGCGATTGTCTTAAAAAAAATTTACCTTGTTTTAATTGCACTAGCAATCACTGGAGTAAACCCGTTCCGCGAAAGTGGCGTGGTCCTATGATTTGCTATTACTATTGTTTAACTGTTAAATGGATTCCTCATACCAGTCCCCATGACTGACTCGTTGTTTGTTTCACTTTGCAAACGCGGGTGCCCTTATTTTCACACGGGCAGCCTAGTACACAGGTGACAGGTGATTTTTGGTTCTGCACAGCTGCTTAGCGTGCACTTTTGGCTCATGGCGAGGCTGACTTCATAGTGATGACTTAGATATTTTCCGCCATTCCTGTATTTATGTTATGATTCCGCCACTGGCGATGCAGACTGATTTACTTTCCGTATTTCTGACTATATGTATATGTATTCCGCCTTCGGCGATGTAGACTGATACTCTTGTTTTGTCACTGCATGTATGTATTCCGCCTTTGGCGATGATGACTGATCACTTCCTTTTCTTTTTACTAAGTGTATCCCCACGTTATGCTATTCTGATATTCCTACATGTTGTGATTCCGCTGTCATATCCATGTAAAATTATTTTATTTATTGTTTCTGCTATTATCTGTACTCTGCTATGATGATTAATGTGTTATTTCCTAATGATTATCCTTAATACCGCCCCTCGGATTTTGGGATCGTCACAGTTGGTATCAGAGCTTTGGTTAACCTTAGTTCCGGGATCTAACACATTAAACACCTCGTCAGAATAGAATCAGTAGTGTTCTAATGCGAGTAGCTCATTAGAGATAGGATTAGCAATATCCTAGAATGAGCTAAACAGATTAGCAAAACAATTTGATCAGTACATCATCATTATCTTCCTTTGTATTTCCTTGTTTTATCATTTATGAAAATTATCAAATCTGTGAGCTTGACTCTTTTCTTGCTTATACAGTATTCTTAGATGGCTACACGAGCAGCAGCAGCCAGAGGAGGCCGTGGAGGCCGAGGAGATGCAGCAGGAGGACGGGGGAATATCCCCGTAGCTGCAGAGGCCCCTATTATTCAAGTACCAGCACCAGAAGACTTTGAGCTGGACAAAGTGGCAAAGAGATACCGAAATCTTGGAGGGAAACCTTTTACAGGCACAGGCACAGTGACTGAAGCTATCGCTTGGCTAAAGACCTGTGAGAAAATCTTCGAAGGTATGGGCATGGGAACTAACAACAAAGCCCGACTTGGCATTTGGCTTCTTCAGGAAGAGGCAGAGCTGTGGTGGGATGCCATTACTTCTGGAGATGCAGCTGGTACTATCCGAACATGGGAACAGTTCAGGACTTTATTCAATGAGAAGTTTGTGCCAGAACAAGCTCTTGAGAGGATGCGGGAGCAATTTGCTAATCTCCAGCAGGGAGACCTCTCAATTCAAGACTATCTGAATAAGTTCACTCAGCTATCGCGCTATGCTCCAGAGTTGGTTTTGACCGACAAAGCGAAGAATAAAAGATTCATTTTTGGGCTGAAGCGCAAATATCATGATAGGGCTATGAGCAACATCAAACTTTCTTTTACAGAGCTCGTAGAGATGGCTTGCAACTACGAGGACATGGATGAGAGGCATGCTAGCCAAGACCGCGCTAAGAGCCAAGCAGGGATTAAGCGCAAGACCTCAACTGACCAACCTGAATCTAGCATCACCGCGGCCGCGACTCAAAAACCCGCAAAGATCCCAAAAGGCAACTGCTATAATTGCGGGAAGCCCGGCCATTTCTCTAATGTATGCAAAGCCCCAAAGAAGCCAAGGGCCAGTGACTCAGTTGAATGCTACAATTGCCACAAGAAGGGGCACTACAGCAATAATTGTCCTTTGAAGAAGAGCGCACAAGTGGCCCATGTTTATGACGGGAATACCCCGCCAGCTATCACCGACGGCTCAGGTAAACCCGATGTCTTGGGAGGTACCCTTACTATTAAAAATATTCCTGTTTCTGTACTTTTTGATACTGGTGCATCACGTAGCTTCATATCTGGTAAAATTGTACACAAGTTAAAATTAAAACAAAGAATTCTAAAGGAACCGATTAAAGTTCAAAACCCGATAGGAGGTTCTGTTAGTCTCAGTATATACTGTAGAGTGCCTATCTCTTATTCATGTTACAAGTTCTCCTTTGATTCGATTGTTATGGACCTTTCCGAATTTGATATGATTTTGGGACTAGACTGGTTGACAACATATAAGGCCGAAGTTAGATGTGCCGAGAGAATTGTGAAAGTTGAAACAAAATCGGGGCATATCACTATACCTTGTCTCGGTGCAGAAATAAATAGAACCGAATTCTGGGCTTCTTTAGAAATTACTCCCCCTTCAATAGAAAGGATACCGGTCGTGAAAAATTATGCGGATGTGTTTGAAGAAGTAGAGAACTTACCACCGCAAAGAGAAATTGAATTTAGAATTGATCTAATTCCGAATGCTCGACCAGTAGTTCATCCAATAAGAAGAATGGCCCCAAAAGAAAAAGAAGAGCTAAGTAGTCAAACCCGAGAATTGCTTTGGAAAGGTCTGATCAGACCAAGCTTTTCAGCATGGGGAGCCGCAGTAGTATTTGTCCCTAAATCAGACGGTACTCTAAGACTTTGCGTCGATTACAGGGATCTCAACAAACAAACACTGAAGAACAAATATCCTTTGCCCCGAATAGACGATCTGTTAGATCAATTAAATGGAGCAACCGTATTCTCCAGAATGGACCTAGCTACAGGTTTCCACCAATTGCGTATAGCGGAAGACTGTGTTCCTTTGACAGCCTTCAGGGGTCCCGATCTATTCTACGAATGGTTAGTAATGCCGTTCGGCTTGTGCAACGCTCCGGCATACTTCGTTGATCTTATGAACAGAGTGTTCCGTGGTGTGTTGAATAAATTTGTTCTAGTCTTCATCGATGACATTCTAATCTACTCTAAGTCGGAAGAAGAACATGCAAAACATTTAGAACAAGTGTTGGAAATTCTAAGAAGAAATGTTTTGAAAGCTAAATTCTCTAAGTGTGTCTTCTGGCAGAATGAAGTTAAATTCCTTGGCCACGTCGTATCAAAAGAAGGAATTGCTGTAGACCCAAGCAAAATTACAGCGATTCAGAACTGGAAACAACCTACTACACCCACTGAAGTTCGAAGTTTCCTTGGATTAGCTAGTTACTATCGGAAATTCGTTCAGGATTTTTCAAAGATATCAGGAGTTTTGACAAAGCTTACAAAGAAGCATGAGAAATTCAAATGGACTCCCGAATGTGAAGAAGCTTTCCAAGAGCTGAAACTGAAGTTAACAACCGCTCCGGTATTGACAATAATAGAAGGTAACCAAGACTTGACAGTATGGACAGATGCTTCTATTAGAGGGCTAGGAGCAGTGTTAATGCAAAAAGGCCAAGTGATCGCATATGCCAGTCGTCAACTAAAGCCACATGAAAGAAACTATGCTACTCATGATCTTGAGTTATTAGCTATCGTGTTTGCTTTAAGAATATGGAGGCATTATCTATTAGGCGAGAAATTCGAACTATACACTGATCATCAATCCTTGAAATACCTGTTCACCCAGAAAGATTTAAATTTGAGGCAACAGCGTTGGTTAGAATTCCTTGCAGCATACGATTTTGAAATTATATACACTCCAGGGAAAGCCAATGTTGTGGCAGATGCGCTCAGCAGGAAAAATGAAATCATTGCCAGTTTTATCATTACTTCTTCCTTACAAGATAAGATTGCTATTCTTCAGAAGGACGATGAATTCATTAAAAGGATTAGCCAGCGGATCCAAGAAGGAAAACCCTCAGATTTTAGCCTCGATAGCCAAGGGGTCCTAAGGTTAAAAGGGAGAATTTGTGTGCCTGAAATTCCAGAGCTCAGAAGAGAAATACTTGATGAGTGCCATAAGTCCAAATTAAGTATCCACCCTGGTGTGAGCAAAATGTATAATGATATTAAACGCACATTCTGGTGGAAGGCGATGAAAAGAGATATTTCAATATATGTTAGCAGATGCTCCACTTGCCAACTAGTCAAGAGTGATCAACAAAAATTGGCTGGATTATTACAACCATTAGAAATTCCAGGTTGGAAGTGGGAACAAATCTCGATGGATTTCATCGATGGCCTGCCTCGGTCTAGAAAAGGAAACGACAGTATATGGGTAATCGTAGATCGCTTCACGAAGACTGCCCATTTTATCCCTGTCCGATCCAACAGAACGGCTCAAAGTCTGGCACAAATTTACTTCAAGGAAATTGTTAAACTTCATGGAGTACCTCTCAATATAGTCAGCGATAGAGATCCCCTGTTCACTAGCAAATTCTGGGAAGCGTTCCAAGAAGAATTGGGAACCAAATTAAATCTGAGCACCGCTTATCATCCTCAGACAGACGGCCAAACTGAGCGGGTGAATAGAATTTTAGAAGATTTGTTGCGGGCTTGCGTTATTGATTTTAGAGGCTCATGGGAAGATCATTTACATTTAGCAGAATTCTCTTACAACAATAGCTATCAAGCAAGTTTGGGAATGTCCCCATTTGAAGCACTATACGGTAGACCGTGCAGATCTCCCGCATGTTGGGTAGAACCTGGCAACAGACTGGTGTTAGGGCCCGATATGATTCAAGAAGCATCGGATAAAGTCGATTCCATTAAGAAGAGATTAAAAACCGCACAGA
Organism: Allium sativum; assembly: GCA_030737875.1. Lineage (NCBI taxonomy): Eukaryota > Viridiplantae > Streptophyta > Magnoliopsida > Asparagales > Amaryllidaceae > Allium > Allium sativum. Next base: position 461,674,847 of record CM060915.1, on the reverse strand, counting down.
GCCGACAGAAAAGTTATGCTGATGCGAGAAGAAGGGATATATCGTTTGCCGTTGGCGATTATGTTTATTTAAGAGTTTCTCCAATGCGAGGAGTAATCAGATTTGGCAAGACTGGGAAGTTGGCACCGAGATTTATTGGTCCCTTTCCTATACTTGAACGGATTGGAACTCTAGCATATAGGGTTTCATTACCTGATTGGTTGCCTGGTGTACATAATGTGTTCCACGTATCTCAACTCAGAAAACATGTTCATGATCCAGATCTTGTTGTCGAAGAAGCAGCACAACAGGATATTGACATAACTCCTGAATTAGCACTCAAAAGAGATCCATTAAAGATAGTTGGCAAAGAAACCAGAGAGCTAAGGAGGAAAAAGATTCACTTAGTCAAAGTGCAGTGGAGTAGTGATCCTAGAGACTGTACTTGGGAAACTGAGGAAAGCATTAAACGAGCCTATCCCAAATGCAGAGTGGACATCTCTGACTAACTCCGGTGCAAGGTACCTTTACAATACTTTGCATTTACATTTTATTTCCTGCTTAACTATTATTTCCTTTTCGAGGACGAAAAGTTTTAAGTGGGGGAGATTGTAATAACCCGGAAAATGTGAACCAGTTTAAAAATTTTTAATTAGGTTATTAACAAGAAATTTGAATGATTAGAATAGCCTATTCCCATAAAATATAGAATATTTCAATAAATTAGTGAGTTAAGAAATAGTAAGTCAGTTTGAAAATTGATATTTTGCATATGGCCTCAGAATTCGACGAAACCACTTTTGTCGGGTCCGGGATGTCAAACTATTGCTAGGTTTCAAATTTCATAATTTTTCGAATCAATATGTGAGCGTGGCAAAAGAAAACGCGTTTGACCAGTTTCTATTGAATTTAATCGACTGGAAATTGGCCATTTTTCAAACGGTCTCAGAATTCGACGAAACTAGTTTTGTTAGGACCGTATAGTCAATACGAAACTAGAAAATATTTTTCTGGAATTTTTCTAGTTAGTATGTGACCCCGGTAATTTGAAATGTACGTTTAAAATTCAATATAAGGATTTAAATTGTAAATTTCAACAGAAACTGATTGTAACGATCAAACCAGCTTGCGATACATATCCCATTGTGTTCGGAATGGGGGTAAAACGCTATGGACGACAGGCGGTGGACCTCATTTCGAGGTCATATGTAAAAGTCAACCCTTGTGCATAATTTAATAATTAAATAATATAATAAAAAAATAAAAAAATACATTTCCCCCTTTTCTTCCTCGTTGGCCCCCCCGATCAGTATTCACAAAGCAAATAAAAAAAAATAGAAGAAACCCTAAATAATACGAGCCGCCGCCCTCCAGACTCCGAAGCCGCCGCCTGACCGCCGAAGCCCCACCGCCTGACCGCCGAACCCTTCGCCTGAGCCGCCCTCGCAACCTCCTCCTCCCACCGAACGAACCATCGCAGAAACCCTCGACCTCGACAACTCCGAAACCACCGCCGCGACAACTCCGAACGCCGCCACGAGAACCGCCGACTTCCTCCTCCCATTCGAAGCTCGGTGAGTTTTTTTTTAGTTAGTTAATTTATTTTTATTTTTATTTTTATTCCTGGGTAATAAAAACTGTATTTTTAATAAATTTAAAAACTGATTTCTTTTAGTTTTAAAAACAGAAATTTTTTTTAAGAAGAAACTCATAAAAACTGTTTTTTTATAAAGTTTTAAAACTGTTTTTAAAAAGAAATCAAAAACTGTTTTTAAAAAGAAATCAAAACAGAAATTTAAAAAGGAGATTTAAAAACTGTTTTAAAAGAAATCAAAAAACAGAAATTTAAAAAGAAGAATATAAAAACTGCATTCATTTTTAAAAAGGGATTTTTAAAAAAACTGCATTTTAAAAAAAAAAAAAAAAAAAAAAAAAAGATTTTAAAAAACTGCATTTTTGATAGAAGGCAAAACTGCATTTTAAAGAGAAAATAAAAAACTGCATTTTCTAGAAAGTAAAAACTGCATTTTTCTAGAAGATGAAAACTATTTTTCTAAAAGGAAAAAACTGCATTTTTAAAAAGAATAATTTAAAAACTGCATTTTTGATAGAAGGCAAAACTGCATTTTTAAAAAGAATAATTTAAAAACTGCATTTTTGATAGAAGGAAAAACTGCATTTTCTAGAAAATAAAAACTGCATTTTCTAGAAAGTAAAAACTGCATTTTTCTAGAAGATGAAAACTATTTTTCTAAAAGGAAAAAAAACTGCATTTGAAAAAGGCAAAACTGCATTTTTAAAAAAAAAAAAAGAAGAAAAAACTGCATTTTTAATAAAAGAAAAACTGCATTTATTTTAAAGATAAAAACTGCATTTATTTAAAAGAAAAAAAAGATTATAAAAGCAGTTTTGAAAGAATAATAAAAATATAATCTTTATATTTAATAGCGAAGTCAAAATGCAATCTTTATATATTGAATAACATAGTGAAATTCGATTTTTACCTATGTAGAGGATACAGTCAACGAAAGCAACAAGAAGGACAAGTAGGCGAAGTTTCTACTGAGGAAATCAATCGTGTGAGTGGATAGCTATTGGTGAGGATTTCTCACTCTTCAATTCCTTTTTATAAATATATCTATGTTGAAAATGAAAGTGAACTGCTATATATAAATATCTATATATATATATATACGCCCCTCGTCCACAAACCATGGACGATATTTATTGGTTGAAATTGATTGATTGTTTGGGATTGTTTGTGATTGATATTGGTTGATTGCGGTTGAAAAATACCCAATTGTGATTGGAAAATATTTGGTTGAAACCACATAGGATTAGTTTGTGGAAATGAAAAAAAAATATAAACATGCCGCCTGCGTGCGAATTAGATGCATGATTCCCATTGTCAAAAACCGCGAGGTTTTAAGGTAGAGCGAGGAGCCGTACTAGGGACGGTGCCGGTGTAACTACCCTGCCGTTATGCTGCCGAAATTTTGAATAATATTCTTGTGTTTGAATTATTTTCATATGCTTTAACTATATTTATTCATTGTATAGAAAACATTCATGTGTTGAATTGCTATTCATTCGTTGTTTAGAAATTCATGTGTTGAATGATCTTCATATTTTGAAATAAACTGTTAGATAATAAAAATCACATTTTTATCTATATATAGAAACTATAGAAAACATTCATGTGTTGAATTGCTATTCATTCGTTGTTTAGAAATTCATGTGTTGAATGATATTCATATTTTGAAATAAACTGTTAGATAATAAAAATCACATTTTTATCTATATATAGAAACTATAGAAAACATTCATGTGTTGAATTGCTATTCATTCGTTGTTTAGAAATTCATGTGTTGAATGATATTCATATTTTAAAATAAACTGTTAGATAATAAAAATCACATTTTTATCTATATATAGAAACTATAGAAAACATTCATGTGTTGAATTGCTATTCATTCGTTGTTTAGAAATTCATGTGTTGAATGATATTCATATTTTGAAATAAACCGTTCGATAAAAAAAAATCACATTTTTATCTATATATAGAAACTATAGAAAACATTCATGTGTTGAATTGCTATTCATTCGTTGTTTAGAAATTCATGTGTTGAATGGTATTCATAATTTGAAATAAATTGTTTGATAATAAAAATCACCTTTTATTGACTATATGAACTGTGTAAAATAATCTCGTCTTAAAAGAAATTGCTTTATGATAAAAATCCCATTTTTATCACCAACGTGAACTATATAGAAGAATAGTGTTTTGAAATGAATTGTTTTACAATAAAAATCACATTTTTATTGTATGCATTAATCGTTGAAATGTGAAGTGTTAAAAATAGCCACTTGTTCAAAATAAACATATATGAGTTGAAATATTCATTAATTAGCTAATGAAATGATTTGCACCTATTTATGTAACATTAGGATGAATGGTGTTTTTAAACCAAACAGAAATCAAATATGAAGTTGAATAGAAAATGATAATTGACAAGAACTGTATATATATGTACCTGCATATTTATTGAACAGGTTATAGCGAAGGGGCTAGAGAAGAGGAATAAAATTTGTGCCCGACAAATAGGTACACATTTACTGATTTGTTTGGGTGATGATTTTGAGCCTGTTGGCTAGCCGCTTGGCTTTCTCCTTTTCTTTTTGAGATTAGAAGGACCGGGACGCTATTTGCGATTTCCCGATGCCCCCGGTACAGGGGAGGTTATGGCGAAATTTTTCCAAAATTTAGGGAGTTAGAAAAATATTTGAAGTGAAAACGATATAGAAATCATCGAATGAACTATATTTATATAAATATATAAATATAAATAAAATTAAAACGAAACGAGGCCGTGCAATTCGTATTTTGAAACCGTGATTTCAAACGACTAGTGCGGGAAATCAGACCATTGAATTTCCCCGAAACCTCAACCGTCGGGTTCGCCTTGAAATAATCTTTCCAACGGCACCAACCTTGTAAAAATCCAACGGTTGGATTGTCTGAAATGTTTAATTCAAAATTAAGGAAAAACAGCGCCAGAAACGATTATATTTATATATATATATAAATATAATTAAATTTAATCGAATAACGACGCTGCAGTTCGTAAATTGAAACCGTAACTTCAAACGACTAGTGTGGAAGATCCGACCGTCGGATTCTCACGAAACTGGAACCGTTGGGTTCGCTTTGGGAATATCTTCCCACTGATGTAAAACTTGTGAAGATCCAACGGTTAGATTTTCCGATATGTGTAAAACAAATTAAGGGAAAAACAGCGCCAGTGACGCGAAACGACCTGAAACGTCGTTTAATTAAATATGGCCATTTTTAAATAAATAAAAATGGCGAAAAATCGTTATAAAATATTATAAGCAACATAGGTTGCAAATAAACCAGTTGGGCTTGAATTGTTTGATATTTGATGGTTGTATGTGTATGACATGAAAATAACACTAAATAACTGAAAGATGGATGTCGAATAATATAACCATATAAAGAATCGATTTAAATTCTAATGACGTGAGTTATTTGAAAAGGCCGAGCTAACCCTCATTTCAAATAATTCATCGAGCGATTCGAATTGGAAGAAGCAAAGACGATTCAAGACCGACGATCTTCGTATCGGTTGGATGGGCGCTACTGAGGTTCCTAACCGGAGTAGCTACCGGAAAGGGACGGAAGTAGTAGCCGTCTGAACGTGTATGTTGATTGGACGGATATACGAGGAATTTGACGCCTCCGGTTTCGTTCAGACCCAGGACGGACTTGTAAATGGACTGTGTGTCTGACATTGGATTTTGTTCTATACTGATTGATCTCTGTTAAATATATATCTGTTTGGCGGCGGAGAATTTATTCTCTTGCTTAACGCCCTTCTCTGAGACGTACGAGCTTAGAGGTTATATATCGATGGAAATCAATCGTATGAAGTGGACTGCCTATGTGGCATGCCAAGATGCTGTGATCAAGGCTTCTGTTGCAAAGCAAAGTCTTGTGGATGATGATCGAAGCAAGGCTTACGTGGCCTAGCTTTGTGTATTTCGTAGATTCGCGAACCTCACACCCCGGTATGAGTTAAAAACGGGATACGGACTGCAGGGAGAGCACGACGTTTCTTTCTAGCTATGGTGGTGTCAGTGACTTACCAGCCCTGACATATATATCTACTTTTCACCTTTGTGGTTGTTGGAATGCGAGGCGCCTCGATTATAGGTCTGTAAGGACCGGGAAACGTGTGTTCAGGAATTGCCAATCCTCTAACGTAAGTGAGGACCGGCCCTGAAGATCCAGGGGTTACCCAGTGTGCGTAATCCTGAGGCATTTGCTAGAGTGTCTCGAAGCGGAGAGGAGCTTGCCCCTTGCCTCGACTCATGACGGAAATCCAATTTCCAATACGAGATAACGGCTTCGATTGTAACTTATATATGACGACATAGTGGCATGGGACGCTCATGTCGCCTATGATTGATATTTATGATGCTATTCGTTTTTGAAACATATATGCACTAGTAATAATATCAAATGATTTCTCTTTATACGTATCAAGCATATTTGGCTATTATAAGGTAAAACTCTATCCTCCGGCTTGCGTTGCATTGTGTGATGGGACCTGAGTCTTATAATAGCTTCATTCTTTCTAAAAGCATTGCGATTGTCTTAAAAAGAATTTACCTTGTTTTAATTGCACTAGCAATCACTGGAGTAAACCCGTTCCGCGAAAGTGGCGTGGTCCTATGATTTGCTATTACTATTGTTTAACTGTTAAATGGATTCCTCATACCAGTCCCCATGACTGACTCGTTGTTTGTTTCACTTTGCAAACGCGGGTGCCCTTATTTTCACACGGGCAGCCTAGTACACAGGTGACAGGTGATTTTTGGTTCTGCACAGCTGCTTAGCGTGCACTTTTGGCTCATGGCGAGGCTGACTTCATAGTGATGACTTAGATATTTTCCGCCATTCCTGTATTTATGTTATGATTCCGCCACTGGCGATGCAGACTGATTTACTTTCCGTATTTCTGACTATATGTATATGTATTCCGCCTTCGGCGATGTAGACTGATACTCTTGTTTTGTCACTGCATGTATGTATTCCGCCTTTGGCGATGATGACTGATCACTTCCTTTTCTTTTTACTAAGTGTATCCCCACGTTATGCTATTCTGATATTCCTACATGTTGTGATTCCGCTGTCATATCCATGTAAAATTATTTTATTTATTGTTTCTGCTATTATCTGTACTCTGCTATGATGATTAATGTGTTATTTCCTAATGATTATCCTTAATACCGCCCCTCGGATTTTGGGATCGTCACAAATACCCTTTGGGTTAAAGAATGTTGGAGTAACATAACAGAGGTTGGTTAACAGAATATTCCAAGGTCAAATAAGGCAAAACACGGAGGTATATATGGATGACATGTTAACAAAATCAACCAAAGCGGAAAGCCATATGGAAGAGCTAGAAGAAATGTTTAACATCTTGAGAGATTACCAAATGAAATTAAACCCACAAAAATGTTATTTTGGGGTTCAGTCCAAAAAGTTTTCAGGGTATGAGATCAGTGAACATGGTACTGAGGCCAGCCCGGATCAAATCCAAGCCATAAGAGATATGAAGGAATTCAAGACAAGGAAAGAAGTCATAAGCTTAAATAGGAAGGTAGCAAGCCTCAGTCGGTTCATTTCGAAACCCACTGACAAGTGCGTCCATTTCCACGATGTCATAAAGAAAAAGAAGAACTTTGAATGGAATAAAGAATGCAGAAAAGCTTTTCAATAATTGAAAGATTATATGAGAAAACATCGGGTTTTATCTAGTCCCGAGAAAGGGGAAGACTTATACCTTTATATGGCAGTTTCAGAATATGCGATAAGCTTAGCCCTCATAAGGGAAAAAGATGGAACTCAACACCCAATTTACTGTGTTAGCAGAAGGCTAACGGATGCGGAAACCTGATATCTCATGGTGGAAAAGCTATCTTATTACCTTATACTTACAGCACAGAAACTCAAGGGCTACTTCCAGGCAACCCCATTAAGGTTTTGACCAACTTTCCACTTAAGCAAGTTTTCAGTAAGCCGGAAACCTCAAGAAGGTTAGTGAAATGGAGAGTTAAGCTTAGCCAATACAAAATCGAGTTTCACCCTTGGACAACGATTAAGGGGACATCTCTCATAGATTTTGTAAATGAGTGCACAAGTTTCATCATAGAACAGTCTGTAAAGAAAAATGACCTAAAGGCTAAATGGTAGTTGTTCGTAGATAGAGCTTCGAATGAGCAAGGGGCGGGGGCAGGATATATAATAATCTGTAGCATCCCAGATTTTTGGCCTTTAATATTGAAAATTTAAATTTATTTTAAATATTGAATTGGAGTAATAAATGGATCTTTATATTGAATTTATCGATTTAATATCGAATATATCGAATTATCGTAATCCGAAAATGATAAACAATTGAATTCAAAATCGAAATGATTCTATCGATTAATATAAATTCTGTATTGAATTAGAACGATAATAATTATTTATTATTGATGAATTTAATTGTTTGAAATCAAGTTATATTTTAAATCGATTTAATTTAACATATGAAAACAATGATTTTCAAATGACCTCATAATTTGACGAAACCAGTTCCATCAAATCCAAAATAGTGTATTATTATCGGATTTCAAATTTGGTAACATTTGGATTTATCGTTTGATTGTACGATTAGAAAAACGCTCAGAAATAATTAAATTAAAATTAATTTAAATCATCAATTTAAATTGATATCTTTTCCATACAATCGAATTAGGCTTCGAACAAGTCCCCATGTGTTAGGAATAGTGGTTAAACCCTATAAATGTCGGTTGTTGCGTCTCGATTGGAATTCAGAACCGTAAATTACATTATTATAAAATTTGATGGATAGGATCAAAATAAAATCAATTTAATTTAAACGTACTTCAGCCACCCTAAAACTAAACATCAACCAACTTATTCATCTGATTCACGCAGTCCTATTTTTCATCGAGCAGTAACACTGGTTCCCTATTCATCTTCAAATACATCGATCCTTCCTCATTTCTCTGCAAATTGAAAGCTTTAGATAAAAAATATATATGGCCGCTCCTCTCCTGCAAACTCGAAATCAAAGTCGAATGTCTCCTCAAATTAAAATCATTCCCCTTTTATTTCTTTAATGGGAATCAGAAATAGAACGTGAGAGAAAAAAGGGAAAGTTATTCGCGGTTGAAAACCCGAGAGAAACACGATCATCGCGAAGCTCCTGAGTCCTAATTTAGAAGCAGTGGAAGTCGTGTTCGATTTGGAGGGAGAGTTTAGTGAAACTCAATCTACTTGGGGTGCGAACTGGTATTCGATCGTACTAATGTCGATCTATGTTGGTTTGGGAAGTTCAGTGATAAGCATTTGGGTGGAATTCGAGTTTACTGATGGTTGAACGGGTTTAAACTAGAGTTGAGCGATCTTTGTTTTCTTGCGGACTGTAAGGAGGAGAAAGGGAACTCGAAGTAGGGTTTCGACAATAGTGGATTTTTGTTTGAATGGAGAAGAAGGATATTGTTTAGAGGATTTTGGTATGGTCATAAGGCTGCAGATTTTAAGGCAATACAATTGTGATGCAGCGGTGACCAAAGTCACAAATGCTGGTAAGGAGAGAGTCGGGTGACTGGTCAGAGGTATGCAAGGTGTTTGGATCAATTTGGGTAGTGTATTAAGCAGTAAGGTATATTCCTTTATGAATTTAAAATGCACAGAAAATTTATTTATTTGTTAAAAGTTAATTTAAATAAAGAATAGCTTAATCGACAATAAAATTAATCATCGTAGGTGCGAGTTAGATTCACATGAGACTATTCGTAGCTGGGACGTTATAAGATTTAAATGGATATTCGGTAAAAGAAAATCGAGGTGAGTAAACTCACTCTTTGGAATTCATTTATAGTTTTATTATAAACGAATTTTAATTTAAAATAATTTTTATATGTTGTTTGTTGATTGATTGGATGGATTGAATAATTGTTGATGAATTTGTGAATATTATATATGATATATATTAGTTATATTTAGGCTTGGTGGTTGTCGCTATTGTATATTTCCCATAGTACCATTAGCAGATGACCCTATCGCCCCATAATATATTAAGTAGATGACCATCTATACCGCAATATCCTGCCTTGAAGTATGATTAGAATTATTTATGTTGTTTGACATCTGTTGATGCTGGGAAACAGGTTAGAGGGATCCAACCGGATTCCTCAAATTTATTTATTTATTGTTACCTATTTATATATGTGTGATGTGTTGAATTGAATTGATGGTATGTGTGTTCGGATGTTCGAATAACACTGGCCTTAAATATTAATATTTAAAAATATTATAAAAAGGGATTTTTAGATTTAAAAAGGAAAATTTATTATCCAAAATAGAAACTGAGTTTCAAATAGGTTAGAAAAAATTAACTTGTTTTAATAATAAAACAAGTAGTTGAATTTATAAAGGATGTTTATATTGAATAGAAAAATTATCATTGGATAATTTAGAAATGGAAACTCAAGCATCAATTTAAAATGGGAATTTGTTTTCCGAAAATAGAAATGGAATTTGAAATAGAAGCACGCTTCAATATTTGAAACAAGAAGTGAGTTTTATAAATGATGTTTATAAATAAAAGAGATAAATTATCATTGGATAATTTATAAATTTCAATTCAAGTATGAATTTAAAAAGGGGGTTGGAAACCATTTTCAAGGAAAACGATGGATTTATTCCGACGTTCGGAATACGAATTGAATTGAAATAATCCATATGGATTTATAAATAGATTTGACTATGCCGAATTTATAAAAATAAATATATCCCAGAAAGTATATTGGAATTGTATTTTGAATTTAAATATGAAATAGATTGTATATATATATAGATAAGTTTATAAAATAAAATATTCCAAAATAGGAATTTGATTTCAAATGAACTTTGAAAAGGAAAACTTGTTTATTATAACAAGGAAATTATTTATAAATGATGTTATAATGGTAGTAAAGAAATTATCATAGGATATTTTAGAGTTATAAATTCAAACGTGAATTTAAAACTGAATTGGAAATCATTTCGAAAAGGAACGATTGATTTTATTTCGGAATTCGGAATATAAATGGATGGAGACAAAACCAAAGGATTTGGAAGTGGGAATTCGGTTATATCTAATTTTATAAATAATTTATTTATATAGGAAATGGGAATTTAATGTAGAAATCAAGTGTAAATATAAATTACAACTGATTTGTGAATTTAACAAAATAATCGACGTTTCTGAATAATCGGAGTTTCAAGTTAAATTTGGAAAACTAGCTTAATTATATTAAAATGAAGTTGGAATTGATTTAATAAATGCAGTTTAAACGTTTATTTTTAAATCTAATTAAAATGAACTCGCTGCGGCGTGGTAGTTTGTAATTTGACGGTTCGAACTTCTATTGAGTTTATAGAACTCAATATAAGTTAGAATTCGATGAAACAAGGATCACCTGAACCTATTAAATGATAGTTTTCAAATGGAAGAGAAAAACCTGGATTTCATCTTATATATTTTGAGTTATGTCAAAATAAAATTTCTAGAAAAACAGCGCTATAATTGTTTTCAAACCATAACGGTTTATTAAATAAAATAAAAGGATTTGAGTGAATAAAAATCTGAATTTCAATTAGAAAAATCTAGACTTGAGTTATTAAATAAATATGAACTTAAGCGAAGTGAATATAGTGATTTTTGAATAAAAATCAGATTTTGGATTATGGAATAGTATTAACTAATTTGTAAAGGAAATTAGTTAATGGAGTTTTAATCGAACTAAACATTTGTTAAGTGAATTGTAGTTGTAACTAAGAACTTGAAACTGAATACGAAACTCAAATTAGAATTGGAATTCAATTTGTATATAAGCGAATGAGAATGTATGTGAACATGATATGTTCAAATCAGAAGTAGATTAGGCATAGGAGCTAATTAGAGTATAAATCAGCAAATGGAATTAAAATTGATTCAATTGGTTGGAAATGGAAATATGCATGCATATGAATAGGTAACGGGTATGGAATGAAGGGATTGAAGAATATAAAGTGAATGTCTGACAAAAAGGTACACGTTTAAATTTGATATGAGATTTTATGAGCCTATTGGGCAAGCCGCTTGGCTTTTTGATTTTCTTTTTTGAATGGAAATGGCCTAGAGAGGCGAGTGTAGTTGTACCGGTTGATCCTACAAAGGAGACGCCGACGAAATTTTCTGAAAATTTTAAGGAGTTAGAATGTTTTTGAGGAATTTTGATAACTAGAAATCAATATATATATATAGTATCGAAAGGAATTTGGGAAGTGATTTAATTAATGGAATATTAGAAAGGGCTAGTGATTGTTGCTTAGTCAATGATATTTCCAGATGGAAATTTGGATGGTTGTTTGTTTTTCTTCGATACTATCGAAGTTTTGACCATCGTTGTCAATACGGAGAGGCCGGTTGGATTTATTATCCGAAAACCACTCTGTATAAGCATACGCGTTGCGAATTAGATTATGCTGAAGAAAATTGAAGATGGAGTAAAATGTAAGGGTTGTTTTGTCTACAGGATAATGCCTTCGGTTTGTCTAAACCCAAAACAACTTGTATGGAAGGATGTCTAACAGATATGCCTAACGGAACACATAAGACGATCATTTCAAGGTATTACGTTTGGTGGTGGAGGAATGTGTTTCTCTTAGCTTTTCATACCCGTAATATTTTTGGGAAGATCAACTAGAGATTTGACGGGTTTGACGATGTGGCATTCAAAGTGAATAGATGCTAAATGTCATGTAAAGGTAAACGTAGCCTCAAGACTCATAACCGGGAAATGACAATAATCGGGCAGGGAGGATGACTATTTGGGCCGCCCCTAAGCAAGGTGTATTATCACCAATCTAGAGAAAATTCATTTGTTCTTATTTTGATTCTGTATCTTACGAATTACGTTTGAACGGAAGACAACAGAGGATGATAATACATTCGGTCCACTCAAGCTAAATGAGTGACCGGTCATGTGTGGTCGTTTTGCAAGATGTTCTTGTTGAACCCCAGTGTATCCCCTCTAGATTATACTGATTGGAAGGTGGTCCCATACCTTGTCATTGTTGGAATCCAATCACAAATAAGCTCCCTGCAGTTTTTGATTTTGTGTTATATATATGGAACATGAGATGTTATCGTTCTGCTGGATGGTTATTTATTTGATTAAACATTATTATAATATCACCAGACTTTGATATCAAAAATGTTTTGGTTATCGTAAGGTAAAAACCATCCGTATTTATGTGTGGATCGGTCTTACGTTTACCCTTTCTTTCAAAAGGTTTTCAAAGTTAAACAATACAGTTGGAGTTTACTCACACTAGTCCCATGGCTGACCCATAGTTTATTTTGTTTTCTTTACCTTAAATTCTTGGGTGCCCAAATTTGTATGGAAAGTCAAGTGTTTCAAGCTTTTGCATATACACTTGGACGTGCTTGAAGCAGGAGGCTTTACCACTAGTTATTTAGAGTTATTTCCGTTGTGATGTATTGGAGATGTACTATGATATAGTATGTATATGCAAAACTGATTTGTATTTCAAAGTTATGATATACGATATTATATTTTGTTCAGTTCTGCTGTGAGATTCTGATGTTTCTTTTAGTTCTTCTTTTGTCTATTTCTCTTTCTTTAATCCTAATGACTCGCATTTCTATGCAATTTGGGTTAGACGTTTGTTGTTTTAGTAAACTCAAATAGTACGGATTTGCGGGCCATTACAGTTGTATCAGAGCTTAGGCTGGGCGAACACCTAGGCTTTGGTGGGGTCTACTCACTAGAGATAGGGTCAGAAGTACGTTAGAATGAGTTTGGATGTACCTATAAGAGAGCATATTTGTTAGTAGTTATAAAAACTGTTTTATATTGTGTTGATTGGTTTATCTAGTGGTTTATAAATTTTGGTCTATACAGAATGTACAATTGTATCGATAAGTGTTTTAAACACTTGAACAGGGTAATTTGACATAGTATGTTTTAAAATCTAGGTAAATGAAATAATTTTACCCAAAACTATATTTTATATGAAAGGAATAATTTTCCAAAATTATTGTAATACATGGATGTGCTGATTGAGATTATAATCCATTACCTATAATAGAAAGCAAAACAAACGAAAAGCTGAGTTGGAACCTTACTTTTCTTGCACATCCAACGTGGCGCTCTAGCAGCCCTCCCCGATTATCGACATTCCTTCATTTCAAAATAACACGAAATGTACTGCATCTCCGTTTCACTTACGGATCCACTACCTTTCTCCATCCTATCTTTTCGCTAACCGCTTTCGACAACTGTACCGCTCTTTCCTGATTTCTCTTTCTTCCTAACTTTTCAGATTCCAAATTATCCATGCTTTTTGAATTTCTCAGACCATGTCTCCGTTTGTGTGGGCTCAACAGTAGCATATACTATTTCCAGCAATCCAAAACATGGAATTTCTAGATCCAACTCAGATCGATTACCCTTCTCCATCATAACCCTAAACCAATCTTCATAGCTGAAAGTATGGAAAACGATATGTCTCAGAATTAAGAATGCGAAGCTCAAATCGATGGATAATTTCAATTCGTTTAAAGGTGAGTAATTTAATTTTTGATTTCATGATTTTTAGACATTGCTCCGAATAGAATTTAGAGGGGAGAGGTGGGACAGCGAGCAGCAGTTGATTATGTTCCAGGAATTAAACTGAATGGACCAAAAGGTGTGTTACTCATTTATGTGGATTCTAATTTAAGATCTTAAAGATATCAAATATATACTTTCAGTAATTCTGCTTATGATTTTGTTTCCATTGGTTGAGTATCGAACTCATACAAATTTGGATCATATTTCTGTAAATTCGTTTGTTTGACTAAGATCTTGTAAATTTGATAAGCTTACAGTTAACCTATTTGATAAGCTTAATTGCTTTATGAGTTTAGGAGAATACAGTATATTCAGTGATAATATGCAGAAGTAAATTTGTCTCTAACTACATTGTATGAAAGTATATGGATTTCACTTACTTTAGTTCACTTTGTCTCTCTATGTATACCCAGCTATCTGTTTGGTTTACCTTTCTATGCATCAGATCAGAATCTTTGTAAACACTTATTTTTTAGGTTCATGTCTTCTTTTTGTGTGCTGGATTTTATTTCGTTTGTTGTCCAATGACAAGTAAATTTTTGTTTTCCATTGAAACCTAAGATGTACAGATAACTTATCTATAAGCCATATTGTTTTGCATATTGAATGGAATAAATCCGACTAAACACAACAATAAGAATGTGCAATATGTAGCTGCTTTGAAAGAAAGTGTAGCATTTACTTTATTTTAGGTAATTCTTTAGCAGTTCAAGTCATAAGCATGGACATGAACTATTGATGCAATGATTTTTCCTAAACATTGTAATGTGTATAGCAAAGAGGTCTTTATGTACCAACTCTATGCCAAAAATTGTACAAATAATGATCTAAATTAATTATTTTCAAAGGATATAATTTTATCTCAATTTTGTTTGTTGTATATAAAATATATAAATACATAACAAAATTAAAATATTCTGAACTGGGAAGGAAATAATAGCAACCATGTCCATATATAACATTATAAATGGAACTATGAAATTCAAAAATTACATCTTTATCCCCGTAAACCACAGTTTAATTAAATATTATGTGGATTCATAGCAAGGGCTGTCGTCTCTTCAGAGAAGAGATATATTTTCGTTTGGTGTAATAGAAAAAAAAATGAATTATTAAAAACAAACACCATTTTGAACTGGAAATATTGGCATATAATTTTTTAATCTCTTTCTTACTTCGAAGTTGGACAATAGGATCGTAAAACAGCAACAACTCTTTTTTTATGTATACATTGGTGAACAAATATGGTAATGATTGTCAGCATAAAATACAGTATTGTCAATGATTTAATTGTAGCATTAGAAGTACATTATGATTAATATTAGTACTGCCACTATCATCACGAAAATCTGCTTGAATTATAATTTGCATAGTCTGCTAGGATTTTTGCATTATGAATGCTGATATTTTTTAAATAGCTTTATTTATGGTAATGCAGCCAAGACCAGTAACGTCTGGGAAATGAATTATAGCTTGCATGATGGCTGATAAATTTTTGGTTAGGATCTTGTGATCATGGATGGAGATTGGAGCATCCTTTGTTGTCAGTATTTGAGGCGCTTCTTAACAAGTAACCTATGGATTGATTGAAGACGATGTTGATTTTAAAGCTGATTCTAAAGTTAATTTTACAAGTATTTGAGGTGCTCCTTGCTCTCCCTCCGGTTATAAATTAGCGTTGGTTTTACTCCCATTTGGTTGGCCTACTTACACTTATTTATGGATTCGGTATATGTTTAGGACTCCCAGTCAGCACTTCTTCAAAGTTACACATTAATACATTGATCTCTTTGCAATCTTACTCCACAACATCAGTTTTCAAAGCTTTAACTGTAAAATTTGTCACTTAACGTTTTTACTTTTGCTAAATTTATTACCGCATAAATTTAATATTTTTATTATCGTAGCTATTTTTTTGTACGTCAAGAAAAAATATCTGTTTACGAATTTCGTTTTTAGGCATATACAGCTAAGTTTTTCTTGCTCCAATTACTTCTGATAGTTGTATTTCAGCACCGTTTGCGGTGCTACTATTAGCTATATTTCACCAATCTTCAATTTGAGCCATTTGTAACTTTATTTTATCCAGTTACGATCTATCCATGACATGTTTGATATGTCTAACGCGAAGAGTATGGTACTAAGCCCCGGATTCCACTGAACTAAATAAAGATTTATCGTCTATTGAACTATTTAATTAACATAATCAACAGATTGTTTTTAAAATCTTCAAAATTAATAACTTATGTAAAATTAATTCCTCACTTAACGCAATCGTATAGCTTTAACTCAGAGATTGCGAAGGTAGTTTTTATAAACAGCTGGAATAATGTTATACTTCATATAATTTCTTTGTCTAACCTATTGTAAGAACAAATGTTGATATAATCCCCTAATTTTCTAAGAACCGCATTAACAGTCTGCACAAATATACATATATATATATATATATGTGTGTGTGTGTGTGTGCGTGTGTGTGTAATGCATAACCGCATGAAATTAGTACATATTTAGATCATCTGCATCATGAGAAAACATTGCTGAAAATTGGATGTCGGCAGAGGGGCGCAGTAGTTGTGGCATATGAATTGGGAGTTGAGTGATAGATTACAAAAGAAAGATGAAGAAAACTGCATTTAGGCCCTCAAAAATTCATTCCGCAAACCATATGAACAAAACCACACATCTTTTATTGTTAATTTTTCCACTTAATCTCTCGACCATATCCAAAAGATTTAAGGAAACCATTATATGTTTATCAACTTAAGGAAACAGTTATATGTTTAACACGTTAAGAAACCGTTATTCGTCTATCAAATTTGATTTAATTTTTGGTAAAGGCAATACTATACTTTAGTCATGTACTAGCACTTCAAACATACAAGTTCTTAGGTGAACTTGACAATAGAAGTAGAAACCTATAGCATATTGTACATATATGCATGTATGTGAGTGTATACATATGTAATGCGCACACGCACAGAATCTCAATCCAGTTTGAGACTCATTACCATCCATCATTATCTGGTTAGTGTATATAGCTCTTGCTTGAGCAAGATCTAAGGCATGCAATTTGTACGTAATCGAACCATTATCATTGAAGAGCCCGTTTATGGATCTAGATAATTAAATCAAGCGTCCATACAATTTGAATCCAATGATGCATTCATAGAAACCCATAGTAGGCCTTTGCACATTCACAGATGTATTTTCATATAATATGTTCCACAGGCAAGTTCAAAACTATTTCTGGCCATCCCCAAATAATAAAAAATACTGACATGTAGTTGTAGAGCTGAAACACCACTTTCAAGCTTAGTATATTGTATATTATTCCTATTCATGCACCGTTTCATCTTGCTCAGGTATAGTTGCTATGTTCTCACGCATTATTTTCCTTGAATTTCAAGAAGTTCTATGTGCAACTATTTTACTGTTTTCTAATTCAGGTTAACAGCAAAACTATTGGCTCATATTTCTCTGCTGCATAAAAGAAAATGCAGTATCAAGTTGGCCTCATGATTATATTTTTTACATTCCTTCCACATCCGTAACAATTTAATCAATTCTAACTTTATTTATCCGTGTGATCTGTAATGGTTTTGATTATTATTTTCCTAATTAAACGTTATTTTAAATGGCTTAAGTTGCAGTGCACAATAAATGGAGAATGAAATTCTCTCTCTTTTGCTAGCTAAAACTCGCGTTTGTGGTGCCTTCAATGCAGGGATGATGTGGCACGTCATGTACTAATTATTTGTGAGTCATTTAAATACGATCTGAGAGTTCAGCTGATATAATTGTATGAAAAAAATGGTATTCCTTGCCACATGAATGAGTCAGATAACAAATTTTTGTTCTTCTGTTTGCTTATTGTAACTATTTTTGGTTAATATTATAAATAAATATAATGATATCACTGCCAGAATGATAACACTGTAAGAATATTAATTTTATTCTATCCATTCTCATGCATTTGAATGGCCTAAACTCCTTAGGTTTAGGCATTATGAATTTAGTTAGTCTGCCAAATTCATCTAACATTTTATATTGCTAAACATTGGATTAGTCACTCATAAGAGTAGTCACCATTTTAAATTCTATCAACAAATGTCGTACTGGTTAGGAGAAGCAAATTTTGCAGTTAGCTGGACTTGACCGTTCAAAATAGCATTATGCTAAATCCTCATGTTCATCCTTTGTACCAAGTTCTAACCTACTTCAGAAGCATCGCAGAGACAGGGCATGGGCTCGGATAGGATTTCTAAATAGTCCACACTGTATTTTTTTTATGAGTGTGTTTCCTTATCTACAATTGAATAAAAAAGGACTGGACTTCTACATAGTGAAGTTGTAAATTTTAGAAATATATGTTTATGGCGCTAATAGTGTATGCAGACTTTTATCTTCATTTGCATTTCAATATCATATCATTAGTTTACTGGGGTGAAATAAATAAATTCCACACGGCTCAAATAGACAAAAAATTATGTTCCAATTTTCAATTTAGGTTGCTGAAAACATATCAAGCAAGAAAATTAATCATAGGTTTTGTAAGGGCATTTAATCAGCTCAGTCTGAGCAGTAATTAGACATGTTTTCAAGATGCACAATTTTGTGTCTGTATATGTATATGAATACTCACAAATATATTTCGTTTGCACAATTATAGAACAAAAGCTGCTTTTCTTGAAAATTTATTTGCAAACATTTTTGTTTTCCCCAAAAAATGGTCTTAGCCATGTGGGACACTGTGTACATGATAATCAGTTTAGTTAAATCATAATGGCTAATAGGTATAGTGGGAAATGTTAGAATTTTGTATAGAGAGGAGGAGAGAGATTAAATGCAAAATAATTTGATGGCTACATTGTTCTTACTTCTTTTAATTTTCCTTTTTTAATTTTTCTGACATTCCATAACCAAAATGGTAGGCTTTATACAGGAGCCTTTACATGACTTTTCATTCAACAGACACACACTTAACTAAGGGACAATTCATATTAAATAGACACACAAACTTCTAAATGACTCTTGAACATAAAGACACATCGACTTCATAAACTAATATTAAATAAAGATAAATTTCAAATTATGTTTCCAACATTCCCCCTTAATTTGAAATTTTCTTTTCAATTTGTTGAGACGATAAACGAAGCACTTTCTCTTCGATTTGTGATGCACTTCTCATCACCTTCATTTTTTTAATAACGAAGCACTTTCTCTTTGATTTGTGATGTACTTTCTCATCACCCTCAATTTTTTTTTAATAACGAAGCACTTTCTCTTCGATTTGTGATGCACTTTCTCATCACCTTCATTTTTTTTTAATATTGGAGCACTTTCTCACCAACAACTCTTTGAATATTGGAGCACTTTCTCTCCAACAACTCTAAAAATAAATTTTCTTTCATAGCCACTTGTGCTATGTTATCTTGCTCTTCATCTTTGAATCTATAAATTTGCAATACTAGCAGCTTCCTCTTCTTCTTTTTTTTCCTCTCTCGATCGTCTCTACCCTAGCTCTGATACCATGTTAGAATTTGATATAGAGAGGAGGAGAGAGATTAAATGCAAAATAATTTAATGGCTACATTGTTCTTACTTCTTTTAATTTTCCTTTTTTATTTTTTCTTACATTCCATAACCAAAATGGTAGGCTTTATATAGGAGTCTTTACATGACTTTTCATTCAATAGACACACACTTAACTAAGGGACACTTCATATTAAATAGACACACAAACTTTTAAATGACTCTTGACCATAAAGACACATCGACTTCATAAACTAATATTAAATAAAGATAAATTTCAAATTATATTTCCAACAGGAATTCCGTAGTTTATGGCTCCACAATTTTTGTTTTTATACTTTTGATATTATTTAGTTATCCAATCTATTACTTAAATTGTAAAGCAGGAAAGTGGTATTGTTTAGGTGGATATCTCATATTCGTATATATTAAAAAAGGGCTATTCGGCCTTCTATTTATTTTTTAATTATTCCTAACAACTGTGCACGATCTCCTTAAAATATTAACTGCAGATTTCTTCTCCGTTTTTCTACACATCATCCACTAACTTATCCATCTTCCATTAATTATTTGTTCTCAAATCTAATTATTGGCCTTATTTTGCCCTAACTATTATTCAGGTAGAAACTTCATTTCATGTCGATGAAACTTGTGCTCTACTATGCTCTGTTTCCTCGAAGTATTACATTCTAGAACGATGCAACACATAGACTCCGTAATATGATACTTATTCTCTTAAAATACATATTCAACAAGATTGTTTATGGACTATGATCCATGTCTGCTATTGTGAAAACACAATTACTTTTTGGTTGTCCTATTCTAATGGTGCAACTTTTAAGTATGCGTTTTTGTATACTGATTAAATTTATGATTTAGACCTTAATGATAATTTATTCATTGTTTTAGCTTTTGAATTTCTAAACAAGTTATGTTGAATTACCAGAATGTTAAGTCTGAAAGCAATGAACAACTACTTTTTTAATTTTTATATTTAATATTCAAATTTCAACGAACTTTAACATTTGAATTACCTAAAAATTTATCACATTTTGTATGTTGAGTTTGCAATGTTTTAATTTACTTATTATTTTTAACTTTATTTAAGGCAAGCTAATTAGCATTGCAAGCCCACAAAGAAGCGGTGAACTCACTAACTACAAATGGGTCTATAAAATTAGGAACAGTTGCCACTGTTGTCGCTACTGCCTACTCAACTGCAACGAAAGCTATACAAAAATTGAAGTAGCTATGAAGATATCTGTGAGAACAGCTCTTGGTTTGGTTTCAAACAGAAGTGACGAACCATGGTTGGATGATCTGCCAATAATGAAAGTGCATAAGAAACTAATGATATATTTTGCATGGAATTAGCTAACTCAATTATTTCAACAATACTGTTCTGAACTTGGAAAATTAGGCTGGTAAATGATAACGGTCCAAGCATATTATGTACTCTCTTTGGCCTGAATGTGCCAGTAAATATAAGTACTGACATGTTAAATTTTATTTGTGAAGTAGTAGGTCAATACAGATGTTTGTTAATCGAGGTAAATATAAAATACTATCATCACGTATAATATGTCGACTTCTAATGAATGTTTGAAATATCAGTCCCAAGATTGATATTGAATGGTTATGCACAAATGAAGATAGTAAGCATTTGTTTGTTACCTTTCTTTCTTACAAAATTATCTGCTTACCTTACGTCTTTTTTTACTGTCTCATAATTTCAGTATGCAGGTTCTTCCTACTTTAATTTAGATGAAGCTCTACATATAAATCAGTCGTACATCTGCCAGTCAGGTGACAAAACTTTTTCTTTCTTTTCAAAGGTACCTATATTGTTTAAAATTACGTGTCTCATTCCTTTCCATTACAGCACTATATACGTTTGTACAATTCATACTATTTTGACAGTGAAATCATTGAAATTTGGAGCTGGTTCACTTTGTATACCATGACATACAATGGTTAGGTGGTGCAGAATGTCACAAATAGATTGGGTGTACCATGGGAAAAACAAATTAAGATAAAGCTACAGTAGTTGACTGTTATGATACTCATCGTTTAGTATACATCTTGGTGTTATAAGAGTATGCAACTGAAGAAAATGTGTTCCATTTGAGATTTTAACTAATAAATTGACTGCATGCCTCAGTAATTAATAAATTTTTGTTTACAGTCTTATAGCAAATATGGCAACTCACGATGCAAGACATGGCACTTGTGCTTGTGGTAAGTTTACTGTTTTTATTTTATTACTTTAATCATGCATCTAATACTTCATTTTTGGCT
Source organism: Allium sativum (assembly GCA_030737875.1). Lineage (NCBI taxonomy): Eukaryota > Viridiplantae > Streptophyta > Magnoliopsida > Asparagales > Amaryllidaceae > Allium > Allium sativum. The sequence continues at coordinate 461,652,773 of CM060915.1, read as the reverse complement.
GTGTGATAATAGTTCTGGAGATAACATATTTTAAGGGTTGTTTTCATTTATAGTTGTGAAAATGCAAAAACAAGTTATGATGGTATTGTTTGGCTGCATGCTCTGTTAGCACTTGCTCGATCGGTTCATCACGTGAGGTGTTACTGTTTCTTCTTTAGACATGTTTGCATTTTTCTCAGCCATTCTCATTTAGGGGCTTTGGAATCTTTCCTAACGATGAAAATGACCCTAAAGCAAAATATTGTATTTGTCAAATTCCTTTCGAATTAGACTGGTGCAAGTTTTCAGCAGATATGTTGCAATATAATACCATTGCAACCTATGCAACAAAGAGATCATCATTTTCGATATCATTTCATTAAATCCATAATAAAAAATTCTAAGGTACAACAACGGTCTTGCTTCAGTGACAATGAACTTCACCAAAATATACTAAACAACCAAATTTATAACCAATAGTAAATGAACATTTATACCTCTGTTGAGTACTACATTGTTCAAAATTGGACCTTAAACCAGTTCAAAAGGGGAGAAAATATGATAACAATAAAATGATTTACTAAGAAAACCAGTGCATGTATGACAATCATGATTTTTGGTTGAATCAAACAATAAAATAAAATAAAATAAATAAAATAAAGAACAAAGATGTTTTATTGTTAAATTGAAGAAAAAATAGCTTAACACATAAAATCATTTGGTCGTCCTCATAGTTGACATTATATTGAAAAATACATACAGGAGATTTTTCAAGAATACATAGTAACATAAATTTGAAAACACGTTAATAGTAGAAGCTTGGACTGATAGTGTTGTAAAGATCTCATTAAAAACCAAAAAAGTGTATAAATACACATCTCTGAAGCCAAGCGTAACAAAAGTATTTCACTGAAGACCCGTATCTGGATCTTCTTACATGTTAAGAGCTCATCATCTCTAGGAAGCAAAATAAAATTTATGTATGCAAATTTGATTATCAAAAAGTTCAAATGTGGAAAGATCAAGCAGTCGAAAAGCGGTGTATACTGAATTAAACTTATGGATTGCCAATTTCATACTGCTTTACATGAAATGCAATGGCGTTTACAATATACATGATTCAAGGGAAGTGCCTTTTAAACCAATTTTTTTTTCACTATTGAGTTAGAGATGGACACAGTTCTATCAGGAAAATAATATGCACAAATAGGAACATAGCATGAGACACAACCTGATACCAAACAATAGGAACATATCATATCACCTATCCCCTATGGGTATTGTGATAACTAAGTGATTTTAAGTGACAGAATCATTGTTGCATATGCATTTACTCATGGCTTACTTGCTTGCATATGCACTAATGAATGGTCATTGTTTAATCCTGACTTCTTTTCTACACAGGTAATTTTTTTAAACTGGCTAAGTCAACAGTGCATATAAAATAGTCCTTACTCTTTTTTCGCCTGTTTAGTTCGGGAAGCAATGACATAATTGACACTTCATATGTATTGTCAAAGTCCTATGTGATTGTGATTGTGATTGACATACCAAGGGTGAGACAGGTCGCTCGCAGATTCCAGGTTGAGGACGAGAACGTTCTGCTGATCAGTGGAGAGAAAAGGGAGCACGATGAAACAAGTGGGGGAGAAAAAGGAGTCGGGAGTGAACTTGCTAACATTGGAGAGAAAGATGGGGAAGTTTAGGAGAAAATTTACGCTGCCAAAGAATGCTGATGTGGAGGAAATCAATGCTGAGTGTGGGGAATGAGTTTTAAATGTGACTCATGGAGTGTGAAGAAGCCTCCACCAATGCTAAAAAAATCAAAGACTATTCAGGTTAATTTTGCTTGATTTTGAGTAGATTCCTGTGTCAGGTTTTCATGAGACTACTTGAACAAAGTACTGAACCATTTGTTGTGATTAAGTTTTTTTTTAAAAAAAAGAAAAACACTACACTAAAACAAATTTTATACCCATCTACTATATTAAATATTGAAACTGTTACCGCTTTATTTGAATGGATTGGTGCTTATATTCTGTTAACTTGTGTCTATACAATTAGCTACTAAGTGTGTTACTGTTATATTTGATTATCATGTGTTTGTAAATAAATTTTGTTTTTTAATATTCACATTGTGATGTAACTTTATAGATTACTTTTTTCGATAATGGTTTAATGTGAAATATTTTAATCGAGCATGAAAAACATATTATATGGTAATAAAATGGTTTAATGTGATGTAATTTGACATGTTTTTTATAATTTGACTCCTGCTGTCACGATCAAGCAAAAGAAACAGGTAGCACAAAACCACCCTAAGCTGTTGATTTTCGGTCTAAATGTCACTATGGGAGACAGTCAAGCATGAAGCATGCAATTTTGAAGGGCTGAGAGGGATTCCTGGGACTAAAATCATTACAGCTTGCAACAAAAGATGGAATGTAGTTAGTATGCTAATTGTTGTAAGTTAAACTGGGTTATACAGGAGGATACCTTGCCATAGCATGATCATAGCTTTTATTTTTTGTTGATTCTTCTACTAGAAATATGGAAATTAGATGGAGATAATTCAAAGTTTACAAACTTGGCCACAGTTTCCTTTAATTATTTACACAAAGCCTATTAAATACGATTAATTAGTTGTTTACTTCATCCATCTTCCTCCTATCACACACTGTTGAAAATAACAAGTAGTAATTTGTATACCAACACTTTATACCACAATAAAAATAGTTCATCCACCTTATCTCATATACATTATTATTATTATTTTGTTTCCAGGCTGCATGTAACTGACGCAAGAAGGACGCACAAAAGTTCACCACTTGGCGCTGAAGCATTCGCCACAATTGCATTTCAGTTTTTGATTTTTGCATTCTTTTTTTTTCAACTTAATACTTTAAACTCTCTTTCACTATGATGTCTTATGTTGTACTTCTTAAATCTAATAGTGACGTTGTTGACCAAAAAGGTTCAATTTGATTTTTCTATATTTTATGAATATATTTGTGCTATAGACTATAGATATTTTAGCCATGGTATTCAACTAAGCACAGAAATATCTAACATGGTAAAAGGCGCAAAAAGGAGCATAAACATATTCTGTGCACCACTTGATATTTTTTCCTACTATGTATTTTGTTCTACTGTATTCAAGAATTTCCTTACTATGGTCAACCTACTTTGCCTGAGATATCGGTCCATTAATATATCATGCTTTGCGCAATTATGGCTTTAGATTCTTCTTAATTTACGAAATATCAAAATATATCTCGACCATTAATTTACCAACCAATTAAGTCTTTGGGAACAAAATATGATGAAAATTTTTTGTCGTCTATTGGGAATGAGGAGTTGAAGGCTGTAGTTGAACAGTTTAATGCGGATCGATTGCTGACTGATGGGCCACATGTGTGTGCATTGGTGAGGGAGAGCCTGATCAAGAGGGCTGCAGATTTAAATATTTTCCTGGATGATGTGGCTATTACCCAGTTGAGCTATGGTGTTGAATTTAGCATTTCAGTCGAGAAGAAACAGGATGCATAACAAGATGTAAAGAGGTCAAAGTTTTTGGTGATGATACCAGAGCAAGAGAGGAGAGCAACAACGATAAGGGCAGAAGGGGAAAGCGAGACAACAAAGCTGATATTAGAAGCCACAACCGTGATTGGTGCTGATATTCTGGAACTTACAGGGAATTAAGGCTACAAGGGAGATAGCTGCCACACTGGCGAAGTCACCCTAAGTTGCTTGATTACCCAGCGGTGGTAAAATCGGAAATAACAACCAATTGTTACTTGCTGTGAACTCGGGAGGTATGGGAAGTTGAAGCTAATAAGGATTCCCTTTTTAAGTATCCGCTTCTTTCTTGGTGTTAAACTGACTTATTTTGTTGAAATAATTCTGGGCCATACGTAATGATATTATGCTTATATACGTTCCTTCTTGTGGTTTCTTGCAGCTGTTTTGATGGATGCTTCTCTATATAGATATTCATATGCTTATATTGTATATTTATATGCTAACTGATCTTAGAAAATAAATTAAAAACCACTATTCTTTTCTCTGCATTACACAACATAAAAAACTTATATATCATTTAGTCCACTAAATTTCATATCATGGCTTGAAATACTTTTTTAAATGTCCCCTTAACTGACCTGAATGAAGCCATATATGCATTTCCAGCTGAGCTTCTGTCTATGTTTACATAACCCACTAAAGTTTTCTATTTAACTGTACCATTAACATTAGGTGTACATGCACCACACACTACTTTTACGGTCTACCACGATACCGATCGTCCCTCTAACCTACGACATATAACTACGAATTTTCAGCAATTTCCAATTACATAACCAATGATCAAATACTATCTAACATTTATTGCAATGAACTAATTATGTCAATACCATATAACGTTTCCTTCCTTATACCACCAACTCTCACATATGCTTACATAACTAATATACCTGTCAATTCATTCAGTGTCTACCCGTACACAACAACAAGCACCACAAACCAAATCCAAGCTGCTTCACCTTCACATTAACTCTTCCTTACCTGCCCGTGTGCGAAGCACGGGTTCCAAACTAGTCAAATAAGATTATAGAATTGGAATGGTTATAGGCAACCAAATAGAACTTGTATATATAAATGAGATGGATCAAAATTGGATTGAAACCACAATTTGGAATTTAAATCTCGGATGTTCGGAAAATATTTTCTGAAGTGTTTATGTAAATAACATAGCGCTACTTTGGAAGGATTTTTGAGTAAAAATCATTTTGAATAAATTTTGGAAATGATAAAGCACTGAACTCACTTCAGTCGCTGGAAAATAATTCTAATGATGACTGCAACATCGTCAGTGTTCATTTTCGAATTTATAAGTGATGGGTTGCTACCATAGTGAGATTTCCAATGCAAATTTATTTTTAGAGAACAAGGTTTTTGGAAAATTTCAAATGTTTTGAATTTGTGATGGTTGTAAATACATTAAGTAAAACTAGGGAATTTGAATCCGGGAATTAAAATTTAACTTAAGCAAGTTAAATGGATTGAAATGAATAAATTGATTTGAATCAATTTGAATGAATTTGAATGTGTATGAATGAAATATGAAATGCTAAGTGGGATTTTGAAAAGTTAACAGGTCGGTAGCATTTCTTCTACTTAGTAATTTTCGGGGACGAAATTCTTTTAAGGGGAAAAATGTAATGTGTCAAATTATTGGCCGTTTGATATCGAACATTTAAATTTATTTTAAATGTTGAATTGGAATAATAAATGGATCTTTATATTGAATTTATCAATTTAATATCGAATTATTGTAATATGAAAGCGACAAACAGAATTCAGAGTTAAAATTGAATCGAAACGATTCTATCAATTAATATAAATTCTGTATTGAATTTAAACGAAAATAATTATTTATTATCGATGAATTTAATTTTTTAAAATCAATTTATATTTTAAATCGATTTAATTTAACATAAGAAAATAGTGATTTTCAAACGACCTCAGAATTTGACAAAACCAGTTCCATTAAATCCATTACAGTGTATTATCACCAGATTTCAGATTTAGTAATGTTTGGATTTATCGTTTGACTGTACGATTAGAAAACACTTGGAAATAATTAAATTAAAATTAATTTAAATCATCGATTTAAATTGATATCTTTTTCGTATGATCGAATTAAGCTTCGAAACATGTCCTAATGAGTTAAGAACAGTGGTTAAACCCTAGAAATGTCGGTTGTTGCATCTTGATTGGAGTTCGGAACCGTAAATTATATTTTTTATAAAATTTAACGAATAGGATCGGTATAAAATCAATTTAACTTAAATGTACTTCAACCACCCTAAAACTAAACATCAGCCTTCCTATTCATTTAATTCGAGCAGTCCTATTTTTCATCGAGCAGTAACACTGGTTCCCTCTTCATCTTTAAATACACCGATCCTTTCTTATTTCTCTGTAAATTGAAAGCTTCAGATAAAAAATATATGGCTGCTACTCCTCTTGCAAACTAGAAATCAAAGCCGAGTGTCTCCTCAAAATAAAATCGTGCCCCTTTTATTTCTTTGATGGGAATAAGAAATCGAACGCGAGAAAAAAAGGAAAGTATTCACAATTGAAAGCCCGAGAGAAACTCGATCATCGCGAGGCTCCTAAGTCCGATTTTAGAAGCAACGTAAGTCGCATTCGATTTGAGGGGGAGGGTTTAGTGAAACTCGATCTACTTGGGGTGCAAACTGGAATTCGATCATACTAATGTCGATCTGTGTTGGTTTGGGAAGTTCAGTGGTAACCATTTGGGTGGAACTCGATTTTACTGATGGTTGAACGGGGTTAAACTGGAGTTAAGCGATATGTGTTTTCGTTAGGGACTGTAAGGAGGATGTAACACCCCGAATTTTTAACGACACTAAAAAAGGATAAATTATAAAATAATTAATTTAACATTCATAGTTAAGGAAAATGGACTGCGCCATTGCGTCTGTCTCGAAATTCTGGTTAAGATAGACATTTGGTTTGCGTAAAACGGAACTATATGGAGGAGTTATGAGGGATTTAAGTTTGAATACGCGCAGAAAGAATATATATATATATATATATATATGAGTCACGTATGAGTCAGAGATGACTCAGAATTTTATCCAGAGCAATTCAAATTCGAAAATTGAAAAGTGGCAGCAGATTTCCCGCTCTAGGTGGTCGACCCCCTAGAGGGGTGACGACACTGGGGGTCGACCCCCCTTAACGGGTGTCGACCTATGGGTCGACCCACCCACAGGGGTGTCGACACCCCTAGGGCTGATGAGGCACTCAGTTTCAGGGGGGCGGCAGGTATATATATGTGTCCAATTCTCCTATTTTCTTCATTGGAAATCATGGAAGCCGGATGCTGCCGGTGTGCGAACTGTGACGAATCTGTTTTCTTCAAACAACTATCAGTTTTGCAAATCAAATCTAGAGATTGAAGATCCATTCTTCCTCTTTTCTAATCCTAACGCAGTGAGTTCCTAGTTACTTTTAGATTTGAATATTTAAAAGTAAATCATGAAAAGACTTGGATATGTTGTAAACTATGAATCTATGCTATTGTTAAATCTTATACTATGTCATGATATGTCTATTTCTCTATATCTAATGCAATTGTGGTTATTCCATTATGTCGCCTTTGTGGATCTTGAATTGTAACTAGATTATGGTTAATATAAACCTGTTAATTTGGACAATTACAATATTGGTTAGATCCAATTCTTTATGTAAATCACCTTTTACCTATTATATTGTGGTCAATTTAGATATGTTGTAAATTGGACATGTGAATCCATATTTAGATCTAAACATGCTATTGTGTCATCCTAATGGTGCTAGATCTATTTTAACCTTTGGATCTGAATTATGTGATCTAATTTATCACCTTTTGTTTATCAAGTTAGATATAAACCAATAGGACATCCAAATTGCTAACTTAGATCTTACTATGCTTATTCGAACATCATAGTTATGTTAGAATCAGTTGATTGCCACAAGTTCACTAGTCTTATGTCCATCTTGTTATGATGTTAATTACATGTCCATGCCAGTATATATATATTCAACTTATCACCATGATAGTATATGCCTATTCCAAGTTGAACAATCACTTATGTTACACTCCTACTATTTTTTCCTTTTTATCGTTTATGGCTAGGCTATTATCTAGCCTAGGAATGCTGCCAATTTTGTGAGGACGCTAGTTAAGGAACGGGGAAAAAAGGGTTAATAATGGCATAATTTGAATATGAATATTTTTGGACATATAAATCAAATTATTGGGTAGAGTGGGCATTAACACCTATAAAGGGAAAGGTTTAATTAATTGATTAATTAACTAATAATGGAATGTCTAGTAATTACAATTAGGAATTGTAATTGAACTTATGACACGAGGTTAGGTTTCATTAGTGGTGGAAGTATGCCCGGACCCGACCGGCATATCCAACAGCCACTAATATTGAACCTAATGTGGGAGGTCTAAGTACGCAAATATGAATCGGGCTATGACATGAGGTTAGGCCCAATTGTGGAATAAGTCTGCCCGGACCCGACCAGCATATCCAGCATCCACACGTTGTAGGCCTAATGTGGGATGTCTAGCCCATTATGAATCATAAATGGACATGGTAATGAATTAGACTACTTAACCAAATCTAATCCATAGGGATTGTATGATTGTGAACTAAAGTTAGGGTTAAGTAAATTAATTAGATAGTGGATGGGTTAAGCAAATCTGGAGGGGGTGGGTAATATTTACATATAGGCCCACAAACTTAAACCGGTAAGGTTATTCAATTAAAGACACCTACTGGTATACATAACCGGAGGAAATAATAGAGTTATGTAGTTAAAGACACCTTTTAGGGTAAGCATAACTGGTATAGGGCTATGTAATTAAAGACGCCTAATGGTATACATAGTCAGTGAAAACCTAGTGGGGGGTATAAGACAAAGGGGAGAGCTTGTATCATTTGTGTGGGACCCATTTCATTCAGTAACTCGGAGTAGGTATCAAATAAAAGTACTCCGTACTAGGCAGATAGGGGACATGCTTACTGACTAATTGTAAGAGATCCAAACGTGGAAGACGGTATGGGCGGCGCAAACCGACCGGGCTATGTGCGTGCATGAGTCAGGAAGAGGGGGATAATACGACCGTGACACCTGTAGATATGTGGTTGTGCATATCAGTGAGGGGTTCCCACTTTAGAACGTGATATATCCTATTGTGGGGTCTCCACAGAGTATCTACGGAGTAGGGAGCTGATCGATTAGGGTAGTGGTTAGGGTACACTTGGACGTATGCCTTAAGTCTACCAACTTATAGTGGAAGGGGTCATCTTATTCTGGTTATACTAGTAATAGTGTAGAGTAATCATTAGAAAAGTGTACACACCTTATCCTGTCTACCTTGTCACATCTGCCATTTATGTAATGATCTCTCTTATCCAATTTATATGCCAATCATGTTACTTTTATTTATTTACTGGCTAAAAGTAACTAGACTCGCCAGACTTTATGTCTAACCCTTTTGTTTCTCCTTCTTTCTTCCGTTCCCCCTCCCTCCAGGTTCTCAGGGAGGAAACGCTCAGGCTTAGTCTGGACTCAGATATCATCTTGCTAGAGCGGCTTCCGAAGTGTAGCTCAAGTTTTTATCTCTACTATGGCTTTGTCTCTTTTATTTGGGGAATTATGTTTTCTTTTAAGTATTTATGTACTCTGATGTTGAAAGACAGAAGTTATGTTGTTGTAATGTTTTTTGAGACTCATGGTATTTTGAACCACGCTGTATGATTTGTGTTTGAATAAAAGTTTTAATTTCCACAGCTATCTTATTTATGGTTGTCTTGTAAAATTCTGTGTCTGTTTACCTATAACGCTTCACGAAACTTAATGCATTCCCTTTGTCAGTGACAATAACGGACGTGGGGTGTCACACTTGGTATCAGAGTTGAAGGTTACTAGATTAGATAAAAGTTTTTGAAAATTATTTTCAAAAAGGTTTTAATAGAAATCATTTTCAAAAAGAAAAGTCTGTTTTGAAAAACATTCCCCAAAAAAGCCATATGTAGTATCCTTCGGTCATTTATCTAAATTTCTTCCTTTTCCTTTTTCAGCATGTCTGGGAAACAAAACATTCCTAATATCCCAAAAGGCGCCTGCCGACGGCTAAGGAAATGTTCCTCCCCCGGCTACACCAGTCATTCCTCCCCCCCCCCTCCAAGGGCAGACAACTTCGCTAAGATGTGCAAGGACTTACGTGCTATGGGAGGGAAGCCATTCCATGGGAACGAGACATTCGTGGAAGCTTGGAATTGCCTCAACGAGACCGAGGACTTGTTTATAAACTTTGTAGTAGAGGATAGAAGGAAGGTTCAGTTATCCGCCTGGCTACTGAAGGACGAAGCCTTATTTTGGTGTGAAGTCACCCAAGCTGGACGTCTGGTGGAAACTTGGGAAGATTTTAGACAGAGGTTCGAAATGAAATTTCTTTCCCAAGCCGAAAGAAGCATGCAGATGGAGAGATTCTTAGCACTCAAACAAGGAAACTTGTCGGTAATGGACTATGTGAATAAATTCAACCAGCTAGCAAGGTTCGGTTTAGAGATGGTGGATATGCCGCACAAAAGGGCTTTGCGGTTTGCTAAAGGGCTGAATGAGCCTCTGCATGGGTTAGCCAGGTCCCATAATCCCATGGGGGCCACTTTCAAAAAGCTTGTCGATATAGCCCTAATGCATAAGGAAGACAAGGGAGAAAAGAAGGCTGAGGAGACATCGCAAAATAGGAAGGTGTAGCCCAAGAAGGGGCAGCAACAACAGCAGAAGAAAGAAGGGAAAAATGATAAAGTCAAGGATAAGAGAAAATGTCACAATTATGGGAAGGAAGGTCACCATTAACGGATGACCCTATCGCCCTACGATATATTGAGTGGATGACCTTCTATACCGCGATATCCTGCCTTGAAGCAGGACTGGTGTTATTTATGTTGTCTGACAATTGTAGACGTAGGGAAACAGGCAGGAAGGATCCAACTGGATTCCTCAAATTTATTTATTGTTGTTTACCTATTTATATATGTGTGATGTGTTGAATTGAAATGATAGTATGTGTGTTTGGATGTTTGAATAACACTGGCCCTAGATATTTATATTTAAAAATATAATAAAAAGGGATTTTTAGATTTAAAAAGGAAAAATTATTTTTTGAAATAGAAATTGAGTTTCTAATGGGTTAGAAAATATTAACTTTTTTTAATAATAAAACAAGTAGTTGAATTTAAAAATAATGTTTATAATCGAATAGAAAAATTATCATTGGATAATTTAGAAATGAAAGCTCAAGAGTCAATTTAAAATGGGAATTTGTTTACCGAAAATAGAAATGGAATTTGAAATAAAAACACATTTCAATATTTGAAACAAGAAGTGAAATTTATGAATAATGTTTGTAAATAAAAGAGATAAATTATCATTGGATAATTTATAAATTTAAATTCAACTTTGAATTTAAAAAGGGGCTGGGAACCATTTTCAAGGAAAACGATGGATTTATTCCGATGTTCGGAATATGAATTGAATTGGAGTAATCCGTATGGATTTATAAGTAGAATCCGACTATGTCGGATTTATAAAAATAAATATATCCTAGAAAGGATATTGGAATTGTATTTTAAATTTAAATATGAAATAGATTATATATATATATATAAGTTTATAAAATAAAATATTCCAAAATAAAGATTTGATTTCAAATGAACTTTGAAAAGGAAAACTTGTTTATTATAACAACGAAATTATTTATAAATGATGTTACAAATGTAGTAAAAAAATTATCATAAGATAATTTATAGTTATAAATTCAAACATGAATTGGAAATCATTTCGAAAAGGAACAATGGATTTTATTTCGGAATTCGAAATATAAACGAACGGAGATAAAACCAAAGGATTTCGAAGTGGTAATTCAATTATATTGAATTTTGTAAATAATTTATTTACAAAGGAAATGGGAATTTAATATAGAAATCGAGTATAACTATAAATTACAATTGATTTCTGAATTTAAATAAAATAATCGGCAATTCTGAATAATCGGAGTTTCAAGTTAAATTTGGAAAACTAGCTTAATTTATATTAAAATGAAGTTGGTATTGATTTAATAACCGTAGTTTAAACGTTTATATTTAAATTTAATTAAAACGAACTCGCCGTGGCGTGGTAGTTTGTAGTTTGTAATTTGATGATTTGAACTTCTACTGAGTTTGTACAACTCAATATAAGTCGCAACTCGATGAAACAAGGATCGCCCGAACCTATTAAATGATATTTTTCAAATGGAAGAGAAAAACCTGGATTTCATCTTATATATTTTGAGTTATGTCAAAATAAAATTTCCAGCAAAACAGTGCTAGAATCGTTTTTAAACCGTAATGGTTTATTAAATAAAATAAAAGGATTTGTGTGAATAAAAATCCGAATTTCAATTAGAAAAATCCAGATTTGAGTTATAAAATAAATATGAACTCAAGAAGAGTGAATAAAGTGATTTTTGATATAAAAATCAGATTTTGGATTATGGAATAGTATTAACTAATTTGTATAGGAAATTCGTTAATGGAGTTTTGATCGAACGTAACAAAGGTTAAGTATTAACTAATTTGTATAGGAAATTCGTTAATGGAGTTTTGATCGAACTTAACAAAGGTTAAGTGATTTGGAGTTTTAACTTAGAACTTGAAGTTGAACACGAAACTCAAATTAGAATTGGAATTCGATTTGTATGGAGAATGAGAATATATGTGAATATGATATGCTCAAACAAGAAGCGTATTAGCATAGGAGTCGATTAAAGAATAAATTAGCAAATGGAATTGAAAAATGATTCAATTGGTTGGAAATGGAAATATGAATGTATATGAATAGGTAACAGGTACAGAATGAAGGGAATAAAGAATATAAAGTGAATGCCCAACAAAATGGTACGCGTTTAAATTTGACATGAGATTTTGTGAGCCTATTCAGCAAGCCACTTGGCTTTTTGATTTTCTTTTTTGAATGGAAATGGGCTAAAGAGGCGAGTTGTAGTTGTACTGATTGAGCCGTACAAAGGAGATGCCAGTGAAATTTTCCGAAAATTTAAGGAGTTAGAATATTTGTAAGAAATTTTGATAATTAGAAATCAATATATATATATATATATATATATATAATATTGAAAGGAATGTGGGAAGTGATTTTATTAATGGAATATTAGAAAGGGCCAGTGATTATTAGATGCTTAGTCAATGATATTTCCAGTCGGAAATTTGGATGGATGTTTGTTTTTCTTCAATAGTTAAATAAACGACTGTCGAAGTTTTTGACCATCGTTGTAAATACGGAGAAAATGGTTGGATTTATTATCCGAATACCACTCCGTATAGGCATAAGCGTTGCAAATTAGATTATGCTGAAGATAATTTAAGATGGAGTAAAATGCAAGGGCTGTTTTGTTTACAGGATAGTGCCTTCGGCTTGTTTAGACGCAAGACAACTTGTATGAACGAATATCTGACAGAATATACCCAACGGATCGCATAAGACGATCTTTTCAAGGTATTATGTTTGGTGGCAGAGGAATTCGTTTCTCTTTGCTTTTTGTACCCATAGTATTTTTGGGAAGATCAACTAGTGATTTGACGGGTTTGATGATATGGCATTCAAAGTGAATAGTGGCCAGATGTCCTAAAAAGATAAATGTAGCCTCAAGCCTCACAACCGAGAAATGACAAAAATCGAGCAGGCAGCATAACTAGTTGGGTCGCCCCCAAGCAGGGTGTATTATCATCGATTGAGAGAAAATTAATTTGTTCTTTTTTCGATTCTATATCTTACGGATTACGGTTGGACAGCCGACAACGGGGGTGATAATATATTCGGTCCACTCAAGCTAAATGATGACCAGTCATGTGTGGCTCGGTTGCAAGATGTTCTTGTTGAACCCCGATGTACCCCTTTAGAGTACACCGATCGAAGGTTGTCCTATACCTTGTCATAGTTGGAATCTAATATCTAATAAGTGCCCTGCGGTTTTTAATTTTATACTATGTATGTGGAACGTGAGATGCAAATGTTCTGCTAGACGGTTATTTATTTGATTAGACATTATTTTAATATCACCGGATTTCGATATCAAAAATGTTTTGGTTATCATAAGGGAAAAACCATTTGTATTTATGTGTGGATAAGTCTTACATTTACCCTTTGTTTCAAAAGGTTTTTCAAAGTTAAACAATATGGTTGGAGTTTACTCACACCAGTCCCATAACTAACCGAGAGTTTATTTTTTTGTTTTACCCTAAACTCTTGGGTGCCCAAATTTGTACGGGTAGTCTAGTGTTTTAGGCTTTTATCGATCCACATGGAGGAGCTTGAAGGAAGAGGCTTTACCGTTAGTTATTTAGGGTTATTTCCGCTGTGATGTATAGGTGTTGTACTCAAATATGGTATGTATATACAAAACAGATTTGTATTTCAAAATTATGATAGATGATATTATATTTTGTTCAGTTCCGCTGTGAGATTTTGATGTTGCTTTTAGTTTTTCTTTTGTCTATTTCTATTTCTTTAACCCTATTGACTCGTATTTCTATGCAATTTGTGTTGGATGTGAATTGTTTTAGTCAACTCAGACTGTACGGATTTTGTAGGCCATTACATAATCACCCCTTACGGACATTGCCTACGTTATGCGATGAAGCTGGGCTTTGCGGCGACAAATAATGTAGCAGAGTACGACTCAATGATGGCTGGGTTAAACCTAGCACTACAATTAAAGATACCCTGGATTGAGATCTTTAGTGACTTACAATTGATGATCAATCAAATTAAGCAAACCTACCAAACCAAGGATCCTAGTTGGCCTTATATGTGAAAAAGAATACTCAAGATGCTCTCTCGTTCCGAGGATTTTTCCATACACCAAATCCCAAGAGGGGAGAACTCTCAAGCCAACTCATTAGAAAAATTGGCTAGTTCCCAAGGAGCACCTGAGACACGAATAATCTCTGTAGGACACTAGTCTAAACCAAGTATTGAGCAAGAAGCATCTGAATTGGGAAAGTAATTGTTAGTCTTAACTAGAGCCAAAGCCTTGGAAAGGGAAAATGATGTAGAAAAGAGTGTTGCTTCCAACAAGGAACCCATTTCAGTTGAAACAGAATACCATTATGAGAATATTTGGATGGCTCCGATCATAAACTATCTTCTAAATGGAGTCCTACCTACCAACAAGCAAGTTGAAAGAAAAATAAAACACCAGGCTTTCACACTTGTGATCATGGACAAGGTGCTTTATAAGAAAGGGCATTCACTTCCCTACCTAAGGTGCATAAGCCTTGAGAATGGGCTTAGATTATTAAAAAAAGCACATGAGGATTTATGTGGAGATCATTACAACGGAATTAAGTTAGCCAAGAAAGCCATGCGACAAGACTTCTACTGACCACAGATGGTTAACCAAGCCATTGAGTATGTCAAGAAATACGAAAGGTATTCTACAATACCTCGACTACCTCCAAGTGACTTAACCAGCATCTCAAGTCATCGCCTTACGATGTATGGGGGATAGACTTGATTGGACCCCTGCCAATCTACAAAGGAGGAGCTAAGTATGTTGTAGTAGTTATTGATTACTTTACCAAATGGGTAGAAGCAAAACCCCTTCCAACCATCACATCTAAGAAGATGTTGAAGTTTGTAATAAAGAATATTATCACACGTTTTGGAATCCCTTAAAAGATCATATCAGACAACAGAACATAATTCAAAAGTGAGGAGTTCACATGATTTTGTGATAAGAACAGAATCATCAAGAGTTTTTCCTCAACAACGCACCCAAAGGCAAATGGGGTCGTCGAAGCCGCGAACAAAACCATAAAGACAATCCTTAAGAGATGACTAAACCAAGCTAAGGGATATTGGGCAGAATAATTACCCTTGGTGCTTTGGGCATACAGAACTTCCGCCAAAACAGCAACATGGCATACTCCATACTCCCTAACATACGAATGTGAGGCTATGCTTCCAATCGAGGTTGAGATTCCCTCGTATAGAAGGATAGCCTATGCATTTGATCCTAATTAGGAATTGAAGAAGGATCCCATAGACCTAATACAAGGGTTGCGAGATGAGGCCACGATCAGAACGACTGAATACCATAGGAAGATCACTAAGTACTACAACTTAAAGATTAAAACCAGAACCTTCACAAAGGTAGATTTGGTCTTGCGAAGGGTAATGGCTAACACAAAGAATCCGTCGGATGGCTGCTTGGACAAAACTGGGAAGGACCCATGATCATTCATCAAGAAGTCATACTTGAAACGTATCGACTTTGCAAACCAAATGGTGGTCCCGTACCAAGAACGTGGAACTCAGAACACTTAAGACCATACTTCTCAATGATAAATGAAAAAAGAAAGGTCTTCTCCAAGTATGCACATGGAAACAAGGGAATGGAAACCCTCTCACACTTTGAAAAAGCCTGAAAAGGGTCAAAATGAAAATGGATAAAAACTCTTCTCATCGCCAAGTTGGCCAGGGCAAGGCACCCCTCGAGGGGGGGTTGATGTGTAAGCTTTTCTCCGCACCCAAATCAGAAAGGGCCAGGTTAAAGCATCGAAAGCGTAAGCCCGATATCCATGCCAGAAATGGTTGAGACGGAGCATCTAATTAGCATGCCCTACCTTTGTTCGTAGAAGAGTACGTCTGGCCTCTATAATGAACTAAGCATGTCCTACCTATGCTCGTAGAAGAGCACGTCCTACCTCTACTTATGTTCTTCGTATCCCGCAGAAGGGAACGAACAAGCACGCCCTGCCTTTTCTTTGACTAAGTATGTCCTACCTCTGATCGTAGAAGAGCATGCTCTACCTCTACTTATGTCTCCCCCCATAGATGGGAGCAAAAGTCCAGAGAGTGGCTCATGAAGCATGCCCATCCTCTTCTTCGACAATCAAAAACCCATAGAGTGGCTCATGAAGCACGTCCATCCTCTGCTTCGACAATCAAAATACCATGGAGTGGCTCACGAAGTGCGTACATCCTCTGCTTCATAAATCAAACCAGAAGGGGGTAACGAAATTAGTTGCCGGATAGTGAATTTCTGATCTTCTATATTAAAATACATGAATCTAGGTTGGTTCAGGACTTCTATTATTACCAGAAATGGATTTCTGGCTTTCTATCTGAAATACCTGAATCTGGGTTGGTTCAGGACTTCTATTATTACCAGAAATGGATTTCTGGTCTTCTATCTTAAAATACCTGAATCTGGATTGGTTCAAGACTTCTATTATTACCAAAAGTGGATTTCTAGCTTTCTATCTGAAATACCTGAATCTGGGGTGGTTCAGGACTCCTATTATTACTAGAAGTGGATTTCTGGACTCCTATCTTAAATACCTGAATCTGGGTTGGTTTAAGACTTCTACTATTACTGGAAGTAAAATTTTGGTCCTCTATCCTAAATACCTGAATCTAGGTTGGTTTAAGACTTTTGCTAATTGGAAATAAGGACTCCTGGTCTTTCATCAAATACTCGAATATGGGTTGGTTTGGGACTTCCCCTATCTCTAAGAAGCAAAGTCATGGATTTTCATTATGAACTTCTAAGTATGGGTTTTTTGGTCTTTCATTCAGTATCCAGTAATAAGTTTTCTAACCCACTGTCAAAATGGTATCATGGACACCTCATCACGAAATTCGGTATCAAGGGTGAAATCTATGCGAATTCATAACCAGGGAGCTTTTCTAAGCCTTATTCCTTATTTTTCCAATAAGACGTAAAGTATTAATGATTATTAAACCATAAATACCAGTTTAACATGCCATTAAGGCTCAATCCGAAACGACATCTAATATAGTATGGTCAAAATAATTGCAGAAATTATGATTAAGGCTAAAGGACTAACATAAAGTAGTAGTTGTTGGATTTCATGCAGTGGAAATGCAGGAGAAAGTTTTTAGCAAAAATTTCACTAGTTGAAAAGAACAAGCTGACCTGAAAAGTCAGAGATACCCCTTCACTAAGGGGAAGTCTAATGTTACTACCAATTTTCAACACAAGAGGAAAGCCAAGGCGAAGAAGTATTGCGTGAAAGCATATCCGAAGGGTGGAAGCATATCCGAGAGGGGGGTCAAAGCTATAGCCCAGAAATGAGCTAAGCGTTATCGGCCATCGGAAGGCTTGATACTATTGAAAAGATGGAGTCAAACATCTGAAAGCCGATTTTTTATCCGAAAGAGCATCACTAATAACCAAAAGAAAATAAGAAAGAAAAGTCAAAGTTTCACAATCCGAAACTAAAGGCACGAGGGAAAGTGCCAAGCCAGATTAAGAGAGACAAAAGGGCTATCAGCATTAATTTACTTAATGTCATTACAAGAGAAAGGAAATACACCGAGAGCGTACTGCCGGAAGACCAGAACCCACTCCAAAGATTCACCGAGAACAACCCGAAGCTCCTAAGAAGAAGAACCATACACACTAAATTGTTTAGTGTCGATATCAGAAGGCGTAATGGCTTTCGTAACATGAGAGATTGGAACACGAAAGAAAACATCATGAAGACCAAAAGACGAGACTAAAAGCCGAAAGCTCTTCTCAAAAGCTTATCCCCAAAGGGCAAATAACTTCAAAGAGAAGCTCTAAAGACCAGAACCATCTTTCCAAAAGTTAAGGCCAACACACTAAAGGCCATGTCATATCTCTCAACAACAGCCGACACTACGCCATAGATTGCATACGGAAACCCCAGAGAAGTGATGCAGAAAGTGCAAAAAAATGTTGCTATAGGCCAAAAATGATCTGTGGCAACACATTCTTGGGGTTGTCTTTTGCCGCGTTGCCTCACAGTCCAAGGCAATATCTTTGCTATCCTAATGTAACATCGCTACAGGTACTAAATTTACAAAAATGTGGAGCCCATTGAAATCTGAATCTCGGGTTCACGGAATCCTGTTGTACCACTAAAATCGGTGGCCTGGTTCATGTAATACTATTGTGGGGCCCACAGGCATTAATTTATGGCAACAGTATATCATAGCTACGACAACATTTAACATTACATACTGCAACATTATATCATAGCTATTGCAACATTATATAACATACTGCAACATAACAACAATTAACAACACACACTGAAATTAATGAAGAATTTTTCATTTCAAATTAACCAGTAACACAAGTACTACTTAGTCAACTACAGAATAACAAAACATAGTCAATAAATTCAGTTTTACAGAGTACTTACAAATACGGTTAGTACTAAATTCATATTTACATCAAACTAAAATAGTATCAAATTAATATAGCGTGAGCCTCCGGTGCATTCAGTGCCTCTACTACCTTCAATGCCTCTAGTGCCTTCAATAACATGTTCTTGAACAACCTCATCACTGCCTTTTTCACTTGCAAAATAAAGCAGTTTCAAAAGTCATGCATTTCAGCAAAAGCCTTTAGTACAACTAATGCATTTCAGCACAAAAAAAGTCATGCATGCCTCGGCTACAAACTAATGCAATGCCTCGTTTACATTGCAACACAAAATGAAAGACATGCATGCCTTAGTTGCATTTCAGCACAAACTATGGCCATAGTATAACTGACCTGCATTTCAGCACAAAGACATTTCAGCACAATCTATGACCTGCATGCCTCAGTTAGATTTCAGTTGCGTAACTGAGTTGCATTTCAGCACAGAGTTGCTTTTCAGCACAGAGTTGCATTTCAGCACAATCTATGGTTGAGTTGCAAATTGATGCAATGACTAAGTTTGTTCAAAGCACGAACGATATCAAGGAATGCAATAGTATGCCTGAGGCACTGCTTCAGTGTGATACAATTTGAAGAAATGCCTCTTTTTGCTTCAGTAAAAATTTAGACATGCCACGACTCATTCAAGTACAAACTCAACCATTGCATCAACTACGAACTGACACGATCATTACTGATTAAAGAGAAAATAAAATTCTTAAAATCCTGTAGTTCATTACTGAAGAATCAGTCTTGTACATGATCAGTTACATACCAGCATTGAACTATAGAATTGTAAGAATTAGACTGATGCTTCAACAAGCGGAAATTGTAAGAATTTCGTAGTTCATTACTGAAGCATACCTCCAGCCAACCATAAAAATAAGCAAAAATACATACCAGTAGTGTGTGTCTGTATACGATCTCCGATTTGCACAATTTGCAAGGGACTTGGACTACAAAAACATGAACTAAGAAGCCTTGTTTTTCACTTTGCTAGGTGGAAGGCGGATTCGTCTTATTGGGAAATTATCTCTACACCAACAAACATCAAAATCTTGATTTCCCATTCCATAAGCAGGCTGAATATCATTCAAATCTTTATTTTTATATTCTCTTTCGAGTTCACACCAGTCTTTCGGCAATTTATTGATAACATTGTGGCACATCTTATTAGTTGGATCTTCTATATAAAACACCTGTTTTACTTGTGAAGCCATAACATAAGGATCAGATTTCTGGCACAATCGATTAAAACTGACACGAGTCAGCCCATATAAATCCTTCACTTCTTGGTACCAACAACACTTAAATAAAACCACACTAAATTCTTCCCAATAATCTAGCTCTAATATTTCTTCAATTGATCTATAGTAATTAACTTCACTAATTGTAACACCCCGTAAATTCTATAACTGTGAAATTAAAAAATTAAAGTATAATTAATTTGAAATCAAAGAACTAAGGGAAACGGGGTACGCCATTGCGTTCGTCTCGGAAAAATACGCGAAATAGAGTCCGAGTTTTCGAAAAACGGAATCCGTATGAAGAAGATATGGCCTTCGGAAGTTTGAGAATCAAGTTTATATTCAAACAGAATAAATCAGATTTAAATTCGAAAATGGGGCCCAATGGGCCAGGGCGGAAAAACACCCGCCTGACCCACCAAGTCGACTGGGCTGTCGACCTGGTCTAACCAGGTCAACAGGCCTGTCGACAGGGCTGTCGACAGGGGTGTCGACCTGGTCCAGACCCAGGTCGAGCCCAGTCTAACCCGGCTGGCCCATTCTCTATGTGGTCGATTTTCTGTGGTCTGCTTTGTCACTAGGGCTAGGTGGCAAGTTTTAATTGGTCTCTCCTTAGAATGAATGGCTACGATCAATCCAAGCAACATCAAGGGTCCTAATCAGTTCCTAACCTCTATATAAACAACCCTAGACTAAACCCTAATCTATTCATTCAAAAATAAGAACATAGCCGCCATGTTGCTGAGGCACGACTAGGAGTAGCCACCAAATTGGAGAGAGGATTAGGAGGAAGATTCTAAAGCTTAAAGCAACCTAAACAAATCAATTCAACAAAGGAATTTGCGTCTTCAATCCCTAAACTAGAGAATTCATCGCAACGATTGTAAGTAGAGTATTACTTTGGTATGAATAAACAATTGTGTTGGTTTGTATGCTTGAATTGTGGCAATAAAGTTATTCATATTTGTGCGTTCTTATCAATTTGAAATATTATATACGTTTGGATATTCTTGAATTATGTTATTCATGTTATAAAGAACTACATGCGGTAGTTCTATGCAAGTATACGTTTGGGATATTTCGCAAATTATGTAATCCATGTTGAAGCTACATGTATGTAGTTGATTTAAATTTATGCAAGTTTGGGGTTTTGCTAATATGCCATCATGATGTATATTTTTGTGCATAAATCATTTTGTAAGTAATTAGAACAAGTTTGGTTATTATAATCCATAGGAAATTATGTTGAGAATTTGGCATCATGTATTAAGCCATGCTTTTGTACTAGAAAACCTATTTGCAAACTTATGAATATGGCTAGGCTATGAATGATATTTGGCATAATTGAAATCCATGATTAAGTCTATCTTGTTTACAAGAATTATATGATGACATATGTGGTACATGGCTAGGTTAGGTTCAAAAAGTCCCTTTTGTAAGTTTACATGACTAAAGTAAGAATCATGATTTCATGTTAGAAATATTTATGCCATAAAAAAATTTAACTATACTTATGCCATGCTTATGTTTTGTTTATGCTAGAAGTATTTATGCCATGCTTATGTTTGACATTATGCCATGT
Organism: Allium sativum; assembly: GCA_030737875.1. NCBI lineage: Eukaryota > Viridiplantae > Streptophyta > Magnoliopsida > Asparagales > Amaryllidaceae > Allium > Allium sativum. The sequence goes on along the minus strand of CM060915.1, from coordinate 461,631,109 downwards.
TTATGCTAGAAGTATTTATGCCATGCTTATGTTTGACATTATGCCTAAATAAAAATATAGGTTCATGTGTCAATAATGATATCTCAATTACAAGTTCACATGCTTTGATTCATGTCACCTATGTTTTATGACCAAAATATATGTCACTACTATGCAAGTACACCAGTTTCTATTTTGTATTCCCAACGTCATATTGCAAGTTCATACGCTCACCTTCCCCTTTTTGTGTATGTAATTACACCATAAGCCTCCCCTTTTCGCATGGCTAAATTGGGCTTTAAAAGGCTAAGCCCAATATATATATATATAAACGGACGTGTAAAACGGGGGAAAATAACGTTGGGTTAAAATTAATTAATGAATGAAAATATAAAATAGAAGGGCCCAAATTCAAGTATGGGTTGGGCCCATGATTGGTGTAACCTTTACACCATTAACTTAATAATGGGCCGCAAATATTTACATATAAATAAAGAAGAAAGACAAAATATGTAAATGTAGGACATACGATGTGTTTAACCCGAGGTTGGATTGAGTTGTGATGTAAACCTGCCCGGAACCGCCCGGCTGTCCAGTAGTCACAACAATACCTATCCAATGTGGGAGGTTAAACATGGAGCCCAGCAAGAACCCGAGGTTAGACTGAGTTGTGGCGTAAGACTGCCCGGAACCAACCGGCAACAGGCAGCCACAACAATACCTGTCTAATGTGAGAGGTCAGGGCCTTAATAAGACAATTAAGGCTGAGTCAGGATTGTTAGGATTAAGTGAACTAAAGACTTAATCAAAATGGAACATGCTAAACTAAACGGACTGGCGGGGTTAGGTTAGGAAACACTTAACCAACTTAGCATGTTGGCTAGAGATAGAAAACCTAGTAACGGGGGACCCTTTTCAGCAGTAACCCTAGAAGGCGTATCAGGAAACCCTGAATCTAGGCAGGGTGGGGCACGATTACTGGGCTGATTGTAAGAGGTCAAATCGACGGCGGTGGTGTAGCAGTGTAGGTTCTAACGGGGTGCGGGCATGCACACACTCCGACGTAGAAAAATAAAGCACTGGGCACCAGTAGCATACCTGTGCACTCTAAGGTTGTGTCGGGCCGCTGCCATGGGACTTGGTACACCCCATGGTGGGACCAGCATAGGTAACTACAAACATCGGGGGGCCGTAAGACACATGTAACTATGCGAGTAGGAGCCGATCATCATAGAATGGATCACATCACCCTGATTGTGGGGTGCCAGTTAGAAACTAGTTTATATGGGTTCAGAGATTAATATGGGGTACGATAGTATATTCGACCCTAGACAACTTAACCAAGTTTATAGTGTTTGCCTACTTCTTGTTTATACTTATCATACCCAGTTCTTTATTCATAGACAAAATAGTACTAGACTTACTCAGGCTTTATGTCTGACTCTACTTTTCTTTCGTCTTCTTTTCTTCCGTTTCCCCCCCAGGTCCACAGGGAGGGAACACTGCAGCCTGACCAGCATTATCATCCAGCTTGAAGAAGAGAAATGTATTGCTTGGAACTTTCCGTTTTTGAACTATGGCTTAGGACAACCACTATGGGGCTTTTGCAGTTTATCTATGTTTTATTTATGCTTCTTTAAATAATGTACTCAAGACAGATTATGAAAGTGTTATGTTATGTTTTTGGAAAGGATGTTGTTGTAACACGTATTTGATTTTATGAAATAAAAGTTTGTTGTTCTTCCGCTGTTTACAAATATGTGTTCTTATATCTGTCTTGTATATCTGTGACTTGTACTTATAAACCTCCACCAAAATTAGGGCATTCCCTTTGAGAGTGACCCTAACGGAGGTGGGGTGTTTCACTTGGTATCAGAGCATAGGTTTACCAGATAAGATAAAAAGTTTTGAAAATTTATTTTCAAAAAGGAAATTTAAAGAAGCATTTTTAAAAGAAAAATATTATTTTATTTTAAAAAGGCAAAGTCCACTCCCCAAAGCCATAGGTACTATCTCTTATCCTTCGTTTTGAATCTATCCTTTTTGTTTCAGCATGTCTGAAGATCTTAACTTGCCGGAAGGGGTGCCAATACCTGGTTGGTTTAGACGGTTCTTAGAAGCAAGGGCCACTCAGCCAGGTCCTACCGTTCCTCCTCCCCCAGCTGCAGGAAATCATCCAGCTGCAGCGGCACCTTTTCCTCCACCTCCTCCTCGGGGAAACACTTTTGCTAAGATATGTAAAGATTTTAAAGCTATAGGAGGAAGGGATTTCCATGGAACTGAGTCCTTCGTAGCAGCTAGGAATTGGCTGAAAGAAACGGAGGACCTATTCATCATCTTTGAGGTAGAGGATAGACAAAAAGTACAACTGGCGGTGTGGCTATTGAAGGGCGAGGCTTCCTACTGGTGGGAGGTCACTAATGCTGAAAGACCAGTGGAGACATGGGAGGACTTTAGGGCAAGGTTTGAGACCAAATTTCTCTCAGATGCGGAAAGGAGTTTGCAGTTGGAAAAATTCTTATTTCTTAAGCAAGGAGACAAGACTGTCAGAGAATATGTGAATCAGTTCGATGAGCTGGCTAGGTTTGGGCTTAACCTAGTCAACACCCCGCACAAGAAGGCTCTCCGTTTCGTCAAAGGGTTAAATGAGCCATTACACAGTTTGGCCATGACCCATATACCCATGGGAGCCACGTATGAAAGATTGGTGCAAATGGCATTGCTGAATGAAGAGGACAAGGGCAAGAAGGAGACAAAGGCAGAAAGCTCTCAAGGGAAGAAAGAGGGTTTGCAGCCTAAGAAGACGGACTTTAAGAAAGGCGGGAAAGGCAACAAGGAGAAGAGGAAGTGTAATTTCTGTGGCAAAGTGGGGCACTTAGTAAAGGACTGCCGGAAAAATAAGGCCAAGGAGAATGGTGGGTGCTTTTCATGCGGTCAGACAGGCCACAGGGCTAAGGACTGCCCAAAGAAACGAGGACAGGGGCAGGGCGCTGGATCCACCCCAGGGGCACAGGTTCATGTGCTAGAAGCGCCACCATTGCAACAGCGAGGTATAAATACTTCTGTAGAAAGCATAGTTTATCTTTATGATCACCCCGTTCGCACTTTATTTGATTCTGGCGCATCACACTCCTTTATCTCGTCTGCTTTAGTAGAATCTCTGCACCTAAAAACTAGTATGGTAGAGGACCCCTTAATTGTTTCAAACCCAATTGGGGGCCCAGCTCATTTGTCTATGATCTGTTTGGATTTGAAAATTTCTATCCTAAGTGTTGAATTTCAATGTAGTGCCTTTGTTTTGGGCTTTTCGGGTTATGGTTTGATTTTGGGTATGGATTGGCTATCCAGTAATGGGGCTATCCTTGATTGTGAGAAAAGGGTTGTTAGGCTCCTAACCCAGCTCGGTAATACTTTGGAAATTTCTTGTAATCCCTCGCATGCGATTATGCTTAGTTATCTTGAATCGCTAGATGCCTCTGTTGAAAATTTGCAATCAGTTAGAGTGGTCCGGGAATATCCGGATGTCTTCGAAGAGGTGAAGGGCTTGCCTCCGAAGCGGGAAATAGACTTCCGCATATATCTTGTAGATAATGCAAAGCCCGTTGCGTTGCCCGTTAGACATATGGCTCCACGAGAAAGAAAAGAGCTCAGTAAACATATTAAAGAGCTTCTAGAAAAGGGGTTCATTAGGAGGAGCATCTCAGAATGGGGCACTCCAGTGGTGTTCGCTACAAAGGCGGATGGTTCACTCCGTCTATGTGTTGACTATAGGGAGCTCAACAAGCTAACGAAAAAGAATAGGCACCCTCTCCCTAGAATTGACAATTTATTTGACCAGCTTGTAGGAGCGTCTGTTTTCTCCCAACTCGATTTAGCAACCGGTTTTCATTAGCTAAGGGTGGCTGAAGATAGCATCGATAAAACGGCGTTCAGAACCCCAGACGGCTTCTTTGAATGGCTTGTCATGCCTTTCGGCTTGACAAATGCACCTGCTTACTTCGTGGACCTGATGAGTAGGGTATTTAGAGATTTCCTCAACAAATTCGTAGTGGTCTTCGTAGATGATATCCTTATCTTCTCAAAGAGTGAAGAGGAACATGCTCAACACTTAAGGGCAATCATGGAAACTTTGCGAGTCCATCAACTAAAAGCCAAATTCTCCAAATGCCACTTTTGGAGAGAAGAGGTGAGGTTCCTTGGGCACATAGTATCCAAACAAGGGTTAGCAGTGGACCCTGCTAAGGTAGTGGCGGTACAGGATTGGAAGACACCAAGGAATGCAACGGAGGTCCGAAGCTTTCTAGGACTAGCAGGTTTCTATCGAAAATTCATAAGGGATTTTGCGAAAATCTCAGCTCCGCTCACGAAATTGACTAAGAAGAATCTAGTGTTCAATTGGGACTTGGATTGCGAATTTGCTTTCCAACGACTGAAAAGGGCTCTTACAACAGCCCCAGTTTTGACGCTGCCAGATGGGAGCAAGATGTTCACTGTTTATACGGATGCATGTGGGACAGGTCTAGGCGCCGTCTTAATGCAAGAAGGAAGGGTAGTAGCTTATGGCGGGAGGCAGTTGAAGGTGCACGAAAAGAACTACCCAACCCACGATCTTGAGTTAGCCGCCCTCGTCTTTGCACTCAAGTCTTGGCGACACTATCTCCTAGGTGAGAAGTTCGAACTTTACACTGACCATAAATCGTTGAAATATCTTTTCTCGCAGAAGGATCTTAACTTGAGGCAACAAAGGTGGATGGAGTTTCTTGCCTCGTACGATTTCGAAATCTCCTATACTCCGGGCAAAGGCAACGTAGTAGCAGACACGTTGAGCCGAAAGAAATTGACCCTAAGCCCGTTGTTTGTTGAAAGACAAAGCCTAGAGTTTATAGCCAGTTTCGACTTTAGGCCCTCCTCCGATTTCGTACCAGGCTTGCTAGCATCTCTCGAAGTGCGCCCAACCTTAGTGGATTCAGTAGGGACAGCACAACGCGAAGACCCTCAGCTTGTAGAAATAATTGATAGGCTAATTAGGGGTGAGACTTCAAGTCACCTCAACAGATACTCCATCGACGATAAGGGTTTTCTAAGGCGAGACGGAAGACTATGCGTCCCACAGACAAAAGATTTAGTAAAGAAGGTTCTCGAGGAAGCACATCACTCCAAGATGACGATACACCCAGGCGGGGATAAAATGTACAAAGACATAAAAAGGACTTTCTTTTGGAACGGCATGAAAAAGGACGTGGCAGAGTTTGTTTCTAAGTGTATGGTGTGCCAACAGGTTAAGGCGGAACAGAAAAAGCCTGGCGGACTGCTACATCCTCTGGAGGTCCCACAGTGGAAGTGGGATAGCATCTCAATGGACTTCATCGATGGGCTGCCTAGGTCTAGGAGAGGCAACACTAGCATTTGGGTAATAGTGGATAGGCTTACTAAAAGCGCCCACTTTTTACCTGTCAAAAGTAAAAGAACTGCCTCATCCCTAGCATCACTTTACCTCAAGGAAATCGTTCGGCTCCATGGAATGCCATCTAGCATTGTTAGTGACCGAGATCCCATCTTCACCAGCGAGTTTTGGCGGAGTCTGCAAGAAGCAGTAGGAACACAGTTATGCTTGAGCACAGCCTATCATCCCCAAACCGATGGCCAAACAGAGAGAGTGAACAGAGTTTTGGAAGACCTTTTAAGACTATGCGTCCTTGACTTCGGAGGGACATGGGAAGACCACCTTCCTTTGGTGGAATTTGCCTACAACAACAGCTATCAAGCAACCATCGGAATGGCGCCCTTCGAAGCTTTATATGGAAGACCGCGCCGATCGCCCACTTGTTGGTGGGAGTCTACTGATAAGCTCATACTTGGACCAGATATGATCCGAGAGACTTCAGAGAAAGTAGACTTAATACGAAGAAGGATGAAGACGGCCCAAGACAGACAAAAGTCCTATGCCGACAAGAGAAGGACTGACCTTGAATTTGAGGTTGGAGACAGAGTTTTTCTCAAGGTATCACCGCTAAGAAACGTTGTTCGTTTCGGAACCACAGGAAAGCTAGCGCCAAGGTTCGTAGGGCCATTCCCTATCATCGAGAAAATTGGGAAAATGGGCTACAGATTAGAGCTACCCGAGAAGTTGGCTGGAGTCCACAACGTTTTTCACGTTTCACATCTACGAAAATGTCTACATGAGTCCGCTGAAGTGGTGGAGCCAAATATACTCGAAGAGGCCGAAGTGGAACGCGAAGCAACCATAAGAAAAGTTCCAACCCGCATACTAGGAACGGAAGTGAAGAAGCTACGCAACCGCGAAGTCAAACTCGTCAAAGTTCAGTGGAGCGACACCGAGGGAGACGCGACTTGGGAAACTGAAGCTAGAATCCGTGCAGCCTACCCTTTTCTGTTCGAGGGTACATCCTTGATCTTTCCTTTTCCTTAAGTTGCGCTTTTATCTATCTTTTTAGGTATATTTCCTCGACCTTATCTTTTAGGTAGAAACTCTTTGGATGGAAACATGTAATTGAAACATGTTATGGATGATGGTTGCAAGTGGTTGCAAGTGATTGCTAGTGGTTGCTCGTGGTTGCATATACACACACAATCTAGGTTTTAGATCGGCTCAGTCACTTCATATTGCATATGCATATATGTTTGCATTCGTATATGGTTGAACTTTAATGTGTGGTCATGTGGATGTTGCATTTGTATTGAATGATTGTGCACTCATGTAAAATCATGAATAGGAAAATTTGCATACATAATGGATTCATGGCACTTACATGATTCGCATTAAGGTGGTCAACTGAATCAGTAGACCGCCTGATTTTGCATTAGATAAGTACATGTATACACACACACTTTGCATATGATCATGAAGCATTAGAAGTCTTTTAAGGACAATGGATGCTCGAGTTTGATGGATGAGTAGATGGATGATTGGATGTTAGGATATACATTCCTCCTAACTTGAAGATTTCGGGGACGAAATCCTTTTAAGTGGGGGAGAATGTAACACCCCGTAAATTCTATAACTGTGAAATTAACAAATTAAAGTATAATTAATTTGAAATCAAAGAACTAAGGGAAACGGGGTACGCCATTGCGTTCGTCTCGGAAAAATACGCGAAATAGAGTCCGAGTTTTCGAAAAACGGAATCCGTATGAAGAAGATATGGCCTTCGGAAGTTTGAGAATCAAGTTTAAATTCAAACAGAATAAATCAGATTTAAATTCGAAAATGGGGCCCAATGGGCCAGGGCGGAAAAACACCCGCCTGACCCACCAAGTCGACTGGGCTGTCGACCTGGTCTAACCAGGTCGACAGGCCTGTCGACAGGGCTGTCGACAGGGGTGTCGACCTGGTCCAGACCCAGGTCGAGCCCAGTCTAACCCGGCTGGCCTATTCTCTATGTGGTCGATTTTCTGTGGTCTGCTTTGTCACTAGGGCTAGGTGGCAAGTTTTAATTGGTCTCTCCTTAGAATGAATGGCTACGATCAATCCAAGCAACATCAAGGGTCCTAATCAATTCCTAACCTCTATATAAACAACCCTAGACTAAACCCTAATCTATTCATTCAAAAATAAGAACATAGCCGCCATGTTGCTGAGGCACGACTAGGAGTAGCCACCAAATTGGAGAGAGGATTAGGAGGAAGATTCTAAAGCTTAAAGCAACCTAAACAAATCAATTCAACAAAGGAATTTGCGTCTTCAATCCCTAAACTAGAGAATTCATCGCAACGATTGTAAGTAGAGTATTACTTTGGTATGAATAAACAATTGTGTTGGTTTGTATGCTTGAATTGTGGCAATAAAGTTATTCATATTTGTGCGTTCTTATCAATTTGAAATATTATATACGTTTGGATATTCTTGAATTATGTTATTCATGTTATAAAGAACTACATGCGGTAGTTCTATGCAAGTATACGTTTGGGATATTTCGCAAATTATGTAATCCATGTTGAAGCTACATGTATGTAGTTGATTTAAATTTATGCAAGTTTGGGGTTTTGCTAATATGCCATCATGATGTATATTTTTGTGCATAAATCATTTTGTAAGTAATTAGAACAAGTTTGGTTATTATAATCCATAGGAAATTATGTTGAGAATTTGGCATCATGTATTAAGCCATGCTTTTGTACTAGAAAACCTATTTGCAAACTTATGAATATGGCTAGGCTATGAATGATATTTGGCATAATTGAAATCCATGATTAAGTCTATCTTGTTTACAAGAATTATATGATGACATATGTGGTACATGGCTAGGTTAGGTTCAAAAAGTCCCTTTTGTAAGTTTACATGACTAAAGTAAGAATCATGATTTCATGTTAGAAATATTTATGCCATAAACAAATTTAACTATACTTATGCCATGCTTATGTTTTGTTTATGCTAGAAGTATTTATGCCATGCTTATGTTTGACATTATGCCATGTTTATGCTAGAAGTATTTATGCCATGCTTATGTTTGACATTATGCCTAAATAAAAATATAGGTTCATGTGTCAATAATGATATCTCAATTACAAGTTCACATGCTTTGATTCATGTCACCTATGTTTTATGACCAAAATATATGTCACTACTATGCAAGTACACCAGTTTCTATTTTGTATTCCCAACGTCATATTGCAAGTTCATACGCTCACCTTCCCCTTTTTGTGTATGTAATTACACCATAAGCCTCCCCTTTTCGCATGGCTAAATTGGGCTTTAAAAGGCTAAGCCCAATATATATATATATAAACGGACGTGTAAAACGGGGGAAAATAACGTTGGGTTAAAATTAATTAATGAATGAAAATATAAAATAGAAGGGCCCAAATTCAAGTATGGGTTGGGCCCATGATTGGTGTAACCTTTACACCATTAACTTAATAATGGGCCGCAAATATTTACATATAAATAAAGAAGAAAGACAAAATATGTAAATGTAGGACATACGATGTGTTTAACCCGAGGTTGGATTGAGTTGTGATGTAAACCTGCCCGGAACCGCCCGGCTGTCCAGTAGTCACAACAATACCTATCCAATGTGGGAGGTTAAACATGGAGCCCAGCAAGAACCCGAGGTTAGACTGAGTTGTGGCGTAAGACTGCCCGGAACCAACCGGCAACAGGCAGCCACAACAATACCTGTCTAATGTGAGAGGTCAGGGCCTTAATAAGACAATTAAGGCTGAGTCAGGATTGTTAGGATTAAGTGAACTAAAGACTTAATCAAAATGGAACATGCTAAACTAAACGGACTAGCGGGGTTAGGTTAGGAAACACTTAACCAACTTAGCATGTTGGCTAGAGATAGAAAACCTAGTAACGGGGGACCCTTTTCAGCAGTAACCCTAGAAGGCGTATCAGGAAACCCTGAAACTAGGCAGGGTGGGGCACGATTACTGGGCTGATTGTAAGAGGTCAAATCGACGGCGGTGGTGTAGCAGTGTAGGTTCTAACGGGGTGCGGGCGTGCACACACTCCGGCGCAGAAAAATAAAGCACTGGGCACCAGTAGCATACCTGTGCACTCTAAGGTTGTGTCGGGCCGCTGCCATGGGACTTGATACACCCCATGGTGGGACCAGCATAGGTAACTACAAACATCGGGGGGCCGTAAGACACATGTAACTATGCGAGTAGGAGCCGATCATCATAGAATGGATCACATCACCCTGATTGTGGGGTGCCAGTTAGAAACTAGTTTATATGGGTTCAGAGATTAATATGGGGTACGATAGTATATTCGACCCTAGACAACTTAACCAAGTTTATAGTGTTTGCCCACTTCTTGTTTATACTTATCATACCCAGTTCTTTATTCATAGACAAAATAGTACTAGACTTACTCAGGCTTTATGTCTGACTCTACTTTTCTTTCGTCTTCTTTTCTTCCGTTCCCCCCCCAGGTCCACAGGGAGGGAACACTGCAGCCTGACCAGCATTATCATCCAGCTTGAAGAAGAGAAATGTATTGCTTGGAACTTTCCGTTTTTGAACTATGGCTTAGGACAACCACTATGGGGCTTTTGCAGTTTATCTATGTTTTATTTATGCTTCTTTAAATAATGTACTCAAGACAGATTATGAAAGTGTTATGTTATGTTTTTGGAAAGGATGTTGTTGTAACACGTATTTGATTTTATGAAATAAAAGTTTGTTGTTCTTCCGCTGTTTACAAATATGTGTTCTTATATCTGTCTTGTATATCTGTGACTTGTACTTATAAACCTCCACCAAAATTAGGGCATTCCCTTTGAGAGTGACCCTAACGGAGGTGGGGTGTTTCACTAATCAATGGGTTTTGATCTTTCGACTTGCAAAGCTAGTAGTCAAGGCTGTTAAAAATACACCACTGTTATGTGTTGTACATTTGGCATCTCTGAACCTGGTATAAAATCTGTATCCATTGATAACATGTCCAGTAAACCTCTTAACTATTGGAAGAGGGCCCATTGCAAGCAGTTGTACTTCTTTTGAAATGTTCTCCTTTTTCCCAACCTCTTCTTTTAACCACTTCCAAAATTCTTCATTATGTTCTCTCTCTCTCTCCTTTATATTTTTTGATGATGCATGACCATCAATTAAACTCGATGTTCCCTAGAATAAAAATCTAGTTAATAAAAGATAGAAACAAAATTTCTAATTCTTCAATACTTACTAAAATAAAAATAAAACTTAAAAACTTACTCAAGTAAACTCTCTATTTCCTTGTTACCGCAATTGAATAGAATGTAACGGTGACATTCCTTCCATTGAGAATCTTTAAGATGAATAAATTTTCCATCTTTGTTTCTTCTTATGCCAATAGGATATTCTAGATTCTGTGGACAAGTTTCAAATTGCATTTTTCTTGCTCCATCGCCACATAAGAATCTTGAACAGAACATCAAACATTCTTCTACAAGTTAATTTTTAGCAATGGATGCCTCAGGTTTACTTTTGTTGCAAACATATGATTTCCGTTTACAAAGATAACGCTCAATAGGAAACACACAACGAACATATGCAAGTCCACCATATTCAATTTCCTTGCATAAATGAACTAGCAAGTGCACCATTGTATCAAAGAAAGCATTTGGGGATATCATCTCAAATTGATAAAGAATTTCCACAATTTCCTTTTGTAGCCTCTTGAGATCATCCAAATCGATAATTTTACTCCAACGACTTCTTAGAAATGCACCTAATCTTATCATAGGTATTGCAACTTCAGGCTTTACGGATTTCTTCACAGCACATTACAACAAGTAGTGGAGAAGAAAATGTGCATCGTGGCTCTTATACCTTGTAATTTTCCTTTCTTTCTTGTTTACACACCGGCTGATATTAGCTGCACAACCATAAGGCAGTTTAGCATTCTCCAACACTGAGCAAGATATTTCTTTCTCCTGGTTCGTCATTTCAAATATGGCAGCCCTCATCTCAAGGTAATTCCCATCAGTTGATAGAACCGATGAAGAGCCTCACTGATGCCTATCTCTTGTAAATCATACCGAGCATTTAAATGGTCTTTCGACTTCCCATCAATATTTAGTAAAGTACCAAGTATGTTATCACAAATGTTTTTCTTTATGTGCATAACATCAAGGTTATGTCCACATACATTTTGACTCCAATACGGTAAGTTAAAAAATATTGACTTTTTTTAAAAGGAGATTCATTTTTATGCTTCTTGACCTCTTTCTTCCCAAAAATATTTTCATAACCAGCCAACAATTCTTCAATGTCGGTCCCAGATAAAATACCGGGAGGTGTTCCCATTTCATTTTCACCATTGAAGCTTTTCTTATCATACCTCCACTTGTGTCCCGGGTCTAAAAATTTCCTATGATTCATGCACCACATTTTTTTTATGTTTCATGTAAGTTGAAGAAGTCTCGAAATGGCATATGGGACAAGCTAAATAACCCTTCGTGCTCCAGCCGGATAACATTGCATAGTCCGAAAAATCATTGATCATCCATAACACGCTTCCACGTAATGTGAAATTATCACCAGTGAAGGCATCATAAGTTTGAATGCCAAGATCCCATAATTCTTTCAATTTTGCAATAAGAGGCTGCATGTAGACATCACTGTAATTGTTAGGAGACTCTGGATCAGGGATAAGGGTTGAAAGTATCAAATTTTCTATCTTCATGCATAACCAAGGTGGAAGGTTATAATTTACCAATACGATTGGCCATGTGTTGTGTAGTCATTGTACAAAAAGGACTAAATCCATCAGATGCTACTCCTAACCTGATATGTCTGTTTTCTAATTAAATGAGGATAATTGGCACCCATCGTCTTCCATACCTCGCCATCAGCTGGATGTCGAAGTCTGCCATCATTTTTTCGTCCCACTGCATGTCATAACATAAGTTATGCGTACTCCATGGACATGAACATCCTTTGCAACCTTGGTTTTAGTGGAAAATAATGCATCACTTTTGCTGGTACTTTGTGAATCTGCTTCTCTGAATCTTTGTCAATAGCCACTTTCTCTTCCGGTATAACCCACCTTGAAAAACCACAACTTTTGCAGTTATTTTTCTTTGCATTTTTTGCCCAATATAGCATGCAGTGATTTGGACATGCATGTATTCTTTGGTAATCGAGGCCTAAATCTTTAGGTAGCATTGAAAGATAAAGGGATGTGGGCTTGTGGAAAAGCTTCGTTCATCAACTTTAATAAATCGCTGAATGCAGACTTAGTGATTCTATGTAGGCATTTTAAAGAATAAAGCCTAACAATGAAACTTAATCGCGAAAATTTAGTACACCGGGATATAGTGGTTGTTCTCCCTCTTCAACAAGTTGATGAAATTTTCTAGCATCGACATCTATTCCATTTGATCCATCAGAAGATCCATCTTCATTGTTCTGCGTATTTCCACAAGTACGTTGCAACATTTCATCAAGATTATCTCCAAAATTTATTCATGCTTCATAATCCATATTGTTATTGCTCCTTTTAGGATCTAAACTGGAAACCTCACAAATCCATTTCATGTACAATTCAGATGGACCATTTCAAATGAGATGGTTGTAGACTACTTCTTGACAATGCCACTTGTGATTATGACACTTTTTGCAAGAACATGTAATTTCATCACCTACCGAAAATCTAGAAAAAGTATTTCGAATAAAAAGTTTTCACTCCGCTGATGTACCCTTCACTGAACTTAGGAAGTCCTGCCCATAGTTTTTCCTTGTCGTCCATTGAGTGATACCTTAAAATAGTAAATTAGGCACAAGTAAAGCAATTAATTATGCAATAAAACAATCAAATAAAAAAAATTGAAATATACATTGAGTGATATCTTAAGCAGCAGATTAAATCGAAGCCCTAACCGAAATATGAAACCCAAACGAACCCCAATTGAAGACTTAATTGAAACACCGAAGCCCCAATGGAACATGAACTCGAACTTGCCCTAATCGAACTTGAACTCGAACTTGCCCTAATCGAACCTCGATTAAGCTTGTAAACTTGAACTTTTAGCCCTAATTTAACCTGAGAGTGAGTGTTTGAGTGGTTAAGCAGCGAAATATTTTGTTAAATTTTGATTGAAACTTTCAATATTTTGTTAGTTTTGCCCCTTTGTTTTTGCTTCCCGCCGTAAACATTATTTCACATGAGGATTGCTAATATAGACTAAACATTATTTCACACGGATCACTAACTTGGACCCTTGGATCATGTTGACGCGGATTGATAATTTTGTTCATGTGGCTACTGCAACACATGTTGATATCTATGCAAACACATTGAAGCGTGCATTGCAATAGACAAAAAAACAGCATAGCAATGGAAATATTGTAGCTGGCAACACCATGGATTTTCGTTGCGACAGGCCATCTATGGCGTAGTGCGAGACACAAGAAACCAGAACTGAAAGGAGAAAGGTGGCCAACACACAGCTGCTGCACCCGAAAGAGGCCTTTGCTGACCCAATGTCAAAAGGGATCCTGATTTATCTGTAAATATGACCCTAGGAGTAACAATTTCGAGGAGAATTCTCATTCTTCAATCTTGTACTCTTTTCTTCAAGAGCAAACCCTAATTCCTCAATCAAATTGGGGATTTCTACAATCTTTGTAATATATCTGAAATAAATAAAATGGAGAAGTCCGAGACTTAAATATTTCTTGATTTTATAATCATATTTTGTTTGTCATGGTTAAATAGGGAGTTAATGTTAAACTTTCTCATGGAAAGGTTAATCACATATGTATTGAAAGAGGAAAGGCTTTGGGTAAAACCAAGGAATCTCCCTTTTCGATCCCTTAATATGTGACTTAACCCTTTCATAGCGTGTCTAATGAAACATAACCCCAGACGGAAGCTTGTTGTAAGCTTACGACTTGATAACCAATGCAACCAAGGTCTTTTCTAGGATGATTCGATGCGGAAGTATCACTTAAGTCGTTGAGTGTTATGACATGTTGACAACCCGGTTGTTGTGAAGCATTAGCCTGTTTTCTTCTCAACACAGTATATATTATTTTATCTCGAGTCAAAGGGTAGTTATTACATAATGGCATCAACCTCCTCAAACCTGAGACACCTTTCTCCCAAGACAATTGTTGACCCTGCAGTCTTGTAACCATGATACTCACCCCTTGAGGGAAGTGTAATTTCAGACTTAAGGTCTTAACGTTTAGGGAACGGTGGATCCTGTTTAGCATGCTGATATTAAGTTTCTCTTTAACATCCTCAGATCCATCAACCATTAAGTTTTAATACACATGCATTGTCTAACCTAGTACGGGTGTTGACGAAAAATATCGTTAACATAAACATATTTACCAAATACCTTCCTTTATTTCCCTTATCTCGAACTATAGCTATCTTTCACAAAACCTCTTTTATTCCCAACATTTTTCCTTTTAAGGTACAAAGCTTCCAACTCGTCCCTTTATTTATTTTTATCTCGAAAATATCATTATATTTTCCTGAAGTCCCAAATCATAAACTATTTATCAATTCATAAAAATCAATTACATAAATTCATCTTTAACAAACTCTCCTATTTTCGTTATTTGGAAACTTATATCTTCGGAATAATATATTTAGAAAACTCCTTTATCTTGAAATATCACTATAGTTCACAATAACTTCTTTTATTTCCTTTATCTTGGATATATATATATATATACACACACACACACACATATACTTAACCAACCGGTATAGTTTAATTACCAAATCTTATCTGAGCCAAAATAACGTCAAACAATGTATTCATTTATGATATAACCTTAAATGGCTTCATTAACTTCTACCTTATCGATTACAATTTACAAATTCATGTAACCAAGTATAACCTCTTATTCCCATTTCCCGAAAGCTCGATCGTTGAAAATAAAACTGTATCTTATACCTTCCATAGCAGGCCTATTCCAAATCCCTTTTTAATATTTCTTTATTATGAAAATATCACCATGTTAAGTGAACCTATTTACATTTCCTTACTTTGAAAATATAGTTTTATATTCTCAAACCCTTTTGTATTTCCTTTTCTTCATAAATATTATTTTATTTACTTAACCAGGTCATGTAAATTTAATTACCAACCTTGTATGGGTTTAACAACGTCGTATGTCACATCGTTTATTATATAAGCCTTAAAAACCTTTTAATTTCAAACCTCTCAGTTTAACAATTCCATTTATGGAAATATTAATTTCCACATTTCTGTTTACATCAATATACTTCTCATCTCATTTTTTTAAAAGATTTCAAATCCTTTACTTACTTCTTTTAATAATTTCATTTTTAAAACCATTCCTTACCATTACAAACTAATATCATCCCTTGATAATAGTGAAGTTGTTCAAGTTTGGGTATTCTATTTACCTCTCAAACTTTTATCGACAACGTTAATCTTATCTTCCTCGTTATATCAACCAAATCTAATTATTGACAATATGGTTTTAGAACCTATATCCTTACCTTTGAAAATTTCAGTCAACTATGATCATTTCCACTTACTTCGTTGGTTTGTTGGCCAAATACCAATTTCGCTTGAAAACCCTTTATACAATTCCATTATAACTTGAATTATAATAATAACCCATTTATCAAATTCTTCACCAAAATCAATTGTTATAAAATTCAATTAGGATCCTTTTATTAAAAATTCAATTGCATTCATTTTGTTAATCACAATGTTCCCTTAATTCAATTTTTAGGTAACGTTGAATTAAAATCATCGCCTTAATTTAAAAACTTCATTTATAACTTGATTTATAAACTTGGGTTTAATATAAAACCTAAGGCTGTCAATTTCCAACACGACCCGAAACCCTACCCGAAACCCACATGGGAAATTAGCGGGTTGACCCGACCAGTTTAATAACGGTTCATTTTAGGGTCAACCCGACTTTGACCCGGTTATAAACGGGTGGGTTTAAGGTTGACCCGCGAAACCCGAATTTGACCCAACTAACCCGTTTATGGGTTTTATATTATTGTAAAATTCTTATCTTAGCTTGAAAATGAAGGATGTTGTCATTATTCAATTATTCACACACACACACTAACATTTAACAATTTTTCACGTTTTCATGTTTATTCCCGCATTAACAACTTTTTATATTCTTATTCTCATCTTACTTGTAACAAGTAAATGACGACAATACCCTTCTTTCATGTTCATTCACATCTTTTTATACAAATATTTTTCTTAACGGGTTACACGAATCAAACCCAAAACCCGCACGATTATAAATGTGTCAACCCGAAACCGAGCCGTTTAACAAATGGGTTGAGCTGACCCGACCCGAACTCAACCCGAACATGACTTGACTCGACCCGAACCCGACCCAACCCGACCTATTGACAGACCTAATAAAAAACCCTTTTAAACATATTCCTTGCATTCTTGCAAATTCCCCTTTTTATCTCTACTCTTTATACTTAATTTGAATGTCAAGTAAAACAATATCGTACTGGCTTAAATTTTCTTTTATAAAACTTGGATTTTATTATAAAATCCATTCATGAACTCCTTTCAAATCGAGTTAGATTTCATTACAAACTCGATCACTTTCTAAAAGGAATTCCAATTAAAAATCAATCATTAGTTATTAATTAAAATAATTATTACCTTCATCGTTAACTAAAACAAAACTAGTTAATTTCGTTATTAATTAACTCAAATAGAACAATTAATTTCTCTTAAAAGGTTACTAAAATAATAATAATAACTTCTCGACAATTATATAAAATACAGTTAACTAAAAAAAATTAACCTCTAAGATCATTCATTACATTATCGATTATTTGTAAAAACTGTTTTTATTAGATTAATCAAAAAAAAATCAAATAATCCATTCTAATTAAAACATTTGACTTGGTCAACTAGTAAACATCAGTTCACTTGTTAACTGATTTCCATTAATACTTTATATTAAATTAATTTATAATTTAATTAATCTAATATAACCGCTTAATTGTTTTCTCGAACAATTATTTCAAACCATAAACCGTTAGGTTAATTCTGACTTCATTGCCCATAAAACTTATTAGAACGTCAAAACAGTTATTTTATAACTATAAAATATTAATTTATAAATAGAACTTCTATAAGTTGTAATCTAAAACTTTGCTTCAGTTCTAAAATAAATTTCATAACTTCAATTGCGTCAATTTGTCTAACGACAATCAACGTCTAAAAAGACACGATTTATGCCATTTGCTGCCAACTACTTAATCAATACTGTCTATAGATTAAAACCCAGCAATCATTGAATTCCAATTCAACGACCAATATCTAGCCAACAATCAACATCCAATCAGGATATAATGTTATTTGGGGTAAACAATTCATATATAAATAATAGGAAAGACAAACAACGTAAAATTTATTTGAGGAAGCCAGTTGGATTCTTCCCTACAACACAACCCATAATATCATATTATAATAGCATATGAAATATTTTTATATTAAATCATCCAATATGACATAAATATACGTATCGACTACCATTGAACAACTAATAAGCATCCAAGGCACCCAATCATCCAGTTTAAACTATTAACTATGAATTATAGTTATATGAATTTAACACATCATAGAATTCCAGAAAACGTGAGAGTTAACTCACATTTGTTCTGATTAACGATTGTTGCGTTGTTTCATATAATTTTAAACAAGAATTCAAAATTACATGAAATCCCAATCACTTCTGAATCTAGTAAAACCAGTTTGACTGCGTAGCCTTTGTCTCTACAATCCTAACGTTCTTATTTCGCGTGCTTCTGTGATAGTATGAACGAGTTACAGTCATTACAACATTAAGCTTGGATTTTAAATAATATAAATTAACTAAATTTTTAATTAATAATCTAATTACCGTTTTATCACTAATTATGAACCACTAATCCTTGTCTTCCAAAGCGCAATTTATTTCCCTCTTCCCTGATTCTTCTGCTTTGAACACACGACTTAAACCCTCATTCTCGTGCCCTGATCTGGTCTCCAAACCCCTGCTACCCCACCGTTGTGATCGTCGTTCCACCACCTGCCAACGCCCTGAGAACCGACCTCCCTACTACCTCCAGATCGCTAGATTATGACTTCGATCGAAGCAGTTTCGAACTGTCGTAGAGAATGCAACATGTCACCATTGACCTTTAGATCGCCGCCACACAAACCCCCTCTCCTCCGCCTTCCATTCTTCTTCAGACCCCTTTGCCTAATTCGACCTTTGTCGCCACCAATCGGCTGATATTCGATCGCAACACCAAAAAAACAACGTCTCCATTCATCTATTTATTCCTCCACCAACCAACCGTTTCAAGCAAACCCTCCAACACCAAAGTGGTAGCCCTTCCTCTCTTCTCCAACTTTCCTTCAGATCCGATCGCCTAAAACTCGACAGTTTGCACGTAAATCGAGAAATACGAAAATGGCATCTTCGCTGTCTTTGGCGAATTTCGACAACCACCGACACCCGTTCGCTACCAAATTTTATCTACAGGTCGGCCTCGCCAAGATCTACAAATCTCTAGTTATTGACTTCCTCCAATTAATTATAGCTTTCGAGATATAAATTAAAATCAAATTAAGGGTTATTTGCAAAATGTCGGCTGTGGAGGTTGGGGATGGCAGCTGAGCTTAGATTTAGCTGCATTTATTAAGTGACTTTATATTATTTTATCTTGAGTTGACTAACGATATTTTATTGAAAGTGACTAACGATATTAATTCGTGGCTATCCTATTTCCGATCGACGTTTATTGATTCATATGGGCACATACGAATTCCATTCACGACGTAAATGGACATCAAGCTATAGTTCGACATTCTGGACCCAATGGAATTTGTTTCATCGAAATCTGCGTCCGTTTGCAAGAACGACGCTAGATTGAGTCCAAATTATTGATTTATTCACATTTAATTTTCGCACGCTCACATAATAACTTCGATTAGTGTGAAAGTTGAAATCTAGCAATAATTAACTATTATGGATTTAATAAAATTTGTTTCGTTGAAATCCAAGGTCATTTGAATAATGTTTGTTTTTAAAGGTCTAATTGGAATTAAAATAAATCAATTTTAAAATACCTCAATATAATAATAATAAATTATTATCATTGGACATATTCGAGCATAATTTCATATAGCTCAAAGATAATTATTCTAGGTTGAATTACAAGTTAAATCAATATCCAATATATTAAAAATCCTTTTATTATATATATAGTGTGGTGCTAAGGGCACACCAATATCTTCTTCCTAATACCGCGACTAAAAAATACCACATGAATTACTATTACACTCTTCTTAATACCACACACTTAAAAAATAGGGGCTACCATATTGTTTTACCCTATTTTTTTCTGCTCGATATTCGTTTGTCCTCAATTGTAAAACGTATCAACGAGCTAAACCCTAAATATATAACCGATCAACGAATTCGACGCCGCAATATACAAAAGTCGCAAATAATGTCTGAGTTAAGCAGACTAGAAGAGCAAGTGAGAGATTAGGGTTTTCAAATCGCTAAACAGTTGAGAGGTTGTTGTACGAATTTGAATTTTCCCGTGAGAGATGCGAAGAAGACAACGATTACGAGAGATTAGAGTATTTGGATTAGCTTAGTACGTGATTAGTTCATCAAATAATGATTGAATGAGAGATTAGAATGGAGATGTAATGTGGTATTAAGAAGCATACAAAATTTAATGAGTTTTATTATTTTAATTGCGGTATTAAGAAGAACATATTGGGGTGCCCTTAGCACCACACTATATATAAATCGTTATGATTTATAAACGATTCCATAATGACCATTTGAAAATTTAATTTGAACATAACTCAAAATCTACAAATTGAAAAATTGATTTTTCTTTTTTTATTAGAAAATTATTATCCAATAGATTCAAATGAATTTTGTTTCAAAAAATTCTGACTTATACTAGATTATGTACATCCATTAAAAATTCAAAACGTAAAACTATGAACTACCGCGTCGCTGCGGATTTGTTTTAAAATTAAATTATAAATTATACATTCAAAAGTTGTTTAATAAACGAATTCGTTACTATAACTCCAATAAATCTTTTTCTATTATCCAATTGATACGATATTGTAAATCCAACATTTTCCGACTATTTCGGGATTAATTTTTTTTTATTAATAAAACATTCAAAATCATTTAATTCAATTTATTTAAATTTCAAATCACTGTTTAAAATAATAAAAAAAATTCTATATTTTAGCACTAAAAATACGAGATGTTACATTTTTCCTCTTTAAAAGAATTTCGTTTTCAAAATTACTAAGGTACCAATACAACAATATAGTCTTTTGATAGCTCCACCACACGGTGTTGCCGCACGTAAGCATTAAACTCTTGTTCGAGCCAGGATTTTCAATGCTATTTGAGTTGATAAATTTAGCATAATCGCTATTTAATTAGTGTGTTGCTAAAAACACCCTGAAATGTGCTTCCTAACACCATGCTTAATTTAATCACTCTTAATTAAATTAATGTACTTCCTAACACCAGTTTTATTCCTCCACTCAATCGCTAATCACCGAACGTATTCCATCACCCACATTAGTTAAACGTAAACCCTATTTCTTTTTATCATTTTATCTCGATCGATCAAATATAAACGTCGACCTGATTTGTTTCCTAACATGATCCGCCATCTACTTCTTCCCCAATTGATTCCTCTTAAATGCTAATTCTTAATTTTATTGTAATTTAAGGAAAAATTATTTTAGTAATCATTACTGTTGGATTTCTTAGCAATGAAGAGCGAGAACTTATATACGAACGAAGATTTCGCGAATAGCCAATGCTCTAATGAAAAAGACGGAGTTATTTATCTTATATTATTTCTGTATGGTTTCTAATGCTATTGTTTTTTTCTTTTGATTTTAAAAATTAAAATTATTGTTATGTATTTAATTTTTGTTGTTGTGAGTAATAGAAGACCATAATGCAGAAGAAAATAACATCGAATGAAGGAATAGCGGAAACAATTTAGGGTTAGGTGTCTATTTTTTATTTTGTGGTGACCGTGTTTAGTTCGAGTACTGATAAGTTCTCTTTCTGTTTTGTCGCTTCATTCTCCGATGACTATTCTTCTTTCGGTTTATCGCCTCGAGAAAACATCAACTGCCATCATTCACCTCCCAAAAGTACTGACTCCGCGAAATCAACCTTAATCACCATCATAAAAGTCGATCGATGCCGTATCCCTAATGATCCCAATCCCAAATATGGACAACCGTCTCCAATTTGAACTTCTATAAGAGGTATTATTCTATGTATTTTTTGTATAATTCTAATTATCGTATTGTGTGGACAACTCTTGCAATTGTTCTATTATAGCATCACCATGCTTCTAACATTAATCGTTACATGATATTCTATATATGCTTCATTACAGGCGATGTAGTTGTATTATATATTTTTACTTCAGAAATAATACTTCAGCTGTGTTGTATTTGTCCTTTAATTTATCTAAGGTTTGTTATTATATTTGTTGTATTGTTATAAGTGAAATAACATGCAATTTAAAAACTAAAAGTATCAATACCTAAAAACAAATTAATATGTGGCTAGACGCTCAACAACACAACTATTATAATTCTAAACCCATAATACAATATTTGCTATGGATGTTATGTCACTCAAGACAATGTCTTTCCTCTAAAAAGTCCACAGGCATGCTTTAAACTCGGACTGCTTCAATTTATATAATATTCTTCAAATTCAATAGAAATACATGTTTTACTATGGATAATCATATACATTACCTTTGATTGTTTTGATAAAGGGTGGTTTAATTTCTTTCTAAAACACATTTGATTTAAAACTATGGTTCGGATGACTGAATTTTATCAAACTTTGTTATGTTTAATAGGTACTGTGGTATATACATTGAAAAATAAATATTTTAACAAGATTAATTCTTGCATATTTTACTGTTATAGTAAATTGAACAATAGGAAATACTTTTCACTAATTTTGTTGATATCGTTGTTAAGATTGATGCTGCATAGACATATAATTGATTGTTAACGAGAGAACCATAGTCATTCAGCCCATTTATTGAGTCAAGGATATTTTTTATAGAGATTTCTCATTTACTTACGTATGTTTGATTAAACCTGTTCACTTTGTTCTGAGATAAACCTATAGCCATACCAAATCTATCAGTAAATACTTGTGTAAGGAGTTTGATATATAGTATGAGAATTTACTCAATAACGGTGTTCATCATAGGTTGCATCCTCCTCGTGAAATTGTATGTCTTTACCTTGAGGATACTGGGGGAAAAAATTGAATAACAAGATGTTCTATTTCTAATTACCCTATAAAATGCAATTCTCTTTTATATAACAAGATGAGTAATCACCTTGGTAATTTATCAACTTTAGTTATAATTCTCTTGATAATTCATATTGAGGTGATTTTCAATTGAATGTTATACTAACTTAAATTAAATAGCTGTTAGATTATAATTATTAGTTTACTTAATATATATATGTTTATAGGCCCAAGCCTATGATACTCAGGTTAAAATGAATTTCCAAGCCCATCTTTTGGGATTCATACAAGCAGGTTATTTACTTTC
This sequence comes from Allium sativum, assembly GCA_030737875.1. Taxonomy (NCBI): domain Eukaryota; kingdom Viridiplantae; phylum Streptophyta; class Magnoliopsida; order Asparagales; family Amaryllidaceae; genus Allium; species Allium sativum. The sequence goes on along the minus strand of CM060915.1, from coordinate 461,608,047 downwards.
ATTTTACCTTCCTATGCTAACAAGAAAAGGAAAAACTAAATTTCCTTTTTGAAAAATAGGTTCAATAAATTACAAGAAATTCCAAATTTAAATGTATTCATCTTTATAACCTTAAGCGTCTATAGCAGGAAATAGTATATGTTCTGTTGTGATAATGATAAGATTTGAGCGTGGATTCGAGAGAGTAGTAGAAGAGCAAGACACAAGGCGCTTATTAAAATATGTTTAATCCTCTAATTAATTGTTGAGTTTGTATAAATAAGTTAACCATGCTTATTAAACTATGTTTGATCCTCTAATTAACGATTGAGTTTGTATAGATAAGGTATGCATGAGCTATAGACATAGGCATATGTGTTCTTCTATAAATGATATTCTTTTTAATCTAAGATATAAATATATTTATCAATAAGATGTAAATAGGAAGTAATTTGGAGTTTTATCGAATAAAATGGTCATAGGTCTGCGAACATATCAGTGTAAATATTAAAAAAAAAAAAAAAAAAAAAACCCTACTGGATGCCTATGTTTTCTAAGTTCTAAAGCTGACTGAATCATTACTAATTAAATACGATATAATCATACTATTATTGAATTCTAATTATAATCAGAATACTAATTAAATATGGTATTTTTGTCATGTAACAATGGCCGAGTTTTGCTCTTACCTGAATCTCTACTAGCAGCAGGATGTGTAGGCATTAACTGTAAACTACCAGTGGTTCTAAAGTTGACTGAATGTGCAAATGGCAACTAAGATCAACAGTTTCTATTCATAGAACAACATTATGTGTGTAATGGAGGAGATTACTGGCTGTAGGAGATGTAGGTTGTGGGGACGGTGATCAGATGTTATATGGTTGGTTGATGGAATGAGGTTGGTTGTGTATTATTTGAAGAGTGCTGGTTGTTTGATGAATGGAATCAAATATGGAGTTGCTGAATATGCTTTGAAATGAAGGAGGGAGTGGAACACTTGTATGTGCAATCTATAAGTTTGGTGATGGGTAAGTGATTGTGGCTGAGGGAAGTTATGGGGGGCGATGTTGACAGAATGAATAGGTTTGATTGGTGAGTGAGTGACGTTTGTGTTGATGGTTGATTGTAAGCGATTGGTTTTTATGGCAAGTTGTGGGGTGAACGAGGAAAAGTGTGGTCAAGGAGGTGCAGGTCTAAATGAAAATGGATATAACCTAAACAATGCAAATGTAAAAGAAGAATCAGTGCAGTAAATGTAAAGTTGTAACAAGAAATAAGAAAATGATGTAAATGTATTAACTATGTTTGAAGCCTATAGCTCAATGAAAAGAGAAGTTGTTAAAAATGTGAATGGCTGTTCTTTTTTTATATAGCCAAATGGATATAAAACACACACAAAGCACAACACTGAAGAATATAGTTATAAACAAAATGAGGTTAAATGAAGAAAGGAACCCGGCAGAATTTGATAAAGATATCCTCTCATTGGTATTCCAAAAAGTTGGAGCAATTGACATTCTCAGGCACACTCAGTACGTCTGCAAACCATGCAAAATCTCTCTTTTTACCAAAGCTTTTGGAAGATAATTGATATGACGACTTTACATGGAGATAACATGGACCTTGATTTGGAGCAAATTACGAGAGAAGCTGTCGACATAAGCGATGGTCAATTGGAGGAGTTATGGATTGCGTAATTTGGTTCGGGTCATCTTTTGAATTACATTGAAAATAGGAGTAAAAAATTAAAGTGCCTACGCATAATCTCAACTCCTGGGATTACCGACTCCGGATTATGTGAGGCGCTCAAACGACTACCCATCTCGAAGAGGTTGAACTCACATTTGAGTTTTCTCATATTGACATTTGTAAAAAAATTGGTGAAGCCTGCCCAAACCTCAAAGGTTTCCGATACAACAACAATAGGGACAAATACAATGTGTTCAGGCACGATGATGTTGCTATTGATATAGCACACAACATGCCTAAGCTATGATGTCTCCAACCAGTAGGAAACAATCTCACAAACTAAGGGCTCACCGAAATTCTTGATAAGTGTAAGCATCTGGAGTGCCTAGACATTCAATGCTGCTTCGCTGTGAATGTAGTAAGATGCCAACTCAAAAGCAAAATGTGCAGGACTTAAGGAGACGAGATACCCTGATGATCCTACCGATGACTATGAGTTTGAGGCCGAGGTCAACTGGGATCAGTCCGATGATTTTATGTATGATGATATTGATGATCTTATCTATGATGATGACGATCTATCTTTTGGCAATGTGCCCCACGACAATGATTCGCCCTACGATGAGTTTGGTTTAACGAATGGTGGAATTGATGAGTATGGCATGCCATGCAGTGACAATGAGGAATTTGATATGCAGGAAGATGGCATCAGTGATGTGTTATTTAAGCCGTTTTAAGTGGTTCAGACTGTTTTTTGGTATATATTTATTTCTAATGACAATACTGTCCATGATCTTAATGGGTTTTATATCTCAACTCGGATTTTTTTTTCTTCTGCATATGTTGTTTTATTTTCCTAAGTATATTATGGGCACATCTGGTACTGGTTTTAGGATATCTTTTGGAGAAGGAAAAAAAAAAAAAAAAAATCTGAAGAAAACACGAAATGAAATACACAGTACCTAGGAAACAGAAATGCATGTAATGAAATGCGCAGTTGAGTGTTAACAGCAAAATGAACACAAATGCAAAATGAATTGAAATGCAAGTGACAGTTTTTTTACTAACTCGAAATGAACTAACACTAAACAAAAAAAGCGAAAAAGAATGAATGCATGAGCGAAAAAAATAAATAAAATAAAACACACACACACAAGAAAAACAAATCTTAGATAATAATACTGCTAAATTGAAGACATGTACCTTGATTTATATATGGACTTCTTTGGAAAAAATTGCTTTAACTTGATGATAATAATACTATGCAAGTGTTGATGAGCGTTCGCTGCCCAACTGAGCTAGACAAAGCTTAGATATCACATTAGTAGATATTAGTATATACTAGTCAAAAATTTGTTGGTATTCAACAGTTAGGATCATGCTTAGGAAAGATTCCTCATGATGTGGAGGAGTGTTCAGTTTAGGAAAGATTCCTCATGATGTGGTTGCGGTTGTTGTGGAGTGGATCTGGGTAGAGTTTTGTGGTCGAATGTTGTTTATAGTGGAGTGTTCAGTTTAGGCAACTGTTTTGAATTTTCATGATTCGTTTCTTCTTCTTCGATTGATTGTCCCAGGGCTAAATCCAATACCAGCAGTTGAGGTTCAACATGGATTTTATTATATCATTTCAGTTTGTTTGGAGAATATAAGAAAATATTTTATTTTAATGATTGTAAATGTCATTCATGTTAAAAATTTATTTTAACTGCAAGTGCTAAAGACAAATATCCTTATATTTTCCAGGTGTTTTCATGCTACTTACTGAACTAGCAGTGGAATTCGGTCTGCTAGATGGGTCATAAACATTACTCATGGTACCCATGTAGCGTGGATTTTCCTTTTGTATCATATTTTAATTTATATGTTCTTAAATTGTTGAATGTGTATTCCGTAATTAATTTATATGCCCTTAAACCAAATCTAATATTTCAGCTCTTATTGCCGCTGTACTGTGTAATTATCGGTTGGAATGCATATATTCAATAACAGAAACAAAGGGGAAACGAGTTCAGGTATTTTTTTTTTTTTTTTTTTTTTTTTTTTTTTTAAACTGTTAATCTTACTTTGTGTCTGTGTTAAGTCATCTTTGACTATTAGTTACTAGACCCACTGAAGCTTCAATGCTTCCATCTATAACAAGTTGTTCAAAGCTGAGATGCTTCTTGTTAAAACTGTATGTTTAGTTTGAATGGTGCAGCTTCTTGCATGATTAAGCTGAGTTTATTATCCTCCTTTAATGGGGTTTTCCACCATTTGATAGCGGAATATAAAACTTCAGCAACATCCCTTAGGTATCCTGTAAATCGGCATCATGCATAATTATCAATGTTCTGCTACGAGAAGCTGAGCCTTTTTTAATGGCCACAAAATCCTTCTTGTTGCAACAGACACCACATCCCTTTGACCAAAATGACCAACCACGAACAATGGCAGTTCTTAGACTATGTACTGAATTTGCTGAAACTGCATTACAAAACTGTAAAAAAAAAAAAAAAAATCCGCAACGTCAACCTACAGCACAAGCTTCCACCAAAAGGTACCTAATACTCACACCTAATAACGATTATTCACATTGCATAAATATTGCTTTCATTGTTCCTTCCATGTTTTTTGCTCCACTGTGATGTATATCTTTTTACTTTTTCTATCATATTAACGATGCGTCTTTTTAGCTCAATTAGGTAAAAAAAAAATTGAACAGTTTGATAACTACTGACGCATCAAAATTTCTTGGGTAATGCTCATATTCACATTTCATAAGCCCAGTTAAAAGTTCTGTCCTTAACAATTTGTTGACTTCAACTATTCCAGAGTTTTCTAGAAATGTCTATATACAAAATATTTAGCAACTATTAGTACGGAATTGCATAGTTATATATTTTAATTATATTGTGGGAATTTTATTTTGACAAAATGGTTAATGTATCAAAAGTGTCAAAACACATCTAATAACATGTACTGTATTTTTATTAAGAAACTAATAAATTTTTTCTTTTCATTTTCTGATGGCGGCACATCAAATTTTTCAGAAAAGCCATATGTAATTGAATATTTTAATTGTTAAATCAACCAAATTAAGCATATTATGGCTTTTGTGGCATTTTATAACCAAATCAACCAAAATAGCTTATTGGCATTTAGCTATAACTGGTTTGCCCTTCTAATTCTTGTCTTTTCTTATTTTTTTTATAGGAATTTCTCCGAACTCTTCCAAATTATTGCCCAATTCATAACCCTTTAACCTTTCTACAAAGGCTATTATTCTCTAACGAAGTACATATAAGATTGTCATTATCAACTTTGCCACCATTTGGGTCATGTTAATATTGCATTTGGAATTGCCAGATAAATGTAAAGAATGCCGTTACATGTCTAACCAAATTAGTCAATTACATTTGGAATTGCCAGTTATTCAAAAAGAATTGTCCATAAAATTGGCACTTCACCAAACCTTGTAACATACAAAACAAAGTTGAATTCTCTAATTTACGGTTAAAAGAGATGAAACCAAGGAATTTCTCTTGTCAAATTGTCACTTGAATTTCACCCTTTTCAAGTTTTCTGTCATTTTGCCAGCCACATTTTTTTCTATAATACTGAAATTTACAGTGCTGAAATAGTTGTAGTAAGTGGGATTATTTGTGTTAAAGAATTTGAAATTGACTGGTTACTTTGTTTAATATGGAGAGTCATATAATTAGATGCTTGCATTTTGGGAAGAAGCATGTTGTTGGGTAGCACTAGCTGAACGGATCATTCTTAAACATATGCTGTAATTTAGACAGAAAACAAGGGGGGAAAACCTGTTCTTACGTCAAATATATATATATATATATATATATATATATATATATATGTGTGTATATATATATATATATATATATATATATATATATATATATATATATATATATATATCATGCAGCTGCCATGGTGGAACCTGCAAGATCAAGAGCAGGTTGACTGTACACGTTATCAAATTTAGGCTCAATCACATCCAGCATTTCAAGGCTCCTGATAGCAAAAACGGCCTGCGTGTTCATATCATGCATTGCTCTATCCTCTAGTCGTTTCGCCTCTCCAAACGCCTTCTTCTTTAGTTCTCCTCCACTTCCAGGTCTCTGTCCTAGCAGACAGTGCCATACAATCCTCGGTGTTGGCACCAGCAACGCCCAAGGCAGTTTGATCCTCCCCCATTTATCCAATCTGTTACATTTATTAGGTGTGACTCGCATTGAAATGGAGTGAGTGCGTGGATTGAACGGGCGAATTGTCCCACATTGCCAAAAATTAAGAAAGATTGTCTCTGTCCTAGCAGACAGTGCCATACAATCCTCGGTGTCGGCACCAGCAACTGCCAAGGCAGTGGGATCCTCCCCCATGTATCCAATCTGTTACATTTGTTAGGTGTGACTCGCATTGGAATGGAGTGAGTGCGTGATTGAACGGGTGAATTGTCCCACATTGCAAAAATTTTAGAAAGATCGTGGTGTATATATATGGTGTTGGTGGAATGTACGTTGGGAATGCTGAAACTCAACAATATTTCTGTCTTTGTCCATAGAATCTTGATAAGTAACCCTAAGTTTTGTTACAATGCCTCTGGCACCGGCAGTCATTGTTCCTTTTTATGTAAGTATTGTTCTTATGCATTTCCTTTACTTTGGGTTGGTTTCCACACGTTGTGCTCCAATGTATCTGCCTCCACCTGATTAACAACTGTTCCTATGCATTTCCTTTATTTATTTTTGCAGATTACGAATATTCACACTATTTATTCCCCATTCATGATTTAACAAGTTAAAAAAGCAAAAGTGTGGTGTATTGAAGTTAACCTTAATCAGTTCACCTATCAATTGCAACATATATATGGTTTTCCACCTCAAAGACATAATTTTTTTCATCATTGTATCCTTTAGGTTGCGTTTATATTCATTACTATTTTCTTAAAAGAGCACTATCGTTTAGTTTGAACAAGTAAAGTTGTATGGATGTAAACATTTCTTTAATTGTTAGGTCGTATCATGTTTTGAACTTAGTTTCACCTTTTCTACTATAAATTGCTGTATGCCTACTTTATGTTCCCTTTGGGTGTACATTGGCGTAAATTTTTGAGTTGCTGCATAAAGTGGACGGATGACAATGAGAGGGATTTCTAATATTCATGATCAAGATTATCGTCGGAGTAATACCGACTCAAATTTATAACTAACTATTTTTCATGGCATCTCTTTTGTCTAACGGAAAATTATTTGATATTTCAATCACATTTTTTGCACAGTTTAATTTCCAGCTTTTGCATCAGTACATTTTTTGGTTGCCACTTTGGTTGGTGCCATTGTCCTGCACCATTCATTTGTACTGTGCATGACTTTGGATTGTTGAAGAACTATATGTGCCTTTGCCAACAATTGTTTCCATCAATGTTTGGATTGTTTAACATGTTACTGAACCTTTCATACATCACTGAATATCTGCAGTGCCATTGACTATCTCGGTTGTAACATTGGCTACTATTGAGGGAGACCAGATTTGCTTGATTACCAAAGAAGAAGAGGTGTTTATGTTTTCTTCTTTTTCATCTATCCAATAAATACATCAGTGTTTCAAAATGTAGGATATCTTGGTTTTTAGGTTGATCTGTCGGCTCAGTCAAAGAAGAATATTGATGGAAACCTGACATTAGATGTATTCAAAGCTAGCCTGTTGTAGTTTAATGTCATATATGCAAACTTTCTTCTCTATCACTAAGATTTTGGTACAAATGGCTGCTCCTAAACCCTCTCTAAACCCAATCTTCGACAATAACCCCGCTCGAAAAGGGGAATCTTCTATGTCTCCTCTCCTCTCATCTAACCCTTCTCCTAGTATTCCTCATTCTACTTCTGATTTCAGGGTAGATGAGGATGGTTTCACCACCGTTCTGAATCGAAAAAAAGGAAAGAAACATTTAATATAACCTGATGCTTCTGCTCATTTCAGAAAAAGGGCTGGAAAATTCAGTGAATTCCCTTCTAAACTGAAACTGGTTTCCCCCTTCTAATGGCGCTCGTTCGCAATCCAAGAACCCTACCAGAATTCCGCAAGAACCACAACAGAGTATAAAGGTTAATTTGCCTAAAGACTCTAAAGTTTCTTCATAGGCGGATATGGTGAAAGTTAAGGGTCAAGATACAAGCTTTGATCTAGAGTTCATACCACCAGTTGAGACTGTTGGTGAAAGAACAGTGGTGGTTTCGGAAGAAACAAGTATTCGTACAGAAGGAAAATGGGGGCTCGCCATTGTGGCATATGTATTCGGCAAAAGGCCATCTTACTTTCACTTTAGCGCTTTTGTGGGTCGAACATGGAATCCAACAAGTTCTTTCGAAATTTTCACACGGGAAAATAGTTTTTTCATAATCAGGTTTACTAATGCAGAAGATTGTGAAAAACTTCTGAAACATGGTCCATATTTCATAAATGGAAAACTAATTATTCTGAAAAAGATGACCAAGAAGATAGTATTAGATAAAGATTTACTTAGCACGATGCCTATATGGATGAGATTACCTGAATTGAACTTGAGATTATGGGATAAAGAGGTTTTTAGCGGAATAGCAAACCTAGTTGGAAATCCAATAAAGATGGATGAACAGATAGCTAAGGAAACAAGATTGAGTTACGCCCGAATCTTGGTAGAGATAAGTGCAGATTCAAATCTACCCCGTGAAGTCACCGTTTTACACATGATGGGTAGATTATATCTCAGCGAATCACGTATGAATCGATCCCTGATAGATGCAGAAACTGTAAAATCTTTGGGTATTCATTGAACGATTGCGTTTATAGCAAAGAAAGGAATAACACACCCAAAGAGTCTACAGATCTTGATCCTAATTCTGATGCTAACATTTCAGGGATCAATTCTGAGGTAATTACTTCGATTTCCCTTGATCTTGCATACGTTTCTTGCAACAACGAAGATTCTATGAATCTGGATGTTCAAGAAAATAACGCAACAGGTATTGGTAATTCCGAATCGGATCACTCATCATTACCCACGGAAGCTGCTGTCCTTTTCAAGAACTTGCAGTCCAATTCCGATCAAAAAAAAATGACGGGTTGATAACCTCATCAGTCTCAAAGGAGCAAATCCTAACAGCTCCTAATCATAATGATAATTCTAATGTGGGAATTGTAGAACAGGTCATTAAATCCCCCACCCACATGAAGGATTCAAGTTTTAATACATTTAAATGAACTCTAAAGAATTAAACGCAGAATTGGCTAGCTATGCATCTCTTTTGGCAGCAGACCCCATATATCCAAACAGCTCTCTTGTCTCTGAAAGGCTCGCTCCTAAGAGATCATCATCCATCTCTGAAACCGACATGCAGAAAGCAGTGAGTCAAACAATAGCAGCAGCCAAGCCATCAGCACCTTCCAAACCTGCAACAATTAGCAAGAGAAAGAAGAAGACTAGAACAAAAAGTCTTTCAGACATTACTTCTATTGAAGAAACTGAAGACATAAAAGATTATGAATTCAGAAAACAATACATTACCAAAAATGCCAATTGGGAAAGCAATTGAAAGCCACTAAGCATACTAACTATAAAAAAAGTGGTAAACAAGTGGAGATGTAGGTGGGAATTAGCAAACACAATGCTCCACCATAGAGGTTGTATCCTTGGTTGTATCCTTTCATACATTTTATTTTATTTTATATATGGGTGTAATAGCTTGGAATGTTAGGGGACTTAACTCCCCTGAAAGACAATTAGACCTTTCTGAGTTTTTAATTAAATATAAGCCTAGCATTATAGGTTTACTTGAGCATAAACTGCAAGATCAAAAAAAAAAAAAAAATGATTTGCACAGTAGAAGGTTTGCTAACTGGAATTGTATCAATAATAATAGAATGGGAGGAAATGGAAGGATAATGGTTATGTATGATCCTTCTATTTGGACTCTCACTAACTATTTTATTGATTTACAATACATTCTTTGCTTTTTTAAAAATAAGGATGGTCTCTTCATTAAGGTTACTTTTATTTATGCTTCTAATTTTGCGGAAGACAGAACAAAGTTGTGTAGTATTGAGCAATTTAGCATCTCTTATAACAGTCCCTGAATTTTGATAGGCGACTTTAGCACTATTTTTCACAATGCAGAAAAAAGAGGAGGCAATCATGTTCCTTTCAATAAATTGGAAAGGGTTGCTAAATTTATATTAAAAGATGGATTAATAGAAACCCCCATTCATGGTAATAAATTTACATGGAAATCAGGTGAATATAGAAATATTCACCGTAAATTAGACAGCGTTCTCTTAAATCAGATTTATATTAATTTTTTCTCATATGTGAAATGTAGTACTCTCCCTCAAAATTCAAGTGACCACACACTCATTCAACTGTCCTTTAAGGAAAATAATGATGCTCCTAAAGCTCCTTTCAGATTCAAAAATGGACGGGTGTATGAAGAAAGTTACAAGGAGATTGTTCACAGGAGTTTATCTAATAATCTTTTTGGTACTGCTTAGTATAAATTCAATAAAACTTTGCAAATTGTCAAAACAAACCTCAAAAATTGGAATTGCAGTAAGAATAAAGGGGATATTAATTCTATTAGAAATGAGTGTTCTAAGCTCTAGGATAAATTAGATGGTAACTGCTCAGACATGGTTTTAGCTGATTCATTTTTCAATGCTCAAGCTAAACTTGTTAATGCTTTATATTAACTTTGTTAATATTAAGCAGAAGGCTAAAATTGTTTGGTTAACTTATGGAGATGAGGCCAGTAAATTTTTTTACACTAAAATGTTTAATAGGAGGAATAGAAATGATATTGGGAAAATAATTAATAATAATGGCAAAATAATTAATGAAGCATCTGTCATAGAGCAAGAGGCTATTAATTAATTCTGCTCATTATATAACTCCTCTAGCTATTGTAATTATTTTCCTAATATTGAATTTAAATATACTGCTAATAGTGATTGTGCAGATATATTGAATGCTCCTATTAGAAATGAGGAGATTAAAAATATTATATTTCATGCTAATAATGATAAAAGTCCTAGGCCTGATAGATTTGGGGCAAAATTTTATAAAACCCACTAGTCTGAAATTCAAGGCCCTTTAAGTGATTCTATTTCAGAATTTTTTAATTCTGGAAAGCTGTTAAAAAAATACAAATCATACTTTTTTAACTCTTATTCCAAAAGTGGAAACCCCTCTTGTGCTTGAAGATTACAGACCAATAGCTTGCTGTAATTTTATATACAAGATTATTTCTTCTATCCTTTGTAACAGGATGAAGTATTTTCTTAAATTCATTATCTCTGAAAATCAAAGTGCTTTTATTCCAGGGAGATTAATTTCTGAAAATACATTATTAGCTCATGAGCTTATAAGAGATTTTAATAAGAAAAATAAAAATCTCATGTGTATTAAGATTGACTTGCATAAAGCTTTTGATAAGATTAACAGAGATTTTATTATCTTCATTATGCAAAGGATGGGTTTTAATGATAAGTTTTGTAGGTTAATTAAAGAGTGTATAACAAATGTGACTTATTCTATCATGATTAATGGATCCCCAAAAGGATTTATTCACAACAATAGAGGAATAAGACACGGTGATCCTTTGTCACCCTATTTATTTTCTATTGTCATGGAATATTTCACAATTCAAATGGAAATTGAGTTGGCCAGGGGTAACATGAAGCCAATTAATAGAAATAAGCCACATATAACTCATTTATTATATGCTGATGACATGCTCCTATTCCTAAAAGCTGATAGGATTAATGCTATAACCATTGGTAAAATTTTGGATAATATGGAAAAATTTGTTGGCCTCACTGTTAACACTAATAAAAGTAAAATTTATTTCAGTAAAGATGCTTCTCATAAAGAGGATATTCTGAATGTTTTGAAATACCAAGAGGGTAAGTTACTAGTCAAATATCTTGGCCTTCCTCTTAGTATAAATCAGGTTAAAGACATAGATTGCTCTACTTTAATTGATATTATTCAGGGAAAACTAGAAGGCTGGTCTAGTAAATTATTGTCTATGGCTGGTAGGATGGAACTCACTCACACAATCATCATGCAATTATCATCTACTGGACCCAAACCCATAACATCCCCTCTAGTATTATTCAAAAAATTGAAAAGTTATGTTTTAACTTTATTTGGAGAGGCAAATATCATAAATTAGCTTGGGACAAAGTTTGCAAACCTAAGAAATTTGGTGGTTTAGGGCTCAAAAATATTAGAGATATTTCTGAGGTTTGCAAATTTAAGTTGTTTTTGGAAATTTGTTGAGGGTAAATCATTATGGGCTAGGTGGATGAAAGACAAGTACCTCAAAAATAAGAATTTCTGGATTATTAGAAAGACAGTCAACACTCTTATGTTTGGAAGAACATTCTTGACTGTAGGGATATGGGCAGAAAGTTAATTGATAGGAAATTAAGAGATGGTAACCATACTACTCTGTGGTTTGATCCTTGGATTTACGGAAATTCACTTATTAACCTCCTGTGTTGGAACAATCTTTATATTTTAGGGGGTATAAATGATAAATAGGATAGTATTATTGTCAATAATTGTTGGAGCTTTCATTATTGTACCGCTGCTTTCATTTATAAAGAAGCTATCAGCAACATTAAAATTGACCAAAGCAGTTTCAAAGATGAATGGGCTTGGGAATTATGCTTTAAAGATATTAAATTTTCTTTTAAAAAAATGTGGGAATATATTAAAGGGAAGCAAGTTGAGGTAGAATGACACAAAGTTATTTGTTGTAAGTCAAATTGCTCAAAAATGGCTCACTGTGCTTTTTTTGCTGTTCTTAATAAGATACCAACAAAGGATAGATGTTGTAAATGGGGTAAAGACTTGGATAATATTTGTTTGCTATGCAAAAAAGATTTAGAAAGTTCCAAGCATTTATTTTTTGATCGTGAATATTCCCAGTACATCTGGTATAATGCTAAAAGTACTTTGGGATTCAATCAGTATATTCCTACATTAGATATTAGAAGTAGTATTGATTATATTTTGAATCATTTCAAGCCCAAGTCTAATTTTTTTATCAAGGCTTGTGTTTTCCTTACTGCTATGGTGTTCTACATTTGGAAAGAGAGAAACGAAAGACTACACTCAAATAAAGTTATGAGCAGCTGTCAATTATGGAGGAGTATTCATGCAAACAGTCAAATCATTTTGAAAAAAAGCTAATAGACAGAAGTTTGACTGCACAGTTAATCAAGGGATTACTAGTAAGAATGATGATTATAATAAGCATGTTGAAGATTTCTTACTAAATGGTAAGCAAAGCTTACACAAGCTTAATATCCACAATCCAGTCACACATTTTGGAGAGCAGGGAAATGCAGGCAATAAGTACAAATCCAATTACTCTGACTTCCTGCCTAGGGAAAATCATCTCAACCTAGATAACAGACATCAAATCTGCAAGGGAAGGGTCTAGATTAACCTCAGTAATCAAAGAAATCTATTTAATACTCTGAACAGTAATAGTTGGTCTTTACCTGTTACAGGTACCAGAGACAACTTTCCATCCAGGAGTGATTCAGATAGTAATCAAACATGAAATGTAACTCTGGTTTCCTTGCTGAAGTGAGATCCAAAACTGATCACAGAATTTATTTCTTCAAGGAAAGTAAGTAGGTTACTGATTATTGTCATCCATTTTTTAGTCAAAATTTAGACTCTAACTATTTTTTACCTGAATCAGTCAAAGACCACTTCAGTAGTGATCCAGATCTTCACAAAATCCTAGAGAGCAATAAAGCATACTGGTCATCTCATAAAGTTAATAACAGTCTTAAGGAGATCGATAAAGACAGAAGCTTTCTGCACAAAGTTAGTGATAATCAATATAAAAGCAGGATTAACAACCAAACCTATCACTTATCTTGCTGGGAAGAAGAAGAGAGTAGCGGCAGTAATCTATTACGAGCAGATCTGAGCTTCAAGAGCCATAGAGAAGAATATGAGAGCTTGCTGAACACGAATAAGAGCAGATCTGAAGTTTATACTATCAGAAGACCCGAAGACATAGGTATCATAGACTCAAGCAACTCTAACGTTCTCAAGAGGAAGTTCAAGGACAGTGAAGAGTACGTCTGGAAACCTCCATGAAGATTTCCATGATTAGAGATTGAAGATGATGGATTCCATTCCCATCCACCATTTTTGAGTTTTTTGAGCTTGGGTTTGTTCGTGAGATAGTGGCGGCTAGGGTTTATTTTAACCTAGTCTTATGTTATGTTTAACTATATTCGGGTTGTTACCCGATAACATGGGCCTTGGGTCTTCTTTTTGTCTGTTTCAAAAAAAAAAAAAAAAAAAAAACTTTCTTTTCTCTCCAAACAAAGTTGATGCATCAGTAAACTAATTAGCTCCAATATTACCAATAGATGCAGGGATTACACTGGTAGGGTTATTTCCATTGACAACCAAATTCGGTATAGTATCATTTTTAGTTCTTTTACTTAGAAAAGAAACATGAATTAGACTAAATAATTGGTTAATGCCTAGCAAGATAGTAACTAGTTTTCCACTTAGTCAGCTAAGGATTGGCCTGGCTTTCTTGTTTGGAAAGGTTGCACATATTTTTAGGTATGTGACCAGTAAGGAAATTATTTTGTGAGATACCAAGATAGGTTAGATTCTTCAGGTTTCAAATGGATGCTAGAACTGTACCAGTGAGATATCAGGATAGGTTAAATTCTTCTGGTTTCGAATGGATGTTAGAACTGTACCAGTGAGTTCTTGATTTACAGCAATTGTAAGCTCATTGATTTCAACAATTTCCCTAATAGACAATGAGATTGTCCTAAATATGTCAATGAAATTTAGAGTTAGTTTCATTACAATTCCTTTTGCATAAGGCTCGCATTCAATTTCTTGCCAAAAGCGTAAATAGTTGGTTCTTTACAGCTGAGTAATGTTGGAGAACTATTGAAAAATTTCTTCTAATTTAGTATTACTTTGGAGTTGAGTCAATTTTGAAGCAGACACAGGTTGAGTTTGATAATGTTGACGATACTAAGGCTCACAGTATAAAAATGATGACAAGATTTAAGAGAAATGAGGAGGTATATTTTCTTTTTTGATGACTATTGTACATGTTGAATAAGAGTGTAGAGATAAGACTGTAAAATATTTGACTTCAATTTGGATGGTATTGATTTTGGGATCAAGGGAGGTAACCATATTTTCTATTTTTATGACATGCAACGTAATGAGAATGTCCAATGATTACACTGACTTTTATCGGATCCATTGGCTTGACCCATGTTATATGAATACATAATTAGTTCATACCTATTTCAATTAAACTGAATCATCACATATATTTTCATTTTATTGGATATCTAAAGCTATTTTCTTATGTTTAGAGAAACTGAATATGTTCTTAGTTGGCAGCAGGCCGTCTGTGGGTTTAGAGGAACAACTCCATGCTCTTGGAAGAGCTATTGATACTGGTAAGATATGTTAATTCATTGTCCTATAATATTAGCATGAAAATTTCTAATAACAATATATTATTATTGCGTTAGATCAGATACATTGGTTTAAACAAGGGATGCACTGAATAGAGTTATGAACTTCCTCATCTTGCTAAAAATACTTGTATTGAGGATAAAATGTTGACTCTGCAGGTAACCCTGAGTTTTTTCCATTTTATTTTTAATTCTTCTACTGCAACCAGACTAGTTTAATTTGCAGAAGTGTTTTCCATAAACATTTATAGTACTCCTATAACTTGTTATGTGAAATTTTCATACCTGACCAGCTGAGTGCCGCCATCATGAAAGACAACCTGTTGGTTTTCCGTTAATTTGGCATGCATTTTACTGTATGCATAAACTGTATTATTGCATTACAATATTGAATGTTAGTCAACCGTGTAGAATTATATTTGTATATATGCACACATACATGTGTAGAATCAAGATACAAACTCTTTATCCCTGGTGTGACTGAAACGGTGAAGGTATTTCAATCATTAAGCCTCTAAACAAACCAGCAAAGCAACGTTTAAGTGCACAAACTATATCATGGACTAAATATTCTTGACATCAGCTGCTGTTAAACAATACATCCATGGATTACTAGTATATAGTTAGGTACTTATGTGAAGTGAACGTAAGCTGCCAATGTGTAAGAAAAATTATAGACTGCCAATGCATACAGTGTAATTAGTCAGTGACTCATGAGTTTCCCCTTATCTCCTTGCAGGAATATGTAGAGCTTGCTTGGAAGTATGGTCTCTCTCCCATATCCCTTGCAATTGGTATGTTGAATATGAACTTGAAATTCTTCCATATATGCTTTTTTTCCGGTAAGACCAACTGGTTTTTAAGATGACCGCAAACACCTTTATTAAGAGAAAGGAACTGGTACTCTGCACATACACAAAGTAACACACCTGGTTTGAAGTGTCCAGTCACTATCAAAACAACAAAATAGCAAAAAATACCAGCATTACTGCATACAAAGGATAATACTAGGTAAGCTACATGATAGAAGAACCTGAGAGGAGCAAGTATGGGGAGTCATATAACGCTTATAGATCCATGAGCATAAAGCCAAGTCATCCACTTCGAAGTAGCCAATCAACGGCTTCATCCCCTTCATCGTAGAAAAAACGGTATAAGGAGTCATATTACGCTTATATGTCCAAAAGCGAAGAGCCAAATCATTGTTAGTTGCCAAAAGATGATTTTGATTCCATGAAAAATCTTTCAAGAGTACTTCATTGTTTTCTCCAAGTTCATCGTCGGTTCTCATAATCAATTTGCCAGCGTCAGGTGCGTAGAAAAATCGACTATGTTCTTCCACTTTGTCATCAATAAAAATGAAGAAAACATCATCGGTGTCACAATGCATTCCAGAGACAGAGAATGTACCCAAGCATTTTCATGCTCATTCCAAGAAATGTCAGGATCAGGAGGAACATCGAGTAAAATGATTGGAGGCACGTCCACCTCAGGTTCAACCACTACCTCGGCCTGAGCAAACAACCGACCAGCAGGGACCCAAACTCGTTTAGGAAGCATAGGCAAGGGAGTCTTAACTGGGAGTGGCATAGTTTCGACATGCGTGCAGGCATCAGACAAAGACCAAAAGATTTGCATGTTGAGCATATGTCAGTTTTCCATCTATATTTGACGTCCACATAATGAACTCGATTGTCTAGTTTAACTTTTATCATAGTATACAGTGGTTTATCAGGGGTTATCTCGATCAGGGCCCTAGCATATACTAAGTTTCTTCTTGCAACAGTATTGGCATCAAAGCATTTGAGTTTGTCAATATGACAAGCGAGCCAGTTAAGGCAAGAAGTGTGTAGCACTAAGGGGATGTGAGTGAACTGCACCCAGACAGGAATAGATATGACTTGTTCACGCACTCGATCAATCGAAGCACTCCAAGATGTCACAATAAAAGGTCTGCCTTCAATGATAGATGACACTGCTTCAAGAACACGTAGCCTCTCAGGTACAGTGGAGAACTTAAAGTAGTATAAGCCATCAACATACGTCATTCTCATTAAGTCTCGGATTTGCCATGAGTTACGACATGTCATACACATATCAACCGTTGGAGGCTTTGAGTCTAAAAAGAAACCAACAATATGTTCATTCCAGAAATTTGCAGCTTCATCATGAATTGCCAATGGAAGGACATATCCAGCTTCATCATGTTCTATTTTGAAATCCACCGGCATGTATTCCCCCGCAACACGAGGAAGAGAATCAAATAAAGACGCCCAAATTTTGGGAGCGTTTGTACTTGAGTTCGTCACATCTGGTACACGAACAGGTTCTTAGCAAAAGAGGGGTTTTGGCTATTGTTGTTTGAAGTTGGGGAGTACAGAGAGAATTGATGAGCAGGGAATTAGGGAGATTTTTCCGTATATGCTTTTTGCATTAACTCATGAATGCATTATATAACTATGGTATTGTCATTGTCAACCTGCATGCTCTTTTAGATGTTAGTTCCACAAAATGTGGATAACATTGGTTACATCATCCTAAAATTTAAGGGTAACACCCAAAATGGATTTCTATGAAATACACAAGAAAGTCATAGTATTGTATATTTTCTTGAAACTAAACCTCTAAATAGTTGGATATGGATTCAGATAGTGTCTTATCTACATTCGTATCTGAAATCATTTTCCGATATCCTTATTTGTGGACCACTTAACTGTATATTTTTTATGATTTGTATTATACCTATAGGGGACCCTCTGAAGGCTTATGGATATATATATATGTATGTATATATATATACATATATATATGTGTGTGTGTGTGTGTGTGTGTGTGTGTGTTTGTGTGCAAGTTTAAATATTTTGAACTAAATATTGCTTATTTTTGTTGTAATTAACAGGACTAAATTGCTCATCTTTTAGAGAAAATATCAAAAGCAAAGCAAGATTAAATCAAGCATTCGACTATTTTGTAAGTAACTTGTTAGTGCAAATATGTATGACATATCAAGAACATGGAAGAGTAGATCAAACAATATGTATGAATTGTTAAGTTTGGATATGTGAAAAGTAGTTTGAAGTATATGTACAAAATATTAAGTTTGGTATACGAAAGTTGTTTGAATGATATATATGAAATATTATATTATAATTTATATATTTGCTATTTGTGAAAATGTTTTATGTTTATATACGTTTGAGAAACAAGTAATGATATATATGAATGTTGTTTGAATGATTTGTATGTATATAAACGCAAGTAAGAGCTAAAATGGTGGTATACAAATGGTAAATGCTATGAAATTATACATGAGATTATAGCATTTTAAAAACGCTATCAAATTATGCGAACAAACGCTATTAGAAACAGTTAATAAACGCTATAAAATAATAAGAAACGCTACAATATAAGCTAATTAAGCACTATATAAATAAGCATAAAACGCTATAATAGGTCACAGTTATTTAAGATTTCGTAGTGTTTATGTTTAATAGCAAAAAAAAAACGCTATAAAATTCACTATGTTTTATCTTTGCTATTTAAAACTGAAGGTTTCATAGCATGTCGTTATATGGCGTTCTCTGAAATTCTATGGTCGAATATGATAGCGTTTTTGAAACGCAATGAAATCTCCTTTCTGTTGTAGTGCGGAAAAATGTTACAAACCCATTATTTTTTCAAAAATCTACTTAGTTAAAATCTCTATTCCACTTCCTTAACTTTGATTTCAACTGATCCAATTAATTTTAATAAAAAACCGAATTCATTTCTATTAACAAAAGTTTCATAAATTTCTAACATACCAAAACAGATATTAAAGCTACAGAAAAAGCAGTAAATTCTGGAATATATGTTCCTGAGATACTTGTAGAAGTGCTGGTGCCAACTCAGCACAAGGTGAATGACACCAACACCAGATCTCAACACACCGTGCCCACTGGTGGGCCAGGTTAAGCGCATAATACATTCGGTAATAATGATAGTTCAGATATTGAAAGACAAAGAACAGATAGTGACAGTGGTAATCAAAGTTCAAATTCAGACACCACAACAAACAACAATGGTAACAGCCAGAACATTGCTGCAAGAGACACAATAAATAGGCATCCAATGTTGACAAGAGCAAAATGTGGTGTGCATAAACCAAAAATTATCAATGCTGTAGTAATTTAGGAAGAACCATCTCTTATATTGAAGATGCTACATGTGACAAATGAAGAATGCTACGCAAGATGAATTCAATGCCCTTATTAAAAAGGGAAATTGGACTCTAGTTGTAAAACTAGACAATAAAAACATTATTGGATGTAGATGGATTTATAAGTTAAAGAAAAGTACAGATGGTTCAATTTCTAAATACAAGGCAAGGCTGTTGTTAAAAGGGTATTTAGAACAGCGTGGGTTTGATTTCTCATAAACGTTCTCACCTTATGTGAAACCAACAACCATTAGAATAATATTAACTATTGTTTTGTATAGAAAATTGAGCATAAAGCAATTAGATATGAATAATGCCTTTTTTAATGGTGTTTTAAAAAAAGAAGTGTTCATGGAGTTGTAACTGCTAGGGATTGTGGAATGGATCGTTAAGGCAAAACAAACACTACAGCGGGGTGAATAGTGTTTTTGAGAATTTAAACAAAATCTAAAACTTATGTGACATGTACTATATGAATCAATTACCACAGAAACAATCACATACACAAAATCAAACACAAACACAAAGATAAACAAAGTTAAAATGCAGAAAGGGAAAGAACAAATGGAATTTTATACTGGTTCGGAATTGCTCCTGCGTCCAGTCCCGCACAAGCTGGATTGTGCAGAGTTTTATTACTATATCAATATCCAATTACAATCTCCTTGATTTCACGGCTACAAGGAATACCACTGATTCCAACCTCCTTGACTTCACGGCTACAAGGGATACCGCCGATTACCCATCCTTGATTTTACGGCTATAAGGGATACTACCGATTACTTACACAACCCAAACAATTACAATCAGCCCTATAACTCTTAAATAGCACTTGATTCGGAGAGTAATGAGTAGAGTGTAAAGAGAAGAAGTTTAATGAAAACAGAATTGAACTCGGCAGAGTATAAGTGTAATAATCATAAAAATGAGAAAGAATAATGGTATAATGAAAGGAGATGAAGATGGAGAAGAAGAATGATAATAAAATTCGAAATTAGCCCCTATTTATAACATTTGAATGGTTGCAACGTTTCTGAATCGTCACAAATAGTGAAAAGACACTTCCTTTCATTTTGAAAATATGAAAGTTATATGTTGACAAGGGCATAAATGTATGTCGACATATACATGTGTAAAACTAAATTTTGAGCATTTTTCAAGTGTTTTGATGTATATATATATATATATATATAATTCTGGACATTCTTGAATTAAAACATAGTGTTATAAATGAATATTATAAAGTAGGAAATCATATGAAAACATAAATATAGACTATATAAACATATTTATAAAATTATAGAATTAAAACTATACAAATATAAAGTATGTAAAAGTACAAATATATAAACTTGAGTTTGAAATCAAAAGTAAAGAAAATAAAAATAGAGAAGATAAAGATTAAAGGTAGAATTTGAAAATAGAATTTGAAATCAGAAATTGAAAAACATAATTTAAATTCAAATTCAAATTTGAACCTGGAATGTTATTCAGTGTCTTACATGACTCTATTACTATATTTGTCTTGAACTCTCGAATACTTATGAGTCTTGAATCATCTCTGAATTCTGAATCTCAAATATCTTTAAACTGTACAACCTTCAGTAATAATACATGTATATGAATCTTGCGTATGTGTGTGTGTGTATATATATATATATATATATTCTAGACAAATGTGTTAGTATATATTTTTTAATTAATGATAATTGAAATAAGGTTGTTGTCATTAAAACTCCATTCTCCAACAATCTCCACTTTTCTGATGATGACAACCTTAGTTTATAAAATATCATACCTCTATATACCTATTGAAGATGATCCTTCAGATACTCCCCCTGTCTATATGAATTCTATAAGCTATGTCTATATTTTATAATCTCTCCCCCTTTGGCATTATCAAAAAGAAATTCTAAAACTACTCCCCCTAAATCGTATAACTATCTAAACAAAACCTATAAGTAACTAAGTAATTCCTAAATCAAAGTAAAGTACTCCCCCTTAATTTATATAATCTTATAATAGAAATTTTTAACATCATGATTACTAACATAAACCAATCCAAGTATTATAATTACATACGTTTGTTGTTAAATATACAAACCAAACCAAATCAAATCACACCATATGTTTTTATATATACAAGTTTCAAGTCATAGAATTCAATTCAAACAAATCAAACAAGTCCATACCAATTAATTAAACGGTTCTTGGGACTTCAACCCATTTATCTTGTCCAGTGATTGGGTTCTTGATGTCTTTTCATTCTTCTTCATTGTTAAATGACATTTTGTTGTTTTCATTTCTAAAATGAGAACAAATTGACCAACGAATTACATCAAAATGTTTTTTTTTTGATATTCAACCATTTTCATCTGAATTAACTCTAGTTTGCGCTGATTACGTAGTATTTTAAAGAGAATTTTCTTGAAAGAATTCAAAGAATCTTCAAAATTTTCACTTATGTTATGAATTGGATTCTCCATGAATTTGAGAGGAAATGAATAAGAAAGAATGAGAATGGAATAATGAATTTTCTAGAAGAAATAGGCTTAAATAAGGTTTGGAATTCGTTGGATTTTGAATGGATATGAGTAGTTATTTTAATTTTAAAAATTTGAAAATCTGGCAGTTATATGTCGACATATACATAAATGTATGTCGACATATCATATTTAAAATTTTTGAAATTTTCAAATTTTGAATCTTTTGAACTTATATTAAACTATAATAAATTCTGAAGTTTTTACAGAAACTTAAAGATGATTTTGACATAAATAAACTCCATTCATTAATTAATAGAAAGCAAAAACATCCAACTAGTTAAAACACTAAATACGAGATTTGAAAGCAAAACATAAGCAAATAAATAAGCTAATACTTAAAGATAGATTAAACTAGATAAACTAGTTTTCGGATGATGATGATGGAGGTGAGATTCCAAGCTTTCTTCCAACCTTGACCATGAACTTGGTCATTTTCGAAAAGTTTTTCTTAAGCTTCTTTTGATTATTGGCAATCTTTACTTGATTTTGAACAATCATCTCTTTGGAAATGTGTCTAGTGTTGGTTGGACACTCAACACTTTCTAAAAAAGTTTATTCTTCTTCTTCGACTTCCATTGACGCTTGTTCTTGTTGCATTCGGTCTTGTTTGTCTTCGAATGTCTCATATGGTTTGAAAGTGAGAGGAATTTGCATGAGATGTATGTTTGAAAAGTCAAACACTTTTCTAGGCACAAACTCTTCTCCATGAAGATCAACTCCAGAGTATTTGAAGATGCAGGTGAAATAAACACCATAGTAAAGAGTGTTTTCTCTTGAAGATTATTCTATGGGCTTGATTTCATTTGGGATCGTATCGGCCCAATTGATGTTATAGCCATCCATAATAGCAAAGAGGACTTTGAGAGTTGGATTACTTAAGTTTCCGGAACGGGAAGTGATGGTATGTTGGAGGAGAAGGATAGCAATTCTTGTTTTTGGGCAGAAAAACTATTTTTGAAATCCATTTGAGCATCGTTTTCAAATGTAATAACCCGGAAATTCTGAGCCAGTTTAATTTTTGTTTTTGTTTTGGCAACTTCGACGAATTTTGAATATTTAAAATAGATTATTTTAAATAATATCGACGAAACTTTATTTTGAATATATTTAGAACGTATATATTTATACGCGTCGTCGTTAGAATATAAATAATTATATATAATTATAAAAGGAATTGAAAATGGCGCGGTAGTTCGATAATTCGATTTCAAACTTCAATTGAATGTACCGGGTGCAAAACAATCCGGATTTTAGCGAAACCAAAATTATTAGAATCTAGTTGAAAATATCTTTCCAACGAATCCGAAAAATCGAAATTTCATAGCGGGAATCAAAAGTTATGCCCAGTTGAAAATTCAGAATAGTCGCTGTGTAAATTATACATGGCCCAAAAAGTCAAATTTTGCATATGAATGAATTTGGACTCGAAACCACTTCCATTGAGTTCAAAATGCCGTTTAGAACTCCGAAAAGTATAAGCTTCGATATATTCCAATATCCGGAATAGTGGCTATGGGCTGGAGTTGTTCGGTTAACAAAACATAGCCCTTAAAAAGTGAAATTTTGCATACGAGCTCAGAATTCGACGAGATAAATTTTTATGGATTCACAATGACAAATCATTGTTGAGTTCCAAATGGCGCGTCGAACAGAGTTAGTATGTGGCCGTGCGAGCTGAAACAGTTCAGGGTAAAGCGAGCAGTCATTTTACAAAGGAACATTATTGATACGACCTCAGAATTCGATTTCGTTTTTTTTATGGATTCGTATCGTCTAATAATGGTTAAATCCAAGAGGGCTTGATTTTTTGAGTTATCATGTGAGCGTGCGAGAAGAAAAGGTGCCCCAAAATCGCATTTTTAGAGCTTATCTGAGCATTTTTGTGATTTTTTTTGAATGGTCAAACGAACTCGGAATTCGACGAAACTTGTTTCGTTGGACTCGTCTTCACGTATACTATCTCGTGTCCGAAATCCGCGGCCATCGGAGATCGCTAGCGTTCAGGCGATACACGAGAAACTAGCATATAATCACTTTTACTCCATTTTTCTCTTCATAATTTCATTTCTCTCTTCCTCTTCAAAAAACTCAAAAATGGAGTCTCCTCCACCACCACCACCGCTGTCCCTCCTCCCACCGCCACCACCAGCCTCCGGCGAGCCGCCGCACCCCCTCCTCCTCCACCCCTCCTCCTCTTCCTCCTCCACCTTCTCTCTCCTCTTTTCAATAACCCTAAGCCTCACAACACCGCCGCCGCCACCACGGGCCCACCACCGCCGCCGCCGCCCCTTAGCCGCCTCCCCACGCCCAATCAGGTCCGGCGCCCCCTTCCCCCTCCTCAATTCCGGCTGTGGGCCCCCCGGTCACCAAAAACCCATTTTTCACAAATCGCCCGTTTTGCAAATAAGTCCCTGACCGTATTTCGCCAATAACTCCCAAACGGTGCGCTTTTGGCCAAAGTCCCTCTAAAACAAAGTTGTAGAGCACGAAATTCTCTTCGATTTGGCTATATGGAAGTCATGTTTTGGAGTTCGGAGCTGCTCGGAAAACGCGTTCGAAGTCTGCTGTTCAAAAGTTGAAAAATTCGTGTACTTTCGCGAATTCTGGCGAATTGGAGCATTTTTGGCAAAAAGACCCTTAGGCGAAAGTTGTCCGGAATGGCGAGTTTAAGCTAGAATAAAGATGGTGTGAAGATTGAAGCTCGTTTGCAAATTCTGGAACCCTAACAGTGAATCCGGGCGTTAGAAAAAAAGTGAGTTTTCTCCATTTTAAAGCTTCTACAGTTTTTGACATATGAAATAAATAAAAATATGATCTTTATATTATAGAGAGGATAAAAATCCGATTTTTAACTTATAGAAGATATAAAGATAAGGTTTTTATATAATGTAGATAATAAAAATGTGATTTTTATACATGTAGTGGCTACGGGCAACGAAAGTGACAAAAGGCGAGAACGACAAGATTTTCTACAAAAGAAGAGTCGAGATGATTGGATTAGCTAGTTGGTGAGAACTTCTCACTCAAAATCTCTTTTTCTAGTTATATATATACTAGGATGCAGACGGTGTTTAGTAGCACCCGACACCATCGTCCACAGACCATGGACTTGTTTGTTTGGTTGTGTAGTTGGTTAGATTATTTGGTTTGAATTGAATTGTTTGGTGAAATGGAATGGATTTGATTGATGTGTGAATGGTGTGGGCCTTCACTAGACCGGGGATAAGGCTAGGCCTTGTCCCGTTTCTAGTATCGTGCCGTTATGCCGCCGAAATTTTCTAAAATAAGTTAGAAAAATAAAAATATCATTTTTATCTTGTAAATGAACTGAATAAAAATTCATGTGTTAAAATAAAATATTTGATCGTTAAAAATATAATTTTTAACGTGAATGTGAATAAATGAATATTTATAAACAAATCGGCCGATTTGTTTATAAACACTGATTTGACTGATAATGATTGGGACGATAAATTTTACACATCGCCGAACTGCACAAATAAAATCTGTGTTTGATTGTTTGAAACCCCACACGGGTATTGGGATAAAATACGGCATACACTAATTCCAATATAATACGGCATACACTAAAATAAAGGTTCATGTGTTGACTGTACTCATCCGTTGAGATTAGTCATGTGTTGAACGAATTATTTTAACAATAAATCTACATCTTTATCATCTATAAAATTTGAACTAACTGGAAAATAGATGAGATGAGTGGTCTCCTGGATATTGATCTGATGTTGGTTTCGGCCTTCGGGGTTAATATTTAGGGAATCATTCTCTTACTAATTTACAGTTGGAGTTTGATTTGATATCAAACGATAGATACCATAATTTGTATAAAATATATTAAATAACAAAAAGAGTCACACGTGGACCTTACTCATTCGTTGAGATTAGTCGTGTGTTGACAAAAATATAGATTCACATATTGAATAGAATAAATATTCATTTGTTGAATAAAATAACGAATTTATTGAAATATATAAAGCCGTATTGATTAGAGTTGCGCTATTTCGACGTGAACGATGTTTATATCGATTATATTCGTTTTTATAATGAATATTGAAAAGGAAGTGATTTCAAAATATAACGTTTTGAAAATATTATCATTTATATAGTAATGATAGGGAATATTCAATTTTGATTTGAAACTGAATATAGAATTGAAATGTTTTGAAAACAAATTTAAAACGACTCATAAAATACGTTTTAAATAGAAATCGACGAAACATATATTATATATATAATATAATGGCCTGAATAGAACGCGCCGCGGCAGTTCGTGAATTTCGACCATTTATTTCAAACAGACATTACGGGAGATCCGACCGTCGGATTCTCCTAAAACCGGAACCGTTGGGTTTGTATCGAAAAGAGCTTTCCAACGAATATTAGAAATTTGAAATCTAACGGTTGGATTTGGAGATACGTCCAAATCAAATTTGAAAAAGGTCGCTGTAAGTGCAGTTCGATGGCCGTTGATGGAAATCGACTGTACGGGCCTTGATAAAATTATTAAAAATAGTAATAATTCATGTAAAATCATAAGAAATGATTTGAGAAAAATTGGGATGAAAAACTCCACATTTGAAAAGATAAAAATAGATTTTTATCAAAATGAACTAGTTTTGAACTGAAATAAAACCCATTTATTTTTAAATAAATAAATTGGATTTGAAATGGGTTTTAAATAGAATTGATATGGGTTTATCGTGAACAGTGTTTTAAATAACACCAGTTCTTTAACCCAATAATAAATAGAATGTGATTTGGGTTTGTCGTGAACTGTGTTTTAAATGACACTAGTTCTTTAACCCTGTAAAAGGAGTTTTAAATGAATCTGTAATTAGATTGAAATGTGAATTGATAATCTAAATTATCAAATTTAGAAAATGAGCGAGAATGGAGTATCACCAGTTTTGCTCCAAAGCGATAGTTAAATCTTTAATTAGATTTGAACGTGAAAGGGTAATTAATTTTACCGATAACACCGTGGTGTTAGATATGGAGTATTACCAGTTTTGCTTCATGGGATGAATAGGTTGGGATTGGGAAATAAAATAAATAATTACTTCGATGTGGTTCGCTAATCTCGACTAGTTTGAAAAACAATAATTTGGTTTGAAACGACATCCAAAGGAAGATTAAAGAATAAATTTAAAGAATTTATCTTGGATAGAATTAATGGGAACCTCCCCCTAAAAATTGGAATGAGGCGTATGTTGTGTTTGTGTAACATTTGTTTTTAATATACGCAGGTTGTTTGGAAAGTCCGGGTTTATACCCATTCTGAATAACCGATTCGACGATATGTCGAAGATGAAGACGGTGGTCGAAGGCCGGAAGTCTTCACATCGTTTGGATAATTACTGACGATCCTGATTGGGCTGTACACCCAAGAGGATGGAAATAGTTGGTGGTCGTCCCGACGTACTTGGAGATGGATGGTATGCGAGGAAAGTGCCTCCGGTTTCGTTCAGACCCAGAATGGACTTGTAAATGGATTGTGTGTCTGACACTGGATTTTATTCTGTGTTGATTGATTTCGATTAAACATACATCTGTTTGGCGGCGGAGAATTTATTCTTTTGCTTAACGCCCTTCTCTGAGACGTACGAGCTCAGAGGTTGTATATCGATGGACATCAGTCGCATGACATGAATTGCCTGTGTGGCACGCTAAGATGCAATGATCAAGGCTTTTGTTGAAAAGCAGAGTCTTGTGGTTGATGATCAAAGCACGGCCTACGTGGCAGCTTTGTGTATAACGTGAGTTCGCGAGCCTCACACCTCGGTATGAGTCAAAAACTGGATACGGACTGCAGGGAGAGCACGACGTTTCTTTCTAGCTTTGGTGGTGTCAGTGACTTACCAGCCCTGACATTTATATACTTTTCACCTTTGTGGTTGTGGAATGAGGCGCCTCGATTATACGTCTGTAAGGACCGGGAAACGTGTGTTCAGGAATAAATAATCCTCAAACGTAAGATAGGACCGGCCCTGAAGATCCAGGATTGCCCAGAGTGTGTAGTCCTGAGACATTTGCTAGAGTGTCTCGAACGCGGAGAGGAGCTTGCCCCTTGCCTCGACTCATGACGAAAATCCAATTTCCAATACGTGTATTGCGGTTTTAATTGTAGAACTAGTACGGCGACATGATATATGGTACCCATGCCGTCTATGATTTATATTTATGATTGAAACTGTTTTGACACTATACACTTATTGTAGTATCAAATGATTTGTTTTAAACGTACCAAGCATGTTTGGCTATTATAAGGGAAAACCCTATCCTCCGGCTTGCGTTGCATTGTGTGATGGGACCTAGGTCTTATAATAGCTTCATTTTTCGAAAAAAGCATTGCGTTGTTTATTGTTATGCACTGGTATTCTTGGGAGGAAACCCGTTCCGTGTTATACGGCGTGGTCCCCTGAATTACTCTCTTTTAAAGTAAAGCTTTAAATAACTATTTTAGTTCTCACACCAGTCACATGACTGACCTGGAGTTTATTGTTTTAACCTAAACTCTGGGTGCCCTTGTTTCCGACACGGGCAGCTAGTAGTTTTGGTTTTGCAGATTTATATTCACAGGATCCTGGTTTACAGCTGGAATGATATCCGGAAAGCTCTGTATCCGTATATCACCTTTAGTTGTGCTTTGTATTATTTTTCCGCTGCTATGTAATTTAATGTAATCTCTGATATTTATATCGAATGTAATTTATTCATTTATACTCTGAATATTCTTGTATCTGATGGAATTGTTGTAATAACAATGAAATGTTCTTCCGTCTGCGTTCTGATTTGTCCTGTTCTCAAACGATCAGGGGTTTCGAACGGTCTAGATCGATTTAACGACTGATTCGGATCGAGCGAAATTCGAGGCCGTCACATCAAATATATCATGATAGGTCTCTAAATCAGTTTCTTCGATTTTGAAATCCGAAAAATCCAAGCCTATGCTTCTACAATTCAAGATAGTGCCTAAGATTTCGGTATCGAGAACAATTTGCATGTCTTTGACGCTACTTCAAATTTGATCTTCGTTGCCTTCGTAAAATCCACGATTAAGATTCGCATAGAACATCTTGACAAGTTTTGGATAACACACTTCGTCATTATCCCGTGAGTCAATTAGACTCAAGACTTCGTTTTTTTGAAAGAGAGACATAAAATCATAAGAGGGAAAATCACTAAAGAAGGCGAAAGCACCCGTGTTAACTTTAGCATTTGCTAAATAGTTAGCATAGGTTTTAATAGTCTCTTTGTCATTATGAAGATAACCTTTGATGGCTTTGGTTATTTTCAATTTCTGAGATGAAATTGAGGAAGTCATTGAATTGATAGTTTTGAAGAGAATAGATATGAAGAATATTGTTTTGAATTGTGAATGAAAGGTAGAGAGAATAGATGTATACATGGAAATTGAATGGATATGAATTGAATAGGCACAACTTTTAAGAAGTCAATGACACCATTTCAGACCTTGGGAGTTGCTGAAAAAATGGAGGGAAGTTTGAAAGTTTAAACCTTTGAAATTCAAAATTTGAATTTCAAATTTTTGGTCATATATGTCGAGATATATGCCTATTTTCAAAGGAAACTGAATTTTTATGAAATGTAATTTAAATAATCGATTTATATTTCAGGTTAATGATTTCCTGAAATAATTCTAATCCGACACTCAAATAATTTATTTTATTATTTTATTTGTTATTTGTTATTATATTATTATTTTGAATTTCAAAATTCAAAATTTGAATTTGAATTTCAAATTTCAAGTTTAAAATTTTAAGTTTTTAAATTCAAATCAAAGCAAACAAAGCAACCATT
The DNA here is from genome assembly GCA_030737875.1 of Allium sativum. Lineage (NCBI taxonomy): Eukaryota > Viridiplantae > Streptophyta > Magnoliopsida > Asparagales > Amaryllidaceae > Allium > Allium sativum. Next base: position 461,578,266 of record CM060915.1, on the reverse strand, counting down.
CAACCAAATAAAATTAAAAATTAAATAAGGCGTACCCTGTTTTAGATCCTTTTCTTCGAATTTTTCTGAATACTGAATTATCATAAAGCACATATTCGAATTTTTGGTTTCTGGCTCTTCACCACTTGATGATGAATCTGAATCATCTAACGTTGTTGCATATGCTTTCTTTCTCTTTCTTGATAAATTGTTGTCTGTTTGTTGAGTCGATTTATCTGGATATAGACACATTTTCTTTATATAGCCTGGTTTATTGCAGTTATAACATCGACCATCATTACTTCTTGAGCTTCCTTGGTTATAATTTCTCCTTCTATATCTCATAAATTTTCTAAAATGATTTTCATAAGAGCTGTTTCTTCATCATCTTCACTACTCAAGTCAGAATCATTTGTTGTTCCTTTTAATGCAATAGAATTCTTCTCAGTTGACATATTTTCTTTTCTTTCTGTAATTGGACTTCATATGACATTAGATTTCCGATTAAATCCTCAATCTTCATTTCATTGACATCATTGGTTTCTTCAATTGTCAAAGTTTTCTGATCTCATTCTGGAGTCAACGAACTCAATATTTTCTAACTTGATCTACTTCAGAATAAGTTTTTCCAAGTGTTGTTAATGAATGCACTATCTCTTGAAATCTGCAATACATATCTGAAATAGACTCATTCTCGTTCATTTTGAATAACTCAAACTGATTAACTAACATTGCTATTTTAGTTTGTTTTACTAGCTCGTTCATGAGTAACTTGTAAAGTTCTCCAAATTTCATAAGCAGTTTTACATATAGACACTCTATTAAACTCATCCCTATTTAATGAACAGAATAACATATCCATGGCTTTAGAATTACTTTGTGCAGCAGTCTTTTGTTCATTTGTTCATTGTGCAAAAGCAGTTGTGGGTTCAACAAATTCATTTTATGTACTATTCCATGTATCTAATCCTACTGATTGTAAATATATTTTCATTCTACATGCCCAATATGAATAATTAGTACCATTAAACAGTAGTGAACTAACAGTGGGCCGACCCTCGACAAAAGAACTATTATTGCTACTAGTGTTGGTAGTCATTATCACTAATTTCAAAAATCTGATTATGAACCTTTTGAAAGACCTTGCTCTGATACCAATTGCTAGGGATTGCAGAATGGACCGTTAAGGCAAAACAAACGCTAGAGGGGGGTGAATAGTGTTTTTGAGAATTTAAACAAAATCTGAAACTTATGTGATATACTATATGAATCAATCACCACAGAAACAGTCACAGACATAGAATCAAATACAAACACAAAGATAAACAAAAATAAAGTGCAGAAAGAGAAAGAACACACCAGATTTTATACTGGTTCGGAATTGCTCCTAGGTCCACTCACGCACAATGCTGGATTGTGCGGAGTTTTATTACTATATCAATATCCAATTACAACCTCCTTGATTTCACGGCTACAAGGGATACCACTGATTCCAACCTCCTTGATTTCACGGCTACTAGGGATACCACCGATTACCCGTCCTTGATTTTATGGCTACAAGGGATACCACTGATTACTTACACAACCCAAATAATTACAAACAGTCCTATAACTCTTCAATATCACTTGATCCATAGAGTAATGAGTAGAGAGTGTAAAGAGAAGAAGTTTAATGAAAACAGAATTGAATTCGGCAGAGTATAAGTGTAGTCATAAAAATGAGAAAGAATAATGGTGTAATGAAAGGAGATGAAGATGGAGAAGAATGATAATAAAATTCGAAATCAGTCCCTATTTATAACATTTGAAAGGTTGCAACGTTTCTAAACCGTCACAAATAGTGAAAAGACACTTCCTTTCAATTTTGAAAATATTACAGCTATATGTCGACATGGTCATAAATATATGTCGACATATACATGTGTAAAACTAAATTTTGAGCATTTTTCAAGTGTTTTGATATATGTATATACAATTTTGGAAATTCTTGAATTAAAACATAGTGTTATAAATGAATATTATTAAGTAGGAAATCATATGAAAACATAAGTATAAACATATTTATAAAATTATAGAATTAGAACTATATAAATATGAAGTATAAATATATAAAACTTATAAAATTTGAGTTTGAAATCAAAAGTAAGGTAAAGAAAATAAAATAGAGAAGATAGAGATTAAGGATAGAATTTGAATATAGAATTTAAAATCCGAAATTGAAATACAGATTTTAAATTTAAATTTGGACCTAGAGTGATATTCAGAGTCGTACATAATCTAGAGTCCGTTACTATATTTGTCTTGAACTCTTGAATACTCATGAGTCTTGAGTCATCTCTGAATTCAAAATCTCTAATATCTTTAAACTGTACAGTCTTCAGTAATACTACCTGTATATGAATCCTGCTATGTGCATATATATATACATATATTTCTGGACAAAGGTGTTAGTATATATTTTATAATCAATGATAATTGAAATAAGGTTGTTGTCATCAAAACTCCATTCTCCAACAGCAACAACCTGAAACTTTAGGCAGAAAATATTTAAATATCAAGGTTAATTAATATTTAAATCTTGGATTTAGCCAACATAGTGTGGCACAATGGAAAATGTGCTCCTGTATGATAAGAGGTTAGGAGTTCGAGGCCTACCCTCTTGAGCCACAAACATTTTCCAAAAATAATATAAATCTTGGATTTAATATTATAAAAATGGTTTTATAACCTTGATTAAATCCCTTTATAAATAATAATTAATGAGGAGAAAACATATTGTTGAATTTTTGCTTACAAAGATATGTAGTTCGAAGATATATCGATAATGTGACTGAAACAAGTTTTGTCGATAAACGACATTTTACTTGTTAAAAGTTGTTAGAACATCATGTGCACGTAGTAACAATAGAAGAACACATAAATGTATGCATATAATATACAAATGGTATATGTATATATTTTCTAGAATATGAAAATGGCTTAAAATGATAGGGACACATGTCACTAAATAAATGGTACACATGTTTTAAGATTAAATAAGATAAAGACACATAAATACATTAGGTGTCCATGTGTAGAAACGTCTAAACACACCTAAGGAGGCATGTGTCTACATCCAAAAGCTTGCATGAAGATAGGGTGGACAAGTGTCCAAAACCAAATTACCAAACTAGCCTTAAGTAACGATATATAAAGGGTGGAAATGTTCACTTCTTTAATGGATTCACAAAATAAAAGACAAGATAAGAAATATAGGAGAAGTTTAGGAGAAGCCAAGAGAATAAATACAAGTTCAATCTTCAATTCTAAGGTGAGAAAAACTATTTAAGTTCATGTATTCATTTCGCATTTTGAAGAAAAGTTGTAAAAATTAAGAAGAACGGTAGAACCTGAATCACTGAAAATGACGTTCGGTATTTTGGGCGTAACTTTTGCAATTCTTGATGAAATTTTGATTTATTTATCAATTCGGAAATCTAATTTAAAGGCCTACAATTTCACTTGTACCACATTTTCTAATCCAATTGTTTGTGTATCCGAAAACTGGATTCAAAGTCAGATAAAAATCTGTCTAAAATGGACATGTTAAAAATGCCTTGTATTATTGAATTATATATATATATATATATATATATATATAATTTTAAGGATTTCTTTTCATGGAAATTAGTAAACTAAGAGCGCTTCTTACTGTAGAAAATTTGAAGTCAAAAACTACTTTTATCATAGAAAAATATTCAAACATTTTGCCGAAACTGGCTGAAAATCTAAATTTCAGAACTTTTCATGGCGTTTTAAAACGCTATCTTTTCTCTGAATTATTTATGAAGTATTGTACTAGACAAGAACTTTTTATAGCATTCCAGAAACGCTATCTTTTTTCTGAATTATATATAAAGTACTTTAACGGGTTCAGAAGTTTTCGCAGCACGCCAGAAACGTTGTAAAAGCTGTTTTGAGTCTTATAAACTACACAGAACTTTTCATAGCGCACCTAAAATGTTGTAATAGCTGTTTTGATTCTAAAGCTATTATAAACTGCCCATAACTTTTTGCAGCATAACAGAAACGCTATAATAACTTTCTTGAGTATAAGACCATGGTAAACTACTCCAAATCCTCTCAAATTTGGACTTGATTTCCTTATAGTATTATAAACAAACTATCAAAAGTGGGGATGTTAAATCAAAGTAAAAGAGAGTCAAAACGAGAACAGAGCAGGTTGACGTGAGTTTTGCAAATTACGATGATCCAAGGAAAACATTTGATTGCTTATGGGTGATGATAAGTATTACAAAGCTTTTGCATGAAGATAGCAAGAAGTACTGTGAGCATACTTATCATCTAAATAGTTACTTATTTCTTAAGCTTGTGTTTTAATATAATGTTGCACATGACTTCAACATAATATATTGACTACAATCCTTGCTTCAGTAAGCAAACAACATATATGACTGATGATTGAGGACATTAATGACTTAGTACGACTAGCATAAACTCCTGAAACCAAGAACATAAGGATTAGTAGGGGACTGGGACAAACAAAGAATACCTACAATTTGATAGCCATAATTGCATTACTTTGACAGATGTTTTATGTAATACAATACTTTCAAGTATTCCTTTTCTTAATGATTAGTTTGGAGTTATAATCTATTTTATGACAAGGGAATTTCTTGGTATTTAAATTATAAGATGTTTATCTTTCAAAAGGAAGTTCTATAGGAGATACATAAATATCTTTCAAAACGAGTATTTGCAAAGTTTTTACCCTTACTTGATATAAAGAGTATTTTTGGAAGTAAATATTGATTTTAAATATTTTGTTCAAAGAAGAACTACTTTGGCTTGATCCTATATCTAGTTGTTTACCCAATTAGATAAAGGTATGTAGACAGTCACAAGTGGTAGTGATGCAACTGCTTATTAAATAATTTTTTTAATTACTTTTTATTACATCTTGTGTTGTGCATCTTTCATGTGTTATCACTTAAGCCATATTGGCGTATTTATCGAGTATGTAGGAACGGATATCGATGTCCATCTCATCAGAGTTGCACAATGGTAGATTTACGGTAATTGTGTTTAATTCGTAACTAAGCACACCCTACGAATTAGATGTAAAACTCTGATAAGTGGTATTTATTAAAATTCTATCTAATGCATTTAGTGATGTTGCAAATTTATCAAATAAGATGGTAGTTGTCATTGTTTGTTTTAAACGGAAGGGGTTTTCACTAAATTTTGACTGGTCCGAATAGACGGGGCTTTATAGTTGATATCAGAGCCTAGATTAGATGCCTTAATAAAATTTCACATAAGATTAGAAAATCATCCTAGATATTTAGAATTGAAGCTACCTAAATTTGATAAATAAATCTAGACCAGGTAAGTCTTCATTCTTTGACCAGGGTTATGAGTAGTATTTATTTTGTGTGTTTAATTTTTGTTTAGTATTTATACTAATAAGAATAATGTGTCGATCTGTTATCAAACACCACACTGAGAGGTTCAATGAAATTGTAAGTGCGTATTACTAGTCATAAAGGAACGAAGGAATTAATGAAGAGACTTAAAAAGGGAAGTAAATAGTAGCATCAAATGGATGCAATGGAGTGGCTTAAAAGGAAAGTGGAATAATATCTTGTTGAGGAAGGAATTAAACGAGCTTGGGTAAATGAACTTGAGGAAGATCAAGATGAGTAAATTGAACCTTACATTTTCAAAACCGAGGTGAGAAAATCTTTTTAAATATTTATGTTATTACATAATGTGATATTTTAATTGTTTAACATTGATGATGTTAGCTTAAAGCTGCTAAAAGATCTCTCAGCAATTCCGTCATAATTTTTGATTCCTTGATTGGGTTTGGTCAAAGTTAATCTTATTGGGAAGCTAGATTAATTATCTAGAGTACTTACATCATACACATTTTAAAAGTTTGCTATCTCAAAACATTGTTGCAAACTGACTATGTGTTTGACAAAAAAAAGAGTTTGACATCATTCAATATGAATATCGAAACTAGTGTCCTATATAAGATTTTCAGATACATCAAGTAATATGAAAATATTGATGTGGAAGAAAAAAAATGGGGTTAATACTTGAGATGATTTTCGAAATTGAGAGTGTGGGTTTTCCAAAAAGAAATTATTATCCATGTGGGAGTAATGATTACAAAGTATAAAAGTACTTTAAGAAAATACTTTTTTTAAACTTATGAAAAAAAAATTGTGGATTATTTCATTGATGATGGATACCTTCAGGTGACGATGACGATGTGCGGTATAAGATAATAGATCTTGGATAGTGCACTATTACTCTATGTGGTATCGAGCCAGCAGAGTACATCCCTACTTAGTGAGGGGAATTCGACCTTAATATGATGGTTACCTTCGAATGATGATGATGTGCGGTATAAGGCAATAGATCTTAGCTAGTGCAACTATTACACTATGTGGTGTTGAGTCAGTAGAGTGCGTCCCTACTTAGTGAGGGGATGCCGACCGCAATAGAATAGCCTAAATGGGTGTGTGGCTTGGATCCACTTTGATGAATATGATCTTAGTTTTGATAAAAGAATTTCTTATAAAACTTGTTTGACTTATTTGAGAATATTATTTGAAAGTCTATTTGGAAATTCTTATTATAAGAGTGTCATGATTACTCTCTGGTAATTTTGATGAGTACCGCAACATGGAGAATACATCCTTACTTGATGATGATGAGTCGGATGAGTCAAAATACGATGAATGTTTGGTACATTTCGAAGGGTACCAAGACAAGAAGAGTACGTATACTTGATGATTCGACACTGGCCGCAATTATATATAAAAAAGAAGAAGAGGTCTTATAATCTACCCCAATTTGAGCATGGGAAGGAGACATGCTTGCAGGATTGATAAAATGTTGATCACAAACTGAGAAGTTCCAATCATATAATATCTAGGTATGTCTTAAACTCTGAATTTCGATTTATGATTTGTTTTTTTGAAGGCGCACTTTCAATAAATTTGCTCTGGATACATAGAATTTCCTTTGTGGAACATTTGGAATTCTTTTTATAATTATAGAATTAAAATTCAAGAACGAAATTCCTTTTAAGGAGGGAAGAATGTAACAACCTGAAACTTCGGGTAGTAAATATTTAAATATCAAAGTTATTTAATATTTAAATCTTGGATTTAATATTATAAAAATGATTTTATAAACTTGATTAAATCCCTTTATAAATAATAATTAATGAGAAGAAAACATGTTGTTGAATTTTTGTTTACAAAGATATGTAGTTCGAAGATATATCGATAATGTGACCGAAACCAGTTTTGTCGATAAATGACGTTTTACTTGTTATAAGTTGTTAGAACATCATGTGCATGTAGTATCAATAGAAGAAAACATATATGTATGTACATAGATACAAATGGTATATATATATATATTTATATTTATATTTATATATATATTCTAGAATATGAAAATGACTTAAAATGATAGGGACACGTGTCATCAAATGAACCGTATACATGTCTTAAGATTAAATAAGATAAAGATACAAAAACACATTAGGTGTCCATGTATAGAAACTTCTAAACACACCTAAGGAGGCATGTGTCTACACCTTAAAGCTTGCATGAAGATAAGGTGGACAAGTGTCCAAAACCAAATGACCAAACTAGCCTTAAGTAATGTTATATAAAGGGTCGAAATGTTCGCTTCTTTCATGGATTCACAAAGAAGTTTAAACAAGATAAGAAAAAGTGCATAAGTTTTGGAGAAGCCAAGAAAATAAACATAAGTTCAATCTTCAAATCTAAGATGAGAAAAACTATTTAAGTTCATGTATGTATTTCATATTTTGAAGAAAAATTGTGAAAATTAAGAAGAAATGATATAACCCGAATCACTGAAAATGACATTCGGTATTTTGGGCATAACTTTTGCAATTTGTAATGAAATTTTGATTTCTTTATCAATCTGGAAAGCTAATTCAAAGGCCTATAACCATTTTTTTTAATTTGATCGTTTGTGTACCCGAAGATTGGATGCAAAGTCAGGTAAAAATCTGCCTAAAATGGACATGTTAAAAATGTCTTGTATTGTTGAATTATATATATATATATAACTGATAAATAATTTTAAGTATTTCTTCTCATGGGAATTAGTAGACTAAGAGAGCTTCTTACTGTAGAAAATTTGAAGTTAAAAACTATTTTTATCATAGAGAAATAGCATCAAACGTTTTACCAAAAACTGGCTGAAAATATGAATTTCAGAACTTTTCGTAGCGTTTTAAAACGCTATCTGTTCTCTGAATTATTTATGAAGCACTGTACCCGACCAGTACTTTTTATAGCATTCCAGAAACACTGTCTTTTCTCTGAATTATTTATAAAGCACTTTAACGAGTTCAGAAGTTTGCATAGCAATGCCAAAAACGTTGTAAGAGCTGTTTTAAGTCTTGTAAACTATACAAAACTTTTCATAGCGCACCTAAAACGTTGTAATAGCTGTTTTGAGTCAAAAACTATTATAAACTACCTAGAACTTTTCACAGCACAATAGATACACTGTAATAACTGTTTGAGGTATAAAACCATGGTAAACTACTCCAAATCCTCTCAAATTTGGACTTGAGCTTCCTCATAGTATTATAAACAAACTATTGAAAGTGGGGATGTTAAATCAAAGTAAAAGAGAGTCAAAACGTGTCAAAACCGAGAACAAAGCAGTTTGACGTGAATTACGATGATTTGAGGAAGACATTTGATTGCTTTACGTCGATGATAAGTACTACAAAGCTTTTGCATGGAGATAGCAAGGAGTACTATGAACATACTTATCATCTAAACAGTTACTTATTTCTTAAGCTTAATTTAATGTTGTACATGACTTCAACATACTATATTGACTGCAAACAACATATACGACTGATGATTGAGGACGCTGATGACTTAGTATGACTAGCATAAAGTCCTAAAATCTAGAACATAAGGATTAGTAGGGACCGGGACAAACAAAGAATACCTATGGTTTGATAGCCATAATTGCACACATTACTTTGACAAATGTTTTATGTAAAACAATATTTTCAAGTATTCCTTTTCTTAATGATTAGTTTGGAGTTATAATTTATTTAATGACAAGGGAATTTCTTGGTACTTATCTTTCGAAAGGAAGTTCTACAAGAGATACGTAGATATCTTTCAAAACGAGTATTTGCAAAGTGTTTTACCCTTACTTGATTTAAAGAGTATTTTTGGAAGTAAATATTGATTTTAAATATTTTGTGTAAAGAAGAACTACTTTGGCTTGATCCTATATCTAGTTGCTTACTCAATTAGATAACGGTACGTAGGCAGTCACAAGTGGTAGTGATGCAGCTGCTTATTAAATAAAATATTTTTTGTTTATTACTTGTTACATCTTGTGTTGGTACATCTTTCATGTGTTATCACTTAAGCCATACTGGCGTATTTACCGAGTGTGTATGAATGAATATCGGTGTCCATCTCATCAGAGTTGCACAACGGTAGATTTACGGTAATTGTGTTTAATTCGTATTTAAGCTCACCCTGCGAATTAGACGTAAAACTCTGATAAGTGGTATTTATTAAAATTATATCCAATGCATTTAGTGATGTTGCAAATTTATCAAACAAAATGGTAGCTGTCATTGTTTGTTTTAAACGGAAGGGGTTTTCGATAAATTTTTACTGGTCCGAATAGCCGGGGCGTTACCGGAGCAGCAACTGGGCTTCACTCAACATGATCAAAAATCTTGTATGCAAACCAAACAAGGCAGTCTGTGGTTTAAAGCAGGCACCGAGAGTGTGGCTTGATAATTTAAAGTCAATACTTATCAAATATGGCTACAAATCCACCAAATCTGACAACCTAATATTTACAAAAGTTTCATATTTTACTACTACTTATATTCTAAATTATGTTGATGATTTTATTATTCCAGGTAGAAATGAACCAGAAATCAAAGATATCACCAATATACTTAATTCAGAATTTTCCAATCAAAGATTTGAGAGACTTAAACTATTTCCTGGGTATTGATGTAAAGAGGACATCAATTTCAGAAATGTACCTCCACCCAAAGAAATACATTTCAGAAATTTTGTGAAGAGCCAAGATGGACAAGGCCAATTCTTTACCAACCTCAATGGTCACTAACAATCAACTTTCCAAGCACAAGGGTGAATTTATGCAAAATGAAATACTGTACAGAAGTATTGTTGGTGCTCTGCTATATGCTACAATTACAAGGCCATATATGTCTTATATTGCCAACAATGTCAGTCAATACATGCAAAAACTCTTGACAATCACTGGAAATTTGTCAAGAGAATACGAGATATCTCAAAGGAACTATCAACCACGGACTTGTCTTAGAATTTAGCAATTTACCTAACATCAATGCGTATGCAGACTGCGATAATGACAGCGATGATAGAAAATCAACATCTGGGTACTGCATTTACTTAGGTAAAAATCCAGTCTCGTGGTGTGCTAAGAAACTAAACACACTATTTAGATCCAACACTGAAGCTGAATTTAGAATTTTAGCAAGTGCAGCGGTAAAAGTTATGTGGATAAAGTCATTACTGATTGAACTTAGGGTTAAGACAAAAAAAGGCGACAATTTGGTGCGACAACATAATTGTTATTTCTCTAACATCTAATACGGTTCTACACGCTAATACGAAGCATATAGAATTGTACCTTTATTTCATTAGAGAGCAAGTTATAAACGAAAATTCAGAGTAGGCTACGTACCATCCTTACATCAAAAAACATATATACTTACAAAGCTTTTGTCAAAGCCATATTTTACCAAGGTGAAAGAAGAGTCGAATGCAGATTAAAAAGGATGATTTTTGTACCAGATTGAAGATGATTCTAGCTCTAATTGCTCTCGAGCACCACCATCATATATGTTTTCACTGATTTTTTGGCATCAATTTGCGATTCACTCTGAAATCGACACAACCAGTGGCCATGATTTTATCTATTCTCACAAACCCTTACCTTAATCGGGTGTCTGGGTCGAGGGGGGAGTTAAGAGAGTAATATAGTTTTGGTTGTATTAGAATAGGTGACACCTAGGTATCAGTATAAATCCAATGGGCTTGGCCCAACAATGTATTTTACATATAAATACCCGTATACTGCTACGTTTGTACATAATAATTTTCTACAATAATATTACACAGTTTCATTTCTTCCAATCTTCTCTCTTATATAATCTTTTCCTCAATTTCTAACTGCACATGTTCACAGATACAGGCTTTTATCCATCCAATTGATTGTGCATTAGACAAAATTTTGACTGTTTCAAGCACAATTAGAGTGTAACTCATACTCTAGCTTAAGGGTATATTATTCACGAACTCCACCATTTAAAAAGTGCTTTAACATAACAAAACTATTAAATCTTGCTTTTAATTTTGACATTTGTGTATGTTGGAAGTTTTCCAAAACCTTTTGTCAAATATGATCCCCTACGGAGGAGGGGTCCGGGGGGTGGCAACCCCCCTAGGTGGGGGTGCGGGGGCAACGCCCCCGCTAACGGGGTTCGACCTGCCCGGTCAGGTCGCGGGGGTCCGGGGGCAGCGCCCCCGGCGGGGTGCGGGGCAGCGCCCCGTCCGAAACGGTACATTTTGTGTACTGTTGAATTCGAATTCAACAGGCAACGGTAATAACCGTTGGAAAATGTACCGTTCAAACTCAAAAGACACACCCGTAAACGAATAGATGTTTCGTTGTCTATATATAATGCAGTGTTCCCTCGTCACGGATTCACCTTTTTCTTTCTCGAATTCCTTAATCATCTGCATCATCAAAATAACTTTAAGTGCTTCCTCTGATCTGTGCAAGTAATCACAACTTGCATAGATATCCTCCATTGTATCCTGAAAGAAGATTTTCAATCAACCCATTGTGATTTAGAAAGGGGAAAACATTCTTGAAAGACAGCGAATCTTTCGTGCCTTGGAGCGAATCTTACTCAATTTCTAACAACAGTGTATACTTAACCGTGCTCCCAGCACTACAGGACTGTCAACATGCAAACTTTATTGTTTACCTACTTGAATAAATATATTTTTCATATATCGCTTAGTCTAATTGTTTTATGTCAGTTTTTAGTTTGCTATCTATGTACAAAAGATTAAAAAGTTAGGTGCACCGTTCATTTAGTTCAAGGCAAATAAGTCCCACGAAGATACATATTTATTCCACTGCAGCTGTTCAAAGTCATGGTGCATGACACACCTTCGTTTGGCGCTAGAAGCTATTAGTAACAGCTATTCATTGTTTCACCCTTGCTTGTGAATAACTAACTTTTTCTACCACCACAAGCAAAGGCCAATCTATGTAGGGGCGAATCTATGTATGTAGGAAGAGGAAGAAGCTGACCCCCTCAAAAAATCTACCTACTTTATACTCAGTTTTGTTCGATTTTGACCACTTTTGCCTATATTATACTGGGTAAAACTGACCCCCTTCAAACTGACCACAAACTAATGTTTTTTTATGTTTTTTTATCATGTTAAAATGAATGTCCTTTTTTTTTTATTACCGAACCACGATGACTTTTTGTTGAACTATTTGTTTGTTAAATCATAGATTCAACAAGAAAAGATTAAAGGTTTAAATGTATGATTAGTTTTTTTTTTTTCCCTTAAATTCCACGTGATTTTTAATCATTTGAATTTTATATCATATTCACTGTCTAAATGTTATGTTCGTAAGTTTGAAGTTCTTAGCACATCTGGTACTACGGATATAGCAGTAGATTTCTTACTATACCACGAAAATGATGATGTTTGAACTTGTTAAGACGAAGGTCTACGGATATAGCAATAGATTTCTTAGGCTGGCTTATTAATATAAATAAATTATCTCTGTTTTAACGAGATATATATAGTATGCATAGGACCCAACTATTTCGTACCTTTAGACATTTGTTGTTTGTTCCGTTTCATAATTTACTCTTTCAGCTCTTCACTTTCATTTTCCCTTATCATTGTTTAGTACCGCTTTAGCATGCTAATGATGCGGTAAGAGTGTAACCCAATACAATTTGTAAAGACTATACCATAATTCAGGGGTACCTTCATGTGTCATAGAATATTTAAATATTTTGCTAGTTATAAAATTATATGCGACATATTATGAACGCTATTAATGACGAATGACTGAATTAACAAAGTTTCTGTAACAACTCATAAATTCAAACATTTAAAATTAATATAGTTAACTGAAGTTTAACATAAAAGTAGAATTGGCAATTTAATATTAATCATCTCTGTTCTCTCCGCTCCTCTTCCACCCACCTTATGGCCAAGACTCGGAAATCAAAACCTCGTCTTCCCTCTTCTATAACAACCAGATCTGGAAGCCGCGCCAAATCTTTTCAGTCGCTCACTGATTTGGATGCTGACCAAGAATCAGATGCTTCCCCTCCAGCTAGATCAGTCTTTTCATTACTTGATAATCATCTTCTGAACAAGATGATATCGGATAGCAATGCTGCAGGACCTTCGTATACTTCTGCCATGGGTAAGTCACCCATATCTCCTTTGTTAGATCATGCAACGTCAGCTTGGCCTCTGCCAGGTACGAACGTAAACGAGCAAGTTAATAATCCGTTGTTTGTAAACTTGGGATCTGTTTTGGGTGAGATTGCGGCGTCTCCTTCAGTTTTGAGACAGGCCTTGGTCTCTGATAAAGTCGCTTTGGAATCCGTTGTTGTTTGTGGTGAGCCTGTGAACGTTGGACTGAATGAAACTCAAGCCTCCAGCTCTGATACTTGTTAAGAAAACCAACACCCATCAAGTGTTCGACATATCTCCTCACTCAACGAGGTTAATAACAATATTGCTAGACAGAATCCTGAATGTCGTAACACTCCTTCCTCCCCTTCAATAAACAATCCCAACAATCATCCCCTTGGATTTGCTGGCCCAGGTTGCGGTGAAGCAACAAATAATCCAACTGCGAATGCACTGAAGAAATGGACGACACTATTTGATTCACTTTCCCACGTTGCAGGGGAGTACATGCCAGTAGATTTTAATATCCTTCATGATGTGCGGAGTACCAGTTTGTTGTTTAATGAAAATAAGTGTTTTTGGTCACCTTAAAAACCAGACGAAGTTGCCAAAAAAAAAAAAAATCTCTCAACGACTTCGTTAGTTATTTAATATTAATTGTAAATCCATTTTGTAAACTTGCAAACAATAATAAGTACTAGGAATTTGATCAGTAATTGAATCATATTATAAAATAATATTTTAACATGGAAAATATCATTATGCAAACAATCTCAAAATCGATGAAATCAGTTCGTCGGATCCAGAATTATTGCTTATTATACGATATCAAGTTTCACCATGATCGAACCTTCTATGTGATCGTGCGAGTTTGACACGCTCGATGCATATTAAGATTAAAAACGAGGGAAAACTAAAACTAAACTTAAACAAAGAAGGAACACGTATACCGAAAACAACTGCGCGTCCTTTAATTTTCTTTCACCCTTTTATTCGGGTATTGTTACAGACACTCCACTTTTGGTTAAGGGGCATCACGCTTGAAATTCAGCAAGATGACACCGAACTTTTCAGCAGAATTTGGTGGAGGATTTGTCAAGTTTGTGTCTGAAAGTCGAAAAAGGACCACAAAAATTGATAAAAATCGAAAATGGTGGGACTGCGCCGAATTTTCATTTTTCGACGTGACGCCCCTTAACCAAAAAGGGAGTGTCGATAACAATCCTCTTTTATTCTCCTAGACCCTTTCTCATGTTCTTCTCCTTTTCTTCTTCATTTCAAAATCCAAATCTTACTCAAGTAAAAAAAAAGACACGAAACCAAAATCTCCAAATTGTAACTCCCATCGTCAATTACCCCTTTCTCACTCGCAACTCCTACACTGCTCGGATACCTATTCTCGACATTCCCGACTTCTGAGGATTGTGATTCATGCTTGATTTTAGCGGTTTAGGTCGTGCTGATTTTCATTCAAGTAAAAAACAGAGAGAGGACTCAGTGGCGGTAAGGTGAGGTTGTTCGGCGATAAATAGGATCGTATTTCTTTCCTATGGCAAGTATTAAGGTTAGAACAGTTTTTTGTTTTAGATAAGCTTCTGCTTCGGTCAAGGAGATATAATTGTGAACCAGTGAAGAATGGTTATAGTTTCAGGAGATTTGATTGTGTGTGCAATGACTTGGGTATTGTTCTAAATGGTTTGTTTTTTATTTGAAAATTATATTTATTGCTCTAAAAATTAAAGATATATCTAACGATTTTAGAGGTTTAAAATTTGTGTTTAAATTTATAGAAATATGAGTTCATTAACATAAGGATTTTATTAAGTTTATTGGTTTAAGGTATTCAAATGATAAAATATAAACTTTCAAAGAAGCGATTTCAGTGATAAACTTAATATTTGAAAATTTGAAGGTTAGTTTAAAACAATGACAAGAAATGAATGTAGAATTAAAATTTCAAAACCAAATTGAAATTAAGGATTCATGGTGGAATTTCAAGTTATGACATAACTTGAACACATGGTTTTAAACTTGAAATTATATCAAGTAAGTCTTAAGTTAAATTGAATTGAACTTATTAATTTGAAGTAACGTTAAGTTGAACTTTGAAAATTCAGATGATTGTTCGGATTGGATTATTTTTAGAAAATAGTATTATTTTATTTTAACTAATATATATTTTAACACTATTTTTATTTCAACTATTTACATTAAACTTTTCTATCTTACTTAATACTATGTGATATTAAACTTACCTATCTTATTTGAAACTATTTATAACAAATTCAATTATTTTATTTAAAATATTTTATACTAAACTTAAGCATTTAGTTTAAACTATTTTATAACGAACCTTGCTATTTCGTTCAAATTTTTTTTACATTGAATGTGACGACCGCCCCATGCCTCCTACACTAATCTTGCGTGTCAGGCCGATATGGGACGATCATAAAAGAAAATAGTCTCAAAAAGTAACATGTCGTATAGCTCACAACGCATGGATAACGTATAATAGTAAAACATATAATAGAATATAGTAGTGAAGCATAACAAAGTAGAAGATCTCATCTCCCTAAAACCACAGAATCTCAAGTACAATACATCCCAGTATATGAACATATGAATACAATATGCCTTACTACATCCCTAAGAGTATCTCAACAAAACGACGAAATAGTAATACGACATAAGAAAATAGTATGTCAGCCTCCTGCTCGTCACCGTACAACATCAGCGCCATACTAAACCTGTAACCTGCTGCTGAGTCTACTCATCGAGATCATTAATGAGTAGCCCAAGTTAATAAAAGGGGACATAAAACCATGAGTCAGACAACAGTCTTAGTAACCAATAAAATAACTATCAACAGTTATGTAGAATAATATGATAATAGACAGTTCAGGTCTAACCTAAGCCATCCCTACAACCACAGAGTTAGCAGATGATAATCTCATTATAATATGCTACAAACACACAGAAAAGACTCGAGTCAGAATAGGATTCCCAATCCCCCTCCTCTTCAATATCCTACAGTGATAGCGTACCCAGAAAAATAAAAGAGAACATACTTAAGCAACCATAGCGTCCATAACAAGAAATAACCTAGCTATCACCGACTACAGTCGTGAATGCATCGATATCAAATGACTGACCATTGTTATCTGTCAAGGGCTAATGAAAACTCTGGTTCTAGTCAGATTGTCGCATATCCCACGTACGTTTTCCTCCTCGAGACACTAGATCACTCCTCGAGTGATCCAAGATACACGATCTTTTAGATCTCGATAGGCGTCCCCATGGTACCACTACTTTGAGTTTTTTAGAAACTTCGACTATCGACGATTCCAACTGCACAAGCCATCCTCGACGACTTCATCCTTTAGTTCAAGTCTCACTCGAATCAATAAACATGTTAATAAATAATACATACTAATTTTAAATCACATAACCAATCAATAATTCTACATCAACTAACACATTATCATGACAACAACTACGCGATACTCATCATTTTCAACCTCCTATTAAGCTACATTTACTCCCAAATCAACCTACAACACAATTATCATCAAATGTATCCCACATAACGATCAATTTCAAACCCATAAATAACCAATTTTCAAACCCATAAACATCCTACTAAACCCTAGAATTAACCCTAAATAAGCATAAATTATGATTAGAAGACATACTAGCAAGACTTTAGAGCCTTGGATGTGTGTTGGAGCGACGGAAGGGCGACGGGGGTTGGGGTTTTGAAGGAAAATTGGGGATTAGGAAATGAGGAAGATGATGTTTCGGTTGCATGGTTCGTATCAGCAGGTCATGCAACGGCTTCCAACGACCTTTTTTTAGCCGTCGCTAGCTGTTGCAAGGCCTCGTCGCTAATCGATCTGCATCTTGTAGTGAAATGATTATAGACCATTTTAATTGTAGTATGTGAAACCAAAAAAAACATAATTTTTTCCTTCTTTAATATTTGAGAAAAATATTAGTTGAACAAATTATTTACATTTTATCTTTTGTAATTATTTTTTAAATATGTCGACTTAAATATAAAATGTTAAGGGCCAACTTTTAAATTATATGTAAATAATTGTGTAAACTTTAAGATGTATATACTAAAATTTAAAATGACAGGAGTAGTAAAATAATAGGAGATAATTAGTTAACATTTGTAATATGATAAATTAATTTAAGAATAAAATATCCAGAGATAGTTAAGTATAAGAGAGAAAACTCCTACGTTTAATGTGAGAGTTTCAAATTCTTCAATAGATACATCATAATAATTGGAACGACCCGGAATTTTATTATTTTAAATAATGGATATTTAATCCATTTAAATACTCAATAAATACCGTCTTCTAGTTTAAAATGAATAGTAAAAAAATATTTCCAACATTGGCATTAATTGCTTTGTATTTAAATGGCGTTAGTTGTAAGGTTGGAATCACATGTAAGGGTATTTTTATCAGTGACTTTTCCTATTTTATACCATCTTATTTTTTTACATTCTCTTATATATAAACGCATCTACTACTTATAGTCTCTTACTCATTTTCCTTCATAATTCTATTTTCAAGTTAGTAAAAGTAATAATATTATTTCTAGATAATAATATTATTAATAATAAAATATCTCATTTTATATTCAAGAAGCGATAATTTAACAAAGATTCATACCCTAAGATTGAATAGGCTTTCAAAAGAGTGGGAGCAATATAACCGTTGATAGTTTAGTTGTTACGGTTGTAACCGTTACAAAGTAACATTTCTGGTACCATGATTTACGTAGCTATATGTTTGCTAACATCGTTTATTCATTAGTTTCTTTCACCTGTTACACGATTATTGCTTCACCCATGTTTTTTACGTATATAGTTCTGTCATCTGTTTTATTCTTGAGTGAATAATTCAGTATTAACCTTCCTCGCCCTGCAACACTTCTTTTCCTCTATGCATTCCCACAATTAACATTGATCATACTCTATTGTACACTGATTTAAACCATGGGTATTATTTTTGCAGGATGAAGGAGAACTTATTATCGTGTAAATCCTACCTATATTCAGAATCATTATATATCCCGAATGTAGAGTGAAAATATACTAGCCATTTGACGATGAATGATATTATCTACTTCTATTCGTCTTGCTGGATTATAATTTAATGTAAATCGAACATAATCTACCACCTTACTGCATTTGTTATTGCATCAATACATTCTTCATGAAGGTGATAGCCATGAAACCACTATATTCATAGTTGCACATTTCAATTTCTTCTTTAAATTGCAAAATTTCCCACCTGTCTACGCATAATACACACCAGCAGTCAAACGTAGATACAACATTCAGCCTCACAGTACTATTTCTATTGTCCATGGACTAGGCATCAGGATTGTATTTTCAATTCAATACTACATATATATATATATATGCCAAAATAAGTTGTAGCATGCTCCAGTCAATGACCCAGTTTCCTATTTATTTCTATATAATCCATTTATACACATCAAATCTTTAATGCCAAACCAACACGGAAATAGTTCTCCTGTTTCATTTATTTTTTTGATGACTTGTGTATAAAATGTTTTTCATTTTACAATTGTTTCGTACTACACGTAAAATGCTATTTTTGATGACTAGTATTTATAAAATGTTGTTCGGTTCACCTTCGTAGATATTTCATGCATGTGATTTATAATTTTATATATAAAATTTTGTTCATTTTTCCTCCGTAAATGTTTCGTAGGACTTTGTGTTCACAATCCAACTAATGAAATCAGTACCACTTTGAATTATTCTCCGAGTTTTGCTACACAGACCGACAGAAGCTTCGGTCTAAAACTGCAGACAATACAAATTAACAGGATTCCAAGTATAAAATAGGGAAAAACTGCAATTCAAGGGCTACTTTGATAATTATCAATGGGTCCCTCCTACTTTCTTTCTCTTTTCGCGCAAATTGACAAAAAATATGTCGGTCTGCTTAGCATTTCTGTTATTCTCCACACCTTCCTAGTCATATCGTTATTACAGCTTTAATGATTGATTATCATTTGAATAGTTAAGAATACTTGAATATCAGATATGCTTTCCTTGGATGGTTGCTTTTCCTACCACCTTTCTTCCAACTTACATCGATATACAACATTGTTTTAATATTTGGCTCCCTATATGCAGTTGTCCACATAACTGAGTCGAGTTTGTTCACACTTTTTAAGAAAAATGAACATAACTCTTGGACCTGATTGGTGGAACTCAGGGGGTTCAGGTCCAAGAGTTATGTTCACATTCCTTAAAAGAATGTGAACAAACTTCTACGCATATAACTTACCTCTGCTTTCATACAACTAGTGTTACCCACCTATTCCATTCATGTGCTTTGTACAAAATCGCCAGGAGCACACAAAGTTCAAACATTTGGGTAAGAGACATGCAACATATTCCATCAAAATACATCAAAGCGAATTTAACAACGTGAACACCCATAGAATACACCATCTGTTTCCAGACATACAATATTTAATCCACTTGATCAGCATTTTCATTGCGTTGAATTTTGAGAACATAAATGATGTAAGTGCTAAAAACTGTAAAACTCTTTTATTTGATACTGAATATAATTGTGTTTTTCCGCCCTGTACAAATGATACGTTAGCCTAATATATATGCGTAAACGAGATACAGGCAAAACAAACAGAGTGAAAAAAGGCACTTGGGCCAAAATACAAAAAGAAACGGCCCAGATCACCGCGTGACAAGCAGTCGCTCACAAAAAGAAACGGCCCAGATCACCGCGTGACAAGCAGCCTTGATACGCTAGGAGTAAGACCTACGCTTTTGAATTAAATAGGGACTTTACCTTAATAAATAAGCTTGCAAGAAGCCATGAGTACACAGTTATGTTTAAGCACCGCTTATCATCCTCTGACAGAAAGGGTGAATAAGATTTTGGAAAACCTTTTGAGGAAATGTTAGCATGATACAGCAGAAGTTGTAGTGCCAAGTATACTATAAGAAGAAAAGGTGAAGCTGGAGGCAACAGTGAAATGAGTTCCAACGCATATTCTGGAAACAGAAATTAAGAAGCTATGCAATCGTAAAGTTAAGATAGTCAGAGCAATATGAGTGAAGCTCAAGAAGATGCGACTTAGAAGATTGAAGACTAGATATGTGCATCATACCCTTTTTGAGGGTATATCCTTGATCTCTCTTTTTCTTGATCTCTCTTTTTCTGTAAAGTTTATTTGCATGCTAGTCTTTATCCTTTAAGTATATCCTCTCAGTTCTATCCTCGATCCTTAGGTAGAAGCCAATGGATGTAAACATGTGTTTGAAACATGTTATGATTGATGGTTGCAAGTGTTTGCTAGTGGTTGCTCGTGGATGCATACACACACATTAAGTACTAGATCGGCTCGGTCACTTTCATATTGCATATGCATATATGTATTTGTATATGAATTGAAACTTGATGTGTTATCATATGGATGTTGCATTTGTATGAATGATTGTTCACTCATATAGAATTTATAAAGTACGATTAGGAATAATTGCATACATGATGGACTCATGGCACTGACATAATTCTCATTAAGGAGGTCAACTGAATCAGTAGACCGCCCGATTTTGCATTAGATAGGGACTTATACACACACTATGCATATGTTCATGAAAATCATTAGATACATTTTAAGGACAATGGATGCTTGTGATTAATGGTTGAGCAGATAGATGTTGGATGGTAGGATTTGCATTCTTCTTAACTTAGAGATTTCGGGGACGAAATCCTTTAAGGAGGGGAGAATGTAACACCCCATATTTTCTAAGAATATTAAATTAACAAATTAAAGAGTACTTAATTTTAAAAGAAGAAATAAGTAAAACGGATTGCGAATGTGCCATTGCGTTCGTCTCAGAATTCTGCTTGAGATAGAGTCCGAATTTGCGTAAATCAGACACCATATGAAGAAATTATAAGCCTTAGAAGTTTGTATACGCCCAAGGAAGTATATATATACATATAAAATAACTCCAGAAGTCAAAACAGAGTTCAAATCTCGAATTTGGATCAAAGCAGGCTGCGGGAAATTTCCCGCTCAGAGGTGTCGACCCCCCAGGGGGAGTCGACATAGATGCCGACCCCCCTATTGGGGTGTCGACATAGGTGTCGACCCCACTACAGGGGAGTCGACCCATGTTGGCCCAGATCAGGCCGATGACGTTTTTTCGCCACGTGTCGCTTTTTGATTCGTTGTGTGACATGGTGTTGTGCCCTGGACGATTCTGATGACTTCTAGACTGATCTGAAGGCTCTAAATCTTCCTATGCACCTACAAAAAGACCCCTAAACCTATTGTTTTCTCCACACGAATTCATAGGTGTTTATATGCTACTAAAACCTGAAGTGACCTAGCCTCCACCTTAATCAATCAAATTAGATTTTTCAAGTTTACAATCAAAGTCTACATCAAGGGAATAGCTAATCAAATTCAGAAATCAGATCCCAGAGTTCAAGACCGTTCTGTAAGTTGTGAGTTCATATTAATTTTAGAAGTAAAATTTAATTATGATTCTGACACTGTAATAAATCTGAATATGAGATTATGCGTATTTCTATCTATCTTTCTATATCCATTGGATCTATCTCATTGATATTATTATGTCCAATCTTTACCTCTTCTTTCCTTCTTCCCTTTTTGTTTTTATAGCCTGGCTACTGCGAGCCTGAGCCAAATCCCCTAAGAGATGAATGCACGTTGGGAAAAATTGGACATAATATATGATTTGGACATGGCCAACGCTAATATTGGGAAAAGTATTAAATTATGTATAATTGGGCATAACTGATTTGTAACTGATTTGAAGACATAACACATGTTGTATTTAAAACATAAAGTGTATCGAACATATGACTTGAGATTTGAGGCATAAAGTATATTGGACATATGACTTGGGATTTGGGGCTTAAATTGAACTGTAAACATGTAAGGCATAGTACATGTTGTGGTTTAAGACCTAAAATTGGGGGCATATATATATGATAGTTTATGACTTAGAAGAAGGAGATTATTGTCTATTGTGATGTATGGCTTAGGCATGAAAACCTATAGTAAGATAGGGATAACTATTAAATGTGAACACGCCTAAATTGGGATATTGGATAATTGGCATGCACTGTAACTAAAGGCTATAATTTGGCATAGTTTATATTGTTAATCATAATTGGGGTTTTTTGGAGAATATTTTGTACGGTGCAATATGACTAAACCTTAGGGCATGTGTTAAATTGTGAATTATGACCATAATTTTGGGCATGTAAGTTTATAGGCTTAATTTATGATTAGGCGAGATATGTTAATGGAACTTTAAGTGATGTTTAATTTGTTAAACTGACTAATATGCTAAAATCTGTTGAAAGTGAATATTGTAATTGGAAAGCCTACGATGTAGATAAATAAATTGACATAACTAGCCTGAAGTTGGAATAATCTGTAAATGAACCAATTGGCTAAGATAAACATGCCGAGACACGAGGTTAGACTCCATTTGCGGTAGAAACCTGCCCGGAATTAAACGGCTAACCAATAACTGCAAACGGTCAGTCTAATGTGAGAGGTCATGGGCATAACTAAGAAATGCTTAGACACGAGGTTAGGTCTGGCTTGTGTCAGAAGTCTTCCCGGAACCGCCCGACACATCCAGCGGCCGCAAGCTATCGACCTAATATGAGAGGTTTGTGCATTAAAAATTAAATAATGTTGATCAAAGATGAATATGATGCCTAAAATGTGTTAAGTGGGTAAGGTTAAGTTAATGAGGAGCACTTGACCAATATGACATGATGAATGGGTAGGGTTAAGTTAAAACAAGAGAGCAACACTTAACCAAAATAACAGGATGCGTGGAAGGGTTAAGTTAAAACAAGAGAGCAACACTTAACCAATATAACATGATGAATGGGGAGTGTTAAGTTAACACAAGAAGGCAACACTTAACCAATGCAACACGATAAGTGGGCGGATTAAGTTAACCTGAATTGATTAATGACACTTAACCAATACAGCACGATGAACGCATGGGGTTAAGTTAATAAATAAGAAACACTTAACCAATGTAACTTGATGAACGAATGGGATTAAGTTAGTGGGAAATATTTAACCAATATAACATGATAAATAAACGGGGTTAAGTTAATAGGAAACACTTAACCAAACCAAAATGACGAGTGAGAAGAGTTAATAAGAAACACTTAACCAACATGACATGATGAGTGGGTGGGTTAAGTTAACATGAATGGACAACACTTAACCAATATGACATAATGTATGGGAGGGTTAAGTACATATCGGGTTGGTGGGTAATATTAGTAAATATAGGCCCACAAACTTAACCATTAAGTAAATATGATTGAATTAGTGGGAGGGTTAAGTACATATCAGGTTGGTGGGTAGTATTAGTAAATATAGGCCCACAAACTTAACCAATAAGAAACCCTAGTAATGGGGACCCATTTTAGCAGTAACCCACATAGATGTATCAAAGTACCCTAAAACTAGGAAGGGTGGGGCACGATTACTGGGCTGATTATAAGTGGTCAAAATAACGGTAGGGGGTACGTCTGTGTAGGTTCCGATGGATTACGGGCGTGCACGTACTCCGAAATGGAAAAAGCAGGCACTGGCTACCAGTAGTTATACATTGTGCACCTTGAATCGTGTCGGGATTCTATCATAGGAACTGATACACCTTATGATGGGACCAACATAGGGTGTCTACACGCAAGAGAGGGCCAACTAACACAGACACAAGGAAAATTAATACGAGTTAGAAGCCGATCGATAGGGTAGTAAGGGTACATCTAAGATATTCATGGCAATTAGGCTGATTGAGGTAAGATCCTCATACTAGATGTACACCTAAAGGCTACCATAATTGCGAGGATTGGGATCACGTTGTAATATTATCATTTTACACAGATTACTAGTTGGGACACTAGTTAGGCGGTGCAGAGATATAAAAATCCGAATAACAAGGTAGTAGTGAAGCAGAGAAAGAGTAGAAGCGCATTCAGTTTATCTTGCCTTATCATATCATATGCTAATCTTATGTTATCTTGATATCCCGGTTATCACGGTATTGTCTTATATTCAGTTTATTCATGTCATGTTACTTTTACTTGTATACATACTGAAAGTCACTGGACTTACCAGACTTATGTCTGACCTAGTTTGTTTCGCCTCTTTTCTTCCGTCCGCCCCCCTCCCCCCCCCCCCTCCCCGGTTCACAGGGAGGAAATGTTGCCACTTAGCTTAGTTTTCTTTCCAAGCACGAAGATAGTCGATGTATTGCTTTGGACTATCTCTTCCACAGCTATGGCTAGTTCATGCTTTATTGGGGAATATCATTGTTATTTTTATATGCTTCTTTTATACTTGGAAGTTTTAGAATCTAGACAGAAGTTCTATGTATTACTTTTAAGTATGATTGAGACAATTGTTGTAAAAGCTTGACTGAACCACATTGCTTATAAAATGACTTTATTTTCACTGCTTTATTTGTCTATCTTGTAATTTACCTGCATCTTTTACCTAAAACGCTCCACCAAAGTTAAGGCATTCCCTTTGTGAGTGACCTTAACGGAGGTAGGGTGTTTCAATAACCAAATGTAACTAAAAGCCGAAATAGAATAGTATATGAAGTGTTATTCCTAAAACTATATAATTTTTCCATTCATCGAAACTTTAGTTCTGAACCTCTTCTCATAACAAACCCGTATGTCATATAGATGGCAGAGAATTTCCAACTTAGAGACACTTAGTTAGGAGGTGTCATCATTATGGCAAGTATTTACTTATTATCATATTTTAGTTAGTTCCACTATGAGATATTTATTTGATCAATGATATATTTATCTTTGTCTTTTTGCAGGATACTAGACAACCAACTCGGGTTTCAGTGGAGTTGGATTTTAGCATTTAACGAAAAATCCAAGCCCGTTGGAATTTGGGTTGTTACATTTGGTATCAGAGCCTAGGTTTAGGATTCTTAAATAAATAGTGTTGGCTTACTCTATGACCATGCCATCCAGAGTCCAAACAAATATTCATGAAAAATGAAGCCGGATAAAATTGATAACGGAATCCCAAGTCAACGGAGATGAATTATACATCGACTCATGTTGAGTGTAAACGGTTCGGATCAGAGTATGTTAACCCTAATTCATATGGTACATGATTGTGACTGTCAAAATATGCCCAATCGGATCGAGTACCCACTCATTCGAACCGACTCTCTTCAATGCACAATGCAGCATGATTTTTCATGGCGAGCAGAGTGAGTCGGTTTGGTAGACAATCGACCCGAACTGATAGCTGCTGACCTGAAGCAGTTACACGCCATGTCACTATGAATGTGGGGCGGTTACAGCCCACTTACCCATGATATTGATGTGCTTTCCTTATCACGATGCATCCATTTTCGAAATTTATGGGATGGGACCCACGTAGCGTCCGACCTGCCTACATACCTAGCTTATAAATACGCCAGAACACTCCATTTTCAAGGATATTTTGGCACTTGGGAGACTCTGTCTTAACCATTAACTCTTTTACTTTATTTTATTCAGATTATATCCAATATTCTTGAGTGTAATTCTATATAGTTGAAGAGTTGGTTGATTGTATTAGTGAAGTCAAGTGGCTACTACCATTGTACTTGTAATCAATTCATCAATCCAAGAAATATAAAGTGGATGTAGGCTCGTTAACGCCGAACCACTATAAAATTTGTGTGTCGATTCTGCTTTTTACCTTTTTAGAATCATTATTATCTAGAATTATCATTCAATTGGGTGTTAAATCAACTTTTTGGTCTAACATTTTGGTGTTTTCACTAAGAAATCTGAATTCTCTGCATTTCAGATTATCATTATACTTTTTTGGATTTTCATGTCTAGAAAAGTTAGTCTGCATTCCCACTATTGTTGAAGTTTTTATTTACTACAAAAAGACTCAAATTTCATGGATCCTAGAAAAGTAAAGGAACCACAAAATTCTCGGGAGAATGATGTAAATGAAGATCAGCAGGCGATTGTAGTCACCAGGTCACGGGGGTTTAGTTCGGATCCGAACCGATCTGATAGGGTGAATCCGATTTATCCAGAGGAGACAATCCGATATGATCTGGAGCATACATGCCAATCCGAGGCGAGGACTTGAATGAAGCCGACGAAACTCCTCTGATCCAACCCGGTGGCGCTACTACAGTTCGATCCGAGCCGGCTATAGTTGAGGTTGGTACTTCTACTCGAGCCCATGCAAATGCTCCAATGCTAGCCGCGACAACTAGTACTCAGCCTACTGCTTCTACGCCCGTTTCACACATGGATTTCTCACGCCTTCTTGATATGTTGGATAGGGACTAATGACACCTTAGAGGCCTAAAGTCTTGATAATGCTGCTATGCGCGAGAATATGAATGCAATGAGTAAATAGATAGATGAACTTTGTAGACAGAGAACACCTTCTTTGACTCATCGTCTAGCTGCAGACTACTCATCTTGTTCGGAGGAAAGGCACCCACGTCAGGGAAGGCCATATGAGAGACCCGAGAAACTCAAGCAAATGCCATTTGGATCATTGGGATCTCACGAAGATGCAATCCGTGTTTTGGGACCGAACCACCCTATCGCAAGAGAGACAATGTTGATGCCGATGCAGGGATCTCGTGTCCTTCCCAGGGATCCCAACATTACTAATCCTACTCAGCGAGAGCTTCTTCAGTATACCCGTCCTGTGAGTGATCGGGACTCAGAATAGCAAGGAAATCCTACTTCTGCAAGGAGTCAGAGAACACAACCTGATGTGGGAACTGGATATATTAGAAAAACCATAAGTGCAGATCCTAAGCCAACGCTAACCAATGCTAAAGTAGAAGAAATGATATGCCAGATCATGGCCGATGGCAGAGGCTATACTAATAAGGATTGGGACATTGACTGTAGCCACAGACCTTTCACGGATGACATTCTGAACGTTCAGTTCCCCAGACGATTTAATCTACCCACAGTGGATCGATATAAAGGAAGAATTGATCTAAGTCAACATTTGACGAGATACTCATGGTACATGAATGCCGCGGCATCTCTTGATGTCGTAAAATGCAAGGCTTTTCCAATATATCTTGAAGACGTCGCGCTGATGTAGTTCACCCGGCTTCCACCTCGATCGATCTCCAGTTTTAGAGAACTAAGTGAGAGTTTCGTGAATCAGTTTTGACTGCATGCCCGGAAGTCCAAGAGTGTCATTGAGCTGTCTATAATAAAAAAAGCTCCCACGGAGACTATAAAATCGTATTTGGACCGTTTCAACTTGGCAGCTATGGAGGTAAGTGACCCACACGAGAAGACCATCCTAATGGAACTCATTGATGGAGTTGATAAAGACACTAAGTTCGAAAGGTACCTAGCTGGAAAGACACCGCTGACTCAAGAGCTATTTTATGAAAAGGTGAATATTCGTCTGCAACGAGAAGAGATATACGCCAACCGAAAGAGAAAGTCTGACGAAATTCCGAGAGAGGACATTTAGAGCAATGTCGCCATCAAGTAGTTCGGTGACAGTGCAGTAAAGGTTGAGGTAAATGTCGGTAACATGAATGGAGGGAATGATCGCCAAGGCGGGAATGGCGGCAAGAGAAATAGGAATCAGAGAAACGATTCCAAGAAGAGGCCCCGTTTTTAGTCCTTTGAAAATTATACACCACTGAGTGATACTTTAGAGAATATTTACTTGGATACTTACAATGTTGTCCAATACAAAAAACCTACACCTAGGGATTCGACTGAAAAGTAGCATGAAACTGGGAAGTTCCGTTTGTTTGATGAAACTTACGGTCGCTCTACAAACGAATGTCACCGTCTGAGGGATGTTATAGAAAAACTGCTTCGTGTAGGGAAGCTTGATTAGTACAAGGTTGCCTCTAGGGATAGGTGGCAAGGAGGAGCTATTCCAAACAAGAACCAGCCAGCTTCTAAACCTACTTCCCAGCAGAAGGGAAAAGGCGTAGTCATCAATACCATTATCGGAGGACGACATCCGGATGGGTTTAGCAACAAGACCAAGAGGAAGTATGTTAATGCCGCTAAGCAGCCAGAAGTGGAAAAGCATAGCAATTTGGAAGACACTGCACCCGTAAAGCAATAGAAGACAACAACAGATGATGTTATTTTCCAAGACAAAGAAAGTGTAGGAGTTGAAGCATGTAGTATTGACCCGTTGGTGATAGCTACCATCACCGGACCATTATTAGTACGGAAAGTCCTCATGGATTGCGGCAGCTCCGTCAACATCTTTTTTAAAAAAGCATTCGACCAAATGAAGTTTGAAATGGAGGATTTAAAGCCATGTGGAGGCTGGATACGTGGCTTTAATGGATCGTCAACGGCTCCAATTGGTATGGTGGGTCTACCTGCAGAGTTAGGAGATGGAGACCGCCGAAGAGTAAGGATCCTCCCGTTCATGATTATGGACATTGATTCACCCTACAACGCCTTTTTAGATCGACCGGACCTTGGAGAGTTCAGGGCATATATTGTTGCTGGAGAATAAAGTTTTGATGACAACAACCTTATTTCAATTATCGTTGATTATAAAATACATACCAACATCTTTACTTAGAATATATATATACACACACACACATATATGCAGGATTTGTATACAGGAATTAATACTGAAGACTATACAGTTTAACAGCTTTTAGAGATTCAGAATTCAGAGAAGATTCAAGACTCATGAGTAATCAAGATTTCAAGAGTTAAAGAATAATATATTTATAGAGTCTAGATTTTGTAAGGCTCCAAATAGCACTCCAGGTTCCAATCCAAATTCAAATTCTGATTTTTCAATCCTTTCCTCAATCCTCTATATTTTTGTTTTTCTTTTTATCCTTAATCTTATCTGTTTTGTTTTTCTTTTTAAATCTATTTTTATTCTTTTTTGTTTTTCAAACTTAAGTTTTTTAAATATACTTTATTTATATTTTATGTAGTTTAAAACCTTGTAATTTTATAAATATATTTATATAGTTTAAAAATATATTTTCATATGTTTTTCTATCATATAATATTGATTTACAACATAAGAATTTATCCAAGAATTTGCAAAATTAATTTTATATCAAAATACTTTAAAAATGCTTTGAAAATAAAATTTACACATGGCTATGTCGACATAGCAAAATATGTATGTCGACATATAACAACTATTTTTCTAAATTTGAAGGGAAGTGTCTTTTCACTATTTGAAATGCTTCAGAACTGTTGCAACTCTTTATACCCTATAAAAGAGGTTAAAACTGAATTTTCTAACATATCTTCTTCTCCATCTTCATCCTCTTTCATCCTACCATTATTCTTAATCATTTTTATGGTTTTTACACTTATACTCTATTGAATTCACTTCTGAATTAATCAAACTTCTTCTCTCCACACTTTCTACTCTCTGAATCAAGTGCTACTGAAGAGTTATGGGGCTGTTTTGTAATTAGTTGGGTTGAATAAACCTTGTTGTGAGTGAAAGAGGAGTGGTGTGTCCTTGTAGGCCGTGAAATCAAGGAAATTGGAGTCGGTGTGTTCTTGTGAGTCGTGAAATCAAGAAAGTAGGAATCGATTTCTCCTTGTGAGCCGTGAAATCAGGAAGGGTGTAATTGACTATTGAAAGAGTAATAAAACTCTGCACAACCTAGCGTTGTATGGGACTGGACGTAGGAGTGATCCGAACCAGTATAAAATCCGGTGTGTTCTTTCCTTTTCTGCACTTTTGTTTTTGTTTATTTTGCTTCTGTGTTTGAATAGTGTCTGTGTTTGTGTTTGTAGTGTCTGATTCATCCCATAGTTCTATCTAATTTTTAGTTTTGTTTAAATTCTTACAAACACTATTCACCCCCTCTAGTGTTTTCTTTGCCTGAACGATCCATTCCGCAGTCCCTAACAATTGGTATCAGAGCAAGGTCTTTTAAAAAGTTCATAATCTGATTTTTGAAAATTTGGTAAAATGTCAACCAAACTGGTAGCATAATAGTTCTTTTATAGAGGGTCAATCTACTGTTAGACCACCAATATTTAATGGTAGTAATTATTCATATTGGGAATGTAGAATGAAAATTTATTTACAGTCTGTAGGATTACACACATGGAATAGTACACAAAATAATTATGCTGAACCCAAAACTGCATTTGCACAATGGACAAATGAACAAAAGGCTGCTGCACGGAGCAATTCAAAAGCCATGAATATGTTACTTTGTTCATTAGATAGAATTGAGTTTAATAGAGTATCCATATGTAAGACTGCTTATGAAATCTGGAGAACTTTACAAGTTACTCATGAAGGAACTAGTAAAGTTAAACAGACTAAGATAGGAATGCTAGTCAATCAATTTGAATTATTTAAAATGAATGAGAATGGGTCTATTTCCGATATGTATTGCAGATTTCAAGAAATAGTGCATTCACTAATAGCACTTGGAAAAACTTATTCCGAACCAGATCAAGTCAGAAAAATATTAAATTCATTAACTCAAGAATGGGACCAGATGACTTCAGCTATAGAATAAGCCAAGATGTCAATGAAATGAAGATTGAAGAGTTAACTGGGAATTTAATGTCATATGAAGTTCAATTACAAAAAAGAAAAGAAAATATATCGACTAAAAAGAAATCTGTTGCACTGAAAGCAACAACAAATGATTCTGACTCGAGTAATGAAGATGATGAAGAAATGACACTCATGACAAATCAGTTAAGAAGATTCCTAAAATATAGAATAAAGGGTTATAATAAAGCAAACTCAAATTTAAATGATGGACGATGTTTTAGCTACAACAAACTAAGGCATGTAAAGAAAATGTGTCCATATCCAGACAAATCACTCAACAACCGGACAACTCAAATTCGTCAAGGAAAAGAAAGACAGCATATGCAGCAATGTTAGATGATTCAAATTTTTCATCAAGTGATGAAGAACAAGAAACCAGAAATACAAATATATGCTTTACAGCAATTCAGAGTTCAGAAAATCATGAAGGAAAGGATAAAAAACCAGGTACGCATTAATTACATTTTAATTTTATTTGGTTGAATGGTTGCTTTGTTTGTTTGCTTTGGTTTGAATTTAAAATTTAATAAACTATTTGAAATTCAAATTCAAAATTCAAAATAATGATATAATATTAAATAACCAATAAATTAATAAAAAAATTGTTTGTATGTTCATTAGGATTAGAAGTATTTCAGGAAATCGTTAAACCTGAAATATAAGTCGATAATTTAATTCAAAGCTTGAAATCCAATTTTCTTTTGAAATAAACCTTATATGTCGACATACAGAAATATATGTGTCAACATATGAAGCAGATTTGAAATTTAAATTTTGAATTTCAAAAGTTTAAACTTTCAAACTTCCCTCCAATCTTTTCACCAACTCCCAAGGTCTAAAAAAGTGTCCTTTCAATCTGAAAAGTTGTGCCTATTCAATTCATATTCATTCAATTCATATCTATTCATTTTCTATATATATCCATCCTTTCAACCTCTCATTCACAACTAAAAACAACTTTCTTCGTATCTGTCCTCCTCAAAACTATCATATCTATGGTTTCCTCAAGTTCATCTCTGAAATTGAAGATAACCAAAACCATAAAAGGTTATCTTTACAATGACAAAGAAGCCACTAAAACCTATGGTGACTATTTAGCAAATGCTAAAGTTAACACGGGTGCTTTCGCCTTCTTTAGCTACTTTCCGTCTTATGATCTCGCCTCTCTTTTTCAACACAATGAAAAAATTGAGTCTAATTGACTCTCGTGATAAGAACAAAGTGTGTTATCCCAAACTCGTGATGATGTTCTATGCAAACCTCAACCGCAGATTTTATCAAGGCAATGAAAATCAAATTTGGAATAGTGTTAAGGGAACTCAAATTGTTCTCGACACCGATCTTTTAGGAGAAATTCTAAATTGTAGAAGTGAGGGCACAGATTCCTCAACTTTTGCCATCGATGAAACATATTTGGAAACCAGTCACAATATCTTCAAAGATGGTGCTCCAATGGAATTCAAAAATCATTTTTTTGTCTAAAAACAAAAATTGTCAACCTCCTCCTTCATGCACCATCACTTCCCGTTCCAAAAATTTCAACAATCAAACTCTTAAAGTCCAAAAGGCTCTCTTTGCCAAAATTGGTGGATACAAAATCAATTGGGCCGAAATGATTCTTAATGAAATTAAGCCCATAAATGTATCTACAAGAGAAAACACTTTCTACTATGGTGTTTATCTTACTAGCATTTTCAAATATTGTGGAGTCGATCTTCATGGAGAAGAATTTGTCCCTAGAAAAGTGTTTGATGCATCAAACATTAATCTCATGCAAATTCCTCTCACTTTCAAACCTTATGAGACATATGAGCCCAAACAAGCCCGAATGCAACAAGAACAAGATCCAATGGAAGTCCAAGAAGAAGAGACTTATATGGAAAGCATTGAGTATCCAACCTCAAGTCGTAACTTCACAGAAAGATTATTCAAAATCAAGTGAAAATCGTTAAAAATCAAAAGAAGTTTAACAAAACGTTTAACAAAAAGCTTTCCAAGTTATCCAAATTCATGGCCAAGATAGGAAGAAAGCTTGGAATTTCATCTTCCTCATCATCATCTGAAAACTAGGCCATCTAGTTTAGTTATCTTTAAATATTTCCTTGTATTTGCCTTCGAATCTCGTATTTAAGTGTGTCTTGTTTAGTTGGATGTATTTGATTTTTAGTATGTAACAAATGGATTTTTATTTATGTTTTTGTAATCTTTATGTTTCTGGAAAAATCATAAAATAATATTATAATATTATAAGAGTTCAAAAGATTTCAAAAACTCAAAATTTTCAAAAGACACACAATAATATGTCAACATAACCAAACATGTATGTCGATATATAACAGAAATATTTTCAAACTTTTTCAAAATTTAAAATTAAATAGCTACTCATGTCCATTCAAATCCAATGAATACCAGATCCTATTTAAGTCCATTTCTTCCAGAAAACTTCATTATTCCATTACTCCTTCTTCTTTAATCATTTCTCATCAAATCCATGGCAAATCATATTCATAATATAAGTGAAAGCCTTGATGATTCTTTGAATTCTTTCAAGAAAGCTCTCTATATAGTACTACGTAATCAGCGCAAATTAGAGTTAATCCAAATGAGGGTAGTTAAACATCAAGAAAAACGTTTTGATGTAATTCGTTGGGATATTTCTTCTCATTTCAGAAATGAAAACAACCAAACATCACATAACATTGAAGAAGAGTGGAAAGATATCCAGAGGAATCCAATTACTGGACAAGATGAATGGATCGAAGTTCCAAGAGACGTTTAGTTGTTTGATACAATTTGATTGATTTGTTTTCATATGATGTGGTGTGAATCAGATTATATTGTTTGAAACTTGTACATATTAAGAATATGGTATGATTTAGTTTGGATTGGTTTCATACATATATTTGACAAACATATGTAATAATACTTGGATTGGTGTGTATTTTATCATCATATTAAGTATTATTCTCTTTAGTTTAATAGATTAAGAGGGTATTCTACTTAGAAATAGTTAATAAATTAAGGGGGAGTATTTTATGTCATAATCAGGGAATTATACAATGTAGGGGTAGTATTTTTAGGAATATTACTTAGATTCTACAGTTGTTTAACTTAGGGGGAGTATCTTTAATCTTTCTTTTTGATAATGCCAAAGGGGGAGAAATTAGAAAATATAGACATAGTTTTTTAGAATTCTTATAGACAGGGGAGTATATAAGAAGATCATCATCAAACAGGTATATACATGCATATACAGGTATGATATTTTATAAACTAAGGTTGTCATCATCAGAAAGGGTAAGATCGTTGGAGAATGGAGTTTTGATGACAACAACCTTATTTCAATTATTATTGATTATAAAATGTATACTAACATCTTTATTTAGAATATATATATATATACATACATATGCAGGATTTATATATAGGAATTAATACCGAAGACTGTACAGTTTAAGAGCTTTTAGATATTCAGAATTCAGAGAAGATTCAAGACTTTTGAGTAATCAAGATTTCAAGAGTTCAAGAATAATATATTTATAGAGTCTAGATTTTGTAAGACTCCAAATAGCACTCCAGGTTCAAATCCAAATTCAAATTCTGATTTTTCAATTCATTCCTCAATCCTCTCTATTTTTCTTTTTCTTTTTATCCTCAATCTTATCTATTTTGTTTTTCTATTTAACTCTATTTTTATTCTTTTTTGTTTTTCAAACTTAAGTTTTTTATATATACTTTATTTATATTTTATATAGTTTAAAACCTTATAATTTTATAAATATATTTATATTGTTTAAAAATATATTTTCATATGTTTTTCTATCGTATAATATTGATTTACAACATTAGAATTTTATCCAAAAATTTTAGAATTAATTTTATATCAATATACTTGAAAAATGGTTTGAAAATAAAGTTTGCACATGGCTATGTCGACATAGCAAAATATGTATGTCGACATATAACAGCTATTTTTCTAAATTTGAAGGGAAGTGTCTTTTCACTATTTGAAACGCTTCAGAACCGTTTGATACCCTATAAAAAGAGGTTAAAACCGAATTTTCTAACATCTTTTCTTCTCTATCTTCATCCTCTTTCATCCTACCATTATTCTTAATCATTTTTATGGTTTTTACACTTACACTCTATCGATTTCGCTTATGAATTAATCAAACTTCTTCTCTCTATACTCTCTACTCTCTAAATCAAGTGCTATTGAAGAGTTATAGGGTAGTTTTGTAATTAATTGGGTTAAATATATCTTGTTGTGAGTCAAAAGAGGAGTCGGTGTGTCCTTGTGGGCCATGAAATCAAGGAAATAGGAGTTGGTGTGTTCTTCTGAGTCATGAAATAAGAAGGTAGGAATCGGTGTCTCCTTGTGAGACGTGAAATCAGGGAGCATGTAATTGACTATTGAAAGAGAAATTAAACTCTGCACAACCCAGCGTTGTGCAGGACTGGACGTAGGAGTGATCTGAACCAATATAAAATCTGGTGTGTTCTTTCCTTTTCTGCACTTTTGTTTTTGTTTATTTTTCTTCTATGTTTGAATCTATGTCTGGTTTATGTTTGTAATGTCTGATTCATCCCATAGTTCTTTCTAGTTTTTAGTTTTGTTTATATTCATACAAACAATATTCACCCCACTCTAGTGTTTGCTTTGCCTGAACGATCCATTCCGCAGTCCCTAATAATTGCACCCTGGTGCCTACTGATGAAGTTCCCAACCGAAGCTGGAGTGGGAATGGTTCGTGGCGATCAGGTTACTGGAAGAGCTTGTTATATGGTAGAGCAAAAAACACAACGCTATGGAAAGGAGCCTCAGAATTCTTCTCCTCCTGCCGAGGAGGGCCCGACATAGCAAGTAAAGGGGATATCGTTGAAGGTGTCACCTTATGACCTGCCCGAAGACATCGATCCTAGAGAGGACGAAGAACCCATATGCTGGAAGGGGACATCTAATGAAGCGACTATGGATATTCCGATCGATAGCGACGACCCGACAAAGGTCTTGAAAATCAAATCTCACTTAGACCCCTCTAGACGAGGGAATTAACAGACTTTTTGAAATCAAACTTGGATGTGTTCGGCTGAACCCACAATGATATGCGTGGGATCTCTCCTTCAATTATGAGCCATTCACTGAGCATAAACCCAAAGCATCCTCCTATGAAACCAAAAAGCATATGATGGTCCCAGAGAGGTAGACCACCTTGAAAGTAGAAGTAGAGAAGTTGAGGGATAATGGGTTTATCAGAGACTCGACTTATCCTGATTAGATATCAAACCCCTCCTAGTTAAGAAAGTCAATGGGAAGTGGCATACGTGTATTGATTTTTCAGACCTGAACAAAGCCTTCCTAAAGAAAACTTCCCACTCCCCAAGATAGACCAATAGGTAGACTCAACATCGGGACACAAACTTCTCTCTTTTATGGATGCATATCCGGGTAACAATTAAATCCCCATGCATGGGCCAGACCAGCAGCATACTGGTTTTATCACATATTTGGGATTGTATTGCTATGTGGTAAAGCCCTTCGGACTAAAAAATGTCGGAGCGACGTACAACGCTTGGTGAACCGAATGTTCTATAATCAGAGAGTAAAGACGATGGAATTTTATGTGGATGATATACTCTTGAAATCCAGGCGATTGTCCGACCACACGACGGATCTAGCGGAAATGCTTGGTATTCTCCAACGACTTGGAATGAAGTTTAATCTGCTGAAGTACTCATTTGGGGTAGCATCAGGAAAATTCCTCGGCTTCATAGTCAGCTTTCACGGAATTGAAATTAATCCTGATCAGATCACAGCGATCAGAAATATTAAAAAGCCACGAGAGATTAAAGATGCCCAAAGCTTAGCAGGGAAGGTCTTGACATTAAGCAAGTTTATTTCTAAGGCCCTAGGAAAATGCATTCATTCGAATTGATAAAATGTGGGAACCGCAATTTCAAGCGGACTCCAGATTGTATAGAAGTCGTCCAAAACCTGCTTGATCTATTAGAGAAACCTACAATATTGTATAAGTCAGTGGACCACGAAGATTTTTCGTATATTTGGTTGTGCCATCTCATGCAATTAGCTCGACCTTAATACATCAGGAGGACAAAGTTCAAAGGTCGATGTATTATGTGAGCAAAATGTTGGCGGCAATAGAGCACAAATATCCTAAGATAGAAAAATTTCTTATAGCCTCCTAATTGCTTCCAGAAAACTTCATCATTATTTCCAAGCTCATTCAGTCGTTGTATACATCGGTCAACCACCCCAGCAGGTCCTACAATGACCTGAAGCATCTAGAAGATTACTTAAATGGAATATTGAATTAAGACAATTCGACCTAAACTTCCAACCCAGGAAATTAATAAGGGGACAGTCATTAGCCGACTTCATCGCTGAATTCACGATCCCGAAGATGACGTGCCGAGGAAGAAGCCAACCTCTCAGATCGAAAGCTGGAATCGAGCACTTGGAAGTTGTACATAGACGGTGCCAGGAATGACCGGTGGTCCGGCGTCGGAGTTGTATTAATAACTCTTAAAAAATGACCGATTTAATATGCTCTCTGACTGGAATTTTACACTACTAATAACGATTTTGCGTACGAAGCCCTAATAGCTGGGCTGAAGCTCGCTAAGGAATTGAGAGTAGCGACATTGGATATCTTCTGTGACTCTAAAATTCTTGTTTATCAGGTTTAGGAGTTTCAAGCGAAATGACCTCGACTTGTTGCTTACTTGGAAAAAGTAGAGGAGTTGTTGGGCGACATAGAACGTTATAGCATATCCCATATTCTACGATAGAGAATCAAAAGGCTGATAGTTTAGCCAAGCTAGCCAGCTTCGACAACCCGGATGAAACAGAAATGGTCCCAACTGAAGTGCTAAAATCTCCGAGCATAGATCAGATGGAAGTTGATCTAGTGCTGGAAATTGAACCGGAGAGAGAGTCATGT
The DNA here is from genome assembly GCA_030737875.1 of Allium sativum. Lineage (NCBI taxonomy): Eukaryota > Viridiplantae > Streptophyta > Magnoliopsida > Asparagales > Amaryllidaceae > Allium > Allium sativum. Next base: position 461,540,090 of record CM060915.1, on the reverse strand, counting down.
ATGACGCCAATAAAGAACTTTCTACAAAGCGGAACACTCCCAACAAAAAAGAGTGAAAGACAAGATGTAGTTTGTAAAGCATCAAGATATATCATACAGGATGGAGTCCTTTACCGACAAGAATTTTCTATGCCCTTACTCCGGTGCGTAGCCCATGACGACGTTAAACGTGTATTGAGAGAAGTGCACGAAGACGAATGTGGGGACCACACCGAGGCCAGACATTGGCAAAGAAAAAACTACATTACAGCTACATCTGGTCTATCGTAAATCGGGATGCAGCAGATTATTCACGAAGCTCTGTTAGGTGTCAGAAACTTGTGAAGATTCCTAGGGCACCTCCCAGCCAACTCAAATCAATTGTGAGCCCGTGGTCGTTCGCCGTATGGGGATAGACATCATCGAAATCTTACCAATTGCTAAAGGTGGAGCAAAATATGCAATTGTGGGCGTAGAATATTTTACCAAATGGGAGGAAGCTGAGCCATTAACTACAATCACGACAAAGTGGGTGGGTAATTTTGTTGTTGGAAACATAATCTGCCAATTTGGAATTCCTTAGGCCATCCTTACTGACAATGGAACCCAGTTTGACAGTTCTGAATTCAAAGACTTCTGCCAAAAATACAAAATTGAGAAAAGATACATCACAGTAGCTCACCCGCAATCGAAAGGACAAGTTGAAGCAATAAGCAAAATTATTAAATCCATTCTTAAGAAGTGATTGAAGCAGGCAAAAGCCATGTGAGTCGATTAATTGCCTTTAGATCTGTGGGCATATAGAACGACCTACAAATCAACGACTGGTCATACTCCTTTCTCGCTTTCTTTTGGATCAGAAGCAGTCATCCCAGTGGAATTGGAAGTTCCCTCTCATAGAACAATTTATTATGATCCAATGACAAATAAAGCACTCCTTTTCGAGTCCTTGGACGCGATTAAGGAAAAGAGGGATGAATCGGACTTACGTGCCTCAAGGCACTGGTACCAAGTCGCTCAGTATTACAACCGGAAGGCTCGACCCTGAACCTTTGAGCCTGGATATTTGGTTTTGTAACTAGTCTTCTCAACCCTCGTTTTCCTGTGTATGAAATGGGAAGGACCATATGCCATTCAGTGAAAACTTGATAAAGGAGATTTCAAGCTGAGGACTGTAGATGGCGATGAAATCGCCAGAGCATGGAATGCCCAACACTTACGGCACTATTTGACTTAAGATTGTACCGATTCTTTTGCTTTATAAACTATGTAAAAAGGCATGACTTACTTAGAACAGTGTAGTTAATATAAACAGAAGATTATAAAATGGACGTAGGCTATGATTTGACTAAACCACTATAAAAATATCGCATGTCATTTATCTTTCTTGCATTATTTCCCTGTATTCTGTGATTATTTTGCTCTGGGTTTGAAACATATGACTTGGATTAAAATTGAGAGTGAGTATGACAATCGAACCGATGAGATCCCGCCCTAAGAGATAGGGTACAGAAGTAAAGAAATATCAAATGGAATGACCGTTTTCTTAATCAACTCTAATTCTCATGATCCGAGAGATAGTATAAAGGATGGGAAGATGACGTCTCCAAGGCTGATGGTGCAGCACGATAAAAAAACCGCCTTGATCACACTCTAACCTAGACATACGACATGAGAGTATAAAGGCGATGAGAATAAGTGCCAATAAGATGGGCTCCTACATAGTTTAGTAATGGCCTTATATTGCAGAGATTATTGTTTGCAGAGAAGCTCGTATGGGAATTTTGTTTGATCTGTGATGTGATTTATTGTTTGTCACTTAGATTAATATTGTTTTGATTGCTAATGCACTTAATTGAAACAAATGACAAACTTGCAAATTTTTGACACTGCAGGGAACCAAACTACTTTATTTATATAAGTGCAGGTTTACATAAGGAACTACTCAAAAGGTGTGAGGGCCGCATTCGCTACGACAACAGAAGGCCAGTGGAAAACAAAATGAAAAGACTAAACTATATTTCACTTGGGCTTTAGGGAGGCTTTGGGCTTTTTTGTATCTTTAAGCCTCGCTTTATCTTCTCGTTCAACATATGTGAGAAGATGCTTCTTTCTTCCTATGTCCAAACGAGTTGCACCTGGATCAGTTAAGGATTTCTAGATTAAGCCTCTATTGATCGACCGAGTAGAAAGGTTGACAACCAATCCGGACTAGGGAGAAACTCCCTGAAGGTTATTGATGTTGAGTGGTTCTATAGATTTTTCCTCCACTTTAACTTTCAAAAGCTCATTAGTCTTTGCCTTCATTTTAGCCGAAGTCATGCTCTCGGCCTCTCCCGAGTCCCCAGTTACAACCACGTCGTCATCTCCCTCGTTTCCATCATTGCTGTCATTTTGCTTCAAAGCCTCTATCATATCTCTATCCTTAGGAGCCTCAATACTGTACGACGTGATAGTTTTATCAACAACCTCTTCTTATTTCTCCTCAGTCTTCTCAACAGGCTTTGCACCTAAAGAACGAGAAGCAATAACTATTAGTTCAGGAGAATACTTAGGTTCTTTGATCGTTTTTCCAACAATACGACGAAAAGCTGAAATGGATTTAACAAATTGAGGTGAAAAGATGGAGATATCTTCAAATGACTGCTCGACATGAGTAGGAGAGATCTCAGGAGCTGATTCAATGATTGGAGATAGGAGAGTTGCCTTTGGGATCTCAGGACGGTCAGGATTGTACCCTTCTATTTCAATAGCCCTGGGGGTGGAAAATGAAGAACTAGAACCTAGCTCGATAGTTTCTTTCCCTTTAGCTTGGCGTCTTTCCTCTTCCATAGTTGCCAAAATCAGTTTCCTCCCCTCAGTCATACACTCCAATTCCTCTCCTTTTAAATATTTTCTCATGATCTCTTCCTCCTTTATAATATCCACCTTAAGTTGTCATTTCTCCCAATCAACAATCTGGTCCCATACATCGACCAGAGTCATTGGATAATCTTTGATCCAAGAAATGTCTCAGTATCAGATCACTTAAGCAAAGAACTCTATCATGAGCTCGCCGTATTCGTCCAACTCTTTTTGGGCCTCGATGAGTTGCACATTAGCATCAGCGGCAGACTTAAGAGCAATATTTGCGTTACCCAGGGCTAAGACTGCCCTTTCTTAAACCTCTGCTAATCTGGCCTCTAATTCAACATTCTTTCTCGCCAACTCTGCTTTCTCCTATTCAAGGTGAGAACAAGATAACTTTGCATAGGTACTCTCCAACTTCACATCGTCCACTTGCTTTTTCAAGGCAGCACACTCTTGACTATGAGAGTCAAGCTCAGAATAGTAGCACTTTTGCAGCTCTTCATATTGTTTCTTATGGTTATCAATGTCATGCTGCGCTAATGCAACTTGAGCCTGTGCTTCCCTAAGCTCTTTCTCTATATTCTTTATAGTTTTCTCATCAAATTCAGCCATCTCTTCAATGTTTCTCACGTCGGCTAGCAAGTCTTGGATGATTTTAGAAAGATTTTGCGAATATTTGCGCATTTCCTTATATTGCTTGTCTACAAAATCTATTTTAGCTTTTACTTCATCAGCCCACTTCGAAGGTACTAGCTTGAGAGCTGGAACGAAATGGATATTCCCTAAATGACGGTTTGGAAACTTCCTTTTTTAGGATTTTCAGTTTCGCTTCATTCTCGGTGTCAAGTATCATGAGCCTCGTAGTAGTGATATCGATGTTTCATCGCTTGGCGGGCACGAGATCCGTTTTGCATTTTTCCAACTCTTTCCTTAAATCCTTGGTTTTGTCATGTGGATTCGAGCGCTTTGGTAGTGGCTTGTCTTCTTTCGGAAGAACTGGAGCTTTGGGTGGTGGCTTATCCCCTCCACGACGGTCCTGATAGCATTTGTGCTTACCGTTATCTGATTTGCACAGGGAATGAGAACGTGAAGAATAAGGGCGATTTGAATCATGATGTTTCCTACTGTCTCTCCCACGACTATCGCCTCGATCATACTCCGTGTCTGAATCGAACCTGAAAATACTTGAGCGAACGTCTCTAAGGGAGTAGTGGCGACGCGGCATATCTCCTACGAATTTGAATAAAAAAACATTAGAAATCAGGGTTAATATAGTAAGCAAGTAATGTGACATGCAGTGCAAGTGTAGTGCATATGTCCTAAGTGATCCCCCGACAAACCAGAGCCCAGAGTTAGGCTTGTCCATGTAGTCTCCCTAGCTTTCACGGGAGTGGTTTCTTCCCCGGAAGAAAGGAAAAATGACCCTGTGCCGATATCCTTGGAAGTATAGATTTGGTCAGACATAGAAAGTTTTGATAAACCCCCGAATATGGGACTATCGTAGAAGATCCGCCAATAAGAGACCTATAGAAGATGGAGTCCTTAGAGAAGGTCTCCTTTCAACAACAGAGGCATCTTTCGGATTATCTTCTTGTTGTTTATTTTTGGCAAGTATGTTCAAAGCTTCATCATCTTGAATTGACAATGGAGAAGGACTTTCCGGGTGTACAATTAGATTTTCCACTCCTGTCGACCCTTTATCTCCTAATTGCAATTCCTGGCTAGAGCCTATGAGTTCTTGATCTTCAAGCTCTCTCCCCTCTCAACTAAAGTTGTAACATGTCCCTCAGCTGGGGGCACATATACATAAGCACCACCCTTTTGACCTATGCTTCAAGACATAGCAAGTAGATGATGATGATGAAGATAGTCATCCACCAAACATTCTTTGACGTTTAGTAGTTTTAGGTCTCCATAAAGCAGATGGTTCGTGTGATCGCAATACACTTGGATCACCTCCTTCTTCAGGTTAGCAGCAACAAAAGAATAAGACAGGTTAACACGTTTGTTGCGATAATCAAAGTAAGAACGTCGAAGTTTGAAGCTTACTTGACTGGAGCCATCGCCTAGAACATCCCGTTTGATGTTTGATATAAAACATTCAGGCTTCACGTCACCACTTTGCTGCTGAACCCTTCATTGATAATTTTCTTCTTTGGCACAGACTCGAAATATACAAAAGATGGGGTTTTCATTATTCGATGTTTAAAGTGGTAGAAGAAGTTTACATCTTCGAACGTAAGCTCTACTCCCAGAATTTCCCTGTAAGCGATGTATAGTGTGTACAAATAAGCGTAAGCACTGGGATGGAGTTGGATGGGGGTAATCCGCATTCGCCTGAGAGAATGGCCCCTATTATACACATCAATCGATTAATCGCCATGTACCCATCCGGCGGATTATGAGATCGATCCGCTTCAGTTGCCACTTTGATCTCATCCCAAAGAATTCAATGTCTTAAACATATGCATCTAAGTTTGGGCTTTCCGATTGTAGAACGAATAGAGCCGTCAGGCGCTTCTAAGATAGATGCATCCCCGAATTCATCAGGAGCACGATTATCTCCAACTCCTCCTTCCTCCACTTCATCCATGGAAACCTCATCCCCAGACGATTCTGCACTCTCATGGATTTCTATTTCAAAGTTTGAGCCTCCAATGTCCCATTCCAGATCTGAGGTGGATGAAATATCTTCAAGTTCAGGGTTATCAGATGACCCTAGAATTGTAGTCTTCTCCGACAATCTTGTGGAGCATCTTCCAAACATGATTGTTGTACTATCTAAGAGATGACAAAGATTAGAGAATATTTGGCCGAGCCCCCTGTGTACGTGTGTGCTAATCTGTGCCGGTGTATGTAGTGCTGAAATCGGAAAATATAGAGTAAGCAGAATAAAAAGCAACATAAAGGAAAACTGAATAATCGTATGTTTGTTAAGTCCAGAAAGTCCAGTTTTGAAGGCTCTATCCAAACTATCTGCAAGTTTGCAAGTCATGTTCAAGTTTGGTAGAATCATATGCCAGAATATGTCATGAGTCATCGTCATTAAAGTCTCAACTTCAATCGAGTATGATGGTATCAAGTAATGCATATGTTCAACATTGATGTTATCGAGTCGGGGTTAGGAAGGAAACAACAGCGAGTTGGTTCGAAGCTATAAGAGGAGCAATGTCGGGTCGGATCGGTATCTTGTGAGAGGGTATATCTGTTCAGATCGGTGAACCCCGAGCTGATTGCTGTAACCCAACTCTTTTACTTAAGCATTTTCAAAATCTTCTTTAACGTCATCTATTCCGACCTGGACTGTCCCTATTCTTTATAATTCACCGTATTCTTCCTCCTTCCATTGCATCACAGACCAAATCGCCATTGCCTTTTCACCAAAACAAGAAACAAACTGACCAAGTTTCCAAAAACCGAACACCTTTCATCAGCACCTCTGCCCTGAAGCGATTATGACATCGCCATCGATGGCGGTGGACTAAATAGCATTAATATTAGCGCCGCCATCAGTTTAACCCTAAATCGTCGAAATTTTCGAATGATTTTTGATCGAAACGTCGGATTAAGAACATGAAATAAAAATTTAAACCCGCCTATACTCAAATTGAAGATCTGAAGGAAAGTGATGAAAAAGTAGTGTTTTTCGAGGGGCTGAAAGTAAATCATGGCAGGAAAGGTGAAGGGAGAAACGAAGGCTCATGGGTTTAAATACAAAACTAATAAGACCGTTTGTGTTCATGATGTGATAGCCATACCCAGTCCATCATCCTAGGAGCAGAAATGACTCAAAAGCTCGTTCGTTCTGAATATGTGAACGAGTTAAGCAATTCCGACCCGACCTACTGTGCAAAATCCGATTCAGGTTGTACGAGTATGAGGTCGAGTAAGGTGAGAGAAAAGGGAAATTTAAAGAAGTTTTTCTATAATGCACAAGTGTATAGAGAAAAATAGATGGATAATTTAATCAAATTGAACAATCATAAGTTATAAAGACAACAAAAATAAGAGAATTTAACCGGAAAATCATTTTTCTCCTAATGAAAAGCTTCAGTATTTTAAAATGCAAGGGAAATGATCGTGAATTGGATCCCATATTATAGATGCATTACAAGAATCAGGAAGTACGGCTTCACCATGCGTCGTGACTCCACAGATAGAGACGACCGTTGATTGTCACTGATTCAAGAATAGACAGTTTAACAAATTTGAAGCAAGATTTTTCTCCAATAAAGCTTTCTTCGAGGGGGCAAAATGTTAGCTTACTCTGTGATCAGGCCATCCAGAGTCCAGGCAAATATTCATGAAAAGTGAAGCCGGATAAACACCATAACGGAATCTTAAGTCAATTTAGAAGAATTGTACATTGGCTCATGTTGAGTGTAAACGGTTCAGATGGGAGTACATTTTACCCGAATTCATATGGTACATGATTATGACTATCAAGATATGCTCGATCGGATTAGGTACCCACTCATCCAAACCAGCTCTCTTTAATGCAAAATGCAGCAAGATTTCCCACGACGAGCAGAGTGGGTCGGTTTGGAAGACAACTGATCTGAACCGATAGCTGCTAACCTGAAGAAGTTACACACGACGTCACTACAAATGTCGGGTGGTTACAACCCACTTACCCACGATATTGATATGTTTTCCTTATCACGATGCATCCATTTCCGAGATTTATGGGATGGGACCCACGTGGCATCCAACCCGCCTGCATACCTATCCTATAAATACGTCAAAACACTCCATTTTCAAGGATCTTTTAGCGCTTGAGAGACTCTATCTTCACCATTAACTCCTTTCATTTTATTCATATTATATCCAATATTCTTGAGTGTAATTCTACATGGTTGGAAAGTTTGTTGATTGTATTAGTGAAGTCGGGTGACTACAACCATTGTACGTTTAATCAATTCATCAATCCAAGAAATATAAGGTGGACATATGCTCGTTAACCCTGAACCACTATAACCTTGTGTGTTGATTCTCCTTTTTTACCTAGTTAGAATCATTATTATCTGGAGTTATCGTTCAACTGGGTGTTAGAGCCACTTTTTGGTATAACAAATAGTGAGTAAACATATTTGTATTTTTAAAATATATTATATTTAATATATACTTAGATCCATAGAAAAACCCACATTTAATAGAAACGACGTATCGAAAAACAATAGTAACGGTGTTGTAAATTAAAGATAAGATATTGAGGGTCCTAGAGTGGCAAGGCCTAGAGTGCTATAGTGTAAGATATATAATAAGTTTATTATAAAAAGGAAAATCCATATATTGATATCTGGAAATTGGTAGTATTTTAGGCTAGTGGGTTGGGCAGTAGAGACTTAGAATATATGTCAAAGCATAAGAAAGTTGATGGATTAGGAATATATATACACCGTGCACTAAAGGCAGTAGTACCGAATTTCAGTTCAGAATTGGGTAGTATTGAAGGAATTAGCATAAAGGGAAATTGGACTTAGAGTACATTTTATTTTTTAGAAAAAAATGGAAATGGAAATTAAGAACCTGCATTGAGTATAGCCCATAATTAAAACTTTTAACAACTTGAAAAAGGGTTTTAAAGAGAGTTTTTAAGCATCAAATTTAAAAATTCACAAGTTTTAAAAAATTTAGTAGTTTAAATATGGAGAGTTGCATTAAAATAATTTTTGAAAAATTAGACAATAGATTTAAAAAAAAATACATATCTGTGTTCTACGATGATAGACAAAATAAGTAGAAAAGGATGCTACAATTTTTGGTATTAATTCTAGAAAACTCTATATTAATAAATGGGAAAGGAGTTGGAATAGAGTAAGTGCTTTATAGTAGAAGAATGGGAGTGGCCTAATTAAAGCCTTAAATGTCTAAATGAATTTAGTATAAAAGAAAATATATGAATTTGCATGGATAGAAAGGGTTGTGACACAATTTAATTCATTGGAACAAAAAGAATTATAAGGTAAGTTTTGATGAATCGATAAATTTGTATGCAGATGTGTTTTGTTAAAGTAACTAGGAAATGTGTAGTGAAAGAGGTGCACAAAATATAGGTAAAGAACCATATTTTGTGCTACCTATTTCAACAACGGAATGAAAAAATATTAATGAAATTTTCTTATTACTTTACCCAGAACACAAAATTCCTCTTTAGGAAAAATTAATAGAAACTTGATCTCAATAGTTCCATTTGAAAAGAAGTGTATGTAGTAAAATAGATAAGTAACTCAAACAAAATTAAAATGCATAACACTTTGAAATGATAAGCGATGGTAAATGGATAGAAAGTAGTCAACCCAGTCTTCTCTAGTTTTTTACTTTTAAGGAAGGGTTTGAAAAAAATAAGCTTTAGAGAATTAAAGATGGTTTAGTGGAGTAATCAAACTTTGAAAATAAAAAGAGAGTGAAAAGGAACTAAGCTAGACTTATAGTATGGAGTAGATGGGAATCAACATCATGGTAAGATTAATGGTAGTAAAGTCACTATGCCATAGATGACCTATGCCAACCCCAGAGAAATGACGCAGTAGGTGCCAAAAAGTGTTGGTATAGGCAAAAAATTATCTGTGGCAACACTTTTTTGGGGTTGCCTTTTGCCACGTTGCCTTAGAGTCAAAGGCAACGACTTTGCTATCCTAAGGTAACATCGCTACAGGTGTTGCTACAGGCACAAAATTTACATAAATGTGGGGCCCACTAAATTCTGAATCCCGGGATCACGGAATCCTGTTGCGCCCCTAAATTCTGTAGCCGGGTTCACGAAATCCTGTTGTGGGGCCCACATTTATGTAAATCTATGGCAACACCATATCATAGCTACAGCACCATTTAACACTGCATACTGCAACATTATATCATAGCCACTGCATCATTATATAAATACTGCAACATAATAGCAATTACCATCACACACTGAAATTAATAAACAACTTTTCATTTCAAATTAATAACCAATAACACAAATACTAGTTAGTCAACTACAGAATAACAAAAAATAGCCAATAAATTCAGTTTTACATAGTACTTACAAACATAGCCAGTACTAAATTCATGTTTACATCAAACTAAAACAGTTTCAAATTGATAAAGCCCGAGCCTCCAGTGCATTCAGTACCTCTCTACTGCCTCCTTCACCTGCAAAATAAAGCAGTTTCAAAAGTCATGCATTTCAGCAAAAGCCTTTAGTACAACTAATGCATTTCAGCACAACCAAAGTCATGCATGCCTCGGCTACAAACTGATGCAATGCCTTGTTTACATTGCAACACAAAATGGAAGACATGCATGCCTCAGTTGCATTTCAGCACAAACTATGGCCATAGTATAACTGACTTGCACTTCAGTCTTCAGCACAAAGATATTTCAGCACAAACTATGGCCAGAGTTGCTTTTCAGCACAGAATTGCATTTCACAATCTATGGCTGAGTTGCAAATTGATGCAATGACTCAGCTTGTTCAAAGCATTTACGATATCAAGGAATGCAACAGAATGCCTGAGGCATTAAAAATGTAGACATGCCACGACTCGTTCAGGTACAAACTCAACCATTGCATCAATTACGAACTGACACGATCATTACTGATTGAAGAGAAAAAAAAATTCTGTAGTTCATTGCTGAAGCATCAGCCTTGTACATGGTCAGTTACATACGAGCATTGAACTACCAGCCAACCATAAAAATAAGCAAGCGGAAATTGTAAGCGGAAATCTTAGAATTAGACTGATGCTTCAGCAAGCGGAAATTGTAAGAATTCTGAAGCATACCACCACTCAAGCATAAAAATAAGCAAAAATACATACCAGCAGTGTGTGTCTGTATACGTGAAATTAAGAAGCCATGTTTTTCACTTTGCTACGTGGAAGGCGGATTCGTCTTATTGGGACATCATCTCTACACCAACGAACATCAAAATCTTGATTTCTCATTCCATAAGCAGGCTGGATATCATTCAAATCTTCATTTTCATATTCTCTTTCGAGTTCACACCAGTCTTTCGGCAATTTCTTGATAACATTGTGGCACATCTTATCAATTGGATCTGCTATATAAAACACCTGTTTTACCTGTGAAGCCATAACATAAGGATCAGATTTCTGGCACAATCGATTAAAATTGACACGAGTTAGCCCATATAAATCTTTCTCTTCTTGGTACCAGCGACACTTAAATAAAACCACACTAAATTCTCCCCAATAATCTAGTTCTAATATTTCTTCAATTGATCCATAGTAATTAACTTCACCAACCAACGGATTTTGATCTTTCGAACTTGCAAAGCTAGTAGTCAAGGCTGTCAAAAATACACCACTGTTTTGTGTTGTACATTTGTCATCTCTGAACCTTGTATAAAATCTGTATCCATTGATAACATATCCAGTAAACCGCTTAGCTGTTGGAAGAGGCCCCATTGCAAGCAGTTGTACTTCTTTTGAAATGTCCTCCTTTTTTCCAACCTCTTCCTTTAACCACTTCCAAAATTCTTCACTATGTTCTCTCTCTCTTTTATATTTTTTTGATGATGCATGACCATCAATTAAAGCTCGATGTTCCCTAGAATAAAGACCGGGTTAATAAAAGATAGAAACAAATTTGGTTGGATCTATTACTAAAGCTGAAACTGACCATACCGAAAACAATTCTGTATGAATGAGAACATAGCTTAACTACAAATCATGCCTGAAATCCCTGAAAGTGCTGAAACTTGGAATTTACAACTAACACTACGTGAGGCTAGAATCAATAACATGTTTGTAGATTGTTAAAAGAACTGATTTTGCTGGCAAAAGGATGACATCAAAAATTGTTTTTTTTAATAGTTGACATCATTTCACATAGGGATAATACTTAACTACTTACTAAAATAAAAATACTTACCGAAGTAAACTCTCTATTTCCTTGTTACCACAATTGAATAGAATGTAACGGTGACATTCCTTCCATTGAGAATTTTTAAGATGAATAGTTTTTCCATCTTTGTTTCTTCTTGTGCCAATAGGATATTCCAAATTTTGTGGACATGTTTCAAATTGCATTTTTCCTGCTCCATCGCCACCTAAGAACCTTGAACAGAATATCAAACATTCCTCTGCAAGATAACCTTCAGCAATGGACGCCTCGGGTTTACTTTTGTTGCGAACATATGATTTCAGTTTACAAAGATAACGCTCAATAGGAAACATACAACGAACATGTGCAGGTCCACCATATTCAAGTTCCTTGCATAAATGAACTAGCAAGTGCACCATTGTATCGAAGAAAGCATTTGGGAATATCATCTCAAATTGACAAAGAATTTCCACAATTTCCTTTTGTAGCCTCTTGAGATCAGCCAAATCGATACTTTTACTCCAAACACTTCTTAGAAATGCACCTAATCTTATCATAGGTATTGCAACTTCAGGTTTTACAGATTTCTTCACGGCAAACTGCAGCAAGTAGTGGAGAAGAAAATGAGCATCGTGGCTCTTATACCTAGCAATTTTCCTCTCTTTCTTGTTTACATACCGGCTGATATTAGCTGCACAACCATAAGGCAGTTTAGCATTCTCCAACACCGAGCAAAATAGTTCTTTCTCCTTGTTCGTCATTTCAAAAATGGCAGCCCTCATCTCAAGGTAATTCCCATCAGTTGATAGAACCGGATGAAGGACCTCCCTGATGCCTATCCCTTGTAAATCATACCGAGCATTTAAATGGTCTTTCGACTTCCCATCAATATTTAGTAAAGTACCAAGTATGTTATCACAAATGTTTTTCTCTATGTGCATAACATCGAGGTTATGTCGACATACATTTTGACTCCAATATGGTAAATTAAAAAATATTAACTTTTTTTAAAAGGAGATTCATTTTTATGCTTCTTGATCACCTCTTTCTTCCCAAAATTATTTTCATAACCAGCCAACAATTCTTCGATGTCAGTCCCGGATAAAATACCGGGAGGTGTTCCCATTTCAGTTTCACCATTGAACCTTTTCTTATCAAACCTCCACTTGTGTCCCGGGTCTAAAAATTTCCTATGATTCATGTAGCACATTTTTCTACTATGTTTCAAGTAAGTTGAAGAAGTCTCGAAATGGCATACGGGACAAGCTAAATAACCCTTCGTGCTCCAGCCGGATAACATTGCATAGCCCGGAAAGTCGCTGATCGTCCATAACACGCTTGCACGTAATGTGAAATCATCACCAGTGAAGGCATCATAAGTTTGTATGCCAAGATCCCATAATTCTTTCAATTCTGCAATAAGAGGCTGCATGTAGACATCAATGTAATTGTTAAGAGTATCAAATTTTCTGTCTTCATGCATAACCAAGGTGGAAGGTTATAATTTACCAATATGATCGGCCATGTGCTGTGTTGTGTAGTCATTGTACGAAAAGGACTGAATCCATCAGATGCTACTCCTAACCTGATATTTCTGTTATCTGATGAAAAATGAGGATAATTGGCATCCATAGTCTTCCATACCTCGCCATCAGCTGGATGTCGAAGTCTGCCATCATTTTTTCGTCCCACTGCATGCCATAACATAAGTTCTGCGTATTCCTTCGACATGAACATCCTTTGCAACCTTGGTTTTAGTGGAAAATAACGCATCACTTTTGCTGGTACTTTGTGAATCCGCTTCTCCGAATCTTTGTCAATACCCACTTTCTTTTCCGGTATAACCCACCTTGAAAAACCACAAATTTTGCAGTTATTTTCCTTTTCATTTTCTGCCCAATATAGCATGCAGTCATTTGGACATGCATGTATTCTTTGGTAATCGAGGCCTAAATCTTTAATGATATTTTTGGTAGCATTGAAAGATAAAGGGATGTGGGCTTCTGGAAAAGCTTCTTTCATCAACTCTAATAAATCGCTGAATGCAGACTCAGTGATTCTATGTAGGCATTTTAAAGAATAAAGCCTGACAATGAAACTTAAGCGCGAAAATTTATTACACCCGGGATATAATGGCTATTTTCCCTCTTCAACACGTTGATGAAATTTTCTAGCATCGACATCTATTCCATTTGACCCATAAGAAGATTCATCTTCATTGTTCTGCATATTTCCACAAGTACGTTGCAACATCTCATCGAGGTTATCTCCAAAATTTATTCCTGCTTCACAATCCATATTATTATCGCTACTTTCAGGATCTAAACAGGAAACTTCATAAATCCATTTCATGTACAATTCAGATGGACCATTCCAAATCAGATGGTTGTAGACTACTTCTTGACAATGCCACTTGCGATTATGACACTTTTTGCAAGGGCATGTAATTTCATCACCTACCGCAAATTTAGAAAAAGTATTTCGAATAAAAAGTTTCACTCCACTGATGTACCCTTCACTGAATTTAGGAAGTTCTGCCCATAGTTTTTCCTCGTCGTTCATTGAGTGATACCTTAAAGCAGTAAATTAGGCACAAGTAAATCAGTACATTACGCAACACAACAATCAAATCATAGAAAATTGATACATTGAGTGATACCTGAAGCAGCAGATTAAATCGAAACCCTAACTGAAATCTGAAACCCAAGACGAACCCCAATTGAAGACCTAATTGAACTTGAACGCGAACCTGCCGTACTCGAACCCTAATTAAGCTTGTAAACTTGAACTTTTAGCCCTAATTGAACCTGAGAGTGAGTGTGTGAGAGCTTGAGCAGCGGAGTACTTTGGTAAAGTTCAATTGAAATTTTCAATATTTTTTTAGTTTTCCCCCCTTTGTTTTTGCTTCCCGCCCTAGACATTATTTCACGCACGGATTGCTAATCTAGACTAAACATTTCTTCACGCGGATCGCTACCCTGGACCGTTGGATCGTGTTGACGCGGATTGATAATTTTATTCACGAGGCTACTGCAACACATGTTGATATATATGCTAACACGTTTAAGTGTGTGTTGCAGTAGACAGAAAACAGCATAGCAATGGCAACATTGTAGCTAGCAACACCATGCATTTTCGTTGTGATAGGCCATCTATGGCGTAGTGAGTATTCCTAAAGTATGTGCGGAACACTAGGCAGAGCCAAGAGGAATAATTTTGGTATGTGAGTAGACCATAAAACTTGAGTAGTAATCATAGAAACTTTTAAGAGAGAAATTAAAAATAAAAAGTGAGGTATGGTCAGCACTCAAAAGTTATGGAATAGTAGAAAAGGATTGAGAAAAAGGAAATTTAGGAGGGATGTCTTCCAAGTGGTTACAGTTTTAGTTGAAAAGAATTAAAGATAATTTCAAAACGTATATAGTTTATGTAGAAATGGTAAAGAATAGAGGGATTCGATAGAAATACAGTTTTGTAAAGGATACAAGTTAATGGAAAAAGATTTGTGACAAATAATTGAATCTATGACGAAAGGCCTAAAACCTATACAGTTGTAATATAACGGAACTAGACTATAAGAGCAAGCTTGGGATATTTATAAGTAAATTATGATATTTTAAGAAACCCTTTTATAGTACTTCATGAGGAAATAGAAAATTCAACAAGTCTCTTACTATACGAAAGAGTGAGAACTAGGCCTAATAATATAGTGTTACTTGATAGCGAAGTAAGGATTGTTAGATTTAAATCTATTACGATATTGGAAGCAGCTGTCTTATTTACAGTAGCAGATAGCTCAAGATCTAGTGGGTCGAGGCATGAGTTTGCAGGGAGTAGTAGACAGTAGAAGGAACTCCTTAGTTGTCTAGACTCATTGATTAAGACCTTTTTATGTCAAAGGGGAAATGATCTTATGCTTCCTAGTCCTAATGGATGGTCGTATCTAGCTGTTATATCTTTTATTCAATAGAAATTCTTTTCTTTTAGTATAAATTTACACTTCTACATAGTATTCTGTTTTTATTGTCGTAAAAGAACTGTTTAAGGTAACATTATCTTTCTAAGTTTCTGTGATGATGACTAAAATGGAATATGGTAAAGAATGTTGTAAATAAAAAATGGAAGCTAAAGATGGATAGCTAAAAGAGAAAAAATAAAATTTACAAGAAGCGACAAAGACGATAATTGTGATAAATAACAACTAGAAGCGAAAATAAATTCTTTCAAAATAAGTTTAGGGAATTTAAAAAAAAAATTATGAAAATTGTACTTGGAAAAAATAGGATTTTTAGTAAAGCATTGAGAAAATTTCCAAATCCGGGGGGAAAGGTGCATAAAACTAAAGTGGAAATATAGAATTTTCCATTTCCCAACTTTTTCTAACGTAAGAAAATCGACTTAGTATATAGCCATATATAAGTGCTATGTATTGATTGGTGTAGAGTCATTACTTAATAGTAAAATATTCTTTTTCTATGTTTTTAAAATGATCACTCAGAAAGAAAGCAAACAATATATGTAACCAATAAGAGGCTGTAAAGAAAGAAACTAAAAATAAAACAGAAAATAAGTATGAAGGAAAAAGGCAGATACAATATTAATAAATGAAAACTTGAAGAGAAAATTAGATTCTTCCATAGCAAGTTCGGATAATTTGAAAAAAAAAAGTCAACTGCAAAACTATACAAGGGAAAATTTGGATTTTATTAAAGCACTGAGAAAAGTTCAAAGTACAGAGAAAAGAGTTTATCAAAGTAAAGAACAGAATGTGCATTTTTTCATTCTCGTACCTTTTTCCAGCAAAAGAAATAGAGTTTGGAAATGTAAAATTTTCTAAAATTCAGATATTAGAAGTTGGATGGTTGGGTTTGGATGAAAAATTGGTTGAATTATGCTTCTATTTTGTTGAAATGAGAGAAAAATTAGATGAAAAGATGTTTTGATTTTAAGAGTATTACATTCATGTAGAACTGCAAGCATATTTTGGATGTTTGCATCATGCTTTTAAATCGACTTTTGAAGAAAAAAATGCATTCATATAGGAAGTGTTGCATAGAAATTTCATGAGCATTCATATATGTGTGTATATATATATATATATATATTTCATGACGTATTGCACTTTGCACCATGACACAGATGGTCACAAAATTGGATGTACACATTATGGATGTGATGGGTACAGGAAAATTACATAGTTTTACCCTTTTCGAAATTCAGGGATGAAATTCCTAAAAGGCGGGAGAATGTAACACCTCGTGTTTTTAAATAATAAAATAAATGAAATAATAGCAAACTGTGAAAATAAGAATTTGGAATTGTTAGAATTTGGCCTCTAAAGTCAAACCATTGCGTTTGTGACAAGTTTCTGGTAAATTTAAATATATAATTTTCCTCGAACGAAGTACGGGCGAGAAGTTATTAGCATGCAAAGTTTCATATTGGAAAATAATTATACGTATAAACTTACTTAAATATATTTAGAAATACATGTGCATATTAATTCGAAAAATAACACGCCATTGAAATTCAAAATAAATGCATATAATAAAAGGAATTAAATCACAATTTAATGGAAATAAATTATTAATCAACATTAACCCACGTTTGAAAGTTTAAAAGTTAAATTTAACATGCAACAAATAACGTGCAATGTTCGACCCTCCTAATATAGAGGTTGATTTGAAGGTTGACTAATCGGATGCTCGAGTCGACCTACAAGCCGACCCACCGACCCGTAAGTTGACCCATG
The DNA here is from genome assembly GCA_030737875.1 of Allium sativum. NCBI lineage: Eukaryota > Viridiplantae > Streptophyta > Magnoliopsida > Asparagales > Amaryllidaceae > Allium > Allium sativum. The sequence continues at coordinate 461,522,677 of CM060915.1, read as the reverse complement.
GGTAAAGTGGGTCAGCCTGAACACATGAAAATGAAGCAATTTTCTACTTTGTACATTCATATTTCACTTGTTTTGAATAGAATGAGAGATGTGAATTTGGAAATTTATTAATAAAGGTATTGGGTTAGCCTCCAAACCCATATATTTTGAGTGGACGTGAAAGATTTTCCATTTCCTTTTCTCCTCCAACTCTTTAGAAAATAAATATTTTAGATTTAGGCTTTCTAGTTAGAAATCTGGAGATGAAACTATAGATTAGGAAGAGATATCGGATTTATGTCGTCCAAACGGATATGGAAGTGATGGTCAAAGCAACATGTGTGCAAGCAAATGAGGGGATAAGACCAAGAGGGTACTTCTGGAACCTAACATAGAGAGGAAGGCCAGAATGATCAGATTGAGATTTTGGATTCACCACCAAAAGCGACCTATAGAAAGGAAAAAAGCAAAGGAAAGCGATAAGCTCCTAACTTGTCAATTCTACCTCCTTACGTATTTTAACCCCTTTCTTGTACTCTCAAACTTGTTTCATATTTATTGATTAATTTTCAAAATTCTAGGTTGAAATTAATTCTAAATATTTTCTCCAATCGATACCTAAAAAGAAAGATGAGTGTAACACCCCACCTCCGTTAAGGTCACTCATAAAGGGAATGCCTTAACTTTAGTGGAGCATTTTAGTAAACAGAATAGAAACTTACAAGATAGATAAAACAGTACTTGAAAAATTTATAACTTTATTTCAACAGAAGCTAGGTTACATCCTTTAAAAATCACAATATCAGAATTCAAGTACAAAATATCAGTCTTGTACAAAAGCCTTCAGAATGCATAGTTTAAAATCATAATCCCCACAGAAGAAGACAAGCCATACTTTAAGCACTGCAAGCGGAAGAAATCTGGATCAAGCTAGAGTATTCCCTTCTACAAAACCTGGGGGGGAACGGAAGAAAGGAGGCAAAACAACAAGGGTCAGACAAAAAGTCTGGCAAGTCCAGTGATTTTCAGTTATGAACAGATAATAATAACATGACATGAACATAAAATTGGATGAGAGATAACTGTAACAGGTGTAGCAGATATAACAGAAGAACAGAATGATATAAGCTATTGCTTTACACTTCTCTGCACTAATACTAGTATAACAGAATTAGGTGTCACCCTAATGTCTAAACTGAAACAGAAACGGGTACAGAATAATTTCCGCGCTAGTAATGGGCCTTTACCACCCGATCAGAAACAGAAACAGATTAATCCCTACGAAAACAGAATGTAGAATTAGGTGTACATTAGTAATTGGGCCTTTACCACCCGAACAGACGGTACCACGCAGAAACAGACAGGTGTTGCCACCCAACAGAAACAGACGGTACCAACAGAAACAGACAGAACTAAGTGTACCCTAAAACCCTACCCCAAGCGATCGGCTCCCTAATACATAAATACCCTGTGTCGGCCCCACAGTAGGGTGTATCACTCCCTAAAGTGACAACCAATTGGCACAGACCTATTTACAGATGTCACGGTGTCTTACATCCTCAGAGGCAGACCGGGATCCATGCACACACATGACCCGGTTGGAACGCACCATCAACACCCCTCTCCATTATCAGAATGAACCGCTTATAATTAGTTTGGTAAGCGTGCCCGGACTCTACCTACTGTTGGGTCAAAGTTTTGATACCAGAAAGGGTTAGTGACTAATATGGGTACCAAACAACAGATGACGCAAGTAATTCCCTTCCTATCCTTGTGTCCCCAGGCTAACAGATTTCAGATTAACTTGTTTACAAGTTCAGACATACAGAATTCAGATCAACTAGTTCACAGACAAGTTTTCAGACTAACGGATCAGATATACAGATTTAACAAACTTACAGATTAACTGGTTACAGGTTAACAGACTTACAGATTAACTGGTTACAGATTAACCGGTTACAGGTTGTCTAACTTTGTATTGGGCCTACAGATTCACGAAACGGGTTTATCAGATTCATTGGTCTAATTGGTTTAACCTTACCCACCCAACACGTTTTAGACATCATATTTATCTCAGATTTTCATTAATTAAATATTAATGCCCATACCTCTCACATTAGACTGACAGTTTGCGGCTATTGGTTAGGCCGGTTGGTTCCGGGCAGGTTTCTGTCGCAGACTGAGTCTAACCTCGGGTTTCAAGCACGTTATGACTAACTTCTCACATTAGAACCTATTGTTTGCGGCCACTGGAATATGCCGGGTGGTTCCGGGCAGAATTACGCCGCAAACTAATTCTAACCTCGAGTTAGCCATGTTTATCTTTGCGGCCAATTAATTAATGATTTAGCATTTATACCCACGCCTAATATACATGTCAATTATTCATAATTATAGCCAATTCAGATTATGTCTATAGCGGACTAATTATATCAACTCAACAGATATAGCAGATAACAAATTTTGCAGATTAGTCGACTTAACGGATTTAGCAGATTAAGCAAACTAGCAGATAACAGATTAGGCATCTCAACAGATTTAGTTTAGCAGATTTGGCATTTTCAACAGACTTAGCAGATCACAGATTTGACAGATGAACAAATCTAGCAGACTAGGCAGTAGAGCAGAACTAGCAGATTAAGCAATATTACAGAACTAGCAGATTAGGCCAATATAGCAGAACTAGCAAATTAGGCAAATATAACAAATTTAATCATTCCTTAAAGTTTCACAAACATATCTTGCCTAATTATAAATTTGGCGTAAGTTCACATGCATAAATAATAGTCATGATTCACAATATGATCATATACCCCATGTTCGCATTTAATTTACATAGCACAAATTATGGTCATAATTTACCATATATCATGTGTTTCAATTTTTATTAAACTTGCATAGTACAGAAGATCCATATATAAATTATACCAAATATAGCCATCGATTACTATGCATGTCATATATCCCAAAGACCCCTTACTTAGGTGTTTATTTACATTAATAGATACCCTACTTTCATGTAAATCTTTATACCTAAGCTATATTCTCTTTATCTCAAATCATATGTTCAATACCCCGTTATGTTATAAATATAACATGTCCAGTCATATGTCTCAGATTTATGTTCTAGCTACAGTCCATGTTCTTTCCTCAAATCAGTCACCTATTGGTCATGCCCAATTTATGCATCATTCCTTTTACTGTCCCAAACATTTTAGCGTATGTTAATCTCTTATGAGAATGGCTCAGGCTCGTGGTAGCCTGGCTATAGAATAGAAAGAGGAAAGAGATATAGAATAAGATAGATCTAAACAGAACAGAACAGATATAACCTCAGATTCAGATTTACAATTCATGTCACAATCATAATTAACGTTTATATCGGAAAATAACTGCACTTGCCTTGATTGGATTAAAGAAAGAACTTTAGTTGTTGTAGAATCATTGCAGAATTTTTAATCCCTTATTTGAATTGAGTGGCTTAGGTTGATGTTGATTAGCTTCTAGTATTGATTAATTCCAGCAGAGTTGCGACGCCATTTTTTTATTTTTATTAGAACAGAGGTAGAGTAGAAGCAGAATAGAATTGTGTGTAGAGAAGGCTAGGTCTTAGGATGTATTTATAGGTGTCGAAACTCATTTAGGCCCTTAGATTAACCCTAGAACTCATCAGGCCCGTCCAAACACGTCACAGCCCTCAAAATCGCACACACACGCACCAGGTTCGACCAGGGAGGTCGACCCCCAGGCCGACTGCCCAGTCGACCTGGTCTGGAGGGGTCGACTGCCCAGTCGACTCCCCAGTCGACCTGGGTCCTGGGGGGTCGACTGCCCAGTCGACTCCCCAGTCGACTTGGGCCTTGGGCGGGAAATTTCCCGCCCAGCCCACTTCTGGGTTTGAGTTCGAATTTTGAATTCGAATTCGAGCTGTTTTGAACTCTGAATATTTCTGAAACTTCGGAGGGTCATATCTCCCTCATACGGACTCCGATTCTTGCAAACTCGGACTCATTTCCAGGCATAATTCCGAGACGAACGCAATGGCGCTACCCGTTTCCCTTGATTCTTATTTTAAAAATTAATTATCCTCTGATTTGTTACTTATACGTTCACAGAAAATACAGGGTGTTACACTCTCCCCTCTTTAAAGGATTTCGTCCCCGAAATCTTCAAGTTAAGAAGAATGTGTCCTACCATCCAACATCCATCTACTCAATCATCAATCACTGGCGTCTATTGTCCTTAGAAACTTCTAATTTTGTATGAACATATGCAAAAGTGTGTGTATATGTTTCTTATCTAATGCAAAGATCAGGAGGTCCACTGATTCAGTTGACCTCGTTAATGCAAATTATGCCAGTGCCATGAGTCCAACATGTATGCAATTTTCCTACTCGATACATATCATTTCTATATGAGTGCATAACCATTCAGTCATATGCACATCCATGTGCTGAGTCAATCATTTTGCATCCACAAAAATTGAAAATGCTCACACATCCATATGCAGTATGAGAGTGTTTTCGAGCCGATCTAGTGCCTAGTGTGTGTATATGCATCCACGAGCAACCACTAGCAACCACTTGCATCCACTTGCAACCATCAAACATAACATGTCTCAAACACATGTTTACACCCATTAGTTTCTACCTAAAGTTCGAAGATTCGATCGATAGGATACAGTCGAATGATGGAAGCGAGTACAGATAAAACAAAAACTTGGTTCCCATTAGACATGGGTCCTAAGTATTGGCCCCGAAGACCGAAACCAACATCAAATTGACACCCAGAGGATTACCCTCTTTAGATAATGTCAAAACTGGAAACCTTAACCTTATCGGGAATATTCAGATATTTACAGATTACTGGTGCAGATCAGGTTACCGAACTAAGCATGATAAAACCCAGAATGTATGCGTCCTACTTGACGCCTAACACAGATATCTCTCAAACCCCAACCTATCACAACAGATGAGTCATAATCCTTATGGGTCCAAGTCTACAGCGGAATCAGAAATAATACTAGTATAAAAGTGCAGAGTATCGATTACAAAATCAAAATACCAGAATCAGAAAGAGTCTTAACTCCATAATCAAATAAAGAAATTAAACCTACTATAGGAATTTTCCTATTTCTATCCTAGCCACTAGCCTCAAGAGTGTTCGCCTGCCCTCCTTGCCCTCGTCTCTTCGGGCAGTCCCTAGTGAAGTGTCCCATCTCACCACAGTTGAAGCAAGTGCCCTTCCTTTTTCTGCAATCTTTGTTTAGATGAGTCGAGCTTCCACAAGTAAAGCACTTTTTCCCCTTCTTATCTTCAGACTTCTCATCCTTCTTTTGTGTTTCCTTTTTGGGCCACGCTTTCTTATTCTGTGGTTCTTCCTTCTTTGTCTCTTTCGGGCCCTTGTCTTCCTCGTGCAGTAGTGCCATGTCCACCAATTTCCCGTAAGTCGCTCCCATGGGTACATGGGTCATGGCTAGGCTATGCAGAGGCTCGTTCAATCCTTAAAAAAGCGGAGAGCCTTTTTATGCTGAGTGTTGACTAAATCCAATCCGAACCTAGCTAGTTGGTTGAACTGGTTGACGTATTCCTTGATCGTCATACTTCCTTGCTTAAGAGATAAGAACTTTTCCAGTTGTAAACTTCGTTCAGCTTGCGAGAGAAATTTTGTCTCAAACCTTGTTCTGAAAACCATCCATGTCTCAACCGGCCTCTCGGCGTTAGTGACTTCCCACCAGTAGGAAGCTTCGTCTTTGAGCAGCCATACCGCCAACTATACCTTCTGCCTATCGTCCGCCTCGAAGATAACGAATAGATCCTCAGTTTCTTTGAGCCAGTTCCTCGCTTCTACGAATGATTCAGTTCCCTTGAAATCCTTTCCACCCATGGCCCTAAAATCTCTACAGATCTTTGAGAAAGTAATTGCACGAGGAGTGGGTGGAGGAGGAGGATCATTTGCTGGACCTGCGGCGGCGGTCCTAGCCTCAAGATATTGACAAAACCAATCAGGTACATGAACACCCTCTGGTATCTCGAAAGCTTCAGACATGCTGAAACGAAAAAGGAGAGATTCAATACAAAAAGGACCGAAAGAAAGATATATGGCTCTTGGGGATCATGTTTCTCAAAATAAGCATTATTTTTGAAAATACTTCTTTTCAAAACCTTTTTGAAAATAGTTTTCAAAAACATTACCCAATCTGGTAACCTTCAGCTCTGATACCAAGTGTAACACCCCACCTCCGTTAAGGTCACTCACAAAGGGAATGCCTTAACTTTGGTGGAGCATTTTAGTAAACAGAATAGAAACTTACAAGACAGATAAAACAGTACTTGAAAATTTTATAACTTTATTTCAACAGAAGCTTGGTTACATCCTTTAAAATCACAATATCAGAATTCAAGTACAAAATATCAGTCTTGTACAAAAGCCTTCAGAATGCATAGTTTAAATCATAATCCCCACAGAAGAAGACAAGCCATACTTTAAGCACTGCAAGCGGAAGAAATCTGGATCAAGCTAGAGTATTCCCTTCTACAAAACCTGGGGGAAATGGAAGAAAGGAGGCAAAACAACAAGGGTCAGACAAAAAGTCTGGCAAGTCCAGTGATTTTCAGTTATGAACAGATAATAATAACATGACATGAACTTAAAACTGGATGAGAGATAACTGTAACAGGTGTAGCAGATATAACAGAAGAACAGAATGATATAAGCTATTGCTTTACACTTCTCTGCACTAATACTAGTATAACAGAATTAGGTGTCACCCTAATGTCTAAACTGAAACAGAAACGGGTACAGAATAATTTCCGCGCTAGTAATTGGCCTTTACCACCCGATCAGAAACAGATTAATCCCTACGGAAACAGAATGTAGAATTAGGTGTATATTAGTAATTGGGCCTTTACCACCCGAACAGACGGTACCACGCAGAAACAAACAGGTGTTGCCACCCAACAGAAACAGACGGTACCAACAGAAACAGACAGAACTAAGTGTACCCTAAAACCCTACCCCAAGCGATCGGCTCCCTAATACATAAATACCCTGTGTCGGCCCCACAGTAGGGTGTATCACTCCCTAAAGTGACAACCAATTGGCACAGACCTATTTACAGATGTCACGGTGTCTTACATCCTCAGAGGCAGACCGGGATCCATGCACACACATGACCCGGTTGGAACGCACCATCAACACCCCTCGCCATTATCAGAATGAACCGCTTATAATTAGTTTGGTAAGCGTGCCCGGACCCTACCTACTGTTGGGTCAAAGTTTTGATACCAGAAAGGGTTACTGACTAATATGGGTACCAAACAACAGATGATGCAAGTAATTCCCTTCCTATCCTTGTGTTCCCAGGCTAACAGATTTCAGATTAACTTGTTTACAAGTTCAGACATACAGAATTCAGATCAACTAGTTCACAGACAAGTTTTCAGACTAACGGATCAGATATACAGATTTAACAAACTTACATATTAACTGGTTACAGGTTAACAGACTTACAGATTAACTAGTCACAGATTAACCGGTTACAGGTTGTCTAACTTTGTATTGGGCCTACAGATTCACGAAACGGGTTTATCAGATTCATTGGTCCAATTGGTTTAACCTTACCCACCCAACACGTTTTAGACATCATATTTATCTCAGATTTTCATTGATTAAATATTAATGCCCGTACCTCTCACATTAAACTGACAGTTTGCGGCTACTGGTTAGGCCAGTTGGTTCCGGGCAGGTTTCTATCGCAAACTGAGTCTAACCTCGGGTTTCAAGCATGTTATGACTAACTTCTCACATTAGAACCTATTGTTTGCGGCTACTGGAATATGTCGGGCGGTTCCGGGCAGAATTACGCCCCAAACTCATTCTAACCTCGAGTTAGCCATGTTTATCTTTGCGACCAATTAATTAATGATTTACCATTTATACCCACGCCTAATATACATGTCAATTATTCATAATTATATCCAATTCAGATTATGTCTATAGCGGACTAATTATATCAACTCAACAGATATAGCAGATAACAGATTTTGCAGATTAGTCGACTTAACGGATTTAGCAGATTAAGCAAACTAGCAGATTTAGCAGATAACAGATTAGGCATCTCAATAGATTTAGTTTAGCAGATTTGGCATTTTCAACAGACTTAGCAGATCACAGATTTGGCAGATGAACAAATCTAGCAGACTAGGCAGTAGAGCAGAACTAGCAGATTAAGCAATATAACAGAACTAGCAGATTAGGCCAATATAGCAGAACTAGCAAATTAGGCAAATATAACAGATTTAATCATTCCTTAAAGTTTCACAAACATATCTTGCCTAATTATAAATTTGGCCTAAGTTCACATGCATAAATAATAGTCATGATTCACAATATGATCATATACCCCATGTTCGCATTAAATTTACATAGCACAAATTATGGTCATAATTTACCATATATCATGTGTTCCAATTTTTATTAAACTTGCATAGTACAGAAGATCCATATATAAATTATACCAAATATAGCCATCGATTACTATGCATGTCATATATCCCAAAGATCCCTTACTTAGGTGTTTATTTACAATAATAGATACCCTACTTTCATGTAAATCTTTATACCTAAGCTATATTCTCTTTATCTCAAATCATATGTTCAATACCCCTTTATGTTATAAATATAACATGTCCAGTCGTATGTATCAGATTTATGTTCTAGCTACAGTCCATGTTCTTTCCTCAAATCAGTCACCTATTGGTCATGCCCAATTTATGCATCATTCCTTTTACTGTCCCAAACATTTTAGCGTATGTTAATCTCTTATGAGAATGGCTCTGGCTCGTGGTAGCCTGGCTATAGAACAGAAAGAGGAAAGAGATACAGAATAAGATAGATCTAAACAGAACAGAACAGATATAACCTCAGATTCAGATTTACAATTCATGTCACAATCAGAATTAACGTTTATATCGGAAAATAACTGTACTTACCTTGATTGGATTAAAGAAAGAACTTTAGTTGTTGTAGAATCGTTGCAGAAGCTTTAATCCCTAATTTGAATTGAGTTGCTTAGGTTGATGTTGATTAGCTTCTAGTTTTGATACCAGCAGAGTAGCGACGCCATTTTTTTATTTTTATTAGAACAGAGGTAGAGTAGAAGCAGAATAGAATTGTGTGTAGAGAAGGCTAGGTCTAAGGATGTATTTATAGGTGTAGGAACTCATTTAGGCCCTCAGATTAACCCTATAACTCATCAGGTCCGTCCAAATATGTCACAACCCTCAAAATCGCACACACATGCACCAGGTTCGACCAGGGAGGTCGACCCCCAGGTCGACTGCCCAGTCGACCTGGTCTTGGGGGGTCAACTGCCCAGTCGACTCCCCAGTCGACCTGGGTAATGTGGGGTCGACTGCCCAGTCGACTCCCCAGTCGACTTGGGCCCTGGGCGGGAAATTTCCCACCCAGCCCGCTTCTGGGTTTGAATTCGAATTTTGAATTCGAATTCGAGCTGTTTTGAACTCTGAATATTTCTGAAACTTTGGAGAGTCATATCTCCCTCATACGGACTCTGATTCTTGCAAACTCGGACTCGTTTCCAAGCAGAATTCCGAGACGAACGCAATGGCGCAACCATTTTCCCTTGTTCTTATTTTAAAAATTAATTATCCTCTGATTTGTTACTTATACGTTCATAGAAAATACGGGGTGTTACAATGAAGGTATCATATGACTACAAAGGCATATAAGTAACTCAATGGGAGCACACAATAAACTACCGAAAATCGATCACAAGCTCAATTGTGGGGCTATTGAGAAAATTGTAAGAACAACATGTTTTCCTACTGTTGAAGAGAATACGCTTCCATAAGTGTTAACTTCTGAAAGAAAATGCTAAACCATTGACATTTTTTACATGTAAACAAAAGAGAGGGAAGTTTTACTGGAGACCGTACGCCTGGAATATTTATAGAAGTACAAATGGTGGATTTTTGATTTTCCAGACCTAAGTGCGTAGGGATACTAAGACGTTTCCATGAATGGAGATGTGATCCTTATGTAGGCCTAGTTGGAGCATGCTAAGAGTTTGTCCTAGTCCTCTTTCGGGTTGAACTCTCTCCATAAATAAGATTAAATGTGATAGGAAGAAGTTCATTTTGGAGTTTTATCAGAGATCTATTTTATATCATCCTCGTAAATAACAATTTTTAATATAACATTTTTGTTCAAAATTTTAGTAGATAATAATTTTCTATTTTTCTTTGTTTACTTCATGTATGATATGCATGCTACACTACTTTCAAGCAGTCTAATTCCAACAGAGCTTTTGAGTATATATATGAATTCAAAAAGAGAGTTGGGAGAGAAAATCTCGACTTTCGATGTTTTTCCTTCATCTTGACAGTTCTTTTTGAATACTTACAAGAAATATACGCTCAACTTTCTAGTCTTATGTTTGACATTTTAGGGTACAAGAAAGAGGAATAGCTCAATGTTGCTCAAATTTTTTGAGCTAACCTATGATGTAATAAAATTGATTTCTCAAGTGATTGGAAAATGTGAACCTATATTTACTCTAATCTTTGGCAGCTTGTTCACAAAGTTTGTAACTTTATGAAATTTCCAAATCTTAACGATTGAATGAGAAATAACGTTCTTCATTTTGATCGTTTTACTTTTTATATTGGTTAGAAAACAACTCCTACCCTTGCTAACATTAGTCCTGATGTAATCGATCAGCTGAAAATGACATGGACAACCTTACTCAACAACTAGAAAAGAAACGAGCTTGGGCCTTCTCTTTCCAATAATCCTAAAGCCTAAAAATGGAAGGATTTGTACTATACTCAAAAACTATCTTGCAAGACGTAATTGAGGAACCAGAGGGAAAGACGAGGCCAAAGATATAAAGGTTAAGAGTTACTCAATAGGAATGTCACGATTGCAACCCAACCTCAACTTAACAACATAGTAACTGAGTCCAGAATTGCCTCTCTTCGTCAGAAAATCAATGACCTAGAGGTGGAGTTACTAAGAAAACAAGCCATCGTCCAATTTCTTGAACTGGTTGCAAGTGGTAATGATTCAATTCTTCCAACTCTCCCTCCTTCCTCAGGGAATAATCTACTATACACAACTCGTAATCCCCCCTGAAGTTCAAATAAGGCTATGTTTGGTAAATGGTACTAGAGAGTTAAATTTAAGGAGGAGCGATATCTAAACAAGCTGACGGATGGCAATTTTTGGTGTGCATCAAGTTTTTTGCATTTCGATAAGGAAATCACTGCCCACGAAGACTTTCCATGTCTCGAAAAATAGAAGATCGAAGGGCAAAGGTTAAAGAATTCAAACTTATAGTTATGGCTTTTAGAATAATGGTGAAAATCCATGACAATAAAAATATTATTAAGAAGAAGGAAAAATGGATAAGAAAGATTCACACATCAACCATTTTTCATATTGTTGATTCTTCCTTAGGCGTTGAGAATTTGAAGAAGTCCACTCAAGAACCTATATCTTAGTAAGCATTAAACACAATCATTTTATACACATGCGTGCGCGCGTGTGTGTGTGTATATATATTCGTGTGTGTGCGTGTGTGTTTGCGATATTGGGCATATATAGTTTGGTATTCTCACGTGCATCGGATAAGTAATGAGATTACCTCTTGACCTTTCTTTGTTATTTCAGTTGTTTTCGCTGATTAAACCGTAAACGTCATTATGACTTTTTTCTTGACAATTGTATTTTGGAATTTAAATCCATTTGCACTTGTGATCATCTGAAAGCTTAGAATTCCTGCAAACTAGAAACTTTAACTTGGCTTAGCTTGATCGATAGCAGTTCCTTATCCAGAAATAATGGGGAATCTAAGTAACTAGATGAAATTTTTTCTTTGAGTAAAGTGACAAATATGAGCCACTTCAATGAATAAACTTAGCTGAGGGCTAGAAATCCACAATAGCAGACCAAAAGTGCAAATCTTACGATGAAAGAGAAAACCAAAAATCCATATATGAAGATAGGAAAGAAGGTCAAAATCCATATCTGGAGGTGGAAGAGAAGACCAAAGATCCATATATGGTGGTAGAAGAGAAGAACATAGATCCTTATCTAATAATGGAAGAGTTGACCAAAAGTCCATATCTAGTTGATTTGAATCGGGAACTTCTTTCTGGTATGCGATATATCGATTAACCAAGAATTTTTATCTGGTAAGTTGGCTCCATTGTGGCATATAACAGGAGCCAAAGGTTTGGTATCTTAAAATGAGTCAAGGGTTTCCTTCCTCTGAGAAGTACTTCAGTGAGGCGTATAACAGGAACTAATGGCTTGATACCTGTAACAAGTTTAGGCCCTTAGATTAACCCTAGAATCAATGAGGGGAGGTCGACAATATAGTTGACCTGGGGGGTAGGTCGACCCTATGGTCAACCTGGGGGAGGGGGGGGGGGGGGTAGGTCGACCCTATGGTCGACCCCCTGGTCCAGTGCTGCCTGAAAACTGTTGAAACTTCTACAGGCCATAACTTCTTTATCCGGACTCCGATTTTCGAAAATTCGAACTCTATTTCATGTAAAATTTCGAGACGAACGCAACGGCGTAACCCGTTTCTGCTAATTCTGAATTTAAAATTTAATTCTGCCTTGATTTCTTGTTTAAACATGTTATAAAAATACGGGTTGTTACAATACCTTAAAATAGGTCATGGTATTGCTCCTCTAATGGAGTGGCCAAGATGTGCCGAGGCTTTTTATCTAGAAAGTGCATAGGACTTAGGGTATTTCCTCCAAAGTGTCAGGAAAACTAAGTGGAGACGTTATGTTTACCTAGAACACTGAAAATATTTAAGATAAGGTTTAATCTAAAAGAATTTTCCTCTTTATTAATATTGCTAGTAACAACCTAATGTCTTAGTCCATTCCTTTTTTATGAATTTTTCAAGATCTCCTCATATTAGAAAGTAGTCAATGGAGCCTTGAAGTGCTTTACAATAATTTGTTGTATGTTCGTTAATATGGTCGTAATAACAGTAGAATCCTATATGCTTTCCATTATTTTTTGGATATTTCTTCTTGAAGATAAGTAATTAAGACGATCTTTGTTCAGGGTATAAATATTCTATTAGAAGTAGTCGGTTGGTATTATCTTGATTATTGTTATCCTTTGGAGATTGTTCTTCTTGGAGGAGTGTTTTTATTTCTTACTATGCATGTTGAAATCTTTTTTAAAGGCTTTCCTTTTGGTGAAGAAAGTTTGCTTACAAGATTGGTTTAAGATGCTTTCCCATTTAATGGGGAATCTTTCAAAATTCCTCTCCATTTCTTGCTTAAATACGGTACCTTTTGCTTTAGGTTAAATCTCATTTTTTTTATTCTTATAAAGGAATCATTTTATTCAAATTAATTTCTCAAAGCAAAGATAAGGGTTGTCCTCTAGGGAATGGATTAATTCTCTATTTGTTCAGGTTGTAAGGAGTTATCATCTTCTACTTTCGCTCTGAAATATATAAGGCCTTCATTCTAAGAACTTGTTGTTCATGCTCTTGAGTGCTCTCTATGATTTTGAAACAAGAGGTTGGATCATTCTGTATTGATTTTATTAATCTTTGTCTTTGATGAGTTCAGGTTTCTCTTACACTTTTATATTGATGATTTGGTGCCACTAACCTTGATTAAAGGATCCTTGTTTATATTTAATTAGTGTCATTGGGGAATAGAGTTGGAATTGGTAATTGAGTGTATGCGCGGTAAGGTAATCTTCTAAACCCTAGTTATGAAAGTTGGGGTTATTCAGTAGAAATTAAGGTTCTAACCCTCCATCTAGAGACAAAAACGTTAACACAAAAAATTACTTAACACCACATATAGCTGATGCAAAGCCAAGTTCGTAGGAATTATGCTTTTCTTCGAAGCTACAAGTTGGGTCGAAGCCAAGAATTTTTTTTCCAAGAGAACAACCTATAAATTCACTACCTCATAGACATAGGATAAAGTAAAAATGGTGATTTATTGTTGTTCTCTCCCCTAATAAATTGACTACCTTATAGACATAAGATAGAGTTAAAATGGTTAATTTTGTATCTTATTTTGCCCCTTCTTAGGTAAAGTCTTATGAATGGTGAAACGACCATTTAGGTCAAGTGAGAAATCCATAGTAAACTTCGACCCAGCCAGTAGATTTTAGCAGCTAGGGCCCTTGGTTACTGGCCTTAAACAACCCAAAATCCAACTATAATACTTTCAGGAGGCTTTGAATTGTAGCAAATAGAGAAAAATGTGTTAGTACCATGGATAATGGTTATGATGGCAACATCCCAATTACAATATTACTTAAAAATATTGATGTTACTAATAATTATCTTGATATATATTGTATGTACAGTGCAGGATATTGATATGCACTAATGTGAAGACTGCACAATATCAATAATGGACTCAAGATGGTGCCAATATCAAGTATATATTCAAGATGATGATTGTGACGGCCCGCCCCGCACCAACCGACATTTACTCTGAAAATGCGCTGTACACATGTCCAGTTAGCACGGAACGGGTCGTCAGAAGGAAAGGGGAGAAGGAAATGAGCATACAAAGAACCTGTAGAATGTCTCACAGCGCATAGAATAAAATATAATAATAACATACTTGACAAAAAACAGGAGAGACGGTGCATAAGCTGAAAACCAGAACTAAACATCATAGCAGCGGAAATCCAGAATACAGCTTATTACAATTTTTCAAACTGTCTCAAAGCAAAAGTAAGATAAATGAGGTACACTACTAATGCCCAAGTAGCGACCACCAAAGACACAGGGAGAATGTGTATATATATGTATCATACGTGGAAGCCTCCTGCCCGCCTCCGAATCAGCTACTCGCGCACCACCAGCCAACCTGTCTCTAGTCTGCTCATGTGAGCACCCAGAGTAATAAGAGGAGACATAAAACTCTGGGTCAGACATAAAGCCTGGTATGAGCGATAAGCATCTAAAGTGAACAATAACAGGTAGACTAAAACATACCTGAACCTGGACCTGCAACCAAAGAGTTAGCACTACATACTGTACAACACTCTAAGGTACCATATCAAACGGTGTAAAGATACGGAGGTGGGGGAGGTGTGCATGTCATAATGATGGCAAACAATCAAACATAGCATCCATCCTCACATCTCTCACTCAGTGCGTAAAGCATACGATGTTCACCACTTCGATCACCCAACATACCTTGCCACGATCACTTTGCCCCATGAAGTCATAAATGGCTTCACTGCACTGATAACGTAGCCATAAGTCCTTTGCTATGTCCACTTTTCCCCATGGAGTCACAAGAACCCCACTGCACTGGCTTATAGCCTTATTAATCCTTACTATGTCCACTCTGCCCCATGGAGTCACATGAACCCCACTGCACTGGCTCATAGTCTTACTACGCATCACCTTGCCCCTCGGGTCCTAATGACCCTACTGCACTGATAACGTAGTCTTGCTACCATCACTTTGCCCCTCAGGT
Source organism: Allium sativum (assembly GCA_030737875.1). Taxonomy (NCBI): domain Eukaryota; kingdom Viridiplantae; phylum Streptophyta; class Magnoliopsida; order Asparagales; family Amaryllidaceae; genus Allium; species Allium sativum. The sequence goes on along the minus strand of CM060915.1, from coordinate 461,507,180 downwards.
CATAATGACCCTACTGCACTGATAAGTAGCCATCCTTCATCTTTAGTGGTGAATCGAAGTTATGAACGTCGGCAACTCCTTAGCACACGTCCCGCAGCAAAGTCCAACCATGAAGTGAACTCATCGGTTCCCAACTGGATCCTGAGCTCTAACTTCCCATATTGGACTACCTTTGCATCTCGGGTTTTTGGTCAATACTGGGTCGGTTCGGATCAGAATGCTCCTTCTTCACTGGATCGGGTTGGGTCTCCAGCTTGCCACGGTTCGGATCGTCATCGCGGTCCTCTTTCTCTTTACTTCGGATCGTGCTCCTCTCCTCGGTTCGGATCGGAATACCCCTTACGGGTCGGATCGCGCTCCTCTAGCTCGTGGCTCCCCCTGGTTCGGATCGGCATCTCGTAGTGCATCGATTCGTGGATGCTGCTTTCCTCTAGTCGGATCGTGATGCGAAACACAAGCGGATCGGATCGGGTAGCAGTTCGCGGTTGGTGCTCGTGGGCCTTGCGCAGATGGTTCAGTTCGGAGGAGACGACTCAGCTCGTGGTGATGTCCCACGATCCCATAGGGCGATCCGATCGACCCTCAATCCCCTATCCGATCCGAATCCCTGCACCTTGTCCAGCGAGTTGTTTACGCCCCTCGACGACATTTTTGACCATTCCAACTATTCTAACCAATCACAAAGCATACCATACAGTCATAGAAACATATATAATCAACCACAAACATCAAAACAACAATATGATAGGTTAAAATGGATGAAACATAGCCAAAACCCATATTTTCTCTTAAGCATGTCTAGGTGAGACTTATGATATGGTTAGCAAAACTTAACCAAATTAACCCAAATTCATATCAGAGGTCTAAAACATCATTCCGAATTTTATAAACATTTTTCCAAAATTTTATCATGTTTAAATTCGCTAATTAACACTAATCACCCCTAATTAGCCATAATTAGTGCAAAACTATGCAAATCACTCACCTTAGCCACAAAATAAACTAAGATCTGAAACAAATCTCTGATTTGATGCGAATTCAAATGCTAAACAGCAGCTCCAATGTTGCTTTGGTGTAGATCTTCCTTGATTAGGGATTTCTAAGCTAAATCCTTGACCAAAAGGTGATTTGGAGGTGATTTAGAGGTTGGACGCCATTTTTAGGGTTCCTTGGTGATAAGTGGAGGCTAGAAAACTGAAATGGAATGATCCTCTATCTCAGTTCAGCCTCCCCATAACCCTAATCCCGAAATGGGTTATGGGCCTACTCACTAATCACCCGATTTGGCCCGGTTAAGCAGTTTTTCACCCTCCAAACCTTATTTCAGCCATATCTCCCAAACGGTAAGTCCGTTTGGCATTGTGACCACTTTACGGAAAGGTAAACCATCAAACGAATCCAATGGAAGTGGTTTCAGGTCAAAATTCCTTTCCAATCAAAAGTTATGGCCAAAACAGTACCAACTAGGGGCAAAACGGTCATTTAAAAATCGACAAAAATCATGAACATGGGAAATGACTCTAATAAATGTTTCCCAAAGTTACATGACCATATGACTTCATATGGGAAAGAAATAAATATTCTACGATCCCCCGATGCGTAGAATGCGGGTCATTACAATGATGCTAATTTTATAATTCAAGGGTTAGAGAATGAATACTCATGAGTATTAAAGAGTCTAAGAGTTCAAGATGTTCCAAACGAATACAGAGTCTTAGAATAATTGTTGAAATTCTTATAGTACTTGATCACTTCTCAAATGTCTTTCAAAATGATTTTTCATTTCACTTTCAAATAATTTTCTAATTGATTTTCAAATTAATTTAAAATGATTTTCAAATAATCCTTGTTTTCAAAATGATTAGTTTTCAAAAATATCCTTTTTGATTTCAAATCCTTTATTCCTAGCGTTTTTATTTTATATATTCCTATAAGTTTATAAGAATGGCAATTTTATCATAGATTGATTTAGATAGTTTTATATATTATGTATGCATTATATTTAATGTTTTACATTAAATATTCAAAAATTATTTTGTGAAGTTCTATATAGTTTTGTGATGATTAGAATATGTACAGACTATGTGTAAATAAGTTTACAAAGTTTCAAATCATTTCATGAAATTATGCATTTGCAGAAATAACTTAAACAATTTAATTTTAAAAATGAACTATGATATGTCAACATATCAAACTATGCATGTCAACATACTAGCTAGATTTCTCAAAAATTAAAAAATTAAAAGAAGTGGGTATCCGACACATCTCTTCATGAATATACATGTCCCTTGATTCTATAAGTACCAATGATTTGAAACGAATTGACCATATTCTTCATCATTCCAAACTTCTCTTTCATTCCTCTTTCATTTTTTAGAAAAATCATAACAAAACTTTGTTGAATTTCAACCAGAATCAGAATCGCCCACCTTTGATTTAGTTCTCTACTATTCTCTCATTAATCTCTCTAGATCAAAGGGCAATTCAAAGTTATATAAGCATTTAATAACATATCAAATGATTAGAGTCTGTAAACTCTATTAAAACAAATATATTGATTATAAGGGTGTGGCGATAATCCTAAAAATTAATTGAGTGTGCTTAGTTGCTAGGAAACTACAGGACTTTACCCAGAGGTCGTAATTCTGGAAGGTGTATCTCGTGGCCATCAAATGAGATTGTAATTGTTTTTAGTATTCAAAAGGAAATTCGTATAGGATCTACGCAGGAATGGATGTAAGGTAACTCTGAACCAGTACAAAAATCCTTATGTGTTTTTTCATTTTACTTTACAGCATTTTTTTGAATTCTAATTTTGTATTTGTTTCCATAAGTTTTGATAACATCTATTTAAGTATAAAATTGATAAAAAGTTTAAAAAGTTTCATATGACAAAATGGAAACGTATGAACTGCATGAGTACGCATGTTACATGGGATTTGATGAGTAAACACTCAATGGTCAAACACTACGAATAAAATAAATAAAAGGATATTGTATAGTCGATATTCTGAACATACGACTGGAAACCCGTAGATCCTTAAGGCATTGTCTACAAAGTTAGTGGATTGGTATTCTGAAGACAATTCAAAAGGATACGTTATTGCATCGATAATATCCGTAATTCAAAAACTTCAACTATTTCTAATGTTTTGCTAGTCAAAAACTTAAAACATAACCTATTAAGTACTAATAAATTATATGATAAAGGATACAAAGTCAAAACTGAAAAGACAAATGTTAAATTAAAGATAATAATTCAAATGTTATCTTTAAAGGAATTGAAAAGCAAAATATTAATATCAAAAGGATAAAAATATCAAACGATAACCTATGTCTTTTGGTCGATATAAGAGACCCTTGAATTTGGCATAAAAGGTTTGTCCATTTAAATTGCAAACTTTTATGCAGAAATTCGAAACACAGTCTTGTTAGAAAACTTCCAAAAACAATCTTTGTAGTAGATAATTTATGTAATTCATGTCAAATAGGAAAACTTCGACAAAGTTCATTTAAAACAAAAGGTATGATTTCAACTTCTCAACGTCTTGAAGTACTTCATCTTTGCCTTTTTTATCCCTTGCAAGTTCAATCTATAAATCATGGTATATATAAATCTATAGAAGTCTATGATTATTCTAGATTTACATGGACAACTTTTTTAAAGTGTAAAAGTGACGATTTTGGTCAAATTAAAATCACTGACAAAAGAATTCAAAATCAACTTTGTATAGAAATATAACCTATATGAAGTGATAATCGTGGAAAAATCAAAAAAGAAAACGTGGAAAAAATTATAACAAGAAAGGTATAATTCATAGTTTTTCATTTTCAAAAACTCCACAGCAAAGTGGAATTATAGAAAGTAAAAATCGAGCATTTAGGAGTATTATGGAACTATGTCAAATGATAGTAATTTACCAAGAAATTTTTGGGCTGAAGCAGTTGCCACAACATGTTATAATTTAAAAAGAATTTTAATTAGACCATTAACTAATAAATCTTCTATGAATTACATTAGAATAAAAAAGCCTAAAATACATTATTTCAAGGTTTTGGGATTAAATTCATAATTTTAAATATCAATGATAACATAGATAAATTTAATGTTGAATCTAATGAAGGATTTGTTGTTTTATATTCAAACGGAATTAAAGGGTATAGAGTATTTAACATTAGAACTTGTACCTTTAAAAAAGATTACATGTTCCATTCACGAAAATTTTAAAGTAATAAATAGTAGTATTGATATGAAAGAAAATACCATAAATGAACCTTCAAATAACGAAATTAATAACAATCAAAATAATGATAATTTAAAAGCATCATAATAAAAGAAAAATAATTCTAGAAGACCATCCTATAGTGAACATATTAGGAAATATAGAATCGGCAGTAAGGACAAGAAATCAACTAAATAAAATTAGTAATGTTGCCTTCATTCCAATTACTAGATCTAAAAATACAACGGAAGCTTCGACTGATGGTTTCTTACTATGCATGAGGAACTGAATCAATTTAACGAAAATAGTGTTTGGGAAATAATCCCAAGGCTGGAGGATAAATGTATTGAAAAAAATTGAAAATGGATACGCTTTTATTATTTCATAAAAAGAAATACAAAGCTAGGTTAGTGACCTAACCAGCAAAGGCTAAAGCAACTACATGGAAAAACCAAAAAAAAAATACACAACCGAATAAAGAAAATGCATAAAAATAGTGAGGACCCATGATGAGGTCACTATTGCATATAGCTAAGGTAAGTCGTTCCTTCAATCTTGCACGCAACAGCTCAATCCCGCGGAGCATAACTTCCACTTTGAATTTCTTCAATAAAGTAATCAATCAACAGCTTGACGACGCCCTATAAAAGGTGTAATACATCACACCACATTATCAACCAATTTTCATATTTCTAACTTGTAATAACCCGTATTTTTGGAAACAATTTAAAATCTATTTTTAGTTGATTTTAATAGAAATCAAAATATTTTATACAATTTATTTTGAGACTAAACGACTTAAAATTTATTTTGATTGAAGTAAGAACGTAAAAATTTAAAATTTAATTAAAACGAGCTTGAAATGGCACGGTTGTTTGAAAATTCGATTTTTAATTTCAAATGAATGCACAAAATTCAAAATAATTCGGATTTCAGTAAAACTAGAAACGTTACAATCTGTTTAACAATATCTTTCTAACGAATGTGAAAAATGTAGGTTTTACTTTTTAAATTGTAAGTTATGCCAAGATTAAAATTTAAAATAGTCGCTATGGAATTTATATGTATTTTAATAATATATAGCCCTTTAAATTAGCCATTTTGCGAATGACATCCGTTTTCGACAAAACCACTTTTGTTGGATCCGGAACGTCAAATTATTGTCAGGTTTAAAATTTCAATTCATTTTGAATTAGTATGTGAGCATAGTAAATTAAAACGTGTTTTGTAAATTCAGTTGAGTTTAATAAGCTAATAAAAAGGCCGTTTTTCAAATGGCCTCCAAATTTGATGAACTTAATTTTGTTAGGACCGTATCATCAAAACATAGTTAGATTTCTATTTTCATAATTTTTGGAGTCAGTATGTGGCCCCGGCAAATTTAAACGTACGTTGAAATTTAATATTGATTTTTTTTTTAAATTAGGTTCTTTTATCGCTCAAAATATACGCAGGTACACATGTATTCACAAAAAATATATGCAAAACACACCACATCTTGCTCTCATATGCCTTCTAAACATCAGCAAAACAACTCGTTACAAGGCTATTCACATTAAAATAGAAATAATAATAAAAAACTAATATAACTGATACCCACAGGGGCTGCACTTCCAAGTTTTAGTGACCCACTATTCCCACGCTGTTGCTGCAGTTTGCAAAAATTCACCAAAATTCCATGTCCAACTTATTTTTGAAGCTAGTGCGTGATAATGTAGCAGTAGAACATGAAACTTCTCAGTTCTAGCGAACTAGAAACATCACTCCAGGAACAGGAAGCCATTAGTATGTACTGCTACCATCTTGTAAATTCAACTATATGCACACTTATATTATTCTTCAACAGCCTACTCTACGAATGAGCACGACGTACACATATATAACCCAAACAACAGTATGAGAATTAGGGTTTTGAACATATACCCCTACATCTCATCTATTCTTAAGTGACATTTACAGAGCTCCTCGTTCTTCTCTTCGGCGGAGCCGTGGTTGTTTGGGTCCTCTTGTGTTTTTGAATATAAGCGGGGTTATCACTTACCATGGATGAAAAATCAATGCTCCATGGTGGCTCAGGAACCTCAACTATGCAGGCAGCAAGTGTATCTGTAAATTGCTGAGATGTATCTCCGAAATATTCATCATCGGAACTAGTGTGAATGTCTTCAGCAATAACTATATCATATTCAAATCTTCTTTGCTATACATCTAACACTCTGAAGTCCTATGTAACTGAATCTTGCACCGCTGTAGTTGAATGAGAACATTCTGTGTCATCTCCTCTTCTATCGATAGGCAGGCGAACTTATTTGATGTTTGCACACTAACTGGTTCTTTCCCTTTGCGCAACTTCTTATTGACATGAGTAGGGGCCACATATACTTCTCCAACCTCCTTATTTTGCGCACATCGAACCTTATTTGGTATTACACCTACGACTGTTGCCATTGTGGGTTTTCCTACTTCACTGCCCTCTGGCTGTCCTGCCACAAGATGTAGTCCTTTATCTTTTTCTTGCCACATCAGCAGAACTGTACTATTACAATTTTGAGTGCAATGCCCAAAAGACTAGCAGTTTCTACATGGTTAAGGTTTATATTCACACGAAATTTCAATATTGATTTCATTACCATCATAGTTTTTACCATGCACTGAAGTAGGGTAAGAAAACCCGTACTCAATCTGTAACGACCCGCATTCTATGCATCGAAAGATCATAGGATATTTATTTATTTCACATACGAAGTCTTATGGTCATGTAACTTTGGGAGACAACTAGTGGGGTCATTTCCCATGTTCATGATTTTTGTCGATTTTTAAATGATCGTTTTGCCCCTAGTTGTCCTTGTTTTGACCATAACTTTTGACTAGAAAGGAATTTTGACCTGAAACCACTTCCATTTGCTCCGGATAATGGTTTACAATTTCGTAGAGTGGTCACATTAGCCAAACGGACTTACCGTTTGGGAGATATGGCTGAAACAAGTTTCAGATGGTGAAAAATAGCTTAATTGGGCTTAACCGGGTGATTAACAGGTAGGCCCAATGGGCGATTTTGGGATTTGGAGTATTTAAGGGCTGTTAGGGTTAGGGATTTCGGTTTTTCTCATTTCCCAACGGCCATATACATCTTAGAAAACCCTAAAAATGGCCTCCAACATCTAGAATCGTCCCTAATCATTTACTAATCAAGTTTTGGCTTAAACTACATCAAATCAAGGAGAAATAGCATCAGATCAGATTTAGAGCTACTGTTAGACATCAATATTCATGCCAAACAGAGATTCATTTCAGATTTGGTATTTTATTTGTGGCTAAGGTGAGTGATTTGCATAGTTTTGCACTAATTATGGTTAATTAAGGGTAATTAGTGAAGATTAACGAAATTAGACATGATGAAATTATGGAAAAATATTAATAAATTCGAAAATAATGTTTTAGACCTCTATTAGAAATTTGGTTTGATTTGGTTAAGTTTTGCTAATTATATCATTAGTTTTGCTTAAACATGCTTAAGGGAAATTATGGGATTTTGGGTATGTTTGATCCATTTTACATGCTATGATTGTTGTTTTGCTATTTGTGGATGATTATACACGTTTCTATGACTGTATGGTATGCTTTTTGATTGCATAGAAGTGTTAGATTGGTCGAAAACGTCGTCGAATGGCGTAAAACAGCCGCTGGAAAAGTTGAGGAAAATGTGCAGGGCTTCGGATCGGATCAGGATAAGAGGCTCGGATCGGATGGTGGACTGGGCAGAGAAACCGATCCGGATCTGAACTTCGCACTAAAGGAGACTTGGCGAGAAGGAATGCCATTTGCTCAGAGTTGGAGTTGGACAGGGGATCGGATCGGAGAGGCCAAAAAGGGGATCGGATCGGGTGAATGGGGAAGAATGGGATCGGATCGGGATACCTAGAAGGGAGAAACCACCAAACCGAATAGAGGATGGACACTATACTTCCGAACCGAACCAAGCAAGTGTGAGTGGACCGAACCGAGGAGGGATGGATCACTGATCAAGGCATGGACTAGGACCACCGAACCGAACCGGGTTGGGAGCACCGAACCGAACCCGATGCATACTTTTACTTCATCGCGATGACTTCTTCTGAAGACCAACTCCAATTCGACCAAGACCCGAGATGCAAAGGAAGTCCAAATAGGAAGTAAAACTCAGGATCCAGTTGGGAACCAACGAGTTAACTTCATGAGTTGGGCTTTGCTGCGGGACGTGTGCAAAGGGGTTGTCGATGTCTGTAACTTTGGATCACTATGTGTAAGGAGTACGTGAACAGATTCAGGGCCATAGTGGCCTAGGTACGACTAAAGAGCTATAGATCAATGAAGTGGGGTCATTTGTAAAGGTTTGGTCATGACTCCATGTGGTAAGCTTGGTGGTAGCAGTAGTTGTACAAGTCGAACTCCGTCACTACTCCGATGGGTCTAGTGATTGACAGTGGTGGACATTTGAAGTTCCATTTGACAGTGGTAGAGTTTGCATATAATAATAATTACCAATCCAGTATTGGTATGGCTCCATTTGAAGCTTTGTACGGTAGACCGTGCAACTCGCCATCATGTTGGGTAGAAACTGGGGAGAAGTTTGTGCTTGGACCCGATGTGATAATAGAAACTTCAGCTAAGATTAAGATTATCAAACAGCGAATGAAGGCTGCCCAAGATAGGCAGAAGAGTTATGCTGATAGGAGGACAAGAGAATTAAAGTTCTCCATTGGCGACTTGGTTTTTATCAAGATTTCTCCATTGAAGAGCATGATACGATTTGGCAGGAGAGGCAAGTTAGCACCAAGATTAGTTGGCCCATTACCAGTTCTTGAGCAAATTGGGAATTTGGCATACAAAGTTGAATTACCAGAGAAGATGGCAGGAGTTCACAACGTATTTCATGTTTCCAGTTAAGGAAGTTCGTGCACGACCTAGATGTGACTATTTACCTGATCAGTTGGATGATATCGAAGTTGAACCCGAGGCGGTTGGGAACCGCAGGCCCATGCGTATTGTTGGGAACGATACAAAGCAGCTTCGAAGGAAGGCGGTGAAATTAGTCGAAGTTTAGTGGGACGAGAATGAGAATGACTGTACTTGGGAGACAGTGGAGAGCATTAGGAAGACGTATCCAGAACTCTTCGCCTGGTAAGATTTTAACTTCGATTTAGTCTTTCCACATGCTAGGATAGGCTTGTTTTGTTTGTCTTGCATGATTGATTATTGTATATGGTTGGTAGGCATGCGGGGTCCTTTGTATGTTTTGGGTTAAGGAATTTCTGGGACGAAATTTCTTTAAGGGGAAGGGGGTGGAGAGTGTAACGACCCGCATACTACGCATCGAAAGATCATAGGATATTTATTTCTTTCACATACGAAGTCGTATGGTCATGTAACTTTGGGAGCCGACTAGTGGGGTCATTTCCCATGTTCATGATTTTTGACGATTTTTAAATGACCGTTTTGCCCCTAGCTGATCTTGATTTGACCATAACTTTTGACTAGAAAGGAATTTTGACCTGAAACCACTTCCATTGGCTCCGGATGATGGCTTAAAATTCCGTAGAGTGGTCACATTAGCCAAACGGACTTACCGTTTGGGAGATATGGCTGAAACAAGTTTCAGATGGTGAAAAACAACTTAATTGGGCTTAGCCGGGTGATTAACAGGTAGGTCCAAAGGGGGATTTCGGGATTTGGAGTATTTAAGGGCTGTTAGGGTTAGGGATTTCAGTTTTTCTCATTTCCCAGCCGCCATATACATCTTAGAAAACCTTAACAATGGCCTTCAACATCTAGAATCATCCCTAATCACTTCTTAATCAAGTTTTGGCTTAAACTACATCAAATCAAGGAGAAATAGCACCAGATCAGAGTTAGAGCTGTTGTTAGACATCAGTGTTCACGCCAAACAGAGATTCATTTCAGATTTGGTATTTTATTTGTGGCCAAGGTGAGTGATTTGCATAGTTTTGCACTAATTATGGTTAATTAAGGGTAATTAGTGAAGATTAACGAAATTAGACATGATAAAAATTTGGAAAAATATTTATAAATTCGAAAATAATGTTTTAGACCTCTGTTAGAAATTTGGTTTGATTTGGTTAAGTTTTGCAAATCATATCATTAGTTTTACTTAAACATGCTTAAGGGAAATTATTGGATTTTGGGTATGTTTGATCCATTTTACATGCTATGATTGTTGTTTTGCTGTTTGTGGATGATTATACATGTTGCTATGACTGTATGGTATGCTTTGTGATTGTCTAGAAGTGTAAGATTGGTCGAAAACGCCGTCAAATGGCGTAAAACCGCCGCTGGAAAAGTTGCAGGAAAATGTGCATGGTTTCGGATCGGATCAGGATAAGAGGCTCGGATCGGATGGTGGACTGGGCAGAGAAATCGATCCGGATCGGAACTTCGCACTAAAGGAGACTTGGCGAGAAGGAAGGCCATTTGCTTAGAGTTGGAGTTGGACAGGGGATCGGATCGGAGAGACCAAAAAGGGGATAGGATCGGGCGAATGGAGAAGGATGGGATCAGATCGGGATACCTAGAAGGGAGCAACAACCGAACCGAATAGAGGATGGGCACTGTACTTCCGAACTGAACCAAGCAAGTGTGAGTGGACCGAACCGAGGAGGGATGGAGAACTGATCAAGGCATGGACTAGGACCACCGAACCGAACCGGGTTGGGAGCACCGAACCGAACCCGATGCATACTTTTACTTCATCGCGATGACTTCTTCTGAAGGCCAACTCCAATTCGACCAAAACCCGAGATGCAAAGGAAGTCCAAATAGGAAGTAAAACTCAGGATCCAGTTAGGAACCAATGAGTTAACTTCATGAGTTGGGCTTTGCTGCGGGACGTGTGCTAAGGGGTTGTCGATGTATGTAACTTTGGATCACTATGTGTAGGGAGTACGTGAACGGATTCAGGGCCATAGTGGCCTAGGTACGATTAAAGAGCTATAGACCAATGAAGTGTAAAGGTTTGGTCATGACTCCATGTGGTGACCTTGGTGGTAGCAGTAGTTGTACAAATCGAACTCCATCACTGCTCTAATGGGTCTAGTGATTGACAGTGGTGGACATTGTACGCTTTACGCGCTGTGTGAGAGATGTGAGGATGATTGCTATGGTTGATTTGTTTGCCATCATTATAGCATGCACACCCCCACCCCCGTTATCTTTACACCGTCTGTTCAGTGGCACCTTAGAGTATTGTACGGTATGTAGTGCTAACTCTTTGGTTGCAGGTCCAGGTTCAGGTATGGTTTAGTATACTTGTTATTGTTCTGTTTAGCTGCTTATCGCTCATACCAGACTTTTTGTCTAACCCAGAGTTTTATGTCTCTTATTATTACTCTGGGTGCTCTCACGAGCAGACTAGAGACAGGTTAGCCAGGTATGCACGAGTAGCTGGTCCGGAGACGAGCAGGAAGCTTCCACGTATGATACATATAGATATTCTCCCTGTGTTGTTCAAGATCACTGCTTGGGCATTAGTAGTGCATCTTCTACTTTAGCTTTCTTTTGCTTTAGAGACAGTTTAAAGTTGTAATAATGATGTTGGATCATAAGCTGTATTTGGATTTCCGCTGCTATGTTGGTTTAGTTTTCAGCTTATGCACTGTCTCGCCTGTTTTATGTCAAGATTATATTATTATTATATTTTTTTCCATGCGCTGTGAGACATTCTGCAGGTTTTCAATTAGTTCATTCTCTTCTTTCCTTTCTTTGGCGACCGTTCCGTGCTAGTCGGGCGTGTGTACAACGCACTTTCGTAGGAAATGTCGGCTGGTGCAGGGCGGGCCGTCACACAATCTCAACTAAAACTCTTGCAAAATTCAGTGTAGTCTCATTTATAGTAGTGGAATCCATCCTTATTGGTTTACCCAGGAGACTTGCTATCCTACTAATTGCATCGTTGTTCCATAAATCGAGCGGTAAATCGTTCAGTCTAATCCAAATTGGGATAGAAGTGAAATAATCATGAGTGAGTATCATCCCTGGACGCCATTGTTTAATTATGATTATCCGCAAATTAAAAGTATGTGGCCCATATTGAATTATCCTTAAACATTCCTCATACTTCTCAAATCGAATAATTATAAATCCAGATTGCTTGTAATAAACATCGAACTTACCAGTCAGTTGCCACTTCTTCTCGACGAAAGTACATAATTGGGTATATATGGGTCTACTTCCGATGACGTAATCGACTAATGAATTATCCCATTTCTCTTCTGCGATTTTTTTGTTCGATTCAGGAATTTGGAAGAAGTTATGGTTCTCCCTCGATTCGTACGACATGAAATTCAAATCACAGGTGAACACTTATTGGTTGTTTTTGATGCCACGCACCGCATCAACCCACGAACGCTGTAACACCCCATGTCCATTAATGTCACTCACTAAGGGAATGCATTAACTTTCATGGAGTATTATAAGAGTACAGAACAGAGTATCACAAGACAGATATATAAAATGGTACTTAAGATAATTCAAAATTTATTCATTGTAGCGGAAAAGAAAAACATGTCTGGTTACAACATCAAAACCGTATACTAAAGACAAGTACACAAATATCCATCTTGTACAAAATTATTATCAGAGTACATAAAAGTAAAACCATAATCCCACTCCAAATAGCCTAATGGAAAAGAGATAAAGCTGAGCATTACTTTCAACACTTCCAAGCATTTCAAGAAGAAAGGAATCCAAGTCAAGCTTCATTAATCCCACCCTGAGGACCTTGGGGGAGAGAGAAAGAAAAAAGGCGAAACAAAAAGGGGTCAAACATAAGTCTGGCGAGTCTAGTGACTTTAACAATATAATCAGTAAAGTAACAGGATAAGATCATAAACTGGATATAAGAGATGATTGCAACATAAGCAGATATGACAAGGTAAACAAGGTAAGTAAGATTGAACATCTACAGCGCTCCTGGCAACTATAAGATATGCTCTGCACCGTACCATATACTAGTTACATACTAAAAGATGATCCCTCTCTACTAATCATAATAATGGTAGCTTCATGTACTGCTAGCTACTCTCGTAGGTGCCCACTTGCTCCTACCACCACTAGTTGTACCCACTACCCTCCCCATTCGATCGGTTCCTTAACCTCGTAGATACATGTGATGGTCCCACAATAGGGTGTATCACTCCCTAAAGTAGCAATCCCGACACTACTGAAATGCACAACTTATACTACACGATGCAACAGCGTCTTACCTTCCAGCCCGGACCCACGCACGCACATGACTCCGTTGGACCTGCAATGCCATCGCTAACTCTTTATTGACCTCTTACAATCAACCCTAGTAAGCGTGTCCCTGTCCTTGACCTAGTTCGAGCACATATAGATACTAAAATGGGTTACTGGTTGAAAAGGGTCCACCCACTTGACACAAGCTTCCCTACTAAGCTTGGTCCCCACTAGGAATTCCCACTTAACCCCTCTGTATCCCCATGTCTAATCACATACGGTTAAGTGCTTTTATTATGTTTCACATGCTACCCATGTTACCCACTTAACCCTTTATTATCGCCATGTCTAATCACATGACTTATCCTGGTTAAGTGTTCATTAGTTCATTATAACTATAATCTTGCAAGACCTCCCACATTAGATTACCGTTTTGTAGTTGCAGGATTGGCCTGGCGGTTCTGGGCAGGCTTATACTGCAGTCTGAATCTAACCTCGTGTCTTTGCACTATTACGCATCTGGTTTCTGTTTTTGACCTCTCATATTAGATTACCAAATTGCGGTTGCTGGATATGCCGGGCGGTTCCGGGCAGGCTTATACCACAATCTGAATCTAACCTCATGTCTTAGGCGTTCATTATCACTTTCTTGGTTCAAGTCCCAATTTCAAATCTTTGGATTACAATTTATTCCAATTATCCATAATTTCCAATCTAAATTATGTTTATAATCTCATGTGCCAAATTATGCCCAAACCCATTTTCATAGTTATTAACATTTTATGCCAAATCTCATGTATACAATTCATACTCAATTATGCCCAAACCATTTTTTCATATTCATCAACAATTTATGCCAGGTCAGGCCGCCGTCAGCTCCAATTCGTAGGCCTAAATCATTCGAAACATCTCCTCCCCTTTTGCAAAATCCACATAATAATTCAAGAAATTTTTCGAGTGAAAATTGTAGAGAAATCCAAGAGCTTCAAATTCGTGCTAATATGATCAGAAATGGTGAAGTGTAGCGCTCAAATTTTGAGTTGAAAGTGGCGTCGTTCGCACGACGTTTCTGGTGCCTAGGGAGCTCCAAGTTCATCATGACGGCGGTTGGACGGAAGCGAGACGAGCGGCTACGAGGTGGTACCATCCAATCCTGGTTCTGCGCCTTAATCTACGTGTAGCGGTGGAGAGAGGAAATTGATGGAGTGGGTTACGGGTTCCAGGAGTAAATGATGAAGATGATTTAGTTAATTAAGTTATTTAATTTTATTAATTATCCTAATTAATGTATTAAATACTATATCTTTTTCAAACGAGATTGAATCAGACGATTTCAGTTGCGTTGCGCTCGTATCAGTGAGCACTACAACATGGAACTGACCAGAACGGAAATAGAGCAAGTTGAATTTTAAGCTAAATTAAACACTCGTTTAATTTAGTTTAAAAATAAAATCATCCATTAAAGACTTACGGAGTGGAAACCAATGTGAGAACTCTCTCACTCTAATTATTTGTACAATTATTTATTTTATATCTGAATATATATTGTTTGCCTGTGATTGAAATATTTGTTTGGTGATTGATGAATGTTTACAGTTTTAATAATATTATTATTAAACTGTTTATATTTATTGGTTTGATGGCTGAAAATACGGGTCTGGGGATGATAATTAATTCACATCTTCCTTGGAGGTAATAGTATGTTAACTGATTGATTGACAGACTGTTATAAGCATTATTTAATTATTTAATGCCTAACAGTTGTATATTACACTATGGATGTGAATTGAATGCTTAATAGTTGTTTTCACCATTTTTGAATACATGCGATGTATGTAATCCATATAAATAAAATTATATGGTAATTGATTAAGTCTGATTCCAATTTAGAAATAATAAATATTTTAAAATAATATTCAGTGAAGAATCAAAATATGATTTTGAAGTCCGATTTTGGATAGAAACGAAAATATTGAAATATGTGAAGCCAAGTTAAGTATATATACGCTATTTTAACTCAAACGGAATTTTCTGTCGATTAATCATTTTATAATGAATATCGAAAAGATTTGATTTCAAAATCTAATATTTTGAAAATATTTTCATTTTAATATTATAATGATATGGAATATTCAATTTGATTAAAAATTGAAACGGAAGTTGGAATCGTTTTTAAAACAAATTTATAAACATTTTATAAAATATGCTTTGAATGGAAATTGATGAAATTTATTATATATATTTAAATGGTCTGAATAGAACGTATCGCACAGCGACCATTCGCGAATTTCGACCATTGACTTTGAATGGACGTAACGGGAGATCGGACCGTCGGATTCTCCTAAAACCGAACCATTGAGTTCATATCGAAAAGAGCTTTCGAATGATAATAAGAGATTTGAAATCTAATGGTTAGATTTTAAAATATGTCCAAATCAGTTTTGGGAAAAGTTGCTGTAAATGTAGTTCGATGACCTATATGGAAATCGATTGAACTGACCATATTAAGATTATTTAAAATGTGGATAAATTTTATTAAATCATATTAAATGATTTAAAAAAGATTTTGGAATAAATATTCCAAATTTTGGGAAGATAAAAGATATTTATCTGAATGAACTAGTTAAAGACTAGAATAAAGAACTGAAAAGAATTATGAATGGTATTAATCTAACCACAATTTTCAATATAAAAATTGGATTGGGTTTGAATGGAAATATTCTTTGAAATAATTTGATATTGGATTCCATGATTATACGGAGATTGTTGAGGAATTTGGAAGTTATAATATCGTTATTCCCAAAACGATATCTGTTGGTTTTAGAATTTGATATCGAATATAAGCTAATATGATTTATATTCAGAGCCTTGTATTTAATATCAAATTAGATTTTGGATTTGTCATGAATGGTGTCTTCAGTAACACAGTTCTTAAACCTAGTTGAGAATAGAATAAACCTTTAATTAAGATTTAGAGAAGTTTACCAATTAATTAATTTAATTGGAATTTAAATGGAAGTTGATTTTGGGTTTATTGTGAACAATGTTTTAAATAAAATCCGTTCTTTAACTTTAACACCCTGTAATTCTAAGAACATTAAAATGATAAATTAAAGAATACTTAATTAAATATTTGGAATTAAGTAAAATGGACTGCGCCATTGCGTTCGTCTCGGAATTCTGCTTAAGATAGACTCCGAGTTTGCGTAAAATAGTCATCGTGTGAAGAAGATATTAAGGTTTGAAGTTTACATACATATAAGCCATTTATATATAAATAAAACTATTCCAGAAATCAAAAATCAAAGACAGGAAAAATAAGGGGGAAATTGGCCTGTTAGGGGTCGAACACTATCCTAAGGGTGTCGATCCATGGGTCGACACCAACACAGGGGTGTCGACACCCATGTCGACCCCCCTCCCCCCGAGACCCGGGAAGATTCCTGATCTCACCTGGACATAATTCTGAGCTAGATTCATTGGCCTTAGGCTATAAATAGGATCTCATTATCATTGTTTCTATTCACCAAAAACAATGGGGACAACGAGGTGCTTCCCCAACTTAGTTTGATCTACCATGTTCATCTTCAACAACAAGTCATACGTATTCGAAGATATGTGCTACAACATCTGCAATCAAATTATCTGTTCTTTAGATCCAATCATAGTGAGTTCATGTTGCTTTTAGATATAAACACCTAAAATGTAATCTTGACATGTTTATAAGTTTGGATCTAAGCCTGTGCATGTTAGAATTTTGAATCGCAACAGATCTTCCATTACTTGCATATCTAATTTACTGTTTTGATCTCGTATGTTTGTTCACGATATCCTTATCCTGTTAGTTTGCCTAATCATGTCACTATATGCATATTATGTTAGTTCACCTAATCATGTCATTGTATGCTTATTCTGTTAGTATGACCAGTTCTATATCTTATGCCAAATTTATTTACTATGCCTATCCTTGTTCTCTTCTCTTCCTCTTTCCCTTTTTGTTTTTATAAGCAGGCTACCTTCGAGCCTAGGCCTATCGCTGAAATACGTGAACGCATGAATTTGGGAACGAGTAGGAATGATTAATTTTGGGAATATTTCATATTGTAAACAAGATTGGGGAATTTGGGCATGATTTATACCATGAGACAAAACTTGAGATTTAGGGGCATAATCTATATCTTGATCTAAACCTTAATCTGGGGCATAACTTGGATCGTAGACTAGACGGGGATTTGGGGAATAATAAACATGATAATTGGTTACTAATGAAAATGCCAAGATTTACAGTAATTAGAAACTGTAACCGCACTTAGACAAGAGGTTAGATTACACTTATGATAGAAGCCTGCCCGGAACCTCCTGGCATATCCGGCGTCCACAAATGATAAATCTAATGTGAGGGGTCTAAGTGCATAAACACGTAACGTGCTAAGACATGAGGTTATGTCCGACTTTTGGAAGAAGTCTGCCCAGACCCAACCGGCATATCCAGCATCCACAAGTGATAGACTTAATGTGGAAGGTCTAGCGCATTATAACCATAAATGAATGATTGGCGATGAACTTGTAATACTTAACCTGTTTGAATCCATAAGGATTACATGAACCTGTTAACTTGAGTAGGGGTTAAGTAAACTTGTTTGAATCAGTGGGAAGGTCAAGAAAATGTTGTGGTGTGGGTAATATTTATGTATATAGGCCCACAAACTTAACCTGTGGGGTTATGCAATTTTGTTAAACTAGTAGGCATAACCTGTTGAAATCCTAGTAGTGGGGATGCAAGCTTAGAGGGAAGCTTGTATCATCTGGTCTGTGGGATCCATTTCAGTCAGTAACCCATCTTGGTAGCAAATGGGGAACCCCGAACTAGGTCGGGGTCTGGGCACGCTTACTAAGCTGATTATAAGAGGTCACATGAGGGTCTGTGTGGGCGGTGCATTCTGACGGGTTCATGTGCGTCAATGGGTCCAGTCCAGGGAGGTTAAGATGTCATGACATCTGTAGATATGGTTTGTGCACATCTTGTAAACAAATGGTTGCCACTTTCGAAAGTGATACATCCTACTAAGGGGCCAACGCAGGATATCTACGAGTTAGGGAGTCGATCGATTGGGGTAGTAATTCGGGTACATCTAGTCTTGCTTATTTAGGAGTCCGTTATTATCATTGGGGGTAACACCCGTCAGTTCTGTTGGGCTACCAGTTATTGTATGGGGTAAAACCTCTCACTAGAAGTACACCTAACTATACCATCTTGTACTTGTTGGGATCATCTTGTTCTTGTGATACTAGTATTAGTGCAGAGAGAGAGATAAAAGTATTAGAGAAGCTGTTCTGTTTTTCCTATTTACCTTATTATACCTTCCTTATGACATTGTTATCTCTCTCCAACTTATATGACTGTCATGATGCTTTTACTTATTTATGTGCTAAAAGTAACTGGACTCGCCAGACTTTATGTTTTACCCATTTTGTTTCTTCTTCTTTCTCTTTCATTCCCCCCTCCCCAGATTCTCTGGTGGGAATACTCAAGCTTGATCGGGATTCTCCTTTTTTGCTTGGAGCTGCTTAGATGTACTTCTTGATTTCGTATCTTCTCTTCTATGGCTATATTTTGGGGATTATGCTCTTTTTATATCATTGTACTATGATGATGATTTTCGTACAAGGCAAAAGTTTTATGTTTTCAGTATTCCAGGCTTATTACGTAATTGGGTTTGAACCGCGAAGCTTTTCTATTTAATAAAGTTTCAATTCCACTATTATTTTATATTTGTCTTGTAATGTTTCTGTTACTATTTACCTATAATGCTTCACGAAACTTAATGCATTCTGATAAAGAGTGACAGTAATGGACATGGGGTGTCACATTTTGTATCAGAGCTAAAGGCTACCTGATCGGATAAAAGATTTTCTAAAAAGGTTTTGAAAGAAAGCATTTTCAAAACAAAAGTCTTTTTTGAGAAACATATTCCCCAAAGCCATATGAAATATCTTTCGATTCTTTGTTTGAATCCCTTTTTCCTTTTATTTTCAGCATGTTTGGGGAACCTAATGTTCCAGAGGGCATATAGATATCGGCTTGGTATCGTAGGTATCTAGAGGCTACGACACCTGCCGAAGACCAAGCAGAAGCCCTTCCCCCACCTGCAGCCGTTGTTCCTCCTCCTCCTTTATGTGCCGATAATTTCTCTAAGATATGCAAAGATTTCTGTGCTATGGGTGGGAAGCCATTCCGAGGAATGAGACTTTCGTGGAGGCTAGGAATTGGCTTAAAGAGACGGAGGACTTGTTTGGAATTTTTGAAGTTGACTATTGTAGGAAGATTCAGTTAGTCGTTTGGCAGCTGAAAGATGAGGCTTCATTCTGGTGGGAAGTGACGCAAGCAGGGCGTCTAGTGGAGATTTGGGATGATTTCCGACCAAGATTCGAAATGAAGTTTCTTTCTCAAGCCGAGCAAAGTATGCATATGGAAAGGTTTTCTGCGCTTCAACAAGGAGGCATGTTTGTTAGGGAGTATGTTAATAAGTTTAATCAGTTAGCGATGTTTGGTTTGGAACTAGTAGATACCCTGCACAAGAAAGCTTTGAGGTTTGCTAGAGGATTGAATGAACCCCTCCATAGGTTGGCTATGTCTCATATTCCGATGTGAGCAACGTTTGAGAAACTCATTGATATGGCACTAATGCATGAGGAAGATAAAGGTGAAAAGAAAGATGATATGTTTGAGGAAACAAAAAACAAGAAAGTGTGGCCCAAGGAAGAATAACAGCAACAAATGAAGGGCAGTAAGAATGGCAAAGCTCGAGATAAGAGGAAATGTCATCATTGCGGACGCGAGGGTCATGTGACAAAGGATTGCAAGAAAAGAAAGAACGTTTGTTTTCATTGTGGAGAGGTTTGACATCTTGTTAAGGATTTCCCGAAGAAGCAAGGACAGGGTCAAAGGGCAGGGTCTTTTGGAGGGCAGGTGCATGCTCTCGTGGAGGTAGGAAAGTTTCCATTGAAGGTTTGATTTCTCTTTCCAATCATCCAGTTAGAACCCTTTTTGTTTCTAGCGCTTCACATTCTTTTATATCTAATTCTATGGTTGAGTCTTTGCACCTTAGTACTAATATGGTTTTTGACCTGTTGTCCCACACCCCATTGGGGGTATGGCTCATCTGTCTATGATTTGCCGGGGTTTGAGAATATATGTGTTAGGCGTCGAGTTTGAATGCAACGCATACGTGCTTGGTTTCATGGGCTATGGTTTGATTCCAGGTATGGATTGTCTAGCCATGTATGGTGCCATTTTGGATTGCGAGAGGACCCTTGAGATTTCTTGTGACCCTAAAGGGTCTGTCATGCTTAGTTTCCTAGGGTCACTTGATGCATCTATCGATGATCTATGATCTGTACCAGTAGTCTGTGAGTATCCTGATGCCTTTGAGGAGGTTTGAGGCTTACCTCCGAGGCACGAGATTGATTTCTGTATATATTTGATGGACAATGCAAAGCCAGTTGCATTGCCTGTGCGCTATATGGCTCCAAGAGAAAGGAGGGAGCTCAGCAATCAAGTGGGGGAGCTACTTGAGAAAGGGTTTATTAGGTGAAGCATATCTGAATGGGGTGCTCCGGTGGTATTCGCCCATAAGGCGGATGGTTCGCTTCGCTTATGTATGGACTATAGAGAGTTGAATAAACTCACTAAGAAGAATAAGCACCCACTTCCGAGGATAACTGATATGTTTGACCAGCTTGTTGATACATCTGTTTTCTCTCAGTTAGACTTGGCCATAGGGTTTCATCAGTTGAGGGTAGCCGATGATAGTATAGACAAGACTGCTTTTAGAACTCTAGATGGTTTCTTCGAGTGGCTCGTCATGCCTTTTGGGTTGACAAATGCACCCGTCAATTTTGTTGATCTGATGAATAGGGTGTTTCGGGAGTTCCTAATTAGGTTCCTTGTGGTCTTTGTCGATGACATCTTGATTTTCTCGAAGAGCGAGGAAGAGCATGCTCGACATTTAAGGAGGTTTTGAAAACTCTCCATGCGCACTAGCTTAAGGAAAAATTCTCCGAATGTCATTTTTGGAGAAAAGAAGTGAGATTTCCAAGGCATGCGGTCTCTAAAGATGGGATAGCAGTAGAGACCGTGAAGGTAGTTGAAGTTTAAGATTGGCAGATCCTAAAGAATGCAATGGTGGTAAGGAGTTTTTTTGGTTTAGCGGGTTATTATAGGAAGTTCATTAAGGACTTCGCAAAGATATCATTCCCACTCACCAGACCGACGAAGAAGAATCTGACGTTTTCTTGGAGTATAGACTATGACAATGCTTTACAGCGATTGAAGAGAGCTCTGACAACAGTCCCAATCTTGACTTTGCCTGATGGGTACAAGGTTTTCACAATATACACTGATGCATGCGGTACGTGGCTCGGTGCGGTTCTAATGCAAGAATGAAGGGTAGTATGTTATGGAGGTAGACAACTAAGAGTTTATGAGAAGAACTACCCTACCCATGACTTAGAGTTAGCTGCCATAGTATTCGCGCTTAAGACTTGGCGCCATTATCTACTTGGAGAGAAGTTCAATTTGTACATCGACCATAAATCTCTCTAGTACTCTCGCAGAAGGATCTTAATTTAAGTCAACAAAGATAGATGGAGTTCCTAGCGTCCTATGATTTTGAGATTGCTTATACCTCTGGCAAGGATAATGTGGTGGCAGATGCATTGAGTAGGAAGAGGATGACCTTGAGTCCTCTGTTTGTGGAGAGGAAAAGCTTGGAGTTCATATCGAATTTTTATTTTAGACCCTCTACCGAGTTTACACCTGGTTTATTGGCATCATTAGAGGTGTGACTACTCTGTTGGACCAGATAGGGACTTCACAGCGAAAGGACCCATAGCTAGCAGATATCTTGGATAGGCTCAGTAGAGGGGAGACTTCTAGTCATCTCAGTAGATAATCCATGAACGATAGAGGGTGGTTGCAATGAGATGGAAGGCTTTGTGTTCCCTGAGTTGGGAGTCTATTGAAGATAGTCCTTGAGAAAGCCCATCATTCTAGGATGACTATTCATCCAGGTCGTGATAAGATGTAAAGAGATATGAAGAGGGTTTTCTTTCGGACTGGGATGAAGAATGATGTGGCGGAGTTTGTTTCTCGATGTTTGATTTGTCAGCAAGTCAAGTTTGAGCAAAGTAATCTCGGTAGTTTACTTCATCCTTTTGAAGTCCCAAGTGGAAATGGGAGAGCATCTCTATGGATTTCATTGATGGTTTTCCTAGCTCAAGGAAAGGCAACACCGGTGTTTGGGTTGTAGTTGGCAGGCTTACTAAGAGCGCTCACTTCATCTCTGTTAAGAGTAAGAGGACAGCAGCATAGCTGGCAACAATTTTTCTTCATGAGATAGTCCGTCTATATGGAATACCTTTCAGCATCATGAGTGATCGTGATCCCACATTCACTAGTGAGTTTTGGAGGAGCTTGCAAGAAGCGTTAGATACACAGTTGTGTTTGAGCACTGCTTATCACCCTCAGACCGATGGACAGACGGAAAGGGTGAATAGAGTCCTTGAGGATCTTTTAAGACTGTGTATCCTAGAATTCATAGGGACTTGGGAAGAACATCTTGCTTTAGTAGAGTTCGCCTACAACAATAGTTACTGGCTAGTATTGGCATGGGACCCTTCGAAGCATTGTACGAACAACCCTATAAATCACCGACTTGTTGGTGAGAATCTATAGAAAGGCTTCTACTTGGACCTGAAATGGTTAGGGAAACTTTAGAAAAGATTGATCTTATCTGCAGGTGGATGAAGACAGCTTAGGACAGGCAGAAGTCCCACACAGATAGGAGAAGGACTAATATTGAGTTTGAGGTGGGGAACATGGTTTTCATCAAGGTATCACCTTTGAGGAATGTAGTTCGTTTTGGATCTATAGGGAAATTCGTACCAGGGTTTGTAGAGTCATTTCCCATAGCAGAAAGGATTAGCAAAATGGCCTACAGAGTAAAGATACCAGAGAGACTATCTGGCGTTCATGATGTTTTCCATGTTTCTCATTTAAGGAAGTGCTTGCATGATACCGCAGAAGTAGTTGAGCCAATTATTCTTGAGGAAGTAGAGGCGGAATGGGAGGCGACAGTTAGACGAGTTTGTACCCGTATTCTTGGATCAGAGGTTAAGAAGCTATGAAACCGAGAGGTCAAGTTGATGAAAGTTCAGTGGGGAGATGACTAAGAGGATGCAACTTGAGAAAGTGAAGACCAGACTCACGCTTCTTACCCTTTTCTCTTCAAGGGTATTTCTTAACTTGTTTTCCCAAAGCTTTTATTCATGCTTGTTCTATTGTTTAAGTATACCCTATCAATTGAATCTTCGACCTTTAAGTAGGAAACCCATGGATGTAAACATGTGTATGAGACATGTTATGTTTGATGGATGCAAGTGGATGGATGTGTTTGCTAGTGGTTGCTCGTGGATTCATATACACACACATTAGGCATTAGAACGGCTCAATTACTCTCATATTGCATATGGATGTGTGTGCATTTTTCTTCTTTTATGGATGAAAATAGGCGAATCATCATATGGATGCTGCATTTGGATGGATGATTGTGCACACGTATAGAGCTTACATGTTATAGTAGGATTATTTGCATACATATTGAATTCATGGCACTAACATACTTTGCATTAAGGAGGTCAACTGAATCAGTAGACCGCCTGATCTTCCGCACTGGTACAGGGAAATATACACACACTTTTTCATATGTTCATATAAGCATTAGGAATCTTTTAAGGACAAAGGATGGTTGTGATTAGTGGATAAGTAGATGGATGATGGATGTTAGGATATACATTCTTCTTAACTTAGAGATTTCGAGGATGAAATCCTTTAAGTAGGTGAGAATGTAACAACCTGTAATTCTAATAACATTAAAATGATAAATTAAAGAATACTTAATTAAAGATTTTGAATTAATTAAAAGGGACTGCGCCATTGCATTTGTCTTGGAATTCTTCTTAAGATAGACTCCGAGTTTGCGTAAAACGGACATCGTATGAAGAAGATATTAAGGTTTGGAGTTTATATACATATAAGCCATTTATATATAAATGAAACTATTCCATAAATCAAAAATCAGAGGCGGGAAAATCAAGGGGGAAATTGGCGCGTTAGGGGTCGATAACCACCCTAAGGGTGTCGACCCATGGGTCGACACCAAGACCCCTCTCCTCCGAGATCTGGATAGATTCCTGCTCTTCACCAGGACACAGTTCTGAGCTAGATTCATTGACTTTAGGCTATAAATAGGACATCATTCTCATTGTTTTTATTCACCAAAAACAATGGAGACAACGAGATGCTGCCCCAACTTAGTTTGATCAAGCCTATTCTTCTTCAACAACAAGTCATACGTATTCAGAGACCTGTGCTACAACATCTGCAATCAAATTCTTTATTCTTTAGATCCAATCACAGTGAGTTTATGTTGCTTTTAGATATAAACACCTAAAATGTAATCTTGACATGTTTATAAGTTTGGATCTAAGCCTATGCATGTTAGAAATATGAATCCAACAGGTCTGCCATTAATTGTATATCTAATTTACTGTTTAGATCTCATATGTCTGTTCATGATATCCCTATCCTGTTAGTTTGCCTAATCATGTCACTATATGCCTATTATGTTATTTCGCCTAATCATTTTAATGTATGCCTATTCAGTTAGTATGACCAGTTTTATCGTCTTATGCCAGTTTTATTTACTATGCCTATCATTGTTCTCTTCTCTCCCTCTTTCCCTTTCTGGTTTTATAGCTAGGCTACCTTCGAGACTAGGCCTATCGCTGAAATACGCGAACACACGAATTTGGGAATGATTAATTTGGGGCATAATTCATATTATAAACATGATTGGGAATTTGGGCATAATATATTCCTTGAGCCAAAATTTGAGATTTGGGGGCATAATCTATATCTTGATCTAAACCTTAAACTGAGGCATAACTTTATCATAGATCGGACGGGGATTTGGGTAATAATAATCATGATAATTGGTTACTAATGAAAATGCCAAGATTTACAGTAATTAGAAACTGTAACCGCACTTAGACACGAGGTTAGATTGCACTTGTGGTAGAAGCATGCTCGAAACCGCCTGGCATATCCAGCGTCTACAGGTGGTAAATCTAATGTGAGGGGTCTAAGTGCATAAACAAGTAACGTGCTAAGACACGAGGTTAAGTCCGACTTGTGGAAGAAGTCAGCCCGGACCCAACCGACATATCCAGCATCCACAAGTGGTAGACTTAATGTGGGAGGTCTAGCACATTATAACCATAAATGAATGAATGGTGATGAACTTGTAATACTTAACCTGTTTGAATCCATAAGGATTACATGAACCTGTTAACTTAAGTAGGGGTTAAGTAAACTTGTTTGAATCAGTGTGAGGGTTAAGAAAATTTTGTGGCAGTGGGTAATATTTATATATATAGGCACACAAACTTAACTTGTGGGGTTATGTAATCTTGTTAAACTAGTAGGCATAACCTGTTGAAATCCTAGTAGTGGGGATGCAAGCCTAGGGGGAAGCTTGTATCATCTGGTATGTAGGACCCATTTCAGTCAGTAACCCATCTAGGTATCAAACGGGGAACCCCGAACTAGGTCGGGGTCTGGGCACGATTACTGAGCTGATTATGAGAGATCACTTGAGGGGCAGTATGGGCGGCACATTCCGATGGGGTCATGTGCATGAATGGGTCCGGTCTAGGGAGGTTAAGACGCCGTGAAATCTATAGATTTGGTTTGTGCACATCTTGTAAACAAAGAATTGCCACTTTAGGAAGTGATACATTCTAATATGGGGCCAACACAGGGTATCTACGAGTTAGGGAGCCGATCGATTGGGGTAATAATTTGTGGACATCTTGTCTTGCTTGTTCAGGAGCCCGTTATTATTGTTGGGGGTAACACCCGTCAGTTCTGTTGGGCTACCAGTTATTGTATGGTGGTAAACCTCTCATTAGAAGTACACCTAAGTCTACCATCTTGTACTTGTTGGGATCATCTTGTTCTTGTGATGCTTGTATTGGTGCGGAGAGAGAGAGTGAGAGAAGTGTTAGAGAAGCGTAATGTATGTTCTATTCTGTTTATCCTGTTTACCTTGTTATACCTGCCTTATGACACTGTTATCTCTCTCCTCCAACTTATATGCCTATCATGATGCTTTTACTTATTTATATACTAAAAGTAGCTGGACTTGCCAGACTTTATGTCTGACCCATTTTGTTTTCTCTTCTTTCTCTTCCATTCCTCCCTCCCCCCAAGGTTCTCAGGGTGGGAATACTCAAGCCTAATCAGGATTTTTCTTTTCAGCTTGGAGCTGCTTAGATGTACTGCTTGATTTCGTATCTTCTCTTCTATGTCTATATTTTGGGGATTATGCTCTTTTTATATCATTGTACTCTAATGATGATTTTTGCACAAGACAGAAGTTTTAAGTTTTCAATATTCCATATTTATTTTGTAATTGGGTTTGAACCATGAAGCTTTTCTATTTAATAAAGTTTTAACTCCGCAGTTATTTTATGTCTGTCTTGTAATGTTTCTGTTACTGTTTACCTATAATGCCTCACGACACTTAATGCATTATGATAAAGAATGACATTAACGGACATGGGGTGTCACATTAACCCAATTAACAATGAAGTTATGATTTGGAATTTATAATCTTTTAATCAAGATTAAGAGAATTTTTTTGAAGTAAAGTTTTCCAATTTAAATGCATTAAATTGAAACTGAGTGGAATTCGATTTAGTGATAATCGAGATGAGCTTTTGTGAAGGAAGAATGTTAGAATTTATGGAATTTAAAAGGCTTTACCATTATTCCATTTATATTAATAGTCTGATATGGAAATTTATTTCTATTATACATTGATCTGTTTTCCATGATGATTCCATAGTTAATGGAAGTTGATTTGGGTTTATTGTGAACTGTGTTTTAAATAACATTAGTTCATTAGCCCAGTTAAAGACATGATTTATTTCCTAAGTTGAATAATCGTTAAATAATGATTTTTGAGATTAAACTAAAATGGAGTTTTGATAAATCTTAATTAGATTGGACTGTGAATGAGGTAATTGAATTTACTGAATTCAAGAAATGATCGAGAATGGAGTACCACCATTTTACTCCAAGCGATTGTTAAATCTTTAATTAGATTTGAAACGTGAAATGGTAATTAATTTTATGATAACACAGTAGGTGTTAGTTATGGAGTACTACCGGTTTTGCTCCTTGGGATGAATAGATCGGGATTGGAAAAATAAAATAAATGATTACTTCGGTAAGGCTCGATAATCCCGACTAGTTTAATAAACCTTAATTTGGTTTAAGATTGTTAAAAGATAATACAAAGTCTTTTGCAATGGTTTTCAAAGAAAAATTTAAACAAGAGGTTTAAATGAATTAAATTTTTGATAAGATTTGTGGGTATAATTCCCAATGTAATGAATATTTGAATAAAAGAATATTCTGGACTGGAATGAGGCGTATGATGTGTTATTATAGCACTTGATTATAAGATACGCGAGTTATTCGGAAAGACCGGGTTTAACCCATTCTGAATAATTGATACGACGACTAAAAGTCAAAGATTTGAAGACGGTGGTTGAAGACCCAACTTGGTTCATGGATGAAAACCCAACTTTTAATACGCGATTTTACGGTTTTAGTTGTAAACTTATATAGCGACATAATATAATGGTATTTATGCCACCTATGATTGATACATTTATATTTGAAGTTGATTTCTGCATGTAAAATGATAATAAAAGATAAATTTCGTGTATCAAGAATGTTTGGCCATCATAGGGAAAACTCTACCCTCTGGTTTGTGTTTGCATTGTGTGATGGGACCTGAGTCTTATAACGGCTTAATTTTTCCTTTTTAGCATTGCATTGTTTGTTTATGGTATTCTTGCGAGAAAACCCATTTCGTGTTATACGGCATGGTCCCTTGATTTATCCAATTTTAAAATAAAGTTAATAACTGTTTTAGTTCTCACACCTGTTACATGACTGACTCGGAGTTTATTGTTTCTACCTAAACACTGGGTCCCATATTTTCCACATGGGCAACTAGTTGTTTGGTTTGCAGATATTTCTTTTCAGAGGATCCTAGATTACGGCTGGAGCTATATTCAGAATGCTTTGTATACATGTATTTCTTTCAGTTGTGGTAGTTGATGTTTTCCGCTGCACGTTATATTTATGTATATTTTTTTTTGGTGTTTTGTAATTTAAATCTCTGATATTTTCTGTTGTATATTATTTATTCGAACTCCGGTATCTTATACTCTGATGTAAAATGTTTAATAACAATGAAATGTTCTATTGTTCATTTTCGGATGCATCATGTTCTCATGCAATCTGCTCTTTTCCATCTTTTCGGAGATTGGGGGATTTCTGATCATAACAAGTGGTATCAGAGCTTACAAAGCTCGATAAACAAGACATCAAAGAAAGGATTAGTAACATCCTATAAGAATAACTCGTTAGAGATAGGGTTAGTAATACCCTAGAATGATTTTGAAGAGTGTTATTTATTAAAAACGAATTTAGTTTTGAAAATTATATCTTATTATACGTATTTGAGTAGTTTATTTGATATTGATTTTGGACTATCGAGTATAAGAGGATTTGGAATATACGACTGATCCACGTGTATACGAAGTCTCAAATATGCTGGGTAGATATAGAATCACACTCTAGTCGCCTGGAGATGATTTTGGTGATTGATATATCATCATCGGTATCTACGTTTGAGTTTCAAAAGTGGGATATCTATATGATTCCAATTTACTTGTGTGAGAACCAAAAACTTAATTAGAATTTATTGTTTGGGATTTAGCATTGAAAATATGATTTTTGAGTATATAAAAGTTATATATTTGAAAAGCTAGTCAACTAATTGATTGCAAGTTGTGATGGATGATTATTTGTTTACCTAATAAAAATATTGGAATAATAAAACCAATATAAGAATGAATGATAAATAAAGCCAAATTAAATTTAATATAGAACTGAATTTAAATTTAATTCGAATTGGATGTATATGTACATGTATATGTTAAGCAGGTTCTGGATTTACAGTTGAGTAGAGAATTAAGTTGCTTGCCCAGCAAACAAGTGCAACTTAACGAGTTGGTTGCGCAATTTTATTTATTATAAACTACTGTGAGTGATTTGGATGCGCTATGATTGTTGTTCAGTGTGAAATTAAAACATACGCCATAGGATAGTAATAAATAAATTATGGATCTCACCGCATAACATACTACATAAGACAGCATATCATATCATAATCCATATAAGCATTTGGTGCTTATATGATGAGGTTTGGGCTACCAAACGAGCGAGATGCTTGTATGGCGAAGACTGAACTACAGGTTGAACTGAAGACTGATTATGGACTTAATAACATATAAAGGAAAATTACAGGATTTAATAACAAACCCTACACTGGTCTTGAGATGACAAAAATATACACGTCTCTCTTGTTTTAGATACAACACATGGATTATGACTAATTCCCATCACTGGGTCAAGGGATGATTTTTTATACATTTCCCATGAGCATAGATAACTCACATTTGATTTGTATGCGATATACTGATTATTAGGTGCCTAATACGATCCAATAATTTTTTTTTAGACCCTCCCCGTTTTAGAGTGTTAGCCAAATTTTAGAGAAATTTAGAAGTTCTTAGAAACTGAAAAGTTGAAGAATGAATGCCAGAATGAAAGCTGAGTTGGTTAGTTAAAATTTTTTAACTCTGTTCTTTATCGAGGACGAAAAAGTTTTGAGTGGGGGAGGTTGTAACAACCCGTATTTTTGGAACCAATTTAAAATTTATTTTTAATTGATTTTAGTAGAAATTAAATATTTTATACAATTTATTTTGAGAATATACGACTTAAAATTTATTTTAATTGAAAGAAGAATGTACAAATTTGAAAATTAGTTAAAAAGAGCTTGAAATTGTGTGGTAGTTTGCAAACTCGGTTTTTAATTTCAAATGAATGTACATAATTCAAAATTAATCGGATATCAGCAAAACCAGAAACATTAGATTTTTTAATAATATCTTTCTAACGAATGTGAAAATTTTAGATTTCACTTTATAAATTGTAAGTTATACCCAGATTAAAATTTAAAATAGTCGCTACGGAATATATATATTTTAGTAATATATAGCGCATAAAAATAGCCATTTTGCAAATGACCTCCGTTTTTGACAAAACCACTTTTGTTGGATTAAGAATGTCAAATTATTGTCAGGTTTAAAATTCCAAGTCATTTGAAATTAGTACGTGAGCGTGTAAATTTAAACGCATTTTGTAAATTCAGTTGAATTTAATAAGCTAATAAAAATGCCATTTTTCAAACGGCCTCCAAATTCGACGAAATTAATTTTGTTAGGACCGTATCATCAAAACATAGCTGGAGTTCAATTTTCATAATTTTTGTAGTCAGTATGTGGCCCCGACAAATTAAAATGTACGTTGAAATTTAATATTGAACGTTATATTAATTTATATTTTAATTTTGACATAAACTGATCGAAAAAGTCGATTGGCTTACGAAACATATCCCATTGTGTCGAGAATAGTGTTATTTGGTAAGGAACGATAGTTGTTGGGTTTGATTTGGAGTTCATCGATAAACAAGTTATTCATGAATTAAATAATAATAAAATAGCGGTATAAATAACCCTAGAAAACCCTAAACCTAATTCTCCAACCCAGGCTGCCGATAGCTCCAATTCGATGGCCTAAATCGTTCGAAACTTCTCCTCCCCTTTTTGCAAAATCCACTCAAATTCAAGAAACTTTTTGAATGAAAATTGTAGAGAAATCCGAGAGATCGAACCCATAATAACATGATCGGAAATGGTGAAGTGTAGCGCTCGAATTTCAAGCTGAAATTGGCATCGTTCGCACGCCGTTTCTGGCGCCTAGGGAGCTCTAAGTTCATCTTGACAACGATTGGATGGAGGCGAGATGAGCGACTATGAGGTGGCACCATCCGATCCTGGTCCGGCGCCTTGATCTGCATGCACCGGCGGAGAAAGGAAATCAATGGAGTGGGTTACGGATTCCAGAAGTAAACGATGAAGATGGTTTAGTTAATTAAGTTATTTAATTTTATTAATTATCCTAATTAATGTAATTAATGTATTAAATACTATATCTTTTTCTTACGAGATCGAAATCCGATGATTTCAGTTGTGTTGCGCTCATATCAGCGAGCACTACAACATGGAACTGACCAGAACGGAAATGAAACAAGTTGAATTTTAAGCTAAATTAAACATTCATTTAATTTAGTTTAAAAATAAAATCATCCATTAAAGACTGACGGAGTGGAAACCAATGTGAGAACTCTCTCACTCAAATTATTTGTAGAGTTATTTATTTTAATAGCTGAATATATATTATTTGCCTGTGATTGAAATATTTGTTTGGTGATTGGTGGATGTTTACATTTTTAATACTATTATTATTAAACTATTTTTTTACATATATATATACACACATCAGTTCGATGGTTGAAAACCCACACGGGCTTGAGGATGATAATTAATTCACATCTTCCTTGGATTTCATTGTATGTCAACAGGTTGATTGACAACTATTATAAGCATTATTTAATGCTCATACAGTTGTAAATTACACTCTGGATGTGAATTGAATGTTTAATAGTTGTTTATCACTATTTTTGAATACATGTGATGTATGGAACCCATATAAATAAAATTATATGGTAATTGATTGAGTCTGACTCCAATTCAGAAATAACGAATATTTTAAAATAATATTCAGTGAAGAATCAAAATATGATTTTGATGTCCGATTTTGGATGGACACGAAAATATTGAAATATGTGAAGCTGAGTTAAGTAAATATACGCCATTTTAACTTGAATGGAATTTTCTATCGATTTTATTCATTTTATAATGAATAATGAAAAGATTTGATTTCAAAATTTGGTATTTTGAAAATATTATCATTTTAATATTATAATAATATGGAATATTCAATTTTGATTAAAAATTGAAATGGAAGTTGGAATCGTTTTTGAAACGAATTTATAAACGTTTATAAAATATGTTTTTGAATGGAAATCGACGAAATATACTATATATTAAAATGGCCTGAATAGAACGTATCGCGCAAAGACCATTCGCGAATTTCAACCATTGACTTTGAATGGACATAATGGGATATTTGACCGTCAGATTCTCCTAAAACCGGAATCGTTGGGTTCGTATCGAAAAGAGCTTTCAAATGATAATAAGAGATTTGAAATCTAACCGTTAGATTTTAAAATATGTCCAAATCAGTTTTGGAAAAAATGTTGTAAAAGCAGTTCGATGACCGTATATGGAAATCGATTGAAATGACCATATTAAAATTATTAATAATATGGATAAATTGCGTTAAATCATATTAAATGATTTAAAAAGATTTTGGATTAAATATTCCAAGTTTGGGAAGATAAAAAATATTTATCTGAATGAACTAGTTAACAAGTAGAATAAAGAACTGACAGGAATTGTGAATGGTTTTAATCTAACCAGAATTTTTCAATATAAAAATTGGATTGGGTTTCAATGGAAATAATCTTTAGAATATTTTGATACTGGATTCTATGATTATACAGATACTGTCGAGGAATTCAAAAGATATAGATATCGTTATTCCCAAAACGATATCGGTTGGTTTTAGAATATGATACTGAATATAAGCCGTATGATTTCTATTCAGAGCCTCGTATTTAATATCAAATTAGATTTTGGGTTTGTCATGAATGGTGTCTTCAATATACTGTTCTTAAACCCAATTGAGAATAGAATAAATCTTTTAATTAAGATTTAGAGAAGTTTACCAATTAATTAATTTAATTGGAATTGAAATGAAAGTTGATTTTGGGTTTATCTCGAACAATGTTTCAAATAACATTCGTCCTTAAACCCAATTAACAATGAAGTTATGATTTGGAATTTATAATCTTTTAATTAATATTAATGAATTTTTTCCAAAGTAAAGTTTTCAATTTAAATACATTAAATTGGAACTGAGTGGAATTCGATTTAGTGATAATCGAGATGGACTTCCGTGAAGGAAGACCATTACTATTTATGGAATTTAAAAGGCTTTGTTATTATTCCATTTATATTATTAGTCTGATACAGAAATTTATATCGATTATATATTGATCTGTTTTCCGTGAAGATTCCATAGTTAATGGATGTTGATTCGTGTTTATTGTGAACTGTGTTTTAAATAACATTAGTTCTTTAACCCAGTTAAAGACAGGATTTATTTCCTAAGTTGAATAATCATTAAATAATGATTTTTGAGATTAAAAATAAAATGGATTTTTAATAAATCTTTAATTAGATTGGAATTAGAATGAGGTAATTGAATTTACTGATTCAAGAAATGATCGAGAATGGATTGCCACCAGTTTTACTCCATGCGGTAGTTAAATCTTTTATTTGATTTGAAACATGAAATGGTAATTAATTTTACTGATAACACAGTAGGTGTCAGATATGGAGTACTATTAGTTTTTCTCCCTGGGATGAATAGGCTGGGAATGAACAAATAAAATAAATGATTACTTCGGTAATGCTCGATAATCCTGACTAGTTTGATAAACCTTAATATGGTTTAAGGTTGTTAACAGATAGTACAAAATCTTTTGCAATTGTTTTCAAAAAAGGTTTACACAAGAGATTTAAATGAATTAAATCTTTGATAAGATTTGTGGATATAATTCCTAATGTAATGAGTATTTGAATAAAAGAATATACTGGATTGGAATGAGGCATTGCATTTTGATTATAAGATACACGAGTTATTCGGAAAAACCGGGTTTAACCCATTCTGAATAACTGATATGACGACTAAAAGTCGAAGATTTGAAGACGTGGTTGAAGACCGGAGGTCTTCACATCGTTTGGATGATTATTGATGTCTTGATTGGGTTGTACACCCAAAAACGAGGTAATAAGTGGTGATCATCCAGACTTACTTGGAGATCGACCGGATATGCGAGGGCCTCTCTCCTGTATTGGACATATGGTATGAGGAATAAGGTGCCACCGGTTTCATTCAGACCCAGAACGGACTTGTAAATGGATTGTGTCTGACATTGTATTATGTGTTGTATCAGTTGATCTCTGCTAAATATATATCTGTTTGGTGGCGGAGAATTTATTCTCTTGCTTAACACCCTTCTCTGAGACGTATGAGCTTAGAGGTTATATATTGGTAGAAATCAATGGTATGGTACGGATTGACAATGTGGCATGCTGAGATGCATGGATCAAAGTTTTTTTTGAAAAGCAGGGCTTTGTGGAAGATGATCAAAGCACAACTTTAAGTCGCACAACTTTGTATAGCGTTAATTCGCGAGCTTCACACACCGGTATGAACCAAAAATGGATGGGGAACGTATGGAAATGGACATACGTTAGTTTCTAGCTATAGGTGATGTCACGTTATGGAGCTGAGACATTTACTAATATGGGTGTTGGATATTATTTGATGGAAGGCGAGGTACCTTGGATTTGATATCAGGACCGACTAAAAGGTCCTAGATGGTCGACGTGACTGACCATTTTAGAGGTTCGATAGAACCAGCTAATGTATAGTTTATCGTATAACTAATCTGCGACGGCTGACCGACAATGCGGCTAACCTAGGGCCCACCAGAGTCTGAGTCTTAAGGCATTTCTAGTGTGTCTCGAATCGGTAAGGATGATTGCTTGACTTGGTTCATAGATGGAAACCCAACTTCCAATACACGATTTTACGGTTTTAGTTGTAAACATATATAGCGACATAATATAATGGTATTTATGCCGCCTATGATTGATACATTTATATTTGAAGTTGATTTCTTCATGTATAATGATAATAAAAGATAAATTTCGCGTATCAAGCATGTTTGGCCATTATAGGGAAAACTCTATCCTCTGGTTTGTGTTTGCATTGTGTGATGGGACCTGAGTCTTATAACGGCTTAATTTTTCCTTTTTAGCATTGCGTTGTTTGTTTATGGTATTCTTGCGAGAAAATCCGTTTCGTGTTATATGGCGTGGTCCCTTGATTTATCCAACTTTAAAATAAAGTTAATAACTATTTTAATTCTCACACTAGTCCCATGACTGACTCAGAGTTTATTATTTCTACCTAAACACTGGGTGCCCATATTTTCCACGCGAGCAGCTAGTAGTTTGGTTTTGTAGATATTTCTTTTCACAGGATCCTGGATTACGGCTAGAGCTATATTCGGAATGCTTTGTATCCGTGTATTTCTTTCAGCGGTGGTAGTTGATATTTTCCGCTGCACGTTATATTTATGTATATATATTTCCGCTGTTTTGTAATTTAAGTCTTTGATATTTTCCGTTGTATATTATTTATTCGAACTCTGGTTTCTTGTACTCCGACGTAAATTGTTGTAATAGCAATGAAATGTTCTATTGTTTATGTTCTAATCCGGCGTATTCTCACGCAATCTGCTCTTTTCCGTCTCTTCGGAGATCGAGAGATTTCGGATTGTAACATAACTCCTGCTTCTAAAACACATAAACTGGACATGGATTGAAAGTCAGTTGTTGAAATACACGAGACGCATGTGTTGAAACTGCTTTATTCCTCTTTAGCATCAGTATATATTTCAAATAAAAAAACTAGTAGCAAGAAAGAAACAGTTCATAACCCATCAAGTAATCAAATGAAAACTTTGGTACAACCTCCATAATATAATAACATTGTCCATAATAGTATCAGAAATCGTTCTTAAACATGGTTTCCTCTCTTAAATGAGGATCAATTTGTATAAGAAGTAAATCGTTGGTCGACATGAAGTTCGATAAGAAAACTAAAATCGCCACTAAATAAAAACAGACCTAAAAGATAGAAAGTTAAAAATAGATGGGCTAATGACCAAGTTAATCACCAAATCTAATACTTTGAAATCAATAATAGTTTTTACCAGTTGTAATCATGAGAAAGCAACGTCCTCGCATATCTGAACCTTTGAATGGATCGGTTGGATAAATTGATAGTTTCCAGAATAAGATTGTGTAAATTAAAACCCATTTCGCTAGAAAAATCAATTCTTTATGGATAGATGCATAATTGGAACTAAATGGGTATATAAAAATAAAATGAAAGAATAAGGAGAGGTGTAAGAAATAAAGCATGATTAGCGGCATATCAAGAAGAAGAATAGATTCTCATGAAAATTTTGCACCCACAAAGGTTTTAAGAAGCTTACTTATTTTCGCAAACTATAACATTTTCAGACTATGTCAAATGGGTGTTAAAAGTGCATTTTTATATGGTTTCGTAAAAGAAGGTGTATATGTAGAACAACTCCCACAATTTGAAGATGAAAAATTACCTAACCATTTATGTAAATTAAAAAAAAAACCTCTATATCGTTTAAAGAAGACTCATTAAGCTTGGAATGATAAACTTAAATCTTATTTTTTTTTGAAAATGATAAACTTAAATCTTATTTATTATTATTTTATTTTGAAATAGTTAAAGCAAATAGTACATTATTAGCCAAGAACAGTTGCTACCCAATCGGTAGGTAAGTACCATACCACAGAACCACACTCTCTTGGCATTAGAAGTAGTAATTTGATCAAATGGGTTAACAGTCCTATCAAATTTGTCAACGTATAGTAAGGAATTCTGGCTATGGATGTAAATGTTCAGGATTTCTGACCAGAAGACGACCCAACATTCTCGCTATACAAAAATGTTTTACCTTGACATTTTGAGCACGCATTTTGCTGAGTTGCTAGTGAAGGATGTGTGTTTCCTCTTGGAGGTTTTCTTACTATGTGATGGTCTATCGAACGATTTTGGATTCACCAAACTACTTCATGGAGTGGGGGATTGGCGGTGATGATGTAACATAGAGTAATAGTGATTATGTTGATCTATAGTAGGATACCTCCTCTCCTAATGCACAAACGGAGATCGTGATGGATCGTCCTGTCTCACTATTGACCTAGGCCAAATGACCCCTTATGGGATAAGGAGTACACCAACAGGACCTTTTGTTAGGGCTTCCCCAAGATCTCTACACAATTAGATTTAATAGAGGGAAGAAGTAAACAATGACAAACGAATTCCTCCAAACAAACCTTTATTAATCCATAAATTAATCACAAAGAAAGACCTAAAATTGAGAAGATATCTCAATCCTTAAAAACAATAACAATTTTTCCTCCTTTTTAGTACAAATAAATCTATCTCTAAGGAGATGTTTATATAGGGAAATAGAAATACTAGGTCAATACCCTAATTGTGCCCTAAAATATCTCAAAAATAAATTCTCTACAAAACTTAGTCAAAGTAAATCTTTCCATAAAACTGACCTCGGTGGTTATATGCTGTACAAACCCTCGAGATGAAATATGTGATAACTCAAACATCTGACATAAAAAGGGTCAGACGTCTAAGCTGAAGCTCTGGTGCCCTCTTGATATGATGCACAGTCTTTCTTCTTCAACACATATGATTGAATATCACAAATCATAACACTCATCCTTGACATGAAATCACTCCAACACTCAACAATCTTAAAAAAAAATTCACAAACCAAAAATCCACCTACAAATGATGCATATTCCACATGAGATGCACCACTCAAAAATAATCTCAAAATTGTTTGTAATACCACAATGGCCTCCATGTAGGCTTTGTGGCTTTGCATTACTGGCTCCACTTTGATTTAGATGAACTTGCCTCTCCTAATCCAGTTTGAGAACTCATAACATGCTCCACCGTTTTTCCAAGCAATTCATATATGTTATCATTTCCTCGTTTTATGCGTTGAAGCTCCTTATTACCTCTCCAAACCCTTGTGACTCCACCTCTAGTCGAAAGATTACAGCCTGTTTGTTCTAACTGTCCCATTGAAGCAAGATTCTTCCTAATTTCTGGGATGTACCTTACTTCTGTTAGCTTCACCACCTTTCCATCGTTCATCTTTAATTGAACCGAACCTATGCCTTTAACATGCAAATCTCAACGATTGGCAGATTTCATTTTAGTTGTTTGTTCTTCATAATCAATAAATGCTTCCTTTTGATGGCATACATGGAAACAAGCTCCTAAATCAAGTAACCAATCTTTGCTTTCGCCATCATTAACACATAAGACATTGCCTTCAAGCTCTTCGCCAAAATTACCTCGTTATTGTTATTATTTTGTTCATCCGACTCTTCTTCCAATGCCTTCATCTTCTCTCATTATCCCTTTTAAGCTTATGATAAAATATCAGTTGATGACTGGGTTAAACACCGTAAAAACAAATGTATTCCTTTTTCATATCTGGTCTATTCGATTGTCTTTCCGTATTCCGTTGATTAGCCCTCCTTGAAATAAAAGCTTTTTCAATTGAAGTTCCACTTTTTGTTTCCTCCTTATGTTTTCATTCCAAAAGGCTCGTCCTCCTCATCTCTTCATTAAGCAAGCTACTAACTACATACCCTATTGAAACAACGCCATCCGAATTTGAGTTATTCAATGCAACCACAAGTATTTCCCAACTCTTGATTATGAACTCATTATCAATAAAGCTTGTGTTTCATCATCCACCATGAAATTCACGGTTACCAGTTTATTCACAATTTTCTGGAAACCATTAAGATGTTCACCAATTGATCCACCTTTCTTAAGTTTCAGATTTACCAATCTTCTTATAAGAAGAGCCTTGTTTGTTGTACAGTTCTTTGCATAAACTCCTTCCAATTTCTTCCATATTGCATAAGCTGATGTTTCATTAACAACAATATGAAACAATGAATTATCCAAAAAACATCGAATAGACGCAGCAGCCTTCTTATCCAAAGTCTTCCATTTTGCTTCGGATAAATTATTAGTTGTCTCTTCTTTATTTTCTAATGGTTGATGAAGATCATTAAGATAAAGAAATTATTCCATCTTCGCCTTCCATAATCCCCAATTTCTTCCATTAAGCTTTTTAATGATTATTTTATCTAAATTCAAACCCTCTTCAAAAAAATTGTGTAGAAGGCTCCGATACCAATTGTTAGGGTTTCCCATGGATCTCTACACAATTAAATTTTAAAAGATGGAATAAGAAAACCATGACAAACAAATTCCTTTAAACAAACCTTTATTAAGCCACAAATTGAGTACACAGAAAGACCTAAAATTGAGAAGATATTTCAATCCCTAAAAACAAAAACAAGTTTTTCCTCCTTTTCAGTACAAATAAATCTATCTCTAAGGAGATATTTATATAGGCAAATAAAAAGACTAAGTCAATGCCCTGATTGGGCCCTAAAATATCTTAAAAATAAATACTCCACAAAACTTGATCAAAATAAATCTTTCCATAAAACTCGGTCAACAGATCCATAAAACTCGCCTTAGACGTATGACCTCAGTGGTCAGATGTCCGTACAAGCCCTCGAGATGAAATCTCTGATAACTCAGACGTTGGACAGACGTCTGAGCTGAAGCTCTGCTGCCCCCTTGATCTGCTGCACAGTCTTCCTTCAACACATGATTGAATATCACAAATCATAACACTCCACCTTGATATGAAATCACTTCAGCACTCAAGATCTCAAAACAAATCCACAAACCAAAAATCCACCAACAAATGATGCATCTCCTATATGAGATGCACCACTCAAAAATAATCTCAAAATTGTTTGTAATACCACAGTGGCCTCTATGTACGCTTTGCGGCTTTACGTTGCTAGCTCCACCTTGATTTAGATGAACTTGCCTCTCCTAATCTAGTTTGAGAACCATAACATTCTCCACCATTTTTCCAAGCAATTTATATGTTTTTATCGTTTCCCCATTTTGCGCGTAGAAGCTCCTTATTATCCCTCCAAACCCTTGTGGTTCCACCTCTAGTCGAAAGATTGCATCCTTTTTATTCTAACTGTCCTATTGAAGCAATATTCTTCCTAATTTTTGGGATG
Organism: Allium sativum; assembly: GCA_030737875.1. Classification (NCBI taxonomy): domain Eukaryota; kingdom Viridiplantae; phylum Streptophyta; class Magnoliopsida; order Asparagales; family Amaryllidaceae; genus Allium; species Allium sativum. The sequence goes on along the minus strand of CM060915.1, from coordinate 461,466,651 downwards.
TACCTAACTCCTGTTAGCTTCACCACCTTTCTGTCATTCATCTTCAATCAAGCCAAACCTATACCTTTAACATGCAAATCTCGACCATCGCCAGATTCCACTTTAGCATTTGTTCTTCATAATCAATAAATGCTTCCTTTGATGGCATACATGGAAACAAGCTCCTAAATCAAGTATCAATCTTTGCTTTCGACTTCATTAACACATAAGACATTGCCTTCAATCGCCTCACCAAAATTCACCTCATTACCGTTGTTGTTTTGTTCATCCGACTCTTCTTCCAATGCCTTCTTCTTCTCCTTATCCCTTTTAAGCTAATGACAAAATTTCAGTTGATGACCGGGTTTGTCACAGAAAAAGAAAAATGTATTCCTTTTTCATATTTGGTTTATTTGATTCTCTTTCTGTATTTCATTGATTAGACCTCCTTGTAATAAAAGTTTTTTCAATTGAAGTTCCATTTTCGGTTTCCTCGTTATCTTTTCCTTCCATAAGGCACATCCTCTACATCTCTTCGTTAAGCAAGCTACTAAGCACAAACCTTATTGAAACAACGTCATTCGAATTTGAGTTATTCAATGCAACCACACTCGGGTAATGAACTCATCATCATTAAAGCTTGTGTTTCGTCATCCACCTTAAAAATTCACGGCAGCCAATTGATTCATAATTTCTTGAAAATCATTAAGATGCTCTCCAATTGATCTACCTTCCTTAAACTTCAGATTTATCAATCTTCTTATAAGAAGAGCCTTGTTTGTTGCGGAGTATTTGGCATAAACTCCTTCCAGTTTCTTCCATATTTCGTAAGCAGATGTTTCATTAGCAACAATACTAAACACTGAATTATCCAAAAAACATCGAATAGACGCAGCAACCGTTTTATCTAAAGTCTCCCATTTTGCTTCGGATAAATTACTAGGTTTCTCTCCTTCATTTTCTAATGGTTGATGAAAATCATTAAGATAAAGAAAATTTTCCATCTTCGCCTTCCATAATCCCCAGTTTCTTCCATTAAGCTTTTTAATGATTATTTTATCCATATTCGAACCCTCTTCAAAAAAATTGTGCAAAAGGCTTCGATACCAATTGTAAAAGTTTCCCAGGATCTCTACACAATTATATTTTAAAAGAGGAAAGAAGAAAATAATGACAAACGAATTCTTCCAAACAAACCTTTATTAATCCACAAATTGATTACAAAGTAAGACCTAAAATTGAGAAGATATCTCAATCCCTAAAAACAAAAACAAGCTTTTCCACCTTTTCAGTACAAATAAATTTATCTCTAACGAGATGGTTATATAGGCAAATAATATGACTAGATAAATACCCTAATAGGGCCCTAAAATATCTCAAAAATAAATTCTCCACAAAAGTTGATCGAAATAATTTTTCTATAAAATTTGACCAACAAATCCATTAAACTTACTCAGACGTATGATCTCGATGGTCCGTCGTCTGTACAAGTCCTCGAAATGAAATATCTGATAACTCAAAAGTCATATATAAAAAGGGGTCAAATGTCTGAGCTGAAGCTTTGGTGCCTCCCTGATCTGCTGCATAGTCTTCCTTCTTTGACAATTATGATTGTATATCACAAATCATAATACCATTGACTCTCTATCGATGACAGGCGCACCACTTTTAAGATTTTCAAACTCAAGTCTCGAGCTTCATTTGTTGTATAGAGGCATTCAAAGGTTGCTTTCGTTCTGTTGATAGAGAGCGATGATGACTTGGTTCCTTATGCATTGCATATTAATCGATATCTAGGTTAATGCTAATAACCTGACTTTGTTACATCCACGACCCATCTTCATGGCTGGGCATGAACATCCACAACCAAGGATTTGAGAACCACACTACCCTGAGTCTCGATGGTGTTTATGAGGTAATATGCACCGATAATAATAGGTTGGATAGGGATAAATTCAAACATCGAATGGGGTGGAGATCAAAAGTTGCATCATTCTCAGTTCATTTTCCTAATAGGGTAGATATCCCATATTTTTGAAGAATAGAGCACACTTTGCAAATTGCAATATGTCAGTTTTGATACCAATATAAGGATGATAATGTTGTAGGCCATTTTACCATTAGTTTCATGGTCGCTAGGGTTAAGGAGTTTTCTCACTATTTGGATTTGGCATGATGAAACATGAAAGGAGTGGAAAAAAAGGAAAATGAAGAAATGTGAGAGATTGTAGCAGAGGCCCTTCTTCTTTCACTAAAATAATAATTCAACAATCCTCGGAATTGTAGTAGACTAGTCCATTTGTGAAAGAAAAGATTACTTATTAACACTAGCCTTCAAAATACGATACAAAATAAGGAGAAGACAACCTGGTCTCACTAAATGACACAACGATGTAGAGTGGCTCATCCAAACTTATCTATATCCACTATGAAGGTTTGTTATTATCTTTCTCTCTTTCGATACGAAGAATAATAAGGAATTTCACGATTAAGACTAAAAAACCAAAAATCTTAAGAGTTCTAAGAAGATTTGCTTGTTGGAAAATATTGTTCTATCAAAATGTCACTTAATAGTAGAAGAGTTGCTCATTTTCAATAAATAAACTCCTTTTGAGCCATCTAGAAATGTTTTTAATAAAACAACCCGCAATGAGTTTAAACCTATTTCCTTTTGGAACCTTTCCTATGCAAGTACATGGAAGAACGGAAGTGTGGGGGTGGTTTCCTCGTTTCCGCTTCAGCCAATGTGTTACAATAACTTGGAAATGGAACAGTAACTCTAAAAAACCAAACTGCATGTCCTATGATACATCTAGTCTCACCTTTCTTTATTCGTAAATTATCTCTTAAATTACGAGAATTTTGTGTACGAGCCAAAATAAACTATCCAACCAATTAAATATGTTCACTAAAGTAATGAATGGCGCCTACGATTCAATCAAACTGCAATGAGGACAAATGAACGTTGCGCTTTCTATCATTAGTTGATCATTGACATACATTTTGAAACATTGGTCGTATCACTTAGTATTTATACTATACGTGCGGCCATAAGACCCTCTTCCCCCTTCAAATTGAGATTATCAACAAACTAGATATATTTGAGTACGTTATTTATTTTGTAATAAGAGCTACGTGTATCAACCATAAGTTTTGGATTTTCTATACTCAACAACGATGAGTGAAAAGAGTTTTTTCCACCATAATTCTCCTAGGGATTTTGAGATTGACATGATTCAAACAACAATTGATGAAACCTTTAATGACACTTCTAAATCCTTGAAAATGTGTCTGGAACAATTCAATTCTGATTTTGATGAGTTCGAATACATTTTTGAACTAAATGAACTCCTAGACTCGAAACCCTCGCCACCTGAATCTAACAAAAGAATGTTGACCAATGTTAGCAAACAAGAACTTCCAAAGTTAGACCTCGAACCCCTGTCACAAGACCATGAGTATGCTTACTTGGACTCTACAGAAAATTTTCCTATGATCTTGGCCTCTGATCTTACCGAGGACCAAGAAGAAAACCTTTGAAAATTTTATCGGATAATCTGCATCTGAATTGTATAAATCATTGGCATGACACAATTTTCATAGGAAAGATTTTCATTTCAGAATTCACTCATATGCCTGTTACACCTCATAAATCAAATAAGAAATCATTGTGCATTAGTTTCGATAGAAGCAAGTATGGGGGGAAAAGGAGGAATCATTCATCACAAAATATTCACCATCATCGTAGATTTCATTTTTCATACAATTGGAACACTCATATAGTGGTTAAATTGCATTTTATTTTAAAAATCATATTGCATTCAATCCATCTTTGGGTTCGATCTTCCAAATTTAGGAAACGCTTACAGTGTGGGCACTGTTTTGAACAAGTGTGGGGGGAAGTCTACATTGCGTTCTTTTCATTTTTCTATAAATTTTTTCTTTCTTTTCATTTAGGACCATCATGCATTGTTGGTCGTAGTAAAATGTCATTTTTTTTGAAATACGACTCATTTTAAATTGATACAACAAAATAAGTTAACAATTATTAGTCAGTTGATAGTATTTTTTTCTCTCAACTAAGATCGAATAAGAAATATAATGAAAAGTTGAATTACAAATGATAATAGTGTAACAAGTATATAGGGAGATTCTTAGGTGATGGCCATGAAGTTTATTCTAAATTGTAGTCTTTGTTTAATGAGTGGAGGACTTAAAATACTTATATTGGCTTTTTGAGTTTTTAAACTAAATTGTGTTGAGATGAATTCGCATAACTCTCTCTTGTTATTATATTTTCAATAATAATAATAATAATAGTAATCCTAGGGTATCCAACATTGCTTGTAAATCTAGCGTTGGTGTGCAAACCCGCCAAGCTCTATCCGACATGCTGTTGACAAAATCAGCGTCGGCATATCTTGGTCTCATTTTATGAGTTGGACACCTAAGGATTACCGACATGTTGTTGACAAAGTCAGCGTCCGTCTGCACAATCCTCCAAGCTCTGTTCCATCTATCATGGGTGGTATATCTTGGCCTTTTAAGTTAGGTGTATGTAATTAATCATAAATTTTAATTTTTATAGAGATAGCTAGAGAATAAGCAATGATGTCCAAATACTTCTTGACCATATTGATTTGACTAGTCATACACAAGTAAATTAGAATATCACTTTGCGAACGGTGATAAACAAACTAAGAATTTATTTCATGGCTGCACTATGTTATCAATCGAACCAACTGGCCAAATCAGAACATAACATTTGAGAACTTGAATTAAATTTAAAATTTGTGATAAGCTGAGGTATCTAAAATAAAATCAATTGACTAGAAATTGTTAATTTAATTTGTTGTACCACTTTTTTTTGAAATAAGTCGTGTTTTCATTTTTTTTGTTCTCATTTGCATATGTCTGTGCATTCATATTGTTGCAGTAAAATCATTGCACACTACATTCGGATTTTGTGGGTAGTATTCGCTGAAAACCCTTACGAGATAACACTCGTCTTACTGGGGACACCTAGAGGTTTAACGACTTGTTGCATACGCTCAATGCAATCGTGTTTTCTACGAAAGTGTGATCTATCTAGTTTAGTTTTTCATTTTTACTTTACTCGAGGACGAGTAAAAGATAAGTACGGGGGTATTTGATTAACATAGAAATGTGTTTGTTTTATGCTCTTATATCTTATTTTTTTTGTATATAAATAAATATTACTTGGGTATTATTTGTCATTTTTACAAATATGCCAACTGAGCTGCATGTAACCAAAAATATAGAAAATAAAGATCAAAATGCTCTGTATATACATATGAAGATCTGCAGATGAAGACTTCGCATTGTGTTTCTTTTGGAGTTTAAGATATGTTCATCTTTGGTAGAAGAAATCTCTTGAAATCTTATCTCCCTTCAATTAGTCATACGCCAAACAAGGAAGATATGGTAGGAATAATTGCTAATTAAGATGGGAGGAATAATTGCTAATTAAGATGGGAGGAGTAATTGCTAATTAAGAGGCCCAGATATTCTCAAAGATACTCACAAGATATTCTCAAGATTAATTCTTTAAAACAAGTCAAGAAAAGGGCATAAGGCCTGATAAGACAATCTTTGTGCAAATAGGCCCATATATGCATAGATTGGATTAGGATTTTAGGTTGGCTAATCTATCCTATAAACATCCATGTAATCTAATTGTAAACTTTTTATCCTGGAATCAATAAAGTTTTCTTCTTTTTCTCTTTTCTGCATTTTTTTACTTTCTTAGTAATTATTGTTGTCTACACAGTCAGATTTGGTAGAGCGCTATTTGTATTTTTCACTTATTTTTTAGTGATTGGTCATCCGATTAGATTCAGCGGTAATCCTAATTTTATTTTCTGCCTGTTATTTCATTCCTGCAATTTTAGTTTCTGCTTTTTGTTTGCTTTTCTAGATCAAATTGGATTTGATTAGATTCAGATATGGTTCATATTTTTATTTGTTTTTCAATTGATAATTGTGATTTGATCGTCGGTTCAATTAGTTTTGTTCAGAATCAAATTGCAGTTTCAATTTTTCTTATTGTTTTCAAAATCAACCTTTAAGTTTTGTCTAACTCACCCAAGAAATAAATAAATAATAAAATTTAAAATTCTTCTCTATGTTCGACCTTCATATTACACGATCTGTGCACTTGCAGTTATTATTACAAAATTTGCGTTTTTCTAATTTTTAGAAAGCATCACCAGTAATACACACTGAGAATAATAGGTTGGATAGGGATTAATTTAACCACTGAAGGGGGCGGGATCAAAAGTTGCATCATTCTCAGTTCATTTTCCTAGTAGGCTAGATACCCCATGTTGTTGAAGTACAGAGCACAGTTCGCAAATTGCAATATGTCGGTTTTGAGACCAGTATAAGGATGACAAAACCAGTATAAGGATGACAATGTTGTAGACCATTTTACCATTAGCTTCATGATTGCTGGGGTTAAGGAGTTTGTTCTCACTATTTGGATTTGACATGATGAAACGTGGAAGGAGTGGCAAAAAAGAAAAATGAAGAAACATGAGAGATTGTAGCAGAGGCCCTTCTTCTTGCACTAAAATCACAATTCAGCAATCCTCGGAATTGAAGTAGACTAGTCCATTTGTGAAAGCAAAGATTACTTATTGACACTAGCCTAAAAAACACAATACAAAATAAGGAGAAGACAACCTGGTCTCACTAAATGACACAATGATGTAGAGTAGCTCATCCAAACTTATCTATATCCACTATGAACGTTTGTTATTATCTTTCTCTCTTTCGATTACGAAGAATAATAAGAAATTTCACGGTTAAGACTAAAAAACCATAAAAATTAAGAGTTCTGAGAAGATTTGCTTGATGGAAAATATTGTTCTATCAAAATGTCACCTGACATAGTAGAAGGGTTACTCATTTTCATTAAATAATCTCCTTTTGAGCCATCTGGAAATGATTTTAACAAAACAACTCGCAAATCGCAATGAGTTTAGACCTATTTCCTTTTGGAACCTTTCCTACGCAAGTACATGGAAGAACGGGAGTGTGTGGGCGATTGCCTCGTTTTCACTTCTGCCAATGTGTTAGTGCATTAGCAGGAGCGTGAGAAAAGCCCGTAATGGGGATGTCGCCATTTTTATTTATTTACTCACGCCACGACAATGCAGATCTGTTTCTGAATCGAATACTAAACGGTCTTCTGAAAGCCGTTTAACCAAATATTGGTTTTCCAAAGACTGTTCAAGAAGTATATTTTATTTTATTTTTTTAATATTTACTCGTTAAACGGTCTTTTGAAAACCGTTTAATGCCATTTATTTTATTTCACTTTAATATCGTCGTTTGCTGCTGGTTGGAGAACTGCTCTTACCATTTTTTTTTTCTTTTCCCTCCTTCCGAGTTTTTGCTAAGCTGTTACGAATGCTCTTGCAATAACGTGGAAATGGAACAATTCAAAAGGACGAAACTGCATGTCTGCATCAGTCTCATCTTTCTTTATTCGTGAATTATCTCTTAACTTACGGGAATCATGTGTACGAACCAATTAAATATGTTCACAAAGTAATGAATGGCGCCTACGATTCAATCAAACTGCAATGAAGACAAATGAACGCTGCGCTCTCTATCATTAATTGATTATTGACGTACATTTTGAAACTTTGTTCATTGTACCTCATTCTTCCTCTTTATTTCTTTTTAGTGTTAGACTCAAGAAAAAAGGTGGAGCTTCATCTTCTGCCAGATCATATACTACATAATCATGCACATTATTGCCGTAAAGTGGCGAACAAGCTCCACAAATCCAGTTCAGTTAAAAATCCAAACTCAGCATTTATATATGGAACACAAGTCTATGTACATAAAAAGGATCTTTAAGACAAAAAAAAACAAGCATTAAAGATTCAAGAAAAAAAATAAGATGAGAAAGAAAGATCATCCCAACCAAGTAATTAATCTTCATATATACTGTGAAGATTAGGCCTCCACAGCGAAACCTCACTCTTTCTTCTTCTATGTCTTCTTCTTCCTTCCACCTCCTTTGCCGCTTTAGGACTCTCTTTCTTCACACTATCACATTTTTTCTCAGGCAAATTCAAATTCGGAATCAAGAAGTAAATGCTACCACGCTTCAACTCCTCACTGGAAGATACAACGATGATCTTGCTGGAAACGCCATGCGAACAGGGTTTGCTCAAAGCATGACCCGGATTCGCATCCAGTATCTCCTTCGCATACACTCGGCGACTATAAACATCTACTTGCCCACTTAAATGAACCACTCTGATCAAATCCAAGGCTCCGCATGGCAGCACGCAAGCTATGCAGCATCTTAGACTATTGCCCATTAATTTCTTCCCCCAAAGATAACAGTATCTTTGATCTATTTATCTTCAAATGAAGGAAGGTGGGAGTATGTGAGTTATATATATAGAACGTTTGAGTTTGAAATTACAGTGTGGAAGATGACAAATGTGGATTAAATATAATGAGAAAGATAATTAATGAACCTATTTTCATCAATGGAATATTGACAGATGTGTTGCGTGTGCCTAACAATTATCTAAGTACCAATGAAAGGACATTCAGAATCTTTCCAAACGATTAGAGCTATAGGGTTAACTTTAGTCTAGCATGTTTTATGAATCTAACGTCTAGCTAGCCCGGTTTTTATTTGGTTATATATAATCATCTACTGTTTTAGCATGATAGAAGAAAACATTAATCATCATCTTGTAAGTGGATTAGAAGATAAGATTATTGCATGATGTTGTTTGGAATTTTTTTAAAAATGGATGCAGAAACAGTTAAATTACAACAGCTTGTAGTGTGCTAATGAAGCAAGATTTTGCTTAGACGGCCATGGAGTTCCCAACACGGAAACGAATTCATTGTATACCTCTAAATGCTTTTCTATTTGTTACAAGTGTGTACTAATTAAATATGATTAAGAAGATTTGTGTATAATGCAGGGAAATTGATTGATGTGACTGACTTATATGAGACTGTTCAGAGTATCGTTCATTGTTTTTCAGGTAAAATATGATTTAAAAGCATAATATTATATTCAATACTAATAATCTACTGATTTTGAGGATGACTGTTAGCTCCGAGGAGAACACCCTATTTCGGCATTGTGAGTTTGTTCACGCTACTTTTTGGTAGTATGAACAAAACACTACTTCTGATTAATAGAGATAAGAAGGATTTAAAAGAGCCCTTTTAATTTTTATCAATGAAAATCGGTGTTTTGTTTCTGTTTCAGGGTAAGAAACCAAAAGTTTGCATTCAAAATGAACTTTCATATCAAAAGGTTCGGTTTTGATAACTCATTTTGAGCTTCAGTATAGAAGTTAATTTGATTTGATTAGGTCTATTCAAATTTTCCCTTTCTTAAAATCAAAAGTAGGTTCAAACGTTCACAGAATTGCAAATTATTTTTTAGCATTGTTGGTGTTAAAATGGTACACTATTATGTATGCTTGGATCAATACACATAAGACTTGAATTTCACAAATTTATTATGATCAGTATATGTTTAATTTTCAGTAAGGTACCACTTTTACGTGCTTGTGTGTATTTTAGGAGTTAAGTGTCCGCAATAATTGGGAATTAATTTTGATTAAGAACATGCATGCACAAAAATGAAATGAAAACAATGATTGACATACGTGTGATACGAAGCTTCGTGGGTCGTGCAGTAGGAACGACCGCCACCGTCTCGAATCTATTTTCTATTTTTATCTTGGAAAATACATACGCAAAGCTAATTGATTGCCATCTGATCTGATATTAACACGTGATACAAAATAATGAAACAACCACCAAATTGCACAGCACGGCACACCGTTCTGTACCAAAATTATCTATCATCACAGGTGCTCACCAATCAGAAAAGAAAAAAAAGAAAAGAGTAAGAGCAAAGGTTGATGTTAAAATGTTTGACAATCACTGTAAAATGTTTTCTCAAGTAATAGATATGCCGTGGTCCGTAGATGTAGACATAATTGTCAAACTCCACTAAAGTCTGTGTGCCTTACTATTTCATATTTTATTTAATTTCTTCACAAATTTAATTATAAGTAATTTGCATAATTTCCCAACAATTGGTATTATGACATAATTTACGAGAAAAGAAATCAGACTCAGGTGGGAGCAATGGTCGCACACGAAGAATGATTAAGAACGAGAAGTTTGATAGTGCTGACTTTGACTCTGGAAAATGCAGACTAAAGTTGATATATAGTAGAAAAAGCTTCATCAACCTCTTTCGAAAAAAGCCAAAGAAAATGAAGAATGAAAAATGAAGACTGGTGTCTTCTTGATAAGCGGGCCTTCGGAGTTATTTAGTTGACGTTAGCACGCAATGTTGCTTTCAACACAACAAATGAAAAGACCACAACATGTCTTATGGCGGCTCTCTCTAATATGTGTGAGTAGTCATCAACCATCAACAAAGTTCGCGTGATGTGATTTAATTTGCGGATGAAAGAAGGCATGCCAGTACACTACAAAAAAAAGTTCGATTAAAGACTGACAAATTCAATTTTTAATTAAACGGTTCAGTCTTTAAAGATGATCGAACTGGCTAAAAACCGAAAACTTAAGCCACTAATTCTCTAGTCGCAAAATACATTTGAAACTGAAATTCATTCTTTAATTCTAAAAACTGATAATCTACCTTAAATTTGGTTTAAAACTGAATGTTTGAAATTGAAATAAAAAGTTTCAAATCAGTCACATATTTTTTTTGTGTGTGTATTCACACACTCGGTTGAACTATAATTAAACAAAACTAAAGTACAGTTTAATTGGATGTAGCAAACACTCCAAATTATTGTACAATTAAAAATGGTTATGTAAATACATGTAATAAACTCAAATACAAAGATATTAATACGTATAATCATGAAACAACTTTCAATTCCGCTAAACATTCATATGTTTAATATATAGTTCCATGCATCTGTATAATTCAATAAGGCACATCATTCGTTATTGTAAACGTAGATTAAATTTACTGCTGCCCATTGACAATTATTTCACTCCTGTGTCACCCTTAACTCATACGTTCCAAACTCCACTGCTACTGTATTAGCTGAAACGCATTCATGCAAACCTCCCCCTCTTGTTTCAAAACCATTCAATTTATGCACAGCACCCAACCACAGTCAACTACAATAGCCCTTAACAGCCACATTAGTCCCCTAACAGCCTTCCCACATCTCCTAAATCTGCTCATGATCATTAAACAAAAACCCAAATCTCAATAATAGATCACATACTCACACTTCGCTTATCGCCCACAACCCTAAACTAGCCGTATTAATAGATTGCAACATCTGCAACATCTTGCCTTTGATGATGGCAAACAGCCTCGCACTGATGGTCGCAAAGCTCCAACAATCCTTTCAACCACAATACTCCTTTTCCTCATAAACATCGCGATAACCTCTATCTATAGCCCAATGCTCCTTTGTAGATAAAAACCGAAAAGCATAATCGAAATCAATTTATCTATGTGGTGGAAACTGAATGGATCCATGGGACTTGAGAGGGAGATGACTAATTAATTAGAATGGCAGTAGAAAATTCAATGATGTAGCAGATCAAATAGATCTTTTAACTAGGAAATGAAAATGAAGACGAAAACTGGAAAGACAATGATGAAATTGATAAAGCAGAAGGATGTTTTTTCACTTTAAGATGGAGATAGTGGGAATGTTTCGGCTCAAGGGCGGATCTAGAAATTAACAAAGGGATGGGCTGATTTTTATATTTTTATTTTAATTTTAACTTTTTATTTGTAGTGTTTTCAATATTATTGTTATAATATATATATGAAAAAGAAAATACTCAATAGCAAGCATCAGTAGCACAATTCGTGCTTTAGTACAAAATATTTAGCTTAATTGTACTCGACGAGTCTTTACAGAATCAAATTCCTTAACTATAGAATCTAAATCAATATTCCAAATGAGATCACGCTCCAAATAAAGATTCAAGCAATCACCAAGAAATTCATCCCCCATAGTATTACGAATTGCCGTTTTGACATGCTTCATTCTTGAAAATGTTCTTTCAGTGGTAGCCATGGTAACAGGAAGAGTCAACACAAGGCGAATTGTAACAACCCGAATTTTAACAACATGTGAAAACAAGAAATCAAGGTATAATTAAAAATGAAATAAAATATATAAAAATATGTTTACATAGGTAAATAATGGTGATGCATAAGAAGAATCAATTAATATTTGGAAGAGAAGAAAAATTAGTTCGGTAACGGTGTGTGTAACGGAAAAGATAGTAAAATAAGGATAATTAATTTAAGAATCATGAATTAGGTAAAATGGACTTCACCATTGCGTTCCTCTCGAAAAAAATACGCGAAATAGAGTCCGAGTTTTCGAAAATCGGAGTCCGTATGACCAAGATATGGCCAAAACAAGTTTCAGCAGACTTTCTGGCAGACAGAACCGAGTCGACCCTAGAGTCGACCTCCCCGGGCCAGGTCGACCCTAGAGTCGACCCTAGAGTCGACCCCCCCTGTACAGGTCGACCTGGTCGGCCTGGTTTGGCCCAGAACCCATTTTTGAAGCCCGGTATGTGTTTTGATGGTCCGGATTGACTCTGGGGTTGATCTAATGGCCTAAATGAGTTGCCTACAACTATTTAAAGACCCTAAGACCTAGCCTAAATCATACTATTTCATTTTAGCACTCATGCAGCCGCCATTAAACCTAGAACTCTAAATTAAAAATACAAAGAACAAAAATTAAAGAAGACGAAGGATGATTCTTGAAGGCTACAACTAGAAGCTACAACAACTACGACGCTTTAGACAACGGATTTGGGGCTATTTGATTTAAAGTTTTGATTTGGATTGCTTGCTTCATATTGTAAGTTCTATGTCACTTTTTAGGCAAAAACGCTAAAATAACATGGACATGCTATGAATTGAAACCGGATTTAAGAACTATTATTAATCCATGTTTATATTGTTTAAGTTTGAATCAAAATTTGGGAATATTGCTATGTTAATGTTGCAAGTTAAACTTATCATGATGTTGAGGTTGTTATGAATCACTTGGGCTTAATTTTATTGCAAGTTGAACAAATACATGTCCATGGAATCATTATGTTCATTGAAATCCTCATGTTGATTAAATCATGCCTATGATGCTAATTAAACCATGTCTATGATATTAATGAAACTATGCATGTGATGTTAATATACCTATCATGTTAAATTGGGAATCGCTAGGTTATGATGAAAAGTTGGAATCATTATGTTTATAATGCTAGATGAGAATCATTATGTTAAAAATGCTAAATTGGAATCCACTATGCCTATTAGAATTACCATGCCTTTAATGTTTCATGTTTGTAATAAAATTATTATTATGCCCGCAATGATTATTATGCCTATGATGTAAAGTTGAATTCATCATGTTGAACTAAGTTGGAACCATTACTATGCCAAGTTATCATCATGCTAGTATCGAAACCATGTGATATGTTATAGCCTGTTTATTATGCAAGTGATGTTGGAATTGTCACATATGCCTATCACATGTTTGGTGTTATTCCCCTTTATCTCTTGAATTGTTTATGCTTGTGAACGAAGTACGTTTATATGCGTTGGGGATACGATTGGGTAGAATAGGCAAAACTTGAATTGGTTATAATCATAAACCATGAAATTTGGCATAAGTAGAACATGAAATATGGCACGAAAAACTTAACTTGAATATTCTATGACTTGACTTGAAACATGCCTTAGTTGGGCACGAAATTGACATATGAACATGCTATGAAAATAGCACGAATCTGATAAGAACATGGGCATGACTTTAGAAAACAAGAAATTGGCCAACTCGAGGTTGGGTTGAGTTTGTAGTGTAAACCTGCCCGGAACCGCCCGGCAAATCCAGTTGCTACAAACAATAGGATCCAATGTGGGTAGTTGGTCACATCGCGCTTGAAACCCGAGGTTGGGTTGAGTTCGTAGCGTAAACCTGCCCGGAACCGCCCGGCAAATCCAGTGGCTACGAACAATAGGATCCAATGTGAGTGGTTCGGTGCATTAACGAATCAATTAATGCCAATTAGGGTTAAGTCATGAACATGAAAAGACAACTTAACCAACTTGAACACGATTTGTAGGGCTAAGTCATGAACTTGAAACGACAACACTTAGCCAACTTGACATGACATGTAGGCGGGTTAAGTCACGAATTTAAATGACATACTTAACCATCTTGACACGACTAGACTGGAAAAGGATTAAGTCACGAATTACATGACATAATCGGTTAGGCGGGTTAGGTCACGAATTACATGACCTAATCTGTTAGGCGAAACCCTAGACACGACCCTTTTCAGCAGTAACCCTCTAGATGTATCAAGGTACCCTGGGGCTAGGCCGGGTGGGGCACGATTACTGGGCTGATTGTAAGAGGTGAACGACGGCAGTGGGGTACGCCAGTGTGGGTTCGGTGGACTACGGTCGTGCACGTATTCCGGGGCAGACACTAGGTATCCGTAGATTTATCTGTGCATCTTGAATCATGTCAGGGGTTGACACCCTAGGGCTGATACACCCGAAGGTGGACCCAGCACAGGTGACTACATTCGTGATTAGCCGTATGACACGGATACTTGACGAGCTAGAACTTGTAGGGAGCCGATCGACTAGATAATCGCTCCGTAGGACCCGTACTTGGGTCAGACCCCGTTTCAGGGTCATTTCATGATATTGGGCCGTGGGATTTATTTCGTGATTAACTTGTGATATGGGCTTAGTATACTAGTACAGTCGATGCAACGAATCTCAAACGTGTGCTGCTTTACTTGACTTGTCTTGACTTATCCTGATCACCTTAGTCTATCTTGTTCACCTTGACACCATTCTTAAGTTTAGTTCCAGTTCATACATGACATGTTGTTTTAACCGTTTTTACACTGAAAGTCACTAGGACTTACTCAGTCTTTATGACTGACCCTTTTCCTTTCGCCTCTTTTTCTTTCGTTTCCCCCCCAGGTTCTCAAGGAGGAAACACTAGCTCTTAGCTTGGATATCACTTGCTTTGGCTCAGCATGTACGGTTTGCTATGGCTGCTTCATTTTACTGCACTTGGGGAATAAGCTGTTTTTCTGTTTTTAAGTTATTGCTTCTTTGGCTATTATTACAAGACATTTGTAATGAAGTTACTTGAAATGTTTGTAAAAGACATGGTTTATTTTGGAATGAAATGAAGTTCTGTTTTGCTCAGAAATTCTTCCGCTGTTTACTTAATTATTTATTTATGTTCTGTCTTGTGATAATTCTGTGATGTTATCTCGATAATACCTCTCCAAAACTAGTGCATTCCCTTGTGAGTGACCCTAGCGGAGGTGGGGTGTTACACTTGGTATCAGAGCAGAAGGTTACCAAGACTGGGCAAAAGTTTTGAAAACCTTTTGAATTTCTTTTTTTCAAAACCATTTACAAAGAAGCACTTTTCAAGAAAAGTTGGTTTATTTTAAAAGGCTATTCCCCAAAAAGCCATTAGCACAATCTTTGTTTCCTCGTTTGAATCTTTTCCTTTTTCGTTTTCAGCTTATCATGGCCGACGATCTTAATCTTCCCGAGGGTGTCAATATACCCACTTGGTTCCGTCGTTTCCTCGAGGCTCGGGCTAATGTGGCAGGCCCAGCCAATCCTCCTCCTCATCCTCCTCAACCTCCGCGAGAAACCGCTTTTTCAAAGATATGCAAGGACTTTAAGGCCATGGGCGGAAAGGATTTCCTAGGAACTGAGACTTTTGTTGAGGCACAGAATTGGTTGAAGGAAACCGAAGACTTGTTTGTTATCTTTGAGGTAGAGGACAATAGGAAAGTACAGTTGGCGGCGTGGCTCATGAAAGAGGAAGCTTCTTATTGGTGGGAAGTCACCAACGCTACTAGGCCCATTGAGACTTGGGCGGACTTTAGAGGGAGATTTGGGCTTAAGTTCTTGTCATCGGCAGAGGAGAGTCTCCAAATGGAACGGTTTCTGGCCCTTAAACAAGGAAATATGACAGTTAAAGAATACGTGAACCGTTTCAATCAGCTTGCTCGCTTCGGATTGGAGTTAGTCAACACTCCTCAGAAAAAGGCGCTACGTTTTGCACGAGGCTTGAACGAGCCACTACATGGTTTGGCCATGACTCATGTGCCCATGGGGGTGACCTTTGAAAGCTTGGTGGATATGGCCCTACTGTATGAGGAAGATAAGAAGGGCAAGAAAGAGGTCAAGCCCAACGATTCTCAGAATAAGAAGGTAGACTCCGAGAAAGGAGGCAAGAACGACAACTCACGTGATAAAAGGAAATGCTATTTCTGTGGTACGGAAGGGCACATAGCCAAGGATTGTAGAAAGAGGAAGAGAAAGCAAGGTGAATGTTTTCATTGTGGGGAGACTGGACACATCAGCAAGGACTGACCTAAGAAGCAGACCGGACCTTCCGGGGGTACATCTTTAACTTCTTTTTCTAGATGCTTTGTTTTATCTTGTTATCTCCTCGATCCTATCTTGAGAACCATAGGTAGAATCTTTTTGGATGTAAACATGTAATTGAAACATGTTATGATTGCAAAATGGTTGCAAGTGGTCGCAAGTGGTTGCTCGTGGATGCATGAATACACATTAGGCACTAGATCGGCTCAGTCACAGTTTCATACTTGCATATGCATGAGTGATTATTTTGGAAACTTGGTTGTGCTATCATTTGGTTGTTGCATATGATTGAATGTTTGTGCAAATCATGAATTATAATAGGAAAATTTTGCATACATATTGGATTCATTTCACTAAACATATTTTGCATTTAGAAAATCAATCAGGCCTGATCATTAGCATTAGATAAGGAACATATACACACACTCTTTGCATGTGTTCATAAAACATTAGAAGTCTTTTAAGGACCATGGTTGCTTGTGGATGATGTTTTGAGTAGATGGATGATGGATGGTAGGACACATTCTTCTTAACTTGAAGATTTCGGGGACGAAATCCTTTAAGGAGGGGAGAATGTAACAACCCGAATTTTAACAACATGTGAAAACAAGAAATCAAGGTATAATTAAAAATGAAATAAAATATATAAAAATATGTTTACATAGGTAAATAATGGTGATGCATAAGAAGAATTAATTAATATTTGGAAGAGAAGAAAAATTAGTTCGGTAACGGTGTATGTAACGGAAAAGATAGTAAAATAAGGATAATTAATTTAAGAATCAGGAATTAGGTAAAATGGACTTCACCATTGCGTTCCTCTCGAAAAAATACGCGAAATAGAGTCCGAGTTTTCGAAAATCGGAGTCCGTATGACCAAGATATGGCCAAAACAAGTTTCAGCAGACTTTCTGGCAGATAGAACTGAGTCGACCCTAGAGTCGACCCTAGAGTCGACCTCCCTAGGCCAGGTCGACCCTAGAGTCGACCCTAGAGTCGACCCCCCTGTACAGGTTGACCTGGTCGGCCTGGTTTGGCCCAGAACCCATTTTTGAAGCCCGCTATGTGTTTTGATGGTCCGGATTGACTCTGGGGTTGATCTAATGGCCTAAATGAGTTGCCTACAACTATTTAAAGACCCTAAGACCTAGCCTAAATCATACTATTTCATTTTAGCACTCATGCATCCGCCATTAAACCTAGAACTCTAAATTAAAAATACAAAGAACAAAAATTAAAGAAGACGAAGGATGATTCTTGAAGGCTACAACTAGAAGCTACAACAACTACGACGCTTTGGACAACGGATTTGCGGCTATTTGATTTAAAGTTTTGATTTGGATTGCTTGCTTAATATTGTAAGTTCTATGTCACTTTTTAGGCAAAAACGCTAAAATAACATGGACATGCTATGAATTGAAACCGGATTTAAGAACTATTATTAATCCATGTTTATATTGTTTAACTTTGAATCAAAATTTGGGAATATTGCTATGTTAATGTTGCAAGTTAAACTTATCATGATGTTGAGGTTGTTATGAATCACTTGGGCTTAATTTTATTGCAAGTTGAACAAATACATGTCCATGGAATCATTATGTTCATTGAAATCCTCATGTTGATTAAACCATGCCTATGATGCTAATTAAACCATGTCTATGATATTAATGAAACTATGCATGTGATGTTAATATACCTATCATGTTAAATTGGGAATCGCTAGGTTATGATGAAAAGTTGGAATCATTATGTTTATAATGCTAGATGAGAATCATTATGTTAAAAATGCTAAATTGGAATCCACTATGCCTATTAGAATTACCATGCCTTTAATGTTTCATGTTTGTAATAAAATTATTATTATGCCCGCAATGATTATTATGCCTATGATGTAAAGTTGAATTCATCATGTTGAACTAAGTTGGAACCATTACTATGCCAAGTTATCATCATGCTAGTATCGAAACCATGTGATATGTTATAGCCTGTTTATTATGCAAGTGATGTTGGAATTGTCACATATGCCTATCACATGTTTGGTGTTATTCCCCTTTATCTCTTGAATTGTTTATGCTTGTGAACGAAGTACGTTTATATGCGTTGGGGATACGATTGGGTAGAATAGGCAAAACTTGAATTGGTTATAATCATAAACCATGAAATTTGGCATAAGTAGAACATGAAATATGGCACGAAAAACTTGACTTGAATATTCTATGACTTGACTTGAAACATGCCTTAGTTGGGCACGAAATTGACATATGAACATGCTATGAAAAAAGCACGAATCTGATAAGAACATGGGCATGACTTTAGAAAACAAGAAAGTGGCCAACTCGAGGTCGGGTTGAGTTTGTAGTGTAAACCTGCCCGGAACCGCCCGGCAAATCCAGTTGCTACAAACAATAGGATCCAATGTGGGTAGTTGGTCACATCGCGCTTGAAACCCGAGGTTGGGTTGAGTTCGTAGCGTAAACCTACCCGGAACCGCCCAGCAAATCCAGTGGCTACGAACAATAGGATCCAATGTGAGTGGTTCAGTGCATTAACGAATCAATTAATGCCAATTAGGGTTAATTCATGAACATGAAAAGACAACTTAACCAACTTGAACACGATTTGTAGGGCTAAGTCATGAACTTGAAACGACAACACTTAGCCAACTTGACATGACACATAGGCGGGTTAAGTCACGAATTTAAATGACATACTTAACCATCTTGACACGACTAAACTGGAAAAGGATTAAGTCACGAATTACATGACTTAATCGGTTAGGCGGGTTAGGTCACGAATTACATGACCTAATCTGTTAGGCGACACCCTAGACACGACCTTTTTCAGCAGTAACCCTCTAGATGTATCAAGGTACCCTGGGGCTAGGCCGGGTGGGGCACGATTACTGAGCTGATTGTAAGAGGTGAACGACGGCAGTGGGGTACGCCAGTGTGGGTTCGGTGGACTACGGTCGTGCACGTATTCCGGGGCAGACACTGGGTATCCGTAGATTTATCTGTGCATCTTGAATCGTGTCAGGGGTTGACACCCTAGGGCTGATACACCCGAAGGTGGACCCAGCACAGGTGACTACATTCGTGATTAGCCGTATGACACGGACACTTGACGAGCTAGAACTTGTAGGGAGCCGATCGACTAGATAATCGCTCCGTAGGACCCGTACTTGGGTCAGACCCCGTTTCAGGGTCATTTCATGATATTGGGCCGTGGGATTTATTTCGTGATTAACTTGTGATATGGGCTTAGTATACTAGTACAGTCGATGCAACGAATCTCGAACGTGTGATGCTTTACTTGACTTGTCTTGACTTATCCTGATCACCTTAGTCTATCTTGTTCACCTTGACACCATTCTTAAGTTTAGTTCCAGTTCATACATGACAGGTTGTTTTAACCGTTTTTACACTGAAAGTCACTAGGACTTACTCAGTCTTTATGACTGACCCTTTTACTTTCGCCTCTTTTTCTTTCGTTTCCCCCCAGGTTCTCAGGGAGGAAACACTAGCTCTTAGCTTGGATATCACTTGCTTTGGCTCAGCATGTACGGTTTGCTATGGCTGCTTCATTTTACTGCACTTGGGGAATAAGCTGTTTTTCTGTTTTTAAGTTATTGCTTCTTTGGCTATTATTACAAGACAGTTGTAATGAAGTTACTTGAAATGTTTGTAAAAGACATGGTTTATTTTGGATTGAAATGAAGTTCTGTTTTGCTCAGAAATTCTTCCGCTGTTTACTTAATTATTTATTTATGTTCTGTCTTGTGATAATTCTGTGATGTTATCTCGATAATACCTCTCCCAAACTAGTGCATTCCCTTGTGAGTGACCCTAGCGGAGGTGGGGTGTTACACGAATCAACCTATCAATTAAGTAATATATCTCAAACTTTCTTATTACAAATGACGATTAGCATAAGCCACCAAGTGTAGTTATATTCTTAAATCGAGGATCATTAGTGAAATAAAGTTGGTAATGCATCAACTGACATTGCAAAGCATGAATATCTTGTCCACAGTCCACTAAAATCCGTAGGGTAGAATTTTTCAGCAAGCTTACATATATCTTCTGCATTAAAAGACTTAAAAGAATCACTGGAATGTAGTGCTGAACTAAGAGTAAGAAGTTCGATCACTCCACCATTGAATTTGTTCTCTAGCTCCATTTTTTGAAAATCTATTGTGGAGTTAAAAATATCATAATGATAATGATGTTCAATAGAGATATGATCACATTGTTGACAACTACGGCTTGTGCCTTCTTTATAGAAAGAACACATATTGGGGATAGAATTATCATGTCGTTTGCAGAATGATAATAAAGTCTGTAAAAATGTATCCCATTGCTCCAGCCTTAACTTTTGAAGAAGAATATTTGTTGTTGAGACTAATTTCATCGCATTCAAAATGTCTTGAGATTTATATGATATAAAATTTATTTCCCACAAAAAACCAGTTTTCATAAATTCTCAGGTGCAAAGCCACAAAAGCCACGCCATATGCATATTTCATTTGTAAACAGTTGCTAATGCATTTATATTTGCTGTTTTAGTCTTGAGTGTGGTGCAAATGTACAAAATAAAATGCAATAGGTCCCCACAATATGATTATGCTCTAATATCCATTCCATGATCTCTCCTCCGCACGTTTTGTGGTGTTTCTCTTTTCAAGCTAACTATTATTTACATGCATGATTTGTCTGAGTTTGCATGATTCTTTAATGTTCATAGCTTTCACTAATGTGCCTAACTTCAGCAAAACATAATCTTTGTATTGAAAGTTGATTAAGAAAAATGAGTTTTTTTTAAAATTAATTTGTATATAATTAGGATTTACGTCAACTCTATCAGCCAAATGGATATGTTTAGAAATATTACTCCTGTTGCATCACTGAATCCATACCAAAGCAATTAGAAGATCAAAGTTCGAGTAACAAACAAAAGCAATATGAGATCTTATAAAAATATTACGGGGGAAGGATGTGTGTTTAGCATAGAACTCACGGATGAAGAGGTAACTTTTTTCTAACTTTATCCTTTCAATTGTATTTTCTCTTGCAATACTATTATTAAAATGTTATTACAATATTTATATAAAAAAAAATAATAGGGTGCCCAAGTCCAAGTAATGATGTTTTACAAAGCTGCAAACAAGTTTTATCCCATATTTGAATATGAAAAGATTTATTACATTTCAAAAGGACTCTTAAACCGATAAATAAAGATCTCAGCAACATAAAAAATGATTATGAGATTAATTTAAATGAGTATTCATCAGTCGAAATGGTGGATGACGCGAGCTCCTCTATGCCGAAGGTTATATATAATTTTGTAAAGATTAACCAGCTCCAAAAGTAACTTCCAAAAAAAGGAAGGTGTAGGTAATGCATCTACATTATTAATTTTTAAAATCTTATTGTGTGTTTTCTTATCATAAGTATCTTTCAGATGTAGTCGGGCTTGTTCAAAGTGTCTCACCAATTAAAAATTTTCGAAGACAAAACAGTGAGTCCCTTCTAAAACGGGATGTACTTAATGCAAACGATTCGTAAATAAACATATTAAACATTTTATTTTTTTCAAAATTGAAATATTAATGATTAGATTTAAATTGCAGAACAAAAACTGTGTAACATTTTGGGGAGAGCATGCTACAGGAGTAGGTACTAAATTGGTGGAAATTGTTGATTAAGCTCCTATAGTAGTTATTAAATATGTAAAAGTGGGAGATTTTGAAGGTAAAAATGTTTAATATTTTTAAATTTTATCATGCCACCATTTTTTAATATTATTTGATCCATCAATTTTTAATATTGTTTGATGTTATCATAGGTTTATCTTTATCAACATTGAGTAAAACCAATGTAGCCATAAATCCGGACATTTCAGAAGTTAAAAATCTCAAATGTTGGTACAGTCAAGAGGGCAGTAATGTGAAAATACCCCCAACTACTTACGATAAAGTCATGCTTTTCTTAAATAACAAGCAATTCGACAGTGGATAAGGATAAGGTTAGTCCTCCTTTTTCAAATTATATTGTAAACGAATAATTTCATATATTTTGATTGTTATTTTTCAATATACAGTGTGCATTCTTCAGCGTACTCGCGTACATAACTTACATTAAAAGTCAAAAACTATGGTACCAAACTTGTAAAAAGTGCAACAAAAAGGTTATACAAGCTACAGAATCTAGTTATTGGTGTGAAGCATGCCAGCATAGTGAAAGTACGTGTGTTTTGAGGTAAAATAAAACACACACACACACACACGCGCGCGCGCACACACACACACACACACACACACACACATATATATATAGACACACACACATACACACAAAAAAAACTATTATACCAAGTGTTAATATATACAACGATATGCTTTATAATGCAGATATATAATGATAATCAAAATTAAAGATACAACTGACGAAGCATGGATCACCGCTTTTAACGAAATAGCAGAGGAAATTATAGGTTTCAGTGCTGATGATCTTTGCAAGATTAAGAATGAAGAAGACGAGGATGTATATGAGCAAAAGCTGAAGGAGTTGCTATGGATACCACGTCTTTTCAAGTTTGCGTTGCTCAAATTGATTACATGAACGAGAAAAAACAAAAGATCACTGCTATGTCACAGTCCATTGTTGATTATTCGGCTGAAACATAATTTTTGTTGGAAAAAATATCAAGAATGGCATATTCTTCAGTTTAATTATTTATTTGTTTCTGCAATGTTAGTTTAGTTGTGGCGAAATTTTAGTTTTTGAAATTTACGAAGCTACTTTTAGGTATTTGTTTTAATAATATACTTCATTGATATGTGATTTATTTATTACTTTTATTATTGCATTATTTATCTTCTTTAATTGACGATTCACAAATATAATGATGTGTTGTAAGCAAAAATTTATTTTATTTTATACTTCGTTATATAAAATTGGTAATGATTCAGAACATATTAATTAATATAATTTACATATTTGCACTAATTTTCAATTTTTTATCTGACACATTGATTTTTTCATTAATTTTTTGTTTAAAAATATAGTTAATAGAATTTTTCTTGTTTGATATTAGACAATTTAATGGTTGGTTTTTTCCATCGTTGTGTGGTTATACTAGTTAAATAAAACGTAGCATGATCAGCATATGTCACACTATTATAACATAATATGTGTCATAGATGTCAAAGTGTACTTAGCAAAATGTCTTGTTTTCATGCAATTTCAAATAAAAAATGCTACTATAACAAAAAAGGTTTTTTTTCAAAAAGTACACCAGAGACAAACAAATAGGAGACCCACCCTTTGAATTACACAAATATCCCTCTGAATTCAATGATTACCACCCCTGAATTCCGGAATTACCCATATTTCTTAGTTTTTGACAAAAACTTTTTCGGGTATTCCAGCATATCCCATTTCAAATATGTCAACTTACATATTATAGATCCCACATTTCAATAGACATCCCATTTCGTTACTCCACCAGCATGATGAGTAAGCCGTAAGCATGACAAAATGAATACAACACACAACCGCATACCGCAAACAAGCACAAAAATGGGCACCAATTCTTCTGTCCCCGTTTTCTATGTGCTCAGTGTCCCCAGCCAATCATAGCTCCCTGATTTTTGTCTTTTGCAGTTAAATCCCTTAATTGTCCATAGACTTAAATGCAAAAAAGCCAAAATGGGGGATTTGATTGGTGGGGACACCCGGGACAGGGTTGTTGGGCACAGAAGAATTGCTCTCACAACAATGTATACTACTACACTCTAACAAACTCAACTACAGATAAATCAAACACAACAAATTTAAATTCTCTTTCTTTTCTTCTTCCTCTTTTTAAAGAAGAAATTATAGAAAATCACAACCAAACCCAATCAATCATGGCCAGCAACAACTGGCACGTTTTGAAGCAACCAAGGGAAGTGTTTTATGCGGAATTTTGATGAGGATCTAGTATTATTTATTTAGATACCAATGGAGTATAACAAAAATAATTATGAAATCTCACGAAAAACAAAGAACAAAAAAGGACACAGAAGATTTAACGTGGTTCAGATATGAATATCCTACGTCCACGGAGACCCAACAACTTTTATTTCTCAATGAAGAAATGAGTACATAAGAGAGGAGGAAGATTACAATAGAGAGAAGATTAATGGTGGATTGCCTTCTTCATACAATAACATGACCTCTATTTATATAGAGGGATTTCTTGACCTCCACCCAAGTTTTCTTGACTTCCAAGTAAACTTGGCACCCAAGTTTTCTTGACCTCCAAGTAAACTTGGCACCTAAGTTATTCCATATAGGAGCCAATTACATGATTGACAATTAATCTTTCCTTCTCTACAAATATTTGAATCATCAATTCCAACAGAGGGTCGCCGCCTACGGGCGTTGTTTGGATGACTGGTGATGGTTGTTCTAGGACGATCAAAGCTTTTTGAAAGAGGAGATGAAAGCAAGGAGGATTGGATTTTGGTTTGGGAGGTGCGGTGATGGTGATGAGAGCAGAGGGCGATGTTTGGTCCCTAACGTGGTTCTGGTTGAAGGCATGAGGATAAGTGGTGGATTTGGTGGCTTTTTCAATATCGGGCTAGGGTATCTCACAAAGTATAGAAGAAGAGGATCAGGATAGAGATGAACAGAGGCGAGGCGTCGCTGGTGGTGTTAGGTCAAAGGGCAGGCTTTTAGGTGGTGGGTAGGAACAAAGCGGGTCGATTGAGTTGTTTTTTCTTCTGAGCTCTTTGGTTTGATTAGAGAGAGAAGGGAGAGAGTGGAATGGCCGAGAGATGGTCGTGGATTAGTGGACTTGTAGCGAGAAGCTCTGACTGGTGATGGGCGGATCAAGGAAGAAGCGACAGGGTTTTGGCCAGTGATAAAGATGTAGAGAGGTGGAGGAAGATGATGTAATTTTAGGGTTTTTTCTTTCTTTCTTTGGTTTTTGATTTTTGAAGTGAGGATTGCAGAATTTTCTCTCAAAGAAGAGTGAAGAAGAAGAACGTAGGGAGAAGGAAGACAAGAAGCATGTGGTCTGTAATTTCAAAAAACAAGATGCCAAGCGTTGTCATTTGGGTCCTAATAGATACAAATGTCCATAGTATTTGTCTAAATTAAACAAGTGTACAATTGATATTTTTAATTAAATTTTTTATTTATTTAATTATACGATAAGAGAAATTTATGTAAATACACATATAAAAGGAATACAGATTAGATATGAATTAAGGTACGCAACGAATGTTTGTTTTTGCGCCTTTCTCGTAATTGTAAAACACAAATTTCAGACCAATGAGATTATATTTTATGAAACAAAAAATGCTAAACCATTTAGAATTCAATGTAGAATCATTAGAAAGGTAATTTTCGAGATTTTAAACTTTTCAATTTTCAATTAAAATTTTGGCGCTTATGTATGATCAAATTTGGTTGTTTTAGATAAATTCGTATTTCAATAACTTTGGAAAATTCTATTGTTCATTAATTCAATTTCATTATTTAAACTCTAGTTTCAAACTTCAGTTAAAATTTAAATTTATAAATCATTTAAATTTTTAAATCATTACCTAATCATAAGAGAAATTTGACATAGAACGAGAATACGTGTTTGAGTAGACTGACCTACAACAGATAACCATTAAGGAGGAGGATAGGGTATTCGATAGTGGTCGACAAGCCAATGCGGAACACTCGATATGGTTTTGATAATCAAGAGGCAATATATTGTTTATTGATTTTAACCAACTAATTTCTAAATTAATTTAATAACATGGGGAAATTATTTCTAATTAATTATTAACCGATTTACAGACAATCATGAGCTCTCAGGCCATGTGCATTAAATTAAGAAATGGTAGGAGATTGCACAACTGAGAGCTCAACTAGCAGAGCTTCAAACTTGTTGAGACATCATACTTATAGCTCTGCCAGATAAGCAAATCGCAGTTTATATGGAGAAGCAACAAAGTTCTCCTATACACGAGGTGATGATGTGGATGATGAGGGGGAGATGCGTATGTACATGACTATTTAGCTTGTTTAGATGGATATTTGACCTTTTTTTAACATATTCGGTGGATTTGATATTTTTGTCCTCTGTGGATGGTTGATGGACACATGGATGTTTAGTATTTGTTTTGGTTGGTGATGCGTGGATTTAACTATATGGTTATTTTATTTGATGTTTTATTAAACTTTTGTTTGATATAAAATTGATTATATGTGTGTGTATATATAATTATGTAATATAGATGATATTATGTTGTTTGGAATTGGGTTTGTAACGTCCCGTATTTTCGATAGTCGGGTATTTAATATATTTTATTATTTTAAAGTGAGTTCTATGATCATAACTTGGGATAACGATCGAATTAAGCCACGAAACGAATTTTATTGGAATACTTATGACTAAATATTGTTAGATTTCTAGTTTGGAGCTAATTGGAATTGTTTTATCGGTGCGTGAGATTTAAAGGTGAACCGATAAATTAAAATAATGTCGTTGTGCAAACGAAAACAATTTTCAGCGAAATTAATTTTGTTGGAACTGGAACGTTGAGACGTAATGGTACATCTAATTTTATTTTGTTTGGAGTTGCATGAGATTGTGCATATATTAAATAGTCAACGGTAAAACAAAGTAACCGTAAAATAAATAAATAAATAAATAAAAAGAGATTACTATATACTTCATACTTAAGCAAAATGGTACACCGCACTGTCTAGACTAAGTATTCAGGTATGTCTATCGAAATGAAATGCACATCTACACCTATGTATGAACCAAATAGCATGTCAGACATTGAAATGTCCAAATTCATGTACGTCTGGAGTTTCCCACAAAATGGGAATGTACAGCTAAACCCTTAAGCAAACGTACCAAAAACAAATGAAATTTTATTTTAAAATAATAATTAAAACTTTGCTTTCCTCCTAAGTATTTGCCTACTCTATTCCACCCTGTTTCAATCTAAAGATTTCGCATCTGCACATATAGACTAGCCCAAAAAAAAACAAAGAGAGAAAAAGAAAAACGTGTTGTCATTATTCCTTAAGTCTATTGCAATTTAATGAAAAGCTGTGCTACCCTAAAATTTTCCGACAGCCTACCTTGTAGCGATTAAAAGGACTTCGTTCTTATCCCCGTTTGTTCTCCTATAAATATATCTCTGCAAACAAGCTGAAAGTCCATTTTTTTCTATATTTAAAACGATTCTCTCTACATCAAATATAATCACGCAAGCCATTCCAGTTCTTTTAGCCGTGAAAGTTGAGCCTGCGATGTAAACAGTAGCAGGCGGCTTGAGCTGTTGTCGTCAAGACAAAGGACGTGGGCTTATTCTTTTCTAGAGTAAGTCTTGTTGTATGAGAAGGCCTTGTGCAAAACAATGGGGGAGTTGTGGACGTGGGTATGTAGTGTGGTGAAGTAAACAGTAAGAATTTGGGGTAAAAACATGGTGTAGTTTGTGAGGAGAAATAGCTGGCACTTTTGGGAACAAGGCGGAAGAAGCTTCAGTTTGACAAGTCATGAGAAGAAGAAAGCGAGAGCAGGCTGTTGTTGTGAAGATATGTGTGTGAAGCCATGCAGGAGGAAGGATGTTAGTAGTAGTTGATGTGAGCGTGTTTTTATTTGAGCAATTAAGTGAAAATGGGCAGCAGTGAAAACATAAAGAAATAGTATAAAAAGGAAATGGGGCATGTAATGTCCCGTATCTTTACGGTATAATAATTAATTAATTTAATTATTTAAATAGTGATTTATAGATTTAAATGGTTAGTTAATTAAATAATATTGAATATTTAATTAATATACATAATAGAATAATATATTTAATTCTGAAATAACCGGAAATAGTGAATTGACAATATTGTGTGAATTGGACAATTTAAAATATATAATTCAATTTAGAGTTAAATTATATTAACCAGTTTATTTATAGATGTCAGTTGAACGTAAATTATATTATAATTAAAATCGAGCTCGAAATGGCGCGGCAGTTCGTAATTTGGCGATTCAAACTTTTAACAAATATACATAATCCGTTTTAAGCTGGATTTCTGTGAAACAAGAAATGTTTGGAGCTGGTGAGGTATATTTTTCTAGTGGAAGAGAAAAATTGAGATTTCATTGTGTAGATTTTGAGTTATGTCCAAATCAAATTTTAAAATAGTCTCTATGGAATTCCTTTATAATGTATAACGATTTATAAAAGGATTTCTATTTTTAATTGAACATCGATTTGGCCCAGATTTGAAATATCAAGTTGTAAATCCATATATATTTATTTTGGAGCTGTATGATACTCTATTATAAATATATATGATAATATTTATTTATAAATATTTAATTTAATTATTTTTAAATATATTAATATTTAAATGGGTTTATTTAGAGCTTTAAAAATAGCCAGTTTTGCAAACCACCTCCGTTTACAACGAAACTAATTTTGTTGGATCCGGAATATTAAATTATTGTTAGATTTCAACTTTCATGATTTTTGGTGTGTGGCCGTATGGGATTTTAATGTGAAAAACAGACAATAATTTGGCTTTAAAAATACGTTGTGTGAGCAAACGGATTCGAAATTCGACGAAACAAGTTTCGTTGGGTCCGTAATGTCAAACTGTAGTTGTATGTCCATTTTCGTCGAATTTGGGTATTATACGTGATCACAGGGATTTTAATTGTTAAATACAAATAGCGTTTGATTAAAAATTAATAAAATAATAAATATAAAAATATTATATTTACCCTATAAATACCATACGATCCTCTAACCCTAAATTCAGTTTTCCTCTAGTCAAAAATAAACATGCCGCCACCAGAACACTTCCTCAAACCTAATCGTGACAATAAAAAATTCAAAAGAAATAGAAATAAATCTCTATAAATTACGAAAGTGGTATGTTTGAATTCGCAAGGGGAACAGCTTCAATCTGATATTAGTTTTAATTGTGCGATGCAGTTTCATGAGTACTCAAAAGTCAACAACGAATTGGGGTTGAACAAATTCATGAGCTTAAAGCAACAATGTGAGGTTCAGATGTCAATTTTTTTTATCATAATGGAATAGTACATCAGTTGTGAAATTTTTGGCAAGTTCGGGATGATTAATTATCACGCGTGTTACTGGCGAATCCAAGTCGAGCTCATAGTCGTGAATGATAGGGCTAGTGAGTTGGTTGTAATGGAGATGAGAGGAAGGAGTTTAGGAAGAGGAGCTTGATGGCGAATCGGTTTGAAAATCCATGAACGGAAGAGGAGAACGAAGCTGAGGAGAATAGGATTTTCTATTTTTCCTGGAGCTTGAAATAATATAGAATGGGGAAGGAGTATGCTAAAGCAAACGGGTTGGAGGAGAATGTAATAGTGCGACCCAGATTTAAATGTTGAAGCCCAAATCAAAGTTTAATTATGTTTAATTTAATATTAAATAGCGTATTAACTCAGAACTATCATATCATATCTATATGCTGACGGAATTCAGCATATCAAGATCCGTTGGGAATGTATGGACGACGGCTACACAATGGAACTGACTGGAGTGAATTAGAGCTCGTTACAATTTATAGTGAAATAAATTGTCGGTCTGAATCAACCGATAGTTATCGTTATTTAACGACGATCATCCAATGTGAGTAAAACTCACTAACCCTATCAGTTTATATTTTTATAAAGATAATCTAGAATGATAAATGCTGGTTGAATGCTATGTGATGATGGTTTGGTTGAATTGCTTATGTATTGGTTGAAATTATAGATAATGATATATATAAATCGTTAATCAAACATTGATTCTATTTATCAGAATATTTCATATTGAAATGAAATCGATGTTAATTATATTGTTTAACATCTGTGGATGCATGGAAACAGGTCGGAGGAATCCAACTGGATTCCTCAACATTTATTTTACTGTTTTTCATATATGGTGATATATGATGTGATATATAATCTGTTGTTAATGATGTGTTTTAAAATGATATTGATCATTGATATTTGGTATTTTAAATACCATAAGAAATACTGGAATATAAAAAAGGAATTATTCATATAAATAAGATTTTATAAAAGGAAATATTTGGGAAATAAATATAGAATTATAAAAAGGGGATTTCAAATTATTAAAGAAATTTGAGATGATTTATTTAAATTAGATATTAAATAAAAATATGTTTTTAACAGATGAATTGAGAAGAATAATTTATAAATAATATTTTTAAATTATGGAAAATATTTATCATTGGATAAATAAAGATATATAATTCTGAAATTATATAAAGAAGTAAAACAGATAAAGGGAGTAGATTAATTTATAAATAATATTTTATAAATTAAGTTAATTATTTATCAGTGGATAAATGGAATATATAAGTCAGAACTTATATAGAGAAGTAAGAATCGATTTTAACATCGATATTTGAAACTGAATATGAACGTAGTGTTAACGAGAATTTTAGGTGGAATTATTAAAGTGTTGAATATAAAATAAGATTTTATATGAATTGTTTATAAATAGAAGTATAAATAGAATACAGGAAACTACTTACAAGGACAAACGGTATTAATATTTTATCCATAAGGACACGCGCTTAAAATTTTATCCAAAAGGACATAACCCAAAAAAATTTCATCGCCCCTTTCTTCTCTGATTTCTTCTTCTGCTCCTTTCTCTCTTCTCATATTTCTTCTCCCACGAAATCAGTAAATCAAAAATAACGAAATCATATCAATTGGAAATCAAATCAAATCAAGTCCGTATACAATCTTACAATCGATCCTCAAACATAAATCGAACAGCAAAATCTAGGGCACGAAGTCGATCTGAAGAATCAACCTCGATTGATTTTTTTGTTGTTGTTATAATCATTATAATTTAATGTTCATTTCTGCCGATTAGGTTTTTTTAATTTCGCAAGGTGATTCATGGTTTTTTTTCTTCAATTTTAATGTTCAACTTTTCAACAGTTGGGTATCATTTTTATATTTTTCTAAGTATCATTTTTGTTTATTTACCACTGTTTTATATTCGTTTGATGTGTTTTTAATGTTTTATTTATTTTATAGTTGTATTGATTCATTATCTATGTATCATAGTCGAACCTATTTCATTTTAAAAAATCAAATTGTGATGAAAACATTTTTTGCATTAACTTTTCTTTAAAACGTTGCAGCAGTTTTAAGGTATCATTTTTATATTTTTTAAGGTATCAGTTTTATTGTATTAATTGTGTTATGTTGTTCTATTTATAGTTTTGGCGCTATTTTACTTTTGTTCTTGTACTGATGCATCAGTTTTGCTTCTTAAACGAATTTATTTCATTTTAAACAATCAAATTGTGATTCGAACATTTTCTGTATTACTTTTGTTGTTAAAATATTAAATCAGTTTTAAGGTGTCATTTTTATATTTTTCAAGGTATCAGTTTTATATTTTCTAGTTGAATTTATATTGTAGCAGTTTTTAGGTATCATTTTTATATTTTTTTTAGTTATTAGTTTTATATTTTCTAGTTTATTTTTACATCATAGCAGCTTTTAGGTAGATTTGTGTTGTTTGC
The DNA here is from genome assembly GCA_030737875.1 of Allium sativum. Taxonomy (NCBI): domain Eukaryota; kingdom Viridiplantae; phylum Streptophyta; class Magnoliopsida; order Asparagales; family Amaryllidaceae; genus Allium; species Allium sativum. The sequence continues at coordinate 461,434,590 of CM060915.1, read as the reverse complement.
TTTGGCAATTGACTTTTTTTTATACACAAAATTAATTTTAACTGATAACCACTGATAAAAAAAAAATAACACCCACCTACTCAATTCAAATCTCATAAAAATAATATTTGTTCGCAATAATACCTACTGATTAAAAAAATAATAGCAATCAATTCAATTCAATTATCACAAAAATGAGATTATTCTTAGTAATACACAATAATAACCACTTGTATCATATGATACCTACAATGATACATAACTGATTTAATACGATACATTTTTTTTCCTACACAATCTAAATACATAGAACAGTGCTCCCCATTCCAAGCATGCATTCATGCATTTACTTTTACTTGAATGCAATCCAGTCTTGAATTCAAGTAATCTTCAGCAACATGTAGTATCTACAAGTATTCATACACAATCAAAACTTATACCAACATAATACTGGAAATTCAACTAGAAAATATAAAATTGGTACCTAAAAAATATAACAATGATACCTGAAAACTGCTACGATGTAAATTCATGTTGAAAATATAAAATTGTTACCTAAAATATATAAAAATGATAACTAAAAACTGCTATGATGTAAATTCATGTTGAAAATATAAAACTGATACCTAAAAAAATATAAAAATGACATCTAAAAACTGTTATGATGTAAATTGATGTTGAAAATATAAAACTGATACCTAAAAATAAAATAAAAATGATACCTAAAAATTGCTTTGATATTTTAAAGGAAAACTACTGAATAAAAATGTTTACATCCCACTTTGATTGATTAAAATGACATAATTTCGATTGAGTTGCAAATTTAATGCAACAGTACAAGTACATAACTAATATAGCACGAAAATAAATTAACACAGGCGCATAACACTGTAATAACAAGAAAAATGATACCTTAAAAAATGGGAAAATGATACCTACAAACTGCTACTACATTCACCATCCAAAAAAGTAATTTCGGTCGTTAATCTCTGTCGTTCGTCTCTCTCGTTCGATTTTCTACGATGAATTCACAAAATCAAACTTACGAAATCATCTTTACTGCCTATCGAATCAAAATCAAAATCAAAATCCATAGCACTTTAGACAGATGTCGAGATCAGATCTGATCGAGAGATTAATACGCTTAAGATTGATTTTGCAATTTGAATCAGAAGAAAAAAAAAACGCGTTGGAGAAGAAAAAAACACGCTGGAGAAGAGAATTAGAGATCGAGAGAAAAAACTGTGTTCAAAGAAAATAGAACGAGAAACTCGCGAGATAGGACCGTCGAAGATGAAACAGGCACGTGATTTAGGGAATTAAACTATAATTAGTGTATTGTCCTTTTGAGTAAAATTTTAGTGGACTGTCCTTAAAAATAGAAAACCCCTTAATTTTGTCCTTGTCGTTAATTGTCCCAATAGAATATTTAAAATAATATATTATTTTAAATACCAAACCAAACTGTTTTAATTATATAAAGAATATGTTATTCATATTGAATATGAATAATGGATTAAGGCAAGTATTTTTGCAAAGAAGAAGATTATAAAAGAAATGTTATTCATATTTTATATGAATAATAGATTAAATAAATGTTGTGAAAATAAAAACATTTATAAAGAAGATTGGATTTGAAGTAGAAATTCAAAGGGGAATTTGAATGAGACAGAAATAGAGTTAAATCAAAAATTAGTTATTCGAAATAGAGTTAGTCGAATAGAGTTAACTGATTAGAGTTAATCAAATAAAGTTAATTGATTAGAGTTAATCAAATAGAGTTAATTGATTAGAGATAATCGATTAGAGTTAATCAAATAGAGTTAATTGATTAGAGTTAATCAAATAGAGTTAATTAATTAGAGTTAATCAAACAGAGCTAATTGATTAGAGTTAATCGATTAGAGTTAATCAAATAGAGTTAATTGATTAGAGTTAATCGATTAGAGTTAATCAATCAGAGTTAATCAAATAGAGTTAATTGATTAGAGTTAATTGATTAGAGTTAATCGAATAGAGTTAATTGATTAGAGTTAATCAAATAGAGTTAATTGAATAGAGTTAATTGATTAGATTAATCAAATAGAGTTAATTGATTGAGTTAATCGATTAGAATTAATCGAATAGAGTTAATCGAATAGAGTTAATCGAATAGAGTTAATCGAATATAGTTTATTCGAGGAAAGGTTATCGAATATAGTTATTTGAAGAGAGATTATCGAATATAGTTTATTCGAAGAAAGGTTATCGAATATAGTTATTCGAAGAGAGATTATCGAATATAGTTTATTCGAAGAAAGTTTATCGAATATAGTTTATTAGAAAGAGAGATTATCGAATATAGTTTATTTGAAGAAAGGTTATCGAATGTAGTTTATTCGAAAGAGAGATTATCGAATATAGTTTATTGAAGGAAAGAGTTCTCAAATAGAGATTTTTCGAAAGAGAGTTACTTAAGGAAGTTTGTTAAAGATTTAGAAGGTGAACTTTGTCTATTTCGAAGTTAGAAATGTTGTTCAGTTAAGGTCTGAGAGGTAGTTATACCCCAACTTGATTGACTCCATTTTTAACTAAGGAATGGCTAAGGTTCGATAGTGAAGGTTGGTTAAGTGAATTTAGTTAATGAGCATAATGTTTTGAGTTGGCATAGCGGTGTTTTATTTAAACATCTGTTTAAATCCAAATGTAGGAGTTTTGGAAATGTTTTCCAAATAAGAATCAGAAATGGTTTCTAATAAAAAAAATAAGAAATGGAAATGTTTTCCAATGTTAATAACATATATTTTCTAAATTTAGAAAACAAGAAATGTTGAAGATATGGAAACAAGAAATGAAAAATGAATAAATAAATGAACTAAAGAGATAAATGTTAAATGATGACTGATCGATATAATTTCCATCTGGAAATAATATCGTTGTTTGCACACGTGTTTTTCTTTGATAGTTAACTCACCGACTATCGAAGTCTTTGACCATTTTTCCCTCGTCAATATGGAGAGACCGGGATCAGATTCATTATCTGAAAACCACTCTTTATGGACGTTAGCGTTGCGATCAAACATGATGAAGATAATTGAAGACAGAGTTATGCAGGGGCTGTCCTGTTTATAGAATAGTACCTTTGGTTTGTCCAGTCCCAGAACAACTAGTGTGGAAGAATGTCTGACAGAGTATATTTAGTAGATCGCATTGGTTGATCTCTTCAAACGTATTTACGTTTGGTGGTGGAAGAATTTGTTTCTCTTAGCTGTATACCCGTGGTATTATTGGAGAAATCAATTTGTGATTTGGTGGGTATGACGATGTGACATTCAAAGTAAATAAAGATGTGGTCTGTACGTTATGACCTTTAGCCTCACAACCAGGAAATGGTATGAAATCGAGTAGGTCGCATAGCTAAGTGGTTGGCTGCCAATTAAGATGTATTGTCACCTGATCTAGAGTTTCATTTACTTCTTTAACCTATTTTGATGCTGTCCCTTTCGGGAAACGGTTGTTGATCCCAACCGTTGGTGATAATACATTCGGTACACTCAAGTGAAATGAGTGACCAGCCATGTTTAGCCTGGGTTACAAGATGTTCTTGTTGAACCCGGTGTATTCCTCTCTAGAGATACACTGTCGTAAGGTGGTGCCATACCTTGCCAGTTGGAATTCATTACCCAATAAGCGCCCGCAGTTTTTGATTATATATTATGTATGTAGAACGTGAGATGAAAGCATTCTGCTAGTTGATTATTATATTGTGATTGATAGACACTATTATAATATCAGATGAGTTCGATATAAGATTTATCGTTCCTTTCAAAAGGGTTTTATTTGAAAGCTGAATCAAATGTTTTAGATTCTCATAAGGGAAAAACCCGTTCCGTTATACGGCGTGGTCTTATAAGATATCGTTTAATTGCTCAAGCTTTTTTAAATTGTTTTACTCACACCAGTCCCATGACTGACCCAGAGTTTATTTTGTTTTGTTTTCCCTAAACTCTTGGGTGCCCAAATTTGTACAGGCAGTCAAGTAGTCAGGATTTTACAGACGTATTTGGAGAGCTTGGAGAAGGAGGCTTCAAGAATATATAGCTATTGTTTATTTCCGCTGTGTTGTAAGTGTTATACTCTGATAATGTTACTATATACATATACTGATTTTATTTCAAAGTTAAGTATCTATTATATATTGTTCGTTCCGCTGTGAGATTCGTGTTTACTCTGATGTTGTATGCTCTTCTTCTTCTTCTATTCTAAGTTTCTATCTCATCTATTCTCACCCTCTGATTTCTTTCATGGACTATCTGGTGTTTCCGATGCTTGAATAGTTGACATTGATTTTATGTCGGATATCCAGGATCCTGAAAACCCAGGGTTGTTACAAGGCATATGGGTGAAAATGTGTTAAAGGAAACCAACGTGAAGAACGGGTCAATATGTGAATAGTGGTAAAGTGGAAGGAGAAGCTTAAAACAAACGAGATGGAAGCCTGTACGTAATGTGAAGAGAAATGGAAAGCATGGGAATTCGGTGAAGGGGTCAACCGACGTTGATGTGTAAATAAAATGGTGATGGGCATGTCCAACGTGAAGTATTAAACGTGAAGTAGTGCGTGGGTTCTTGCGTTGAGAAATGGGGTGTATTGTTTTGCACAAAGCATGGTTGAACTGTGCAGTTTGGGAATACTTTGAAGGTGCGAACTGGGGAAGAATTGAGCTGTTGGTCTGCATGGTTTTAAGGTATGAGGGAAATAGAAGTGGTGAAGTAACGATATAAGGTCATGGGGGATTAGCAGATGGTATATACGGTTATCAGAAGTAAGTATATTTGAAAGGGCAGTAAAGCTTGTTGGAACAGGAATTTTGAACTTTAGAAATAAAGTTGTGAAGCCATGTTTTCACGATAAATTGAAGTAGGACAATGCAGCAGTGTTTGGTCTTTTAAATGAAGGCATTGGGAAGTGTTTATACAAAAGGAATTGAGGTGGTGACTGTTTTGATGTTAGTTGAAAACAGAACAACGAAGAACAGTTCATGAAAACTGGGTGCAGTATTCAAACGAAGTGGGCAGTTGTTGCTTGATATTGAAAGTGATGTCCACTAGGTGAAAGCAGTATGCTGAATAGACAAAAGAGGGGAAGGAAAGATGTTTAACGTGAAGAATTTGAAGGAGGTTCCATGATTATTTTCGAAACAGTATGGTTGGGAATGAAGAGCAACAGAGTAAATCAGCCTATTGTCCTCTTAATAAAATCCGACGAAACGAGCTACATTAGGATCGTATCGACGAACGCAACATTTTGGAACTGATCTGGATGGTGCAGGAGACAATTGGAGTTTACTGTTAAGTTAAACAACTGTTTAATTTAACTGTAACCGAACCGTTCAACTAACAAAATCAAAGTGAGTTTAACTCACTCAGCTTACCCACTTATATTTTATATAAGTTGAATTTTTATTTGTGTGTGCTATGGTTTCTAATGGTTGATATTGAATTGTTTTTAGTGGCCGATTATTAAATTTATATCGAGATATTGAATTGAATGATTATATTGATGGTGCAGGGAAAAACAGGTTGGAGGGATCCAACTGGATTCCTCACAGTAGTTGTTAAATTTCATTATATTATAATATATTTTGAATGGTATGGAATTGTAATGCAAGGATTGACAGGTTGGAGAAATCCAGCAGGATTTCTCAATAATATTGATAATGTTTATCAACATGATTCATTGTGTTCATTTGGATGTGAAATGAGTTTATATTTCACGGTTCGGTAGTTTAGCAGATATTTACCACTTTAGTATCGTCGATAAAGAAATAATTTATGAAATCAATATTAAATGGATTTCAAAACATTTTTCAAAGATGTGTTCACATACAATTTTGAAATATTATTTATACAGCAAATAGTTAATGGTTTATACAGCGAATAGTTAACGATTTATAAAGCGAATGATATATGGTTTATAATGCGAATGGTTAATGTTTTATAAATAAATAGAAATGGATTTGTAAATGAAAGATAAAGGAATTCGTAAATGAAAGTAAAATGATTTTGTAAAGAAAAAGTGAAGGGTTTTGAAATGGAATCTGCAATATTATTTACAGAAGTTAACTTGAGATATTTTAATTAATTTTGTGAGATAATATTAAATAATATTGAAAATGGTTTGCGAGATTATAATAATATAACCGCTTTAAAAATGTTAAAGGGAATACGATAGGGTTTTACGAAATTGGAATTTGTTGTACACTGGTTGAGTAGATTAATTTTTGAGGTATCAATCTGATGTTGGTTTCGGCCTTCGTGATTGATACTAAAAGATTTATTCACTTACCAAATTACAATGAGGGTCTAATGAGTAGAAGTGAATTAATAATGGAAATTTTCTTATTTATAATAAGAAAAAGGAAATGTTTTCCGAATCAACAGTTATAATATTTAATTAATGACGGGTTAATTAAAGAGGCTAAATGATGCTGAGTATTGCATCAGTGAATTCATTTTATATTTTATGATTGAATGGTTGTTTATTTGATGGTTAAATAACTGACTATCAAATTTGGCCAATATGATTGTTGGTACGGAAAGACCGGGATCAAATCTATAATCGAGAACCATTCCGACCAGCAAATACGAAATGTTGAAGATATCAGATACTGATTGAGATAGAGAAACTAAAGACCGTGGATCTTTACAAAACGTTAGAATTACTTAAAATCCTGATTTTAGTGGCCGAAGATATACTGTAATCCTATCGTGGTTGAAATCTACGGATTTTCAATGAGTGCCTTCAGTTCATCCTGTTCCTGGATGATTGGTATGGACGAGTGTCTGACAGAGTATTTCTTAAGAGTCACGTACGTTGACTTCTACAAACGTACTTCTGTTAGCTGCAGAATATTTTTGGGGTCGTCAATTAGTGATTTGACGGACCTGACAAAATGGCATTCAAAATGAATGGTGATGTGGTGTTCTAAATGTAGTGTTAAACCTCAAGCCTCTTCAACTGGGAAATGACAAAAATCGGGTAGGTAGCATAGCTAAGTGGGTAGCTCCCTAGTAAGGTGTATAATCACCTATCTAGAGAAAATCCATTTCATTCTTTAATCTATTTCGATGTTGTCCCTTATCGGGAAACGGTGGGTCGCCCCCAACCGTTGGTGATATACATTCGATACACTCAAGCGAAATGAGTGGTCGGTCATGTGTGGCCGGGTTGCAAGATGTTCTTGTTGAACCCAGTGTATTCGCCTCTAGAGATACACTATCAGAAGGTGGTTCCATACCTTGTCATAGTTGGAAATCCAATTTCCAATAAGAACCCGCGGTTTTTTATTGTATACTATATATGTGGAATGTTAGATGCAAGCGTTCCGCTAGATTGATATTTATATGTATTTAGACATTATTATAATATCAGAATTAATTATGATTTTAAAAGGAAATGGTTTGACTTTAAAATCAAGGTTGGTGATGTCTTTAAACTTAGTGTGTTTTCCCACTCTGGTTCACCAGACTGATCTGGCGTTTTATAAATGCTCGGGTTAGACCGGGTTGTACAGGTTTAGGTTATCGGAGGTTATGAAGTCCGAAGATAAGCTGGACGAGTTCAGGCGTATGATATCCAGTATTTATTCCACTGTGTGTTGTATATGAGGACAGAGTAAAATAACTGTCCAGATGTATTGATGTACTATGATGACTGTAAGTTTTTATTTCAAAGTTCTCAATAATGTTTTGTATCTATTATATTTTATTCCGCTGCGATGTGAGACTCTGAAGTTGTTGTGTTCTTCTTCTATTCTAATATTTCTTTCTTATCTCACCCTCTATTTTCTTTCATAAACCATCTGGTGTATTCGATATTTGAGTTCTGGAAAGTAATATGGGTTTATGTATTATCGTTGGAATTCGGACCTCGAATCCCCCGGGTCGTTACAGGGTTTATATGCGCTATATATGATGTGGATATGGCAGTGAAATAGTATATTTAATTTGACGGTCGAAAACAGGCTGAACTGCAAAATTTGTGTTACAAGTAATCGATGGCTGGCAACTCTTGCTTCGACTTATTGTTCCAAAGTAGTTATGATCTTCGAGCTATGAGAATTATTGTGATTTCCAGGCTTGGACTTCGGTCCTTTAACCTACCTCAGTGATTTTATTTAGTACATCCATTTTCCGTTATTGAAAATTTTCCTCTTAATTATGCATGCAAAGTTAAAAACATTGATTATTTACCTTATTCTCTCCATCAGATCTTTTCATTGAGAACCATATCATGAATATCATTTAGTTTTAACTTATTACTTCCCAATGAGCTACTCACAACCAAAGAAGTAGCATCCCAACTTTTGAAAAGAGAAGACAAAAGTATCATTGCTTGTACTTCTTCGTCAAATTCAATTTCAACCGGACTTGGTTGGGATGCAACTTTATTCAGTTCATAGAGATGTTGAGCCACCGATGCGGCTTTTGTCTTCAGCAAATTGAACAATCGTCTCATCCAATCAACTTTGTTAGAGGTTGACGAATTCTCACACATATTAGAGAGAGTCTCCATAAGACCTGTTATCGTCATTTTCTTTGCTCCGTTCAAATCAATATTGCATGATAACATCAATTGAACAACTTCAAGGGTCTGCCTATCAAGAAAAGCCCAATCCTCATCATTCATATTCCACGACTTCTTTTCTAAAAGATGCTGATAATGCTTTTTATGACAAAGGTAATTTTCAATATGTATTTTCCAGACAACTCTATCGAGCTTCTCGATTTTCATTTTTCCTTCATTTGTAGCCATCACTCCCACCCGAGTTTAATTTCTCTTCTCAAAATTATGGTCGTGATATAAGTTATTGGGAAATTAGGCAAATATCTTATAACTGGATTTGTGAATAGTAGAAATAAAATGTGGAATGGTAAGACACATAAACTTGATATTGGAGTTCGATAATTATGCCTACATCTTTAGGCTACTGTGGATCTTTTATTTGAGAAAATATTATAGATTGATTCCCAAACAATTCTAACTCAACATTCAGTCTTATTCTATTAAGCGTTTTCTTTTTAAGGTTAGTTCTTCTTTCTTACTACTAGACTGAAGATAAGATGTATAAATATTATAAAGGAGATTGATGTATTTATAAGGTGAGAAGATCATTAATGGGGCTGGTGCCATCTATTAAATAATAGCAAAGTAGAAAAATTTCTTGCTCTCTCCTTGAATCTAGGATTTCTCTTTCTTCTACTTAATTCTCTCTTGATGTTTAATATTTGAATCTAATAATTTTTAATTACATTATTTAACTTAACCTCTCGTTATTTAGTAGTGTGATATTTTTAACTTGTATAATTATATAAAAGTGAATCATCGATTAACTTTTAACATTTTATATTTAGGTTCATATATTTATATTAATTACATAGTAAAAAAATAAACTATTTAAATAAATTTAGTTAACTAATATTTATTAATAATTCTAATCTATTATATTATATGAAAACACAATCTTCCTTCGGAGACCTTTCAATTCCAGTTTCTTGAAATATTCACAAGCCTCCACATGTCCAGCGTTTCAATCCTAGCCTTACACTAGCATACACGTACTAAAGTCTTCGATGACCGTTTGGACCCTTTAAAAGAAATTATCAAAACCCTGATACCAAAATACCTTCCGTCGCCCTCTACGCATATCCCTTTTTTGCCATCTTCTAGAAAATTTGTGCTTCCTCAATTCATGTTGACCTGGTCCGATTGTTTTCGTATTAAGTTTCCCCTTCGTGCCTTTCCTTCAAGTGAAATTTTTATTTTAGTCTTCGAATTCAACAAATTCTCAATGTGAGATTACTCATACTATTGTAACAACCCGGAAAATCAGAACCAATTTAAAATTTTTATTTTAGCTATTTTAATGGATTTTGAATATTTAAAATGATTTATTTTAAATAATAACGACTAAAAATTTATTTTAATCGATGTTTAGAAAATATATATTTAGTTTAATTATAAAAGCAGTTTGAAATGGCGCGGCAGTTTGAAAATTCGATTTTTAATTTCAATTGAATGTACTGGATCCAAATAAATCGGATTTCAGTAAAACCAGAAATATTTAAATCTGTTTAATTATATCTTTCTATTGAATGTGAAAAGAATCGGATTTTGGGTTTGTCGTGAATGATGTCTTAAAAAACACTGTTCTTAAACCTAGTTGAAAAAAGAATAAATCTTTTAATTAAGATTTAGTGAAGTTTTCTAATTAATTAATATTTAATTGGAATTGAATAAAAGAATTGGATTTTGGGTTTGTCATGAATGGTGTCTTCAATAACACTGTTCTTAAACCTCGTGTGAACAGAATGAATCATTTAATTAAGATTATTAGAGTTTCCAATTATATTTAGTAATTGGAATAAAATGGAATGTGAATTGGGTTTATTGTGAACTGTGTTTTAATGACATTCGTTCTTTAACTAGATTAACATTGAAACGTGATTTGAAATGTTTAAATCTTTCTATTAAGATTTAATGGGATTTTCCAAAGAAAAGTTTTCCAATTTAATAAAATAAATTGGAGTGGAATGGAATTCGATTTGGTAATAATCGAAGTGAACTTCTATGGAGGAAGATTGTTAATATATATGGAATTTAAAAGGCTTTGCCGTTATTCCATTTATATTACTGGTTAGATACAGAAGTTTATATCAATTATATATATATATATTGATCTGTTTTCCGTAAAGATTCAATAACTAATGGAATGTGATATTGGGTTTATCGTGAACTGTATTTTAAATGACATTGGTTCTTTAACCCAGTTAAAGACAAGATTTATTTCCTAAATTTGAATAATCATTATATATTGATTTTTGAAGATTAATACTAAGTGAAGTTTTAATGAATGTTTAATTAGATTGAAATGGAAATGTGATAATTTAAATTATCAAATTTGGGAAATGATCGAGAATGGAGTACCCCTACTTTTACTCCAGGCGATAGTTAAATCTTTAAAAAGATTTGAACGTGAAATGGTAATTAATTTTACCGATAACACCGTGGAGTTAGATATAGAGTGCTACTAGTTTTTCTCCATGGGATAAATAGGTTGAGATTGGGAAATAAAATAAATGATTACTTCGGTAAGGTTCGCTAATCCCGATTAGTTTGGAAAACCTTAATTTGGTTTAACTTGTGAAAAGAATATTTGAATAAAAGAAAATTATGGATTGGAATGAGGCGTATGTTGTGTTTTTATAGCACTTGTTTATAAGATACACGAGTTATTCGGAAAAACCGGGTTTATCCCATTCTGAATTATTGATATGACTATAAGTCGACGATGAAGACGATGGTTGAAGACCGGAGGTCTTCACATCATGTGGATGATTACTGATGTCTTGATTGGGAGGCATCCGAAGACAAGGTAATAAGTGGTGATCGTCCAGACGTACTTGGAGATCGACCGGATATGTGAGGGTCTCTCTCTTGTATTGGAGATATCGGACGAGGAATAAGGTGCCTTCGGTTTCGTTCAGACCCAGAACGGACTTGTAAATGGATGTGTGTCTGACATTGGATTTTATTCTGTGCTGATTGATTTCTATTAAATATATATATATATATATATATATATATATATCTGTTCGGTGGCGGAGAATTTATTCTTTTGCTTAACACTCTTCTCTAAGACGTACGAGCTTAGAGGTTATATATCGATAGATATCAGTCGCATGGCGTGAATTGTCAGTGTGGCATGCTGAGATGCAAATGATCAAGGTTTTGTTGAAAAGCAGAGTCTTGTGGTTGATGATAAAAGCACGGCTTTAAATAGTATAACTTTGTGTAGCGTTAATTCGCGAGCCTCACACCCCGGTGTGAACCAGAAATGGGAGAGGACCTCAGGGAAATGGACATATGTTAGTTTTTAGCTAGGAGTTACATCATGGTATGGAGCCCAAACTGTTTACTCATGTGGATGCTGCTTATTATTATTTGATTTGATGGATAGCGAGGTACCTCAGATATATCAGTCACTATGGGGATGAGGGATGTTATGGTCGATATACAGACCAGATTTTATGCCCCATAGGACAGGCTAACATATAGTTTATGGTATTACTAATTATCGATGGATGACCGGCCTTGACGCTCCAAGAGCTCACCTGAGTCTGGGTCTTGAGGCATGGGCAAGAGTGTCTCAAATTCGATAAGGATAATCCCTTTCCTTGGTTCATAGATGGAAACCCACTTTCCAATACGTGATTTCACGATTTTAGTTGTAAATATATATGGCGACGTAATATATGGGTACCTACGCCGCCTATGATCGATACATTTATATTTGAAGTTGATTTCTTCACTTGCAGTAATAATAAAATATGAATTTTCCCATACCAAGCATTTTTTGCTATTATAAGGTAAAACTCTATCATCCGGCTTGCGTTGCATTGTGTGATGGTTCCTGAGTCTTATAATAGCTTCATTTTTTCGTTTAGCATTGCGTTGTATGTTTTATGCACTGGTATTCTTAGGGTTAAACCCGTTCCGTGTTATACGGCGTGGTCCTTTGATTTACCTAAATTTAAAATCAAGTTAATAACTGTTTTAGTTCTCACACCAGTCTCACAACTGACCTGGAGTTTATTGTTTTAACCTAAACTCTGGGTGCCCCTATTTTCCACACGGGCAGCTAGTAGTTTTGGTTTGCAGATATTTCTTCTCAGGATCCTGGATTTACAACTGGAACTATATTCGGAAAGATCTGTATCCGTGTATTTTTTCAGTTTTCTTATGTATTAATTTTTTGCTGCTTTGTAATTTCTCTGATAATTTTTTGTTGTATATTATTCATTCATACTCTGTTATATTCTTGTACTCTGATGTAATTGTTGTAATAAGCAATAAAGTGTTCTTCTGTTTGCGTTCCTTTTTGTCGTGTTCTCAACTCAATCCGGGCTTTCCCGAAAGGGGAAGTTTGGGTCGCTTCAACTATTTTTCTGTCGGTGTTTATTCCATAGAGCTTTTCATAATAGCATTGCTCCACCTGATTGGATTAGCGTTGGCTTTAATCCGGGTGAGCATCTCAATATATCCTATATTCGCTGGGTTTAAAACGTTTCAATAAGCGATTAAAATCCCAATACACCTTATTTATCATGTCTGTCCTATATCCTTTCCATGGTTATACCTGCTTTGTTTACAGAGAGTCATATGATCAATCGCAGTTTGATTTTTTTCCTATTTTGGACATTTTATTGTTTATATACTCTGATTGCCCCAGCATATTGTGTGGTCTCACAATTAAAATTTGTTACGTAAAGTAGTACTGTAAGGTAAAAGAATATTATAAATGTCAAATTGAGATTCCTTATTTGTATTTGTGTTTTCAACATCAATTTGGACGATTTATATTTTCTACAATTTTTTCCACAGCTTTTTTTACATATTGTTGCATGTGATATGGTAACTTAGTGACGACCTTTGGTTTGATTGCAGCCAACTTTTATATGTTTTATTACTACATGCCATCTTTTATGTCGCTATAGATCATGTCAGTTTCAATGTTGACTTTTTTATTTTTATTTTTGGATTCATTTTTGCTAATTGTCTTTATGCCTATTTGCTTACTTCGTTAAGACATGTTGTTGCAGTTTTAGAAATTTCTTCAATTTTACACGTCTTATACGAGGTTTGTTCTATCTCATTTCTACAGAACCTTTGGGAAAAAAATAGATGCACACAAATGCACATAGTGCTCTCTTCTGATTTTGCCTTAAATTTACAAGTGTTATGTAATATAGTTCAGAAATAATTACCAACATTTGTCATTCGTGTTAACACTAGCACTCACTCAACCGTATATAAGTGATTTTCAGTTTGGTCAAAGTGATTATGCATTCTGAAGCATATAAATAAAAAATCGAACAGGTAGTCAAAAATCGGTAGCAAAAAAGACTATTAAACACAAAAAAAATTTTTGGCTTTTACTTCTGTACGCATTTGATCATCTTTGATAGTAAACTAAAATTTACATTTTTTCCTCCCAGTTGTAACAATCCGGATTTTCAGAACTAATTTAAATTTTTTATTTTAGCTATTTTCATGGATTTTGAATATTTAAAATGATTTATTTTAAATAATACCGACTTAAAATTTATTTTAAGCGAAGTTAGAAAGTATAAATTTATTTTAATTATAAAACGAGCCTGAAATGGCATGGTAGTTTGAAAATTCGATTTTAAATTTCAAATGAATGAACAAAATTCAAAATAAATCGGATTTCAGTAAAACCAAAAACATTGGAATCTGGTTAATTATATCTTTCCAACGAATGTGAAAAACGGATATTTCATAATATAAATTGAAATTTATGTCCAGTTTAAAATTTAGAATAGTCGTTATGGAATTTATATATATTTTATATAATATATAGCCCTTAAAAATAGCCATTTTGCAAACTACCTCCATTTTCAACGAAACTACTTTTGTTGGATCTAGAGTATCAAATTAGTGCTAGATTCCAATTTTCATAATTTTTGGAATTAATATGTGAGCGTGGTGAAATTAAACGTGGTTGGTGCTTTCAATTTGAATTTAATCGACTGGAAAATGACCGTTTTTCAAACTGTCTCCAAATTCGACAAAATTAGCTTGGTTAGGATCGTTTCATCAAAACATAACTAGATTTATTTTTCGGTAATTTTTGGAGTCAGTATGTGGTCTCGGTAAATTAAAATGTATGTTTAAATGTAATATATATTGATTTATATTTTAATTTTGACGAGAACTGGTCGAAACAGTCGAATTGGCTTACGAAACATACCCCATTATGTTTGAAATGGGGGTATTTGCTAGGAACGACAGTCGTTGGGTTTGATTTAGAGTTTGGAGGTTAAACGGGTTATTTTCGAATAAAATAAAATAAATAATTAATATATAAATCCATTTATTAGTCCATTGGGTCAAAACCCTCATTCCGTGTCAACGCCATCGCTGCTTCAAAAGTATATGGCAATTTTCAATTTGAAACTACTTCCCCTTTGATCTCTTCATCAAGACAATAAAATCAAAAAACCAATTGAGGGAAAATCGAAGAGCTAGGTGTGATGAACATATCCAACGATCGAGATTCATTCTCGTTTTGAAAATCGCAAGAAATCTAGCCTCAAAGGGGGCGACTTCGGGTTCGTTTTTCACCGCATGGAGGAGGCCGAGCTCGAAGGGGTTAGTGGCGCTGGTAGGGGATGGAAGCGGCTTTCAAGTGGAAACCTCCGATCATGATATGACATCTTGGTGGTTGTGCAAGCTAGAACCCTAAATGTCGGCTATGGGTTTAGACGGTTCGATTTTACATAAGAACGAAGAAAGAGGAAAGGGTTTAGAGGGATTATAATGTAATTAATTAAATTAATTATATTTAATTATCTCGAATTTTAACAAATGTATTTAGCGCCATATCTTCTTCGTACGAGGCCTAAATCCGACAATTCAAAATGCGTTGGACTCGTCTCGATGAACACTATGCAATGGAACAGATTGGGACAGAAATTGAGCACATTAGAATTTCAGGCAAATTCAAATCCAAACTGTTCAGAAATTCAGAAATAAAAACTGATGGAGTGGATCCCAATATGAGAACTCCTTCTCACTCTAATAATTTTACAGTTAAATATATCCTAGGTTGCAGATGGGGCTTGGTAGATCCTGATACTAATTGTTGTACAGACCATGGACGACTTTATTGATTGTATTGTGATTGTGATGTGAAATGGAGTAAAATTATATATATATATATATATATGTGTGTGTGTGTGTGTGTGTGTGTGTGTGTGCATGTGTGTGCGTGTGTGTGTATGTGTTGTGAAAATTATATATATATATATATATATATATATGCGTTGCGAAAATTATATACAAATTTGCATTGTGAAAATTATATATATATATATATATGTGTGTGTGTGTGTGTTGTGAAAATTATATATATACGCGTTGTGAAAAATATATATATATCCATTGTGACAATTATATACATATATATATATGCGTTGCAAAATAAAAAATATATATACGCGATGTGAATAAAATATATATACGCGATGTGAAAAATATATATACATATGAGATGTGAATAAAATATATATATATGAGATGTGAATAAAATATATATACACGATGTGAATAAAATTTATATACACGATGTGATTGAAATATATATATGAGATGTGAATAAAATATATATATGAGATGTGAATAAAACAAATATATGCGATGTGAATATATGTATATATATATGCGATGAGAAAATTATATATATGCATTGTATAAATTATATATGAGATATATAAAATGGTCATGTATCTAAATAATTATTCACTAAAAATATTATTTTTAGCTTATATATTAAATATAGAAAATTTTCGTGTAATGAAATAATTATAAGGTGGTTAAAAATATAATTTTTAACTATATATGGAATATTTAATTTTGATTTAAAATTGAAAATGAAGTTGAAATCGTTTTAAAATGAATTTATTAACGATTTATAAAATACGTTTTGAACGGAAATCGACGGAATAATATATATATATATACATATATATGTGTGTGTATATATATATATATTAGTGGCCTGAATAGAACGCACCGCGCAGCGACCGTTCGCGAATTTCGACCATTAACTTCAAATGGACGTAACGTTAGATCCGACCATCGGATTCTCCTAAAACTGGAACCATTGGGCTCGTATCGAAAAGAGCTTTCCAATGAATGTAAGAGATTTGAATTCTAATAGTTATATTTTAAGATATGTCCAAATCAAATTCAGAAAAGGTTGCTATGGATGTTGTTGGTGGCTGCTATTGGAAACTAACTGTAAGGACCTTAATAAAATTACTAAAAATATAGAAAAATTATGTAAAATCATAATAAATGATTTGGAAAGATTTTGGATAAAAAATTTCAAGTTTTGAAAAGATAAGAGTATATTTTTATTGAAATGAACTAGTTATTAACTAGAATAATGAGCCAATTATTTTAGAAATAATAAATTGGATTTGTAACGGTTTTAATATAACCAAAATTTCCAATGTATGAATTGGAATGGATTCGAGAAGAAACAATCTTTGAAATATTTTGATATTGGATTCCGTTATTATACGGATATTATTGAGGAATTTGGAAGATATATATATATATATATTTATTTATCGTTATTCCCAATACAATATCTGTTGGTTGCAGAATTTGATATTGAGTATAAACCGATATTATTTTCTATTCAGAGCCTTGTATTTAATATCAAATTGGATTTTGGGTTTGTCGTGAATGGTGTCTTTACTAACACTATTCTTAAACCTAGTTGAGAATAGAATAAATCTTTTAATTAAGGTTTGGTGGAGTTTACCAAAAAAATAATATTTAATTGGAATTGAACTGAGATTGGATTTTGGTTTGTCGTGAATTGTGTTTTAAATAACATGAGTTCTTTAACTCAATTAACAGTGAAGATATGATTTGGAATTTATAAATATTTTAATTAAGATTTAATGGAAATTGTCTAAAGTAAAGTATCCAATTTAATATAAGAAATTGGAATTGAATGGAATTCGATTTGGTAATAATCGCGATGAGCTTCTGTGAAGGAAGACCGTTACTATATATGGAATTTAAAAGGCCTTGTTGCTATTCCACTTACAGTATTAGTTTGATACGGAAATTTATATCGATTATATACTGTTGCGAATTCCATTTTAATGGAAGATGATTTTGGGTTTATCGTGAATTGTGTTTTAAATAACATTTGTTCTTTAACCTGAGTAAAAGAAGGATTAATTTTCCTAAAAGTTGAATAATCATTAAGGATGATTTTTGAGATTAAAACTGATCTGGAGTGTAACACCCCGTATGTTGAATAACTTACTATAATATAAAACAGGGCAGAATTAAATTTAAAAATCTGAATCAGGGGAAACGGGCTATGCCATTGCGTTCGTCTCGGAAAAATACGCGAAATAGAGTCCGAGTTTTCGAAAATCGGAGTCCGTATGACCCAGATAAGGCCCAAAAAAGTTTTCAGAAATTTAAAAATAGATTTTAAAACAAAAATTTCAATTTTCAGAAGTGGCGGGAAAAATCCCGCCAGACCCAGGGAGTCGACCTGGGGGTCGACTGGGGAGTCGAACTGCCCACCAGGTCGACTGGGGAGTCGACCCTAGGGTCGACCTGGGGGTCGACCTCCCTGGTCGAGCCCAGGTGACCTGGGTGCACCTGTTTGGCTTTTGGGTTGTGTTTTGGTGGCTAGGACGTGATCTGACGACTCTAATATGATTTAGGGTTAATCTAATGGCCTAAAACACCTAACTACTCTATAAATACACCCTAAGACTACCCTAATTCATACTAAAAATAGAAACAATGCCGTCATGCCGTCAAAATGCAACTTGAAGGAGCCTCCATCAATTTGTAGAATAAGATAGCATCTCAAATCAATCTCTAATCAACTCTAGCAACTTAATCTTCTTCTTAGGAGTGCTAATCAACAAGTTGTGAGTTTTCTATAGCCTTAATGACCAATTATTGAAATGATTATGATAGGATATAATGAGGTTATGGCTATAATTGTGGATCAATGCAAGTTATGCAAGTTATATGCTATGTGTTAATGATGTTATGCATGTTATGCAAGTTATATGCTATGTGTTAATGATGTTATGCATGTTATGCAAGCTATATGCTATGTGTTTGTGATGTTATGCAAGTTATGCAAGTCATATGCTACATGTTCATGATGTTATGCAAGTTATGCAAGTCATATGTTACATGTTCATGATGTTATGCAAGTTATGCAAGCTATATGCTATATGATCATGATGTTATGCAAGTTATGCAAGTGTTCATGATGCTAGTTGCTATGATAAACATTGATCCATTATGACACCATGATTATGCAAGTTTGGTGTATGATTATATGCAAGTTCATATATGATATGTTATGCAAGTTTTGTGTATGATTATATGCAAGTCCATATATGACATGTTATGCAAGTTTGGTGTTTGATTATATGCATGTTCATATATGACATGTTATGCAAGTTTGGTGTTTGATGATATGCAAGTAACATGTGCAAGTTTACACCTTATTATGATATGCATACATATGCAAGTTAACCCCTTTGTATGTCATACATACATATGCAAGTTTACCCCTTTGTATGACATAAATAACTTATGCAAGTTAACCTCCTTATGACATATGTGATTCATGCAAGTTTGGATTGATTATTTATGCTAGTTGGGTTGATGCTATATGCATGTTGACACCTTTGAAACCCAGGTTAATGTTATGCAAGTTGAACCCATTGTTTTTGTGAAGAATCTTCCCTTTTATGTCATGTTAGCGAATTACGGGGGGAACGATGGGGTTAATATACATGTTAATGAAATGGTGTGAAGTTGGTATGATTATGCATACCATAAAGTGGATGAACATAATTGAGTCAATTATGTACATCGTAAAAATTGGAATTAATTAGGGAAAATTAATTCGGGGGTGATTAATTAGGTGTAATTAATCGACTAAGACACGAGGTTGGACCCTTTTGTAGCGTAAGACTGCCCGGAACCGACCGGCAAATCCAGCGGCTACAAATGATTGGCCCAATGTGAGAGGTCTTAGGCACAAACAAAATACGTGACAAGTGTATAGACACGAGGTTAGACTCGGTTATGGCGTAAGGCTGCCCGGACCCAACCGGCAAATCCAGCTGCCATAAAAGATAGTCTAATGTGAGAGGTCTTTACAACGGTTACGTTTTTAATCAATTAAGAAACACTTAACCAGATAAGCATGTAGTGGGCATGAGGGGTTAAGTGGGTGCCTTGGGTGGCATATGGAAATCAAGTAAGTGCCTTGGGTGGCATGAGGAAATCTAGTGGATTGCCTTGGGTGGCAATAGAAAATACGATTAGAATACTTAACCAAGTGGAAACATGTAATTAAACATGATTAAAGGGTTAAGTGGGATGCACTAGATATAATGACAAGCTTAGGTGGTAGCTTGTGGGGGCCCATTTCACCCAGTAACCCATATGTATCTTATTGGGCTCGACCCATGTCGAGGACGGGACACGCGTACTGGGCTTGATTATAAGAGGCCAAAACGGGTTAGCGGTGGCAACGCAAGTCCAACGGATTTCATATGCGTGTGTGGACCCGGGCTGGTAGGTAAGACGTTGTTGCATCGTGTAGGTATAAGCCGTGCACCATTTGTTGTATCGGGTTGCCACTTTGGGGAGTGATACACCCCATTGTGGGGCCAGCACGGGTATCTACGGTAGGGAGCCGATCGCTTGGGAGTAGTGGGTACACCTAGTGGAGATAGGGGCAGACGGCACCTATGTAGTCAGCTAGGGGTACACGAAACTACTGGGTAAAGTTTCTAAGTCCTTGGGAGGGATCAACCTTTAAGTAGGAATGAATGGTGTGGTGCAGTTAGTAATTACCCTGGGGTGGGTAGATGCGTCTTTACCGTTACCTTAGTTCACCTTATGTCTAGTTGGCTACTTAGTGTAGTCATTTATCCCCAGTCATCCCGTGCCAAGTTTATATCATACCCTAATTACTTTAATGATTGTGTTGTTAAAGTTATAGGGCTCACTCAGACTTATGTCTGACCCCGTTGTTTTTATCTTTTCCCCCTCAGGTCCTCAGGTTGGGCCTAGCACTAGTGGGCTTTGATCAGACTTCTTTATCTATCTTCTGGAGCTTGGACCGTGATGTAAAGCCCAGTTTATCTTTTATTTTATGGCTATTGTTTATGTAGTGGGATTATGTACTTATGTTTTTTATCAGGATGGATATTTAGTACTTGACTCTTTATGGTGTTGTAACTAAACATGTTTACCTTCTGCTGCTATGAAATGATGTTTTAGATTTTCAAGTATTTATATCTGTCTTGTTGTAATTTTTCTGTTCTATGCTCACTTAAAATGCTCCACCGAAGTTAAGGCATTCCCTTTGTGAGTGACCTTAGCGGGTGTGGGGTGTTACATGGAGTTTTAATAAATCTTTAATTAGATTGTAATGAATGAATAATAATTAACTTTGCCATAACATGAGATGTAATAAACCAAATATACTTGGTTGCTGATATTCATGATTGTGATTGATTGATTGTTTGGATTGCGCTCGACCAGTTTATGAGAAAAATATACTTTTACATTTAGCATTGGCTTGGACAGAAATATTGGTATGCTAACATCTTGTGAAACACTTCACGATTTGACTATGAGATGTTTACCGATGTTGTTGAGTTCATTTCAAATTTAATGAATGATTTTGAAAGGATATTTTTCTTAAGTGAAAAGAAATGTATTCCCGATTTTGGACAGGGAATGTTTTATAAAAATGTATTGTAAAATAGAAAGGATTTCAAGGCCTAAACCCGGTGTTGTCGAAATGATTTCGAAATGTATTGTGTTTGACATTGTGGTTCATCACGTAACCGATTAATTGCTATTGATGATGTATCTGTAACACCCCACATCCGTTAAGGTCACTCACAAAGGGAATGCCTTAACTTCAATGGAGCATTATGGGTACTGGAACAGAAATATTACAAGACATACATATATAAAACAGCGGAAAATAAAGTAGAAGTGCTTCAAATCATTTATTAAATAGAATTGTTTACAATAAAAGCCCATCAACTTCCAGTAACCAAATACATAGCTAAAATATCTTTCTTGCTCAAAAACAAAGAAGCATGAAAATAAATTGTAGTATTCCCCAATAAAGCAGTAAAGCAAGCCATAGCCAAGAGAAATCCAAGCCGTACATGGAAGAGCCTTAAGGCTTGGTAAGATCCGAACTAAGCTGTATTCCCACCCTGTGAACCTGGGCGGGAGGAGGGGGAACGGAAGAAAAAGAGGCGAAACAAACCGGGTCAGTCATAAAGACTGAGTAAGTCCTAGTGACTTTCAGCATAAAAACAGGTAAGATAACATGGCATGAATAAACTGAAAGTAAACATAAGCATGATGACAAGATAAGCTACAGGCATGATAACTATGAATAACATTATAGGATTTCTGTCATGTATAACAATGCAAGGTTTCCCATTCAAGATAAACTAAGTATAGTTTTGCAAGATTTCTATCAAGCATCGCAAGATTTCTCTGCTTCACCATTAAAATGATATCTATTTGCTCTACACCACCTAACTAGTGTCTCAACTAGTAATCTATATAAAATGATAAAATCATAACGTGATCCTAATCCCCGAAATTAAGGTTACTTTCACATGTACATCTATTATTTATTACCTAGATCTAATCCAGGGTTTTCTATCGAGCGCTTCCTAGATTCAACCAGGATTTATGCCACCCAGGTCCAACCAAGGGATTATGCTACCTATTGAACACTTCTCGGATTTAGGGTTTATGGCACCTAGGTCCAACATAGGAATTATGCTACCTATGTGTGTCATACGGCCCCCAATGATTGTAGATACCTATGTTGGTCCCACCATGGGGTGTATCAAGACCCATGGTGGCGGCCCGACGCAATTCTAGAAGGCATAGGTTATACTACTGGTGCCCCAGTGCCCTGTTTGTTTGCTCCGAAGTGTGTGCACGCCCACACTCCGTTAGAACCAACATTGTTGCACACACCGCCGTCGCTTTGACCGCTTACAATCAGCCCAGTAATCGTGCCCCACCCTGCCTAGTTTCAGGGTACCATGATACATCTAGTGGGTTACTGCTGAAATGGGTCCCCGTTACTAGGGTTTCCTACTGGTTAAGTTTGTGGGCTTATATTTACTAATATTACCCACCAACCCGATATGTACTTAACCCTCTCCGTCCATCACGTTAAGTTGGTTAAGTGTTTTCTCTTGTTTTACTTAACCCTACCACACATCATGTTATATCGGTTAAGTGTTGTTCCTTGTGTTACTTAACCCTACCGCAAGCCTTGTTATACTGGCTAAGTGCTCTCCCTTGTGTTACCTTAACCCCATCGCATGCCATGTCATATTGGTTAAGTGTATATTGACTTAGCCCACCTACTTATCATGTTGTGACGGTTAAGTGTTACCCTCTGTTGTTACTTAACCTTACCACGCATCACGTTATATTGGTTAAGTGCATGTTAACTTAACCCCATCCACCAGTCATATTATAATGGTTAAGCATTACCCTCGTGTGTTTTACTTAACCCTACCACGCATCAGGTTATATCGATTGGGTGTTATCAACCTATTCAAGTTAGCCTAACCCATCCGCTAGTTATGTTATAACAGTTAAGTGTCATTAGCCTAGCCACGTTACTTAACCCACCCATTCATATCATATTGGTTGAGCCTACATTTATAAGTTTTACATGTTCTTAACTCATACCGGTTAGGTCCACATTTACATGTCAAATTTCCATGTTGTCCCACCTAACCCTCTAACCATACCCACGTCTTATTATGGTTAGTATTCCTTAATTCATTCATTATGACGAACGAATCATGACCTCTCACATTAGACCGTGCATTTTGTGGTCACTGGATTTGTCGGGCGGTTCCGGGCAGATTTACACCACAAACTGGGTCTAACCTCGTGTCATCAACCGTTACGCCTACAATTTGGCCTTCGACCTCTCACATTAGACTGACACTTTGTGGCTACTGGATTTGCCGGGCGGTTCCGGGCAGATTTACACCACAAACTGAGTCTAACCTCGTGTCAAAGGTTCAATAATGGTCATATTCCACCCAAAACCCCAATATCAGTTCATGTGTTTAACATATAGAAATGTTCATGGTTCACGTTTTTGCCCCAAAACGTATTCCCAAATTATCATCATAATTCACTATAAGGTTATGCCAAGTTATAGCCTTTTATTTACAATACATGCCAACCACCCAAAACCCAACTTAGGCGCGTTCATATTAAACATTTACCAAGTCATAAATTTTCATATATGTTTCTATTCCAAATTTCACATAATTAACATATTCCCAAGTTCTAGATTACATGTAAATTTTACATATGCCCAATTCGTACCAAATTTACATATGTTCAATTTATGCCGTTTTACATGTATGCCAATTTTATACCATTTTACCATATCAAGTTCTAGCCAAAATTACATGTATCAAGTTTCATACCCAATAAACCCAAATCATGATTCACGATGTAGTTATCCCAAACTATAATCTTTTTATTACAATACATGTCAGTTGCCCAAGTTCATAATACATGTTTATGCCAATTATCAAATTTACAATCCCTTTTATATTCAAACTTCCAATTCTATATATGCCCAATCATAAACTTAATCCTTTGATTTAATTTACATAGGCCCGAACTCGTGATTTGATTTACATGCTAATTCATTATGCCCACTTCATGCCAATTCAAAAATGCCAACGGCCAAACTTGAAAATTTCAATTATATTGACAATGCCCCAAATTTCCAATTTCATTTTATGCCATCAATTTTACCAGACATATATATCCAATATAAACAACATTCCCATATTTCCTCGTATTCAATCGTACGCAAATCACGGTTTAGGCCTAGGTCCGAAATTGACCTAGGTTCATCAAAAGAAAATAAATAGGGGAAGATAGAATTTTGCATAAAAATAAAATCAGAGAGAAAAACATCATTATAGGCATAAAGATTACAACTGGATAATAAATTCAACATGAATCAAGAAAACTGATTTACAATAGGCTGAATAGATCATGAACTTGACATGAGAATAAAGATAGACAAGTCTCAAGAACCTAAGATTCAAGAAGCAACAGGAATGAGTCTGAATCAAATAAACATACTTAAATTCAATTCCACTTTATTCCATGGCCATATTATAATTAAATGTTTAAATATAAAAGTAACTAGCACTTACAGAGCATGGCTAGTGAATTTGTTGTAAAAATGTTGCGGCGTTGTCGATTTATTGTCTTGAATCATTGTAGAAGCTTTAATCTTCAAATTGGATTGAGTTTGAATGCTTATTCTTTAATTTGGGGGCGGCGTCCATGGTTCAAGAGGGAGTTCAGCAGCATAATAGTGTAAGAATGATTTGATATGAATTAGGTTAGGTCTAAGGGTGTTTTTATAGGTGTAGCAACTAGTTTAGGCCCTTAGATTAACCTTAGAATCAATCCGGACCGTCAAAACACGTCTAAGGCTTCAAAAATGAATTCTGGGTCAAAACAGGCCGACCAGGTTGACCTGTAAGGGGGGGAGGTCGACACTTTGGTCGACCTGGGGGGTAGGTCGGCACTCTGGTCGACCTGGGGGGTGGGGGGGGGGTAGGTCGACCCTATGGTCGACCCCCTGGTCCAGTGCTGCCTGAAAACTGCTGAAACTTGTACAGTCCATAACTTCTTCATCCGGACTCCGATTTTCGAAAACTCGGATTCTATTTCATGTAAAATTTCGAGACGAACGCAATGGTGTAACACGTTTCCCCTGATTCTGACTTTAAAAAATTAATTCTGCCTTGATTTCTTCTTTTAATATGTTATAAAAATACGGGTTATTACATTCTCCCCTCCTTAAAGGATTTCGTCCCCGAAATCTTCAAGTTAAGAAGAATGTGTCCTACCATTCAATCATCCATCTACTCAATCATCAATCACAGGCATCCATTGTCCTTAAGAGATTTCAAATGCGGTATGAACATATGCAGAAAGTGTGTGTATATTTTCTTTATCTAATGCAAATGATCAAGCCTAATTGATCTTTTTAAATGCAAAATATGTTTAGTGCCATGAATCCAATATGTATGCAAATAGTCCTAGTTACATAAACACTATATGTGTGCACAAACATCCATCCATATGCATCATCCATATGATAACACATCCAATTTCATCCATGAAACAAGTATAAACACTCATGCATATGCAATATGGAAATGTGTCTGAGCCGATCTAGTGCCTAATGTGTGTTATGCAATCACGAGCAACCACTAGCAGCCACTTGCAACCACTTGCAACCATCAATCATAACATGTCTCAAACACATGTTTACACCCAATTGTTCCTACCTACAGGTATAGTCGAACGATAGAAGCAAGTAAAAACCTTGTGCCCATTAGGCAATGTCAAAACTGGAAATCTATGTCACATATATACTGATTTGGAGAAGAACTCCCTAAGCACCAGCCCCGAATACTGAAATCAATATCAGACTGATACCCAAAGAATTTACCAACCAATATATATGTTTCTAGGAAACTAAGCATGATGGACTCCTTTTTGGTCACAAGAAATCCCTTCCTAAGACCAACCCATATCCTATAAAAGCCAAAAAGTTTATTCAACCCAACGGACACCCTCAAGCCCCAACATGTATTACTAACAGATGAGTTATACTCCCTATGGGGTTTGCAACAGAAATAGGATGGAGAATAGGACCGATAGGTTATACTTAAAAGATAGCATGCAAATAAGCTCTGCAGGGAAAGAGGGATCAAGGATATACTCTTTAAATAGAGATATGATGCGCGTATCTAGTCTTCAATCTTCTGAGTCGCATTTCCTTGAGCTTGGCTCCATTGCGCTTTCACCATCTTTAACTTCACAATTTCGTAGCTTCTTAATTCTTGCTTCCAAAATATGAGTTGGAACTCATTCCACTGTTGCCTCTCATTTCACTTATTCTCCTTCTAGTATATTCGGCCCAAACAGAACTGCGTACTCATGGTTTCATGTAAGCTCTCCAAAATTCACTAGTGAATCTCGGATCTCGTTCACTTACTAGAAGGTATTCCACATAAATGAATTATCTCTTGAAAATAAACAAATGCCAACCATGTTGCCAAGCGTACTTACTAAGGTGATTTTATATAACTCATGCATAAGCGATATGAACCATCCGCCTTAGTGGCGAACATTACTCGAGCGGATTGATAAATGTATCAAGAGATTCTAGGTAACTAAGCATGGCAGAACCCTAAGGGTTACACTAGACTTCGAGGGTATTACCGAGGCAAGTCAAGAGTCTAACTACCCTCTTTTCATACTCGAGAATGGTACCATTTCTGGATAACCACTCCATCCCTAGAAACATCCTATTGCCCAAAAACATAAGCATTACTTCTGAACTCAACACTTAGCATAGACATTCTCAAATCCAAACAAGTCATGAATAAATGAGCCGATTCCCTAATAGGATTTGAGAATAAAATGGGATCCTCTAATACGCTAGTACTAAGGTGCAAAGACTCAACTATCAAAGCAGAATTAAAAGGATGCGATGTACAAAAACAAAGTTCTAATGGGATGATAGAAAAGAAAAGCTAAACCTGTAACAGAAACGTTACCACCTCTCTTAGGTATGCTAGTAGTGAGAGCAGACAATTGCCCTCTCGACGATCTTGTTCTTTGCCCTTGTCCTTGTCCTATAATACTTAACTACATGTCCCTTTTTACCATACTAAAGATACTCTCTCTTGTCATGGGTTTTATTATTCTTTCACTTTGGCCTCTTTCCTTTCACCTTTTCCTCCTTCGTGGATTAAGCCATATCAACAAGTTTCTCATCCTTAGGCTTGTGTTCTTTATCCTCATTCCTACTATCCTTGTATAGCTTGTTGAAAAGTTTCTCGAAGGCTACCTCCATCGCACGGCAACCCTACAAAGTTTGAAATAAGATTAGTCGTAGATGGAACTACTGCGGCTACAGAGGGAGGTTGGGCACTCCTTTGCCCTCCAACTTGTGTCGTACGCCTACAAAACTATGGTGAAAAGAGAGAAAGAAGAGATTCAAAGAGAGAATCAAAAGATAGTGCATATGGCTTTGGGGAATATGCCTTTCGTAAAACAAAACTTTTCTTGAAAATTGCTTCTTTGTAAATGGTTTTGAAAATAATTTCAAAAGGTTTCAAAAACTTTTGCCCAGTCTAGTAACCTTCTGCTCTGATACCAAATGTAACACAACACATCCATTAAGGTCACTCACAAAGGGAATGCCTTAACTTCAATGGAGCATTATGGGTACTGGAATAGAAATATTACAAGACAGACATATATAAAACAGCGGAAAATAAAGTAGAAGTACTTCAAATCGTTTATTAAATAGAATTGTTTACCAAAAAAGCCCATCAACTTCCAATACCCAAATACATAGATAAAATGTTTGTCTTGCTCAAAAACAAAGAAGCATGAAAATAAATTGTAGTATTCCCCAATAAAGCAGTAAAGCAAGCCATAGCCAAGAGAAATCCAAGCCGTACATGGAAGAGCCTTGGAGCTTAGTAAGATCCGAACTAAGCTGTATTCCCACCCTGTGAACCGGGGGGAAACGGAAGAAAAGGAGGCAAAACAAACCGGGTCAGTCATAAAGACTGAGCAAGTCCTAGTGACTTTCAGCATAAAAACAGGTAAGATAACATGGCATGAATAAACTGAAAGTAAACATAAGCATGATGACAAGATAAGCTACAGGCACGATAACTAAGAATAACATTATAGGATTTCTGTCATGTATAACATTGCAAGTTTTCCCATTCCAGAAAAACTAAGTATAGTTTTGCAAGATTTCTATCAAGCATCGCAAGATTTCTCTGCTTCACCATTAAAATGATATCTATTTGCTCTGCACCACCTAACTAGTGTCCCAACTAGTAACCTATATAAAATGATAAAATCATAACGTGATCCCAATCTCCGAAATTAAGGTTACTTTCACGTGTACATCTATTATTTATTACCTAGATCTAATCCAGGGTTTTCTATCGAGCGCTTCCTAGATTCAACCAGGATTTATGCCACTTAGGTCCAACCTAGGGATTATGCTACCTATTGAACACTTCTTGGATTTAGGGTTTATGGCACCTAGGTCCAACCTAGGGATTATGCTACCTATGTGTGTCATACGGCCCCCAATGATTGTAGATACCTATGTTGGTCCCACCATGGGGTGTATCAAGACCCATGGTGGCGGCCCGATGCAATTCTAGAAGGCATAGGTTATACTACTGGTGCCCCCAGTGCCCTGTTTGTCTGCTCCGAAGTGTGTGCATGCCCACACTCCGTTAGAACCTACACTGTTGCACCCACCGCCGTCGCTTTGACCGCTTACAATCAGCCCAGTAATCGTGCCCCACCCTGCCTAGTTTCAGGGTACTATGATACATCTAGTGGGTTACTGCTGAAATGGTCCCCGTTACTAGGGTTTCCTACTGGTTAAGTTTGTGGGCCTATGTTTACTAATATTACCCACCAACCCGATATGTACTTAACCCTCTCCGTCCATCACGTTAAGTTGGTTAAGTGTTTTCTCTTGTTTTACTTAACCCTACCACACATCATGTTATATCGGTTAAGTGTTGTTCCTTGTGTTACTTAACCCTACCGCAAGCCTTGTTATACTAGCTAAGTGTTCTCCCTTGTGTTAACTTAACCCCGTCGCATGTCATGTCATATTGGTTAAGTGTATATTGACTTAGCCCACCTACTTATCATGTTGTGACAGTTAAGTGTTACCCTCTGTTGTTACTTAACCTTACCATGCATCACGTTATATTGGTTAAGTGCTTGTTAACTTAACCCCATCCACCAGTCATATTATAATGGTTAAGTGTTACCCTCGTGTGTTTTACTTAACCCTACCACGCATCAGGTTATATCGATTGGGTGTTATCAACCTATTCAAGTTGGCCCAACCCATCCGCTAGTCATGTTATAACGGTTAAGTGTCATTAGCCTAGCCACGTTACTTAACCCACCCATTCATATCATATTGGTTGAGCCTACATTTTTAGGTTTTACATGGTTCTTAACTCATACCGGTTAGGTCCACATTTACATGTCAAATTTCCATGTCATCCCACCTAACCCTCTAACCATACCCACGTCTTATTATGGTTAGTATTCCTTAATTCATTCATTATGACGAACGAATCATGACCTCTCACGTTAGACCGTGCATTTTGTGGTCACTGGATTTGCCGGTCGGTTCCGGGCAGATTTACACCACAAACTGGGTCTAACCTCGTGTCATCAACCGTTACGCCTACAATTTGGCCTTCGACCTCTCACATTAGACTAACACTTTATGGTTACTGGATTTGCCGGGCGGTTCCGGGCAGATTTACACCACAAACTGAGTCTAACCTCGTGTCAAAGGTTCATTAATGGTCGAATTCCACCCAAAACCCCAATATCAGTTCATGTGTTTAACATATAGAAATGTTCATGGTTCACGTTTTTTCCCCAAAACGTATTCCTAAATTATCATCATAATTCACTATAAGGTTATGCCAAGTTATAGCCTTTTATTTACAATACATGCCATCCACCCAAAACCCAACTTAGGCGCGTTCATATTAAACCTTTACCAAGTCATAAATTTTCATATATGTTTCTATTCCAAATTTCACATAATTAACATATGCCCAAGTTCTAGATTACATGTAAATTTAACATATGCCCAATTCGTACCAAATTTACATATGTTCAATTTATGCCGTTTTACATGCATGTCAATTTTATACCATTTTACCATATCAAGTTCTAGCCAAAATTACATGTATCAAGTTTCATACCCAATAAACCCAAATCATGATTCACGATGTAGTTATCCCAAACTATAATCTTTTTATTACAATACATGTCTGTTGCCCAAGTTCATAATACATGTTTATGCCAATTATCAAAATTACAATCCCTTTTATATTCAAACTCCCAATTCTACATATGCCCAATCATAAATTTAATCCTTTGATTTAATTTACATAGGCCCGAACTCGTGATTTGATTTACATGCTAATTCATTATGCCCACTTCATGCCAATTCATATATGCCAACGGCCAAACTTGCAAATTTCAATTATATTGACAATACCCCAAATTTCCAATTTCATGTTATGCCATCAATTTTACCAAACATATATATCCAATATAAACAACATTCCCATATTTCCCCGTATTCAATCGTACGCAAATCGCGGTTTAGGCCTAGGTCCGAAATTGACCTAGGTTCATCAAAAGAAAATAAATAGAGGAAGATAGAATTTTGCATAAAAATAAGATCAGAGAGAAAAACATCATTACAGGCATAAAGATTACAACTGGATAATAAATTCAACATGAATCAAGAAAACTGATTTACAACAGGCTGAATAGGTCATGAACTTGACATGAGAATAAAGATAGACAAGTCTCAAGAACCCAAGATTCAAGAAGCAACAGGAATGGGTCTGAATCAAATAAACATACTTAAATTCAATTCCACTTTATTCCATGGCCATATTATAATTAAATGTTTAAATCTAAAAGTAACTAGCACTTACAGAGCATGGCTAGTGAATTAGGAGCTGAATTTGTTGTAAAAATGTTGCGGCGTTGTTGATTTATTGTCTTGAATCATTGTAGAAGCTTTAATCTTCGAATTGGATTGAGTTTGAATGCTTGTTCTTTAATTTGGGGGCGGCGGCCATGGTTCAAGAGGGAGTTCAGCAGCATAATAGTGTAGGAATGATTTGATATGAATTAGGTTAGGTCTAAGGGTGTTTTTATAGGTGTAGCAACTAGTTTAGGCCCTTAGATTAACCCTAGAATCAATCCGGACCGTCAAAACATGTCTAAGGCTTCAAAAATGAGTTCTGGGTCAAAACAGGCCGACCACGTCGACCTGTAAGGGGGGGAGGTCGACACTATGGTCGACCGGGGGGGGGGGGGGGGGGGGTATGTCGACCCTATGGTCGACCCCCTGGTCCAGTGCTGCCTGAAAACTGCTGAAACTTGTACATGCCATAACTTCTTCATCCGGACTCCGATTTTCGAAAACTCGGACTCTATTTCATGTAAAATTTCGAGACGAACGCAATGGAGTAACCCGTTTCCCCTGGTTCTGACTTTAAAATTTAATTCTGCCTTGATTTCTTGTTTTAATATGTTATAAAAATACGGGTTGTTACAGTATCTGTTTGGTGGCGGAGAATTTACTCTCTTGCTTAACACCCTTCTTTGAGACGTACGAGCTCAAAGGTTATGTGATTAACAGTGAATGATCATATGTGTGAACTTCTTATGCAAAGTACTATATTTTGGAAAGTAATTGTGATTATTATGTTGTGAAATGATTTTCCCTACTTCAGGATATGAAATGATTTGGTATATGGCTATAGATTCGAGTAACCCGAATGACTAAAAGTATGGGTGAGAGGGCGGTGTATGTCTTCCCCCAGAGTGTGGGATGGTGCATCATTTGTGTATCCTACTCCACCGTGGGAGGTGCACATTTATATATCGAGTTCCTTAGTGCATGCCCTTTGTCTTGTCGAGGGGAGCGCAATATTTGATTGCATACTTGTTTGTATGCATTGTGATGTTTTTGGAGTTCATATTTTTAAAGTTTTTGGTTTAAGATCCCGAAGTGAAATCTACTTTGATATAAAGCTAGATATGTATTTCGAATGATTTGAAATAAGAAATCGATAAATAAAGTCCAAAGGAATAATTTCTGTAAAGTGAATTGAATTTCGAAAAATCTAAGTTTTTTGTTTAAGCCTAAATGGGTAGATTGGAAATTTGCATGTTGTATGATGCATTGTATATTATGTCTATTATTGGCGTAGTTTATTTATGCATTGGTATTCGTGGGGGTAAACCCCTTCCGTGACATGTGGCATGGTCCCGTGATTTACCATATTTTAAAATAAAGTTTAATAACCGTTTTGAGTCCTCACACCAGTCCCAGGACTGAATCGGAGTTTATTATTTTCACCTAAACTCTGGGTGCCCATATTTTCCACATGGGCAATCGGTAGTTTTGATTTTGTAGATTATTTCATTTAGAAGGATTCTGGATCGAAGCTTAAAGCTGTATCCAGAGCATTGATAGTCTTCCACCGTGTTAGTTTATTTATTTCCGCAGGATTGTATTACATTTATTGTAAATTTGTTTTCCGCTATATTTTTTTTTGGTACTCTGATATTCTTTACTCTGATGTAACATTATTACGATGTTTATAAAAGTCTTCTGTTATTTGTTTTGATGTGTTGTGCGCCCAAAGTTAGCGTATCCGCCCTTTTGGTTCGATTTAAGTCGGTTTAACGATCGATTTGGATCGACCGAGAAGGAGGGTCGTTACACAGTAGTTGCCTATTGTGTGTAGAAAATAGATAATTACATTTTTTTCCTAAGCACCTGCTTTTCAGTTTTAAGGTTTTCTTGGAGATTATGGTCTTTCTTATTTTATATTTTGCACATGTTTTTTTTTCTTTTATGCTACCATTGCATTTGTTTGTTATTCTTTTGAGATTTTTTAAAATCTTAACAAACAAAATTGAATGAATCTAACTTCTTGATGATGAGATTATGATTTGCATCTTTAGAAAAAGTAATGCAGTAGCAAACTATAATCGAAATTAGCACTTTTACATGTTACGTCAAATATTCTTCTACTAAGTCCTTATTATTATTATTATTATTATTATTATAGTGTAAAAATCTTTGCGTATAAGACACTTCTAAATTTTTCCAATATGATTTTTATTAATCCTCTTTCTACTATATTTTAAGATATCACCTTATATATACAAGTCGGGATATACATTTACAAAAATGTTGTTATGTGAATTCTACAGACTATGATTCATTTGGTTATAAATAACAATATAAGATGTTACTTTGTCTAAATTTACCTCATTATACTATATCATCGATGGATAATAGAACATCTACTTGGCCAAACTTTGAAACCGTTTTCTTGCATATACAATTAAAATAGTAAAGTATGTGACGTATAAAATTCTTTTGTAATGCATACAGATGTACTTATACCACAACAATATATATATTTGTTTAGCATGTTTAGACACTAAAATAACTAATATGAAAACATAAATTTCGTGCAGTAAGCTTATGCCCACCCATTTTTCCTTTGAGGTCTCAGTAATTTTACGTTGTTTAGAAATGAAGCATAAGGTACTCTAAATTTGATAATGAATTTAGTGGTTATGTCATATGTGAAGGTTGACTTCCATTGTTATTGGAAAACTACAAATTCAAAACATCTATATCTACTTATTAGGTGTCATCTTGTGTACATAAAACTTGCAGCGTGGTATAACGTAGAACAATTTTTTTGACTTAATGAAAATTCCTACGACTTAAATACATTGCGAGTAAAATATGAATATTTATTATTAGATATCTGATTTATTGGATTATATGTTTCTTGATTTGATTCAGTTTATTGATAATGCATGGAAAACATGGTCAATGTATATTATTTTTGTTCTTACATGTTGTTATGTTCCTTTTATCGCAAATTTTAGGACTTGGAGTATCCAGATTTGTAATTTAAAGATATACGACAATCATGGTAATAGATCAAATATCTAATTCATGATTCTTGTGATTACTATGAATTCGTTTCTTTAACATGAATCAATGCCATCTCGATCTTAGTAATGAATTGCAAAAATAATTTCTTCATCAAGGTAATTATACTGATTTCATCCTTCGATAATTATTTTCCTTCCAACGACACTTATTCTCCTTTTAGAATTTACATAGTCCAGACGATTATTGACTGTATTTTAGATTTCTTGCCATCGCATTCCCAAGGTTAAGCTAACCAATTTTAACTGTTAACTTTTAACATGCTTCTCTTTTAGTGATGCACATATTTTCCACTAGGGTAGCTTAAGTATTAAGTAAAAATTAAAGAACTATGTCACTGGATTTGTTTTCTATTTACATTTTCTAAATGTACTATAGTATTAGATTTCTTTTCCATTGATTTTATTGAAACAGTTATATATGGTGCTTTTTTTTTGTAATTTCTAAATTTAAGCAACAAAGTTATCTGAATTACAATATCAGATTAGAGTATATGGTCTACCTTGCTTAAAATGAGATTGAGTTTATGCCTATATAAACAATTTAATTTTATGTCAAATTACCATAACTTTCTTTCTTTTAGGTTATTAAAAACTTATGGTATTTATTTTGGGTATACCGTAGTTGAAGTTATGGTAAAAATTACTCTCTTCTAGAACTTGAATCATCAACCTTAGTTTACATTATGCAAATAATTATTTTTTATTCCTACGATTTATACCATAAATTATATGTAAAACCATAAATATCCATAGACATTTTCAATGGTTAATACAAACAGATCATTTCATAGATGATTGAAAAATAGGAGGTTAACCCAATGAATGGATTTTATACCTTACATATTATAAAAATAACTGTCCCTAAAAGTGTAGGAACCATACAAGAGTGCGTGTGGCTTAATATATAGATATCGGACTTGCAAGACTATGCATGAAGGAATTTTTTTAGGGTAATGTGTTTGCAAGCATGACAAAGTGTGAGCGGGACGAACATCATATTTTCAACTAGGTATGTATACCTATTAAGTGCGATCTGGCTGAACATAGAGATACACATCTTCAAGTAGCTATGGATAGAAGTTTATAGGGAAAACTTTCAGTTCGAAAGTAGCTTTCGGTAAGCACTCAATTTCAATCAACTAGATAGGTGAAAATTACGGGCCAAACTATGTATGCTGTGGCAACTACTGCTAGCTACTTTTTGACTGAAAATTGATTGTTGTTTCTATAAGTTGATGGACTTTAATGTATATACATGCACATAACAACATTTGAATTTCTACTTCACGAAGATAAAATGATATTACGTGGTTAAGTAACAGTTTTGAAACACTTGCAA
Source organism: Allium sativum (assembly GCA_030737875.1). Lineage (NCBI taxonomy): Eukaryota > Viridiplantae > Streptophyta > Magnoliopsida > Asparagales > Amaryllidaceae > Allium > Allium sativum. The sequence continues at coordinate 461,398,912 of CM060915.1, read as the reverse complement.
GCAAATGGTGTAGTTACTTTCCCTTTAATTTTTAATCTAAATTCATCCTATTTCTTACCTACTTTATATGGTTTACATTTTTTAGCCGTAGTATATGTGCAGATTGCACAGAGATTGCAGGAGAAACTTTCTTAAGGACTATGGTTGTGGCTAAGATTTAGTGAATATAACGGATGAAAAGTTCAGCTCCATCTATAGTGTAATACTAAGTATGTTGTAGACATTGGATATCCATGGAAGAAGATGTATAAATATGCAGCATGCATTGATGAAGTGTGTACGGAGTATCTCAGATGGGAGACGTTGTGTATAAAGGCATGCTAAACTCTCAAAACTCTGACGAGTAAGTTTGCATTTGTCTATTGTGATGTGTTATCTTTTGGGTTATAAGTTTATATGTGAATTTCAGTGAACTCTTAATACTTAAGAAATTGGTTATACATTTATGCTGGAAAGATGAAGGAAAATTGATAATCCATAATAAACATATATACAACAAAATTTATTAGTCATTAGTTTATATCTTTATAATTTTTTTAATATTACATAGTCTGCCTATGTATAATTTTCTATAAAAGTGCCTATTGGTAGCCTGTATAAGTGAGTACTTTGCAAACTTAATAATGGAGTATTGAAATTTAATGTTTGCAATTTGAATCATATAACCTATGAAATATATTCTGATCTACTATTACATTTTGTACATAACACACATATCAACATTGTGCGTCTATGGTATTTAATGTTAAAACTTTGTTCAGATTAATTTTAGCTCTCAATAAGAGTTATGTTTTCGACTATTTTTAACCTACTCCATTGGTTTATTTCATTTTAATTTATAAATTGGTTTAGATACCATGAGTATTGAAATAGTTTGTACTTTATTCTATTCTTGGATAAATAAATTTTCCCCGAATCAATTCTAAACTCCCGTCACTACGAGAAAGAAAACAGCTGCCCATGGCTACTTCAAATTCTCCACTTCCAAAGTCTCAACGAATTCTCGTCTCCAATCTCGATTCAGATTTCAGATCTGCAATCCCTCTAGATCTGAGATCTTCGCAATTACGTGCAAAGAAGGCGAATCCTATGAACAGAGGTAATACTTATAACCTAGAAATTATTTCGAAGTTGAAATTTCCAGATCTGGTCTCTGATAATCAAGTACATGCGAATGGAATTAATCTTATTCAATCAAAGGCTTGGATAGATGTAGTGAATGAAAACAGATCTCCTTTAGATTCGATTCAGTTAAACTATATAGAACCTATATCTGAGAATAACCTTAAGCTAGTTGTTATAAATGAAAACCTGACTTATAATGCAAGGGAAAAGTGGAAAAACTCCATAGTGTTTTATGTATTTGGAAGAAAACCATACTATATATTACTGAAGGATTATATCGATAGAAATTGGAATATAAAAAGGAGTTTTCAGTTGTTTACTAGAGAAAATGGGTTTTATATAATCAAGTGTGAGAATGTTGAAGATTATGATAGGATTTTAGCCAAAGGTCCAGATTACTATAGTAAAAGATTATTTTTTATGAAAAAGTGGATGCCAGGAATGAAGTTATCCCAAGAATTTATTCACACTTTGCCAATTTCGATTCGACTGCCTAACCTTGACGTAGATTTTTGGACTATAGAGGCTTTAAGTAGAATTGCTTCATTGTTAGGAAATCCTATAAAACTTGATAATTTTACTGAAGAACTCATTTGAATATCATATGCTAGGATCCTAGTTGAAGTTAATTTTGATTTTAATTTCCCTGAATCTATTCCTATCAAGTGTTGTAATGGTGAAATTATATGGCAAAAAGTTGAATACGAATGGATTCCAGCAGCTTGCTCTCATTGTAAAATATTTGGACATTCAAGTTCACCGTGTAAATCTCTAAAGTTTGTATGCCTAAGGAAAATGCTAATATGGAAAATAGGATGGATATTGATGTAAATGTGAAAGTTCAAAGTCAAGGAGTAAGTGCTAAGGTTGTTAAGAATGTTTCTCAAAATACTAATATGGTTGCAAGGAAGGATGCAAATGAAAAGGCAGTTTTAACTGGATCTGAAGGGAATAGAAAAGTTGGAATTGTTTTAAATGATGATTCACCATCTCATAATGGTGATACTAGTGATTTTAATCCTTATAGCGTCCTTGTAGAAAGTAGTGTATGCATCCAGGATCTTAATTAAGGTAAACAAGTTGCTGTAGATAATTCTGAGATTGCAAACTTTACTAATCGTATAGAAAGCATGGTTGATAAAGCTGTTGATGAAGGATTGAATGTTAGAGAAGGCTCTTCTGGAAGGGTTTATTATCAAGTATGTACTGATGCTGATAGTGTTGATATGTGCGAGGATGATAAGGGTATGCATTTCAATGATGATGGTGCTAATAAAGATACATTGATAGAAGAATCTGATAGTTCATCGAGTAGTATTAGGAGGAGGAGGTCTAAATTTAAGAAGAGCAAGTTTATAAGAAATAGTAATGTGATCAATGACAACCCTTTTGTTGAAACAAACTCGGAATGTGTTAAATTAGTCTCCCAATTTCAAACTACGTCAAAGACAAAGAAGAACAAAGATGATGGTGGCACGACTGGGGAATTAAAAAAGGTGGCATATGTAAGAAGTGAGTTTCTCTTCTTCTATATGTATGGTCTTGAGTTTGTTTTTCTCTATCTAGTGGTGTCTATTCTGATCCGGATAGATTGGGTTTGTTTGGTGCTTTGTATTTGTCTTTCTAGATTTCTTCATTTTGCTGAGGATGTTATGCAGTTATGAGCTTCAAGAGTTGTAGGTTGGAGATGTTTCTCTCTTCTGCTTTGTACATGTGTTGATGCTTTTTCTTGTTGACAAGCTGAGTTCATGGATATTTTGGTTGTCGGATTTGTGTGGGCCTTTAGCTTTGGAGTCTATGTAGCTACCAGGCATGCTAAGGTTGGTTTGTCCCCAATTTAAGTTGGTTTGTAGTGGGGTTTCTTCTGTTTTGCTTATGTTGGGCATACTCTTGTGGTTATTCTTTGCAATAGAGACTCATAAGTGACTGTTCAGAGCTTTTCTGTAACAACCCATAATTTTCACTATATTTAAATTTTGATTTAAAATAAATAAACAAAGTAATATTGGATGAAAAATAAATTTTGTATATTATAATGATGGTGATTGGTTGGATTAAGTATAAATAGATTTTTAAATTTAGTTTATTTAGAAATATTGTGATTTGGAATTTAATGTTTAAATGATTAAATAAAATGATTCGAAATTCAAATTTAAATTCAAATAATCAGTTTGGGAACTTAAAATCTATGAAATCAATGTACAAAAATTCATTTAAGTTATAATTAGATTTAAATGGAATTTTTAAATTGAATTAAAAACAGTTAATGAATAATTGAATATTTTAATAATTAATTAACTGTGGAATTTAACGGTTTTGGAAACTGTCTCGGAATCCGACGAACCAGTCTCATCGGATCTGAAACGGTGAATTATGGTAGGATTTCAATTTGCATAGCAATCGGATTTGTCATTTGATCGTACGGGAGAAAATGTGAAAGGAGACAATGTAATTGGATAAGTGTTTGTTCTTTTATTAGGCCTCCTATATAGTTATAGACTTAAATCCTTTCCTTCATTCACTAGCCATTTCTCTTTCACGTTGGTTTTCATTTACCTAATTTACCTCCAATGGCTGAAAATGAAATTATAAAACCCTAGACCAAATAAAATGCAACTCCAAAAAACAAATCTCTTCAAAACCGAACTTATTATATGTCAAAATGAAGCTCTCGATGGTACAAACCTACGGGTACCATCTGTTTCAGCATGCAGTGCTTCGTTTGGTCAGAAATCATGGTCAAACTTCTTATTTTTCGAAAATCTAGGGTTCGAATTGGCGCTTTTTGATTCGTGACTTAATTGAAGAATCGGTTTTTGGGTATTGAAGAGATGGTACAAGCTCAACGGTGGTGATGACATCATCTGAAAGTAAGTGAGGTGATTGGATTTTGCGTTTTAGGGTTGGAAAGTGGTTACGGGTTTTGACCCATCGGCGGCGGAGGATACCGCCGGAAGTGGCGGGTCCGGCGTTGGAAGGTGGCCTCGAGACGTGGAACACGGGGCCAGTGGTTGGAGCTCCTATTACGGTCGGAGGAGGTCAAAATCGGTGGTCAAAGTAGGGGTTTTGTTGGGTGTTCTACACGTGTTGCAGCTAGAACGGAGGAGCAGAAAAACAAATCTTGGGGCTGACATGTCATCTTATGGTTGGGTGAGAAACTTATTATATTAATTTATATATATATATATTCTAAATTCAAACCGTAAAATGCTCATAACTTTCTCGTATTAACTCGGTTTTGGATGCGGTTAGGTGCGTTGGGATCGTGGCGGAATTGTGGACGATCTAAGACTAGTTTGGCTGCATTTGGAAATAGAAAATTTTTGGGCTCTGGTCGGATGTTCGATCGATTTAAAGACCCAAAGGTGAGTGATTTTCTTGCTCACGAATAACTAAATTATTCGCATGTTTATTAAATTAAATTATGAAATAAGTTTGGTTGCATGGTTGTGTTCGCTTGATGGAGTGTTGCTTAAAATTAACATGAAAGTGTGTTAACATGCAAATCTAGGTCGATGATTAGTCATTTAATTAAATTTAAATTTCTAGTTGGAAATTCTAATCCTTGTAAATCCTAAAAACAGTTTATACTGATTGGGTGAATGGAATGGTTGTGATGGATGTTTGGTTGAAATTTATTACTGAATTGAGATTGACACTGCTAATGCTCCTTATTCAGTATAGTGTATTTGCATGTTCATTATGATGATTAATCCCATTTACCCTTGATGTTACAGGCATCGAATAAACCCGGGATTAATTGATTTAAATAAATTAAGAACACAAAGTGAAATGATAAATCTCTATGACCCTGATTTGGATTGAAATGATAGATCCATCCCTGAAATATCGAGAACTTAAATATAATATTACTTGGCCATAGGATAGAAAATTATATACGGACATCGGTTGGTTAAATGATTCTTTTTATATATTTGAAAATTTTATTTGATAGAAATTTCATTTGATAGAAATTTCATTTAAAAGAAATGTGCCGATATTCGATAAATCCATTTTCTTTAAGGATCTGAACTTGGAATGTTTATTAAAAAGGGTTAAGGAAATTATCCCAAAACAAAGTGGAATTTTCTTAAATTGGGATTTGAATATGATTTGGAATTATTCGAATTAATGGTGTGGATTTGAAGGTAATAAATTCTCATGGAATTTAATTTTTGATTAATGGAAATCGAGGTATTCTGAGTTGTTTTAACTCAGTTTTGAATATAGATTTGAATTCTTGAAATCGAACGGTTGTTTTAAATGATGTTGAAATGAGATATGGAAACTAAATGACATTGAGACTGGAGTATAGATTCAAGTATTTGAAATTCGGAAGAAAGGAACAATTATGGTTTAAAGGATTTTTATTTATATATATATATATACCCTGCTTGATTTCAAATAAACTATTCTTTTTCTTAAATTACTTATTAAAACTTTAACTTATAAGTTATTTTTTTATAAATGAGTTTCCCTTATATTTTATTATTTAAAATTATTTATAAGTAAACTTTTAATTTATGTATATAAATAGTGATTTAATTTATCTTATTTTATTCTAACTATTATATTCTATATATATTTTATACAAAGATTTTTCTTTATAAGCATCTATTTTCCTAATTATATTTTATGAATTGTAAATTTCTTCCAAATGGAAAGTGCTTGTATTTAAACCGTTGGGTCAATGGAGTTGGAATAATGCTATTTGAATATGAATCGATTTTGAAATATTATATGATTATAATATATGGATATGAAATATATTCTAGTTTAGAATATAATCTGATTTGGTGTTTTCGAACACAAATCGATTTTTGAAATGATTATGATTTTGATATGAAATATATTCTACTCGAATATGAATCGATTTTGAAATATTATATGATTATAATATATGGATATGAAATATATTCTAGTTTAGAATATAATCGGGTTTGGTAGGAATACGATATGTTGATATGAAAATTATATTTTTTTGAATATAAATTGGGTTCAAAACAAAACATGATATTTTGGATATAAAGTGAACCTTTGTTAAATGTAAAAGAACTGACCGATGTGGAAAATGTAAGCGTTGGTTGTTAAAGAGGCAGGAGTTGATAAGTGGCATATTCTCTGTCAGTGTCGATACCGCTTTAACAACTATGAACGTTATGACGTATCCAGAATGAAATATGATTGACGTGGAGGCAATTTTGGATTGATGAAGATGAACGATGAAGGAATAGCCTTGACCTTCGGGTCATAATTGAAATGATTAAAACAGGAGCTATACCGTGACTAATTGAGGTAGCACCTTTGATCGGACACACTTCCCTGATACTATTTCTATGTCTATGATGATGAATTGGGCCCTTTTTGATATGGGAGTGTGATCCGAGGTGGGCGGTAGTGGCTGCTATGCGTTACCACCAGTCCGGGAGTGCAATTGGTAGAATCCTACCCTGGGCATTGCCTCGAGTGCCTTTTCATATTTATTCTTATCGATCCCCATACGATTTTGATTTTGTATTGTACCTATGGAGTGCCCTCTGATGCCATCGGTTACGGTGAGTTTACGGTACTGTATAGACTACGGTATTATAAACGTTGTAAGGGTAAAAATGTAATCCCACTTACGCAATTTTCATTGTGTTTACCTTACTGAATAGACATTACAATAATAGCGTATTATACTATGTATGTATTAGTTTAACAGATCCTTGAGAGATGGAAAAATGTCGTAACATCTCTTGAATTACTGTGCCCATGACACTCAGGTTATTTCGTATTTTATTTTGACTAATATGAGAATGATTTAGTGATGATCCGAGTGTTTGTTGTGTTTTCTTTTTATGCAATACGCTCGGGTCAGCAGAAGTTGCAGTTAGCGAAGATTTCAATAGCTTGGAGGATGAAGACGAGGATTTGGTTTACATATATCAATTATAAGTCTGTATTCCAGCCGCATTTATTTCCGCTGCTTATCATGTACGACTGTATGTATACGTAACTCTGATAATCATTAAATGTTATAATCAATGTAAACATTTCAACTATTTTTAAACTGCTATTTGTTTATTATATATTGTCCTTCCGTTGTGAGATTCTATGATTGGTTTTTCTCTTCTTGCTTCCTTTTTCTTCTTTTCCCAATAACTACCTGTATTTGTGGTTTGTTTGGGTCGACATGTGTGGATTATAGTCGATTTTAACGATCAAAAAAATCCAGGTCATTACATTTTCTTTGGGCTTTTAGACTTGTATTATTTGCAATTGGTTTGTACGGTGGTTTTTTGTGTCTTACGTTTTAGTTTGGTGGATGCGTTATGAGATAATTTGTTATGGCCTTGTATAGTATTCGTTTGTTTTGTAGTTTGTAACCAACTCTTACCTTATTTTGTACTTTCTTGTTTGTAATATAAGTACCGTTAATTTCTAAAAAAAAATCCCCGATTCAAGTTCATTAATCATTTCTTAATCGACCCTTTTAACACATGCATTACAGAAATCATTTTTAGTGAGTCCTTTGATTAATGTGTTAATATAACATACATCTAGTTAAGAAACATATGTACGCGTAAAAACGCTTTTCTTTAGTTAAAAATAATAACTTACCTGCAAAACAATTTTTTATCATGAGTCCTTTACATTCTCAAAAATAAAAAGATAAATTATCAAATGTATATTTCGTGGAACTAGCAACTGCCAATGGTATGTTTGAATTGTTAGCAACTTACATGTTCAATGCAACTTGATTTAAATTTGTCACATCAACCCATTTTCATTTCTACAAGTGTTGCCACAAAAAGTTTATTTGTAATAATAATTGATTCTTTGGTATATTATAATATATAATACATATTATAAGAGTTAACATTAGCCGCTTTGGTGATCAATGATACTGTTCTCTTAAAAGAGAAATCTCGAATCATATATTTGAATACAACACATTTGATTACTAGCTACTAAAATATTTTGCATAAGCTGCTAATTTTTGGTGGCTAGCTTTCCCGCATACGTGTCAAAATCATTTTGAAACTAACGATTTGAAATGGATAAATGGGTATTGTATGATATTTGTATAGAAGTAAGCATATTGTGAGATATTTGTATTACATGTGTGAGAATGAGATTCCACAGACAATTGGACTAAATTTTACACACAGGATATAGGTGTTGTAAGTTACCAAACTAAGTCTAATGGGATTGTTGCAGGTATGTCTGCACTTGTTCACAATAAGTGCAGACATTTCTACAACCGTTTTTTCGTATATTTTTTATCTGTTATACATTATGTCAATAATGGAAGATATGTTTGCACTTATTCACAATAAGGGTATGTTTGGCGCAAGCGGAAGCGGAGAATTTGAGCAGAGAGTCTGAGCGAAGAGTTTAAGCGGAGAATTGTTGTTAGCGGAGAATGCATTTGGCGCGTTAAGCGGAGTATTTAAGCGAAGCATTTAAGCGGACCATTTTATTTTTGTTTTGTAATTTAATTAATTAATGGTAATTAATTTATCATTTGTTTTTAATAAATAATATATATCAATAATTCACACAAATAAATAAATAAAATAAAATATTGAAAAATTATAAGTTGCTCCAATTCAGTTCAAACTAACTTCATTATGTGGAGCACTTCGATACGATCGCAACGGAAAAAACCGCGTCTCAAACGGATCTCATATGCACAAGTTACCAAATTTTAAAGTTTATAAAAACTTAAAATAATTAATTAAATAAAGAAATTATTTATACCCAACCACTCAAAATTGGGCTGTTTGGGACCGACGCGTCCAAAGCCTTGGACGCATCGGTATCCAACAGCTCAATTTTGAGCCTTTGGGCAAACAGACCGTTTGGCCGAACCGAACGCACCCTAAGTGCTAGCATTTATACACCTATTTTTTTCATTTTTTATTACCTACAATACACTCTTTGCATAACCGCCTATATATTTGCACTTATTCACACTAAGTGTAGACATTTCTACAACTTTTTTCCTAATAATCTTCCTTTGATACTTACTGTACTTTGAAAAAAAATAAGCAGTAGCGCAAAAAAAATGAAAATATGTTGCTATAGTAAAATAGGTACCTGCTTTACAATGAAAATAACAGAACGATCCACTTTTAATTAACTTTGATTTTAAGGTTGCCTTCCAAATATTCACTTAAATACCAGTGAGAAAATATAACTTTAAGAACACGTTTGAAGGACATACTAGGCTTGGGTTTCATTTTTAAGAACTTGAATAGAAATTAATCAAAGAAACATGTACTTACATGTTTGGCTCAGGTTAGATTTATTCCAAATTTGAAAGAAGAAAATGTCCACAAATTGATCACTGAAATATAATCAAACAGCGGACATGATTGTTTTTCATCAGAATACAACTCACCTTTTCTTGGTGATAAGCTTGGAATAGGACAAAATAATACTAACTATTTTTCGTCAGAATACAACTGACCTTTTCCTGTTGACAAGCTTGAAATAAGACAAAATAATACTAACTCTTTTGTCTTGCAAATTTGTTTCCTGAAGCAAAGATCTTATTCCTAATAAGGGACTGTACATTTGGCAGTATTAACTTCGAATTAGTCGAAGTATCCTTTATTCCTATATACTCAGGAAATATGTGTCATTCTGACATATTTTTGTTTATTGTTTTCTGGAGTATTTTAACATTCAATTATTTTAAATCCAATTCTCTGACCTTGGTTTATGTATCAATCACCTAAATCGAATCAAACAATAGGGATGGTTGTTTCCCTAAAAATAGTCTAGGATTTTGCTTTTGTAACTGCAGTATGTTGGATAATAAAAGACTTGAAATCACGGTAACCCTTATTAAATCCCTTTGTCCAACTTAGTAGTTCCAATGTATAAGCTTTGAAGATTTTAAATGGTAATAAACATGTAATTTGATTCCTAATCATAAGATCCTAATTTTCACACAAGGTTTCTAAATACTTTAGGGCATAATTTAAAATTTTCTTTCTGAGTCTAAGATATTATTTCCAAATACTTTAGAGCATAAATTGAAATTCACTTCCTGAGTCTAAGGTATTATTTCAAATACTTTAGAGAATAATTTGAAATTTGCTTTCTAAGTCTAAGATATTATTTCCAAATACTTTAGAGCATGTTTGGAACTTATGTAATCGCTGAAAAGTCGGTGTGTACGACTTAAGTAGGATATATATGGATATATAGGAAATATAGATGATATACTAACTAGCTAATAAAAGAACTAACGTGATATAACACAAGTAAATAATAGTAGTAAGTAAAGTAAAGTGACGCTAGGAATTTTATACTGGTTCGGACTTCCCGCCCTACATCCAGTCCCGAAGCTCCTCTTTGGAATTCACTATCACACCCTCTCTTAGCCCGGAGGAATAAGTCAGTACACCCGAACCCCAACAAGGATGCCTCTCTCCTGAGAAACTACACAGGACTTCAACAATTACAAGTGTTTTGACTTTTACTTTGTGTTCTTGAATCAACACGGATAGCCAACAGTTTAAGTACAACCTTCCTATAATCTGATCCTCGAGTATATGATTTAAATTCAAGGATTTTAGGAAGAATAGCTTGCTGAATAAAGTGATATTAAAAATCAAATCATGGATTCAACATGTATTTGAATTAGGAGAGCTTTTGTTTGCAAAGAATGTAATTTCAGAGAACGGAGAGAATAGAATTATAATCAGTAAAATCGGTAATTGTAAATCATGTTCGAAGTTGTTTATATAATAGTAGAAAGGTCGCTATACTTCATGAAGAGTCATAATAAAAAGAAATATCCATTTTCTTTCAGAAATGAAGAGACTCCTCTTCATAAATAGAAGAAACCCTTTAGAAAAATGTTTGCTATTTTGAATCAGTCGACTGGTTAAAAATCATCAGTTGACTGGTTGAATTAAATCGTATATATATATAATATTTTCAAAACTAGCAGTTATATACAAAACCAGACTGACCAGTAGATTGGTCCTTTTTCTACCGGTCGACTGGTAGAACAATTTTTGAATATTCCTGACTTATCTAAAAGGCTTATAAAAATATATATACACACACACACACACACACTTGAGGATAGATTTTAATATGATTCTAATATGACTCAACTTATAAATATATATAAAATCTTATCTCTGTAACATGATTTCCATTTCCATATTCTCTCGTTGGCATTAATCAAAATTTTGATATCAACATTCTCCCCCTTTTTGATTGATGACAACTTATCTGATTTGATCCCCCTGAATTCCTACAAAATTTTGTTAGTTCGATAAACATATAATCTTACCATTTTGATTCCTACAACAAAATGTTAGCACGTGTATTCTCAATAAATTCAATATTAAGAGCATAGCACATATATTCAATAGATTCATTGTTAAAAACATAAAATATATGTGAGCAGAATAATTTTTAAATGAAAAGTCAGTGTGTACGACTTAAGTTGGATCTATATGGATATAGCATAAATATAGATGATATACTAACAAGCTAATATCAGAACTAATATGATATAACACAAGTAAATAAAAGTAATAAGTAAAGTAAAGTGACACCAGGAATTTTATACTGGTTCAGACTTCCAGCCCTACGTCTAGTCCCGAAGCTCCTCTTCGGAATTCACTATCATTCCCTCTCTTAACAAGGAGGAATAGGTCAGTATACCCAAGCCCCAACAAGGATTCCTCTCGCCTGAGAAACTACACAGGACTTCAACAATTATAAGTGTTTTAACTTCTGCTTTGTGTTCTTGAATCAACACGGATAGTCAACGGTTTAAGTACAATCTTCCTATAATCTGATACGCAAGTATATGATTTGAATGCGAAGATTTAATGAAGAAAATTAATTGTTGAATCAAGTGATATTAAAAATCAAATCAAGGATTCAACAATTATTTGAATCAGGAGAGCTTTTGTTTACAAAGAATGTAGTTTCAGAGAATGGAGAGAATATAATTATAATCTGTAAAATCGATAATTGTAAATCATGTTTGAAGTTGTTTATATAACAGTACAATGGCAGCTATACTTCATAAAGAGTTTTAATCAAAAGAAACATCCATTTTATTTCAGAAATGAAGAGATTCCTCTTCATGAATAGAAGCAACCCTTCAGAAAAATATTTGCTGTTTTCAATCAGTCGACTGGTTGAAAACCATCGTTGACTGGTTGTATTAAGTCATATGCATAATATTTTCAAAACTAGCCGTTATATACAAAAACAGACTGACCAATCGACTGGTCCTTTTCTACCAGTCGACTGGTAGAACAATTTTTGTATATTCCTTGCTTTTTTAAAAGGCTTATATATATATATATATATTTATACTTGAGGATAGATTTTAACATGATTCTAATACGACTCAACTTATAAATATATATGAAACCTTATCTCTATAACATGATTTTCATTTCTATCCTCTCTTGTTGGCATTAATCAAAATCTTGATATCAACAACATTCTACCCCTTTTTGATTGATGACAACATATCTGATTTGCTCCCCCTAAGTATTTTCTCCCCTTGAATTCCTGCAACATTTTGTTAGTTCGATAAATATATAATCTTAACATTTTGATTCCTGCAACAAAATGTTAGCACATGTATTCTCAATAAATTCAATATTAAGAGCATAGCACATATATTCAATAGATTCATTATTAAAAACAAAGAATATATGTGAGCATAATAATTTTTCTCCCCTTTTGTCATCGATTAAAAAGTAAATAGCCATGATGAACACAGAGTAATCGAATAACAAATCGATGATAAAATAAAACATAGTCATTTCAAGTAACATAATATTCAACACAACCAAAAGCATAAAGGTTCCAAACATAAATTATTCCACAACCAAAAGCATAACTAATGAGTTTGAGATAAAAGATACTTAAGCAAAATAACACTTCATTCATATTACTAAACTAAGTTTCATCAGATTCGGTACTTTCCGAAGAAGTCCAATTGAGAGGAGACATGGGTTGTTTCCTCGGATCCGTCACATGTCCAGTGTTTACAAGAGTGCAAGAGATTGAATTCCACATTCTCCCAAGAAAATCCTTAATTTTGTCAAACTTTTTGTCCAATTGAGGAGGACACCGATGCTTCTCTTCTCTTCTTGGCTTCTAGAGTGTATACGGTTCGATACTCTTGCTAACGAAGAGTTGGTTCTTCGTTTGGAGTAGGAGATGTAATGATGTTAATCGAATCCAATGAAGTTTTGTATGAAGATTTTGTTGGAGTTGTCGGAGATTTTTCTTTGCTTGACATTATACTACTGATCGTTTCTTTATTTGTATTAATAAAAGTAATTTTTCTCTAGTATTTATATAACAACGTATACTAATTATAGTAAATTAAATGAATGGCAAGACTTTTATTTACCATTCCTTCCAAACCAAAAAACAAATTGCTAAAAAAAATGGTGTTTAGTGAGTGGCTTGTCTGGTGGATAAGGAACTAGAATATAGTTTATTTATTTTAGTTTATACTATATTAAGTAAACTATAAAGAATAGCATTTTAGAGAATAACTTACAGAAAAGAACAACTTATTTGAGAGCTCTTCTTTTTTTCTTTGGTTGAACCACTGACATAAATATTTAGATAAGATGCTAAAATAGTATGTCTACTTTAGTCTAAGATAAACTTTATTAAGTAAAATATTTATAAACAATAGTATTTTAGAAATATATGTTAAAAGACTTATAGACATGAGTAAGAATTTGAGGACTCCTTTTTTGTTTATAAAAATCTGTGGTACCTGCAAAAAATAGAAGTTAAAAAAATGGTACCCACTTCCTCCGTTAGGGTCCAAAGGGTTAACTCTTAGGAAGCCAAACCCAAGAGGGCTTAGGTTCCTTTTGAAAGAATAATTACTATTATAATGAACAGAATCTAAAAAGTTTATAATATATTTATTTCTAATAAGAACATTATTTGTCTTCGGAATCCATATACTAATATTTTCCGAGAGTTTTTTCTTAGTAAAAATATTTAATTTACTATTAGAAACTTTCGGTCTAATATTAGAATTTCAAGAAATGGATTTTCTCTAATTTATTTTTATCATACCCTAGTCCTTTTTTACTAGAAACTAGTTAGGAGTTTTCTAATATTTTAGATAAATTCCCTCCACCTTTGTTAAAATTATTAACATTTTAGAAATGTTTTCTAATTTGATTTTTAAACTAGAATTTTCTAACTCTATGATTGTAAATTTAGTATTTAAATCGTGATTTTTAGAAACCAAATCATTTTTATTTTTTGGAGTCTAGATTTCTTGACTCAACATAAAATTTAAGAATTTGCTATTGAAAGAGATTCTTATAATTTTCTAATTTCTTCTTCTAAAATTTATTTTTCATCTTTTAAACGATCTCTTTCAAATTATACTTTCTTTTTATCTTCGTTTTGTTTAAATTTTCGCTTAAACATTTTCCTAGACTCTAAGATTTCAGTATTAATTTCTACTAATTAATCAAAAGTAAAATCACTTTCATCATCATCCTTAGCCATGAAGCATACGTTTGCTTGCTCACTATCACTGTCTCTATCACTTTCAGAAGATGAATCCGAGTTGTCCCAAGTGACTGAAAATGCTCATCTCTTTGATTTCTCATTTTTGTGATTTCTTTTTAACTCTAGACAATTCTTTTGATAGTGTCCTGTGACGACCCCAAACCCAATAAGACGGTGACAAGGGTAATCTTTGGAATATAACACATAAACAGATAATAGAAATAAATAAATACACCAGATGATGTATAACATAATATACTGGATAAATATAAACATCAGAGTTACACAGTATACAGGATCATACTTAGTACAAATATAGTTCAGCTATACATAAATGTCCACAGCGGAAAACAAACATAATTTGTACAATAGGAGCTGAACAACATAAAAAGAGATAAATGATAGAATCCATCTTCAGCTCCAGCTATCCAGAAAGAGCCTGCTAAAACCTGAATATAAGGCTGCCCGTGTAGAAATAGGGGCACCCGAGTTTGCAAGTGAAACAAACTACGAGTCAGTCATGGGACTACTATGAGAAATCTACTTAACACATTTTACAATATGGCTAATCACAGGACCACGCCATTTTCGCGGAACGGGTTTACTCCATTGGAATGCCAGTGTTTTAAAACAAATAAATATTTTTAAAACATTGCAATGCTTTTTATAAAAATGAAGCCATTATAAGACTCAGTTCCCATCACACAATGCAACACAAACCGAAGGATAGAGTTTTACCTTATAATGGCCAAAATATGCTTGATACGAATAAAACAAAAGCATTTGATATTATTACTAGTGTGTATATGTTTCAAAAACAAATTCAAATCATAAATATCAATCTTAGACGGCATTAATGCCCCATACCACTATGTCGCCATATATAGGTATACAATCAAAACTGCACGATGTCGTATTTGGAAACTGGATTTCCGTCATGAACCGAGCCCAGGGATCGTCCTCACCACTTCGAGACTGTCTAGTCCGAGTCTCAGGCAAGCGCGCAGGCAAGCCTTGGAGCAACAGGGTCAGTCCACTCGATGTGGATTAAACTTAAACCCTGAACACTGGGTTTCCCCGCCCTTTGGGGGCGTAAATGAGTCCTACGACTCCATCGGCTCCACATAGTCACCGATATATCCGAGGCGCCTCGCAACAGCAACAACCACACAGGTGAAAGTAATATAAATGTCAGGGCTGGTAGGTCACTGACACCACCCTAGCTAAAAGGAAACACATGCCCTCCCTGACGTCCTCTCCCGTTTCTGGTCCATACCGGGGTGTGAGGCTCGCGAATCCACGTTATACACAAAGCTATGCCACACAGGCGGTGCTTTGATCATCAACCACAAAGCTATGCTTTTCAACAAAAGCTTTGATTACTGCATCTCAGCATGCCACACAGGCAATTCATGCCATGCAACCGACGTCTATCAATCACATAGAATGAAATCCTATGTCGGACACACAGTCCATTTACTAGTCCGTTCTGGGTCTGAACGAAACCGGAGGGTCTTTATTCCTCGCACATCCGTACAATCAACATGTACGTCTGGGTGGCTACTACTTCAGCCCCGTCAAGGTAGCTACTCCCATCATGAGCATCAGTAACACCCTTCCATTCGACGTGAAGATCATCAGTCTTGCACCGTCTTCATATCTTCGACTTTCAATCGTCGATCAATTATTTGAAATGAGAATTAACTCGGCCTTTTCAAATAATTCACGTATATTTAGAATTTCAAATCAATTCATTTCAATGGTTAAATTATTCGACATCACCAATTCTGTTCTTTAATGTAATTTCACGCCAAACACATTCAACCATCAAATATCACATAAACCGAGCAAATTCAGTTTTATTTCCATTCCATATCGTTTATAATATTTTATCACGATTTATCGCTATTTTTGTTTATTTAAAAATAGTCAATTCATTCTAACGACGCTTCGGGCCATAACGCGGCCGTGGCGCTGTTTTTCTTCAGATTTGATTTACCCATATCTGAAAATCTAACCGTTGGATCTTCACAAATTTTATATCATTAGAAAGATCTTTTCAAAACGAATCCAACGGTTTTAGTTTTGGGAAAATCCGACGGTCGGATCTCCCACATTAATCATTTGAAGTTACGATTTCAAAATATGAACTGCAACTTCGTTATTCGATTTAATTTAATTATATTTATATATGTATAAAAATATAATCGATTCTGGCACTGTTTTTCTTCAGATTTGTTAGAAAGATTTTACTAACAGATTTAAATATTTTTGGTTTCACTAAAATCCGTTTTATTCTGCACCCGGTACAGTCAGTCAAAGTTTGAATTCAAATATTGAAACTGCCGCGCCATTTCATGCCATGTTTATAATTCAAAATAATTATATTTATTTTCAAACTTCGATTCAAACATACTTTTCTTCGTTATTATTTAAAATATTTGTTTTAAATATTTAAAATTCACTAAAATAGCCAATTTAAAATTTTTGAACTGGTTCAGATTTTCTGGGTTGTTACATGTCAAGTCTTGTGATAGTTGAAGCATTCTACTAGAGCAGAGTCATGTTCTTTTGATGAGTTTTTCTTTATATTTTTGCCTTAGCCTTTTCTGTGTTTTAGAAATTTTCTAAAATTCTTAGCGACAAATGTAATATCTTCTTCATCTGAATCAGAATCTTCTTTCTCAGCATGGAAAGCTAAAAAATTCTTATCTTGTACCTGTGCTTTCTTTGCCTGCAAATTTACTTTGTGACGGCCCGCCCCGCACCAGCCGACATTTTCTCCAAAGGTGCGCTGTACACATGTCCGGTTAGCACGGAACGGGTCACCAGAAGGAAAAAGGAAGAAAGAAATGAACATACAAAGAACCTGTAGAATGTCTCACAGCACATAGAACAAAATATAATAATAACATACTTGACATAAAACAGGAGAGACAGTGCATAAGCTGAAAACCAGAACTAAACATCATAACAGCGGAAATCCAAAATACAGCTTATTACAACTTTTCAAACTGTCTCAAAGCAAAAGTAAGATAAAGGAGGTACACTACTAATGCCCAAGTAGCGACCACCAACGACACAAGGAGAATATATATATATATATATATATATATATATATATATATATATCATACGTGGAAGCCTCCTGCCCGCCCCCGAATCAGCTACTCGTGCACCACCAGCTAACCTGTCTCTAGTCTGCTCGTGTGAGCACCCAGAGTAATAAGAGGAGACATAAAACTCTGGGTCAGATATAAAGCCTGGTATGGGCGATAAGCATCTAAAGTGAATAATAACAGGTAGACTAAAACATACCTGAACCTGGACCTGCAACCAAAGAGTTAGCACTACATACTGTACAACACTCTAAGGTTCCATATCAAACAGTGTAAAGATACGGAGGTGGGGGAGGTGTGCATGTCATAGTGATGGCAAACAATCAAACATAGCATCCATCCTCACATCTCTCACTCAGTGCGTAAAGCATATGATATTCACCACTTCGATCACCCATCCTTGCTACGATCACTTTGCCCCATGAAGTCATAAATGGCTTCACTACACTGATAACGTAGCCACTAATCCTTCGCTATGTCCACTTGCCCCATGGAGTTATTCACCCCATCTGCGCTGGCTCATAGCCTTACCAATCCTTACTATGTCCACTTGCCCCCATGGAGTTATTCACCCCATCTGCGCTGGCTCATAGTCTTACCAATCCTTTACTATGTCCACTTGCCCCATGGAGTTATTCACCCCATCTGCGCTGGCTCATAGTCTTACCAATCCTTTACTATGTCCACTTGCCCCATGGAGTTATTCACCCCATCTGCGCTGGCTCATAGTCTTACTACGCATCACCTTGCCCCTCAAGTCATAATGACTCTACTGCACTGATAACGTAGTCTTGCTACCATCACCTTGCCCCTCGAGTCGCAATGACTCTACTGCACTGATAAGTAGCCCATCATTCATTTTCAATGGTGAATCGAAGTAATGAACGCTGACAACTCCTTAGCACACGTCCCGCAGCAAAGCCCAACCATGAAGTGAACTCATTGGTTCCCAACTGGATCCTGAGCTCTAACTTCCCATATTGGACTACCTTTGCATCTCGGGTTATTGGTCAATACTGGGTCGGGTCGGGTTCTCTTCAAACCATCGGTTCGGGTCGGGTGTCTGCGTTGCGTCAGTTCGGGTCTTCCTCTGTAGCGGTTCGGGTCGGGTCCACTCCATCGCGTCGGTTCGGGTCAGGTATCTTTCTTCAGGTCGGGTCGGGTGTCCCACCTCGAGTCGGGTCGGGTGCCATCTCCCCTCCAGTTCGTGCTTCCATTCCGATCCGCTCCCTCATTCTTCACGTACTCCGATCCGATCGCTTCTCCTTTATCCGATCCGATCCCAGTTCAATTAGCGTGGCCTTCCTTTTTGCCAATTTTCTCAAGTGTCAGGTTTCGATTCGATCGAATCCCTTGCCCAGTTCAACATATCCGATCCGAGTCCCCATATCCGATCCGATCCGAAACCTGCACTACTTTCTGAAACTGTTCCAGCAAGTGTTTACGCCATTCGACGACGTTTTCGACCATTCTAACTATTGAAATCAATCACAAAGCATATCATACAGTCATAGCAACATGCATAATCAACCACAAACATCAAAACATCAATATGATAGGTTAAAATGGATCAAACATACCCAAAACCCCATATTTCCCCTTAAGCATGTTTAGGTGAAACTAATGATAGGATTAGCAAAACATAACCAAATTAACCCAAATTCATATCAGAGGTCTAAAACATCATTTAGGAGTTTATGAACATTTTTCCCGAATTTATTAGTGTATAAATTCACTAATTAACACTAATTACCCTTAATTAGCCATAATTAGTGCAAAACTATGCAAATCACTCACCTTAGCCACAAATAAACTAAGATCTGAAATAAATCTCTGATTTGATGCAAATCCCAATGCTAAACAGCAGCTCCAATGTTGATTTGGTGTAGATCTTCCTTGATTAGATGTTGCTAAGCTTAATCCTTGACCAAAAGATGATTTGGAGGTGATTTAGAGGTTGAAGGCCATTTTTAGGGTTCCTTGGTGATAAGTGGAGGCTAGAAAACTGAAATGGAATGATTCTCCATCTCATTTCAGCCTTCCCATAACACCAATCCCGAAATGGGTTATGGGCCTACTCACTAATCACCCGATTTGGCCCGGTTAAGCAGTTTTTCCACCCTCCAAAACTTATTTCAGCCATATCTCCCAAACGGTAAGTCCGTTTGGCTATTATGACCACTGTACGGAAAGGTAAACCATCAAACAAATTTAATGGAAGTGGTTTCAGGTCAAAATTCCTTTCCAATCAAAAGTTATGGCCAAAACAAGATCAGCTAGGGGCAAAATGGTCATTTAAAAATCGACAAAAATCATGAACAAGGGAAATGACTCTAATGGATGTTTTCCAAAGTTACATGACCATACGACTTCATATGGGAAATAAATAAATATTCTACGATCCTCCGATACGTAGAATGCGGGTCGTTACATTCTCCCCCACTTAAGAAATTTCGCCCCCGAAATTCCCTAACCAAAACACACAAAAGGGTCCCGCATGCCTATCAATCATAAAACAACAATCAAACATGCAAAACAAGCAAAATGAGTCTATCATAGCATGCGGAATAACTAAATTACGAAGTAAATCTTACCGGGCAAAGAGTTCTGGATACGCCTTCCTAATGCTCTCCTCTATCTCCCAAGTACAATCATTCTCGTTCTCGCCCCACTGAACCTTGACTAGCTTCACCGCCTTTCTTCAAAGTTGCTTCGTATCGTGCCCCACAATACGAATCGGCTTGCGGTTCCCAACCGCCTCGGGTTCTACTTCGAAGTCCTCTAACTGATCAGGTGAAATAGTCATATCTGGGTCGTGAACGAACTTCTTTAGTTGGGAAACATGAAACACATTGTGAACTCCCGCCATTTTCTCTGGTAAGCCAACTCTATATGCCAAATTCCCTACTAGTTCAAGAACAGGGAATGGGCTAACAAATCTTGGTGCCAACTTGCCTCTCCTGCCAAATCGTATCACGCTCTTCAACGGAGAAATTTTGACAAACACCAAGTCACCAACGGAGAATTTTGAGTCTCTTCTCCTCTTATCAGCATAACTCTTCTGCCTATCTTGGGCAGCTTTCATTCGTTGCTGAATGATCTTAATCTTATCTGAAGTTTCCCTCACCACATCTGGTCCAAGCATAAACTTCTCGCCAGTCTCTATCCAACACGATGGTGAGTTGCACGGTCTTCCGTACAAAGCTTCATATGGAGCCATACCGATACTGGATTGGTAGCTATTATTATATGCAAACTCTACTAGATGCAAATGGTCATCCCATGATCCACCAAAATCCAATATACAAGCTCTCAAGAGATCTTCCAATATACGGTACACCCTCTCCGTCTGACCGTCGGTCTGAGGATGATATGCAGTACTGAGATGTAATCCTGACCCTAGGGCCTCTTGTAAGCTCTTCCAAAACCCACTAGTGAACAACGGGTCTCGGTCACTCACAATGCTTTTGGGTACCCCATGAAATCTCACTACCCACTTCATATACAATTCTGCCAACTTGGCTGCCGTTCTGGTCGATTTGACTGGTATAAATCTTGCGCTCTTAGTCAATCGATCCACAATTACCCAAATGCTATCATATCCCGATCTAGTCCTTGGTAAACCATCGATGAAATCCATCGAGACTTGCTCCCATTTCCATTCGGGAATTTCTAATGGTTGCAACAACCCACTAGGCTTCTTTTGCTCGGCTTTAACTAGCTGGCAATTCATGCATTTGGATATAAACTTCCCAACGGCTCTTTTCATCCCTTCCCAGTAGTAAGTCTACTTCATGTCTCGATACATCTTATTACCACCGGGATGTATAGTCAGTTTTGAGTGATAACATTCTCTAAGCACTTCATCCCTCAAACCATTCACGTCGGGCACAACTAGTCTTCCATTCTTCCGAAGCCATCCATCTCGATCAAGCCCATACACATTCATCTCCTCACCGTCGATGTTCATCTCTAACTTGGAGATGATTTCCAATAGACTAGGATCGTCCCTCTGGCTGGAACCAATCCGCTCTATCAAAGTGGGTCTGATCGCCAAACTAGCTAGCATGACTGGATCCAATTCGCACTTTGGTCTGAAATAAAACCCCGCGATATACTCCAGTTGCTTCTATTCAAGAAACATTGCCCCTAAGCTGGCATGTCTCCTACTCAAGGTATCGGCTACCGCATTACCTTTCCCAGGTGTATATGCGATATCAAAATCATACGAAGCCAAGAACTCTAACCATCTCTGCTGACGGAGATTCAGATCTTTCTGAGAGAAATGATACTTTAACGATTTATGATCGGTAAACAACTCAAATCTTTCTCTCAAGAGATAGTGTCTCCACATCTTCAATGCGAACACAATCGCTGCCAATTCCAAATCATGGGTAGGATACTTTTTCTCATGCGGCTTTAGCTGTCGACTAGCATAAGCTACAACCCTACCTCCTTGCATCAATACAGCACCCAGTCCGGTACCACAAGCATCCGTGTATACCGTCATCACTTCATTCCCTTTAGGAATGACTAACACTGGCGCACGCGTCAACTTCTCTTTTAGACTCTTGAAGGCATCCTCGCACACTCCGTCCCAGACGAAGGACTGATTCTTCTTAGTCAATTGAGTCAACGGTGCTGCTATCTTGGAGAAGTCCTGGATAAACTTACGATAGTATCCAGCTAACCCCAAGAAACTTCTTACATCTGTTGCATTCTTGGGCGTAGGCCAATCCTGTACCGTAGCCACCTTCGCAGGGTCCACGGCAATACCACTCTCTGAAACAACATGACCCAAGAATCTCACTTCCCTTCTCCAAAAGTGACACTTAGAGAATTTCGCTTTCAATTGGTGTTTCCTCAACACCTCCATCACTATCCTCAAGTGTCCCTTGTGTTCCTCCTCTGTCCTTGAATAAACAAGGATATCATCCACGAACACAAGAACAAACATATTCAACTGATCTCTGAATACTCGATTCATAAGATCCACAAAATAGGCTGGTGCATTGGTCAACCCAAATGGCATGACCAACCACTCATAAAATCCAGACGGCGTCCTAAATACCGTTTTCGGAACACTCTCATCTGCTACTCGAAGCTGATGAAATCCTGTCGCGAGGTCCAACTGGGAGAACACTCTTGCTCCTTCCAGCTGATCAAACAAATCATCTATCCGCGGTAGAGGATACTTATTCTTCCTCGTCACCTTATTCAACCCGCGATAGTCCACACACAAACGAAGGGAACCATCTGCCTTAGTGGCAAACACAACTGGTGCTCCCCACTCGGAGACACTCCTTCTAATAAATCCCTTGGTGCCATACGACGAAGTGGCATCACTATAGGTCTGACATCTTTCACTAAATCAATACGGAACTCAATCTCTCGGTGTGGTGGAAGCCCGGTCACCTCCTCGAAGACGTCCGAATACTGGCCAACCACGGGCACATCTGACAACTCATCCTGCGGGATGTCGAGGGAATTTACAAAACTAGCCATAATCCCATCACTAGGTAGACTACCAAACACTACCCTCCGCCCATCATCTGCCCTCACTGTCACCAAAAAGCCCTCACAGTCTACCACCACCCTGTATCTTTGGATCCAATCGACTCCCAATATAATGCCATACCCAGTAAAACCCAAAACAAAGCAATCACATACAAACATTCGTCCATGACTCGATAAGACCAAATTCCTGCAAATCATACTAAGGCTAGTCGAACCACCAATCGGGTTCGTCACAACCAATGGTCTATCGACTATCTCGGGTTCCAGTCCCAACCTATCTACTAGGTCACTAGATATGAAGGAACGGGAAGCCCCAGTATCAAACAAAACTCGAACTGGTACATCATAAATAGAAAGCATACCTTGAATAACAACATTCTTTCCTTTCTCCGCCGCAGTTGGGGCATTCGACGAAGAAGGAACAACATCAATAGCATATGCTTTCACAATCTGCTTCTCCTTAAGAGGTTGCGGACACTTATCCTTGAAATGTCCCACTTGACCACAGTTGAAGCACTTCTTATTCGCTGGCTTGGCCCGACAATCTTTAGCATAATGGCCCTTCTTACCACAGCTGAAGCACTCAACATCCTTCTTGCTCTTTTTCTGGCCACCTTTAGATTGGTCCTGCTTCCTCTTATTCTGAGAGTTATTCTTGCCTCCACCGCCTGCTTGCGGTTTTGGCCCTTTTGCAGATGCAGCCTCAGTCTTTGACTTAGGGTAAAGACTCTCTGATCTCAAAGCTTTCCCCACGATCGATTCAAAAGTCTCATCGATGTGATTGATAAGCCTTTCCCCCAAGTACCCATCCAAACCAGTAATGAACTTCTCATTCTTCTTCTCAGGAGTGTCAATGAGAGACAGTCCATACTTCGACAAAGTGTCGAACTCAGCAATATAATCAGAAACTGCCCTCCCATTCTGCTTGAGTTCCAAGAACCTCTTGAACAATACTGACTTCTGGGCAGCTGGAATAAACTTCTTGCTAAAGCGAGCCTTGAACTGAACCCAAGTAACCTGATCCTCTGGAGTAGCTGTTCTAATGGCATTCCACCAATTCATCGCTCGCCCTTGCAGCTGACGAGACGCTAGCCTTCTCTTCATCGCATCTTCAAGACCCAAGTCATCGAAGATACGGTCGCAGCTATCCATCCAATCCTGAACATCTGTGGCCGACTCCGTCCCGTGGAACGGCTTCCCACCAAGGTTAGTGTAATCTTTGCACAACTTGGCGAAATCGACCCTAGGCGCCTGCACTACTGGACCAATACAAACTCCGGGATTGGGAACTGCCCCTTGCACTTCTCTAAGCATGTCTCTCATGAGGTTAGTAAACATCGCCCTCATTCAGCGGCATTCCCCTGGTTGGTCCCTCTACCAGCACCTCTGGTGTCTCTACTCATCGTTAAATCTGTAAAGAGAAAACGATTAACGACCCCATAGTGGTGCTAGTGCAGTACGACTTCATTCTTATACTACTAATAGTATATATATATATATATATATAGCTTTTGAAAACCAAAGTAATCAAAAATACGCGCTCTCATATACGTACTATCTCTCCCTAGTGTCTTTCCCTAGGTTAACTACGCAACCTAGAGCTCTGATACCAAGTGTGACGGCCCGCCCCGCACCAACCGACATTTTCTCCAAAGGTGCGCTGTACACATGTCCGGTTAGCACGGAACGGGTCGCCAGAAGGAAAAAGGAAGAAAGAAATGAACATACAAAGATCCTGTAGAATGTCTCACAGCGCATAGAACAAAATATAATAATAACATACTTGACATAAAACAGGAGAGACAGTGCATAAGCTGAAAACCAGAACTAAACATCATAACAGCGGAAATCCAAAATACAGCTTATTACAACTTTTCAAACTGTCTCAAAGCAAAAGTAAGATAAAGGAGGTATACTACTAATGCCCAAGTAACGACCACCAACGACACAGGGAGAATATATGTATATATATATATATCATACGTGGAAGCCTCCTGCCCGCCCCCGAATCAGCTACTCGCGCACCACCATCTAACCTGTCTCTAGTCTGCTCGTGTGAGCACCCAGAGTAATAAGAGGAGACATAAAACTCTGGGTCAGACATAAAGCCTGGTATGAGCGATAAGCATCTAAAGTGAACAATAACAGGTAGACTAAAACATACCTAGACCTGCAACCAAAGAGTTAGCACTACATACTGTACAACACTCTAAGGTGCCATATCAAACAGTGTAAAGATACGGAGGTGGGGGAGGTGTGCATGTCATAGTGATGGCAAACAATCAAACATAGCATCCATCCTCACATCTCTCACTTAGTGCGTAAAGCATACGATATTCACCACTTCGATCACCCATCCTTGCTACGATCACTTTGCCCCATGAAGTCATAAATGGCTTCACTGCATTGATAACGTAGCCACTAATCCTTCGCTATGTCCACTTGCCCCATGGAGTTATTCACCCCATATGTGCTGGCTCATAGCCTTACCAATCCTTACTATGTCCACTTGCCCCATGGAGTTATTCACCCCCATCTGCGCTGGCTCATAGTCTTACCAATCCTTTACTATGTCCACTTGCCCTATGGAGTTATTCACCCCATCTGCGCTGGTTCATAGTCTTACCAATCCTTTACTATGTCCACTTGCCCCATGGAGTTATTCACCCCATCTGCGCTGGCTCATAGTCTTACTACGCATCACCTTGCCCCTCAAGTCATAATGACTCTACTGCACTGATAACGTAGTCTTGCTACCATCACCTTGTCCCTCGAGTCGCAATGACTCTACTGCACTGATAAGTAGCCCATCATTCATTTTCAGTGGTGAATCGAAGTTATGAACGTCGACAACTCCTTAGCACACGTCCCGCAGCAAAGCCCAACCATGAAGTGAACTCATTGGTTCCCAACTGGATCCTGAGCTCTAACTTCCCATATTGGACTACCTTTGCATCTCGGGTTATTGGTCAATACTGGGTCGGGTCGGGTTCTCTTCAAACCATCGGTTCGGGTTGGGTGTCTGCGTTGCGTCAGTTCGGGTCTTCCTCTATAGCGGTTCGGGTCGGGTCCACTCCATCGCGTCGGTTCGGGTCAGGTATCTTTCTTCAGGTCGGGTCGGGTGTCCCACCTCGAGTCGGGTCGGGTGCCATCTCCCCTCCAGTTCGTGCTTCCGTTCCGATCCGCTCCCTCATTCTTCACGTACTCCGATCCGATCTCTTCTCCTTTATCCGATCCGATCCCAGTTCAATTAGCGTGGCCTTCCTTTTTGCCAATTTTCTCAAGTGTCAGGCTCCGATCCGATCGAATCCCTTTCCCAGTTCAACATATCCGATCCGAGCCCCCATATCCGATCCGATCCGAAACCTGCACTACTTTCTGAAATTGTTCCAGCAAGTGTTTACGCCATTCGACGACGTTTTCGACCATTCTAACTATTGAAATCAATCACAAAGCATATCATACAGTCATAGCAACATGCATAATCAACCAAAAACATCAAAACATCAATATGATAGGTTAAAATGGATCAAACATACCCAAAACCTCATATTTCCCCTTAAGCATGTTTAGGTGAAACTAATGATAGGATTAGCAAAACTTAACCAAATTAACCCAAATTCATATCAGAGGTCTAAAACATCATTTAGGAATTTATGAACATTTTTCCCGAATTTATTAGTGTATAAATTCGCGAATTAACACTAATTACCCTTAATTAGCATTAATTAGTGCAAAACTATGCAAATCACTCACCTTAGCCACAAATAAACTAAGATCTGAAATAAATCTCTGATTTGATGCAAATCCCAATGCTAAACAGCAGCTCCAATGTTGATTTGGTGTAGATCTTCCTTGATTAGATGTTGCTAAGCTTAATCCTTGACCAAAAGATGATTTGGAGGTGATTTATAGGTTGGAGGCCATTTTTAGGGTTCCTTGGTGATAAGTGGAGGCTAGAAAACTGAAATGGAATGATTCTCCATCTCATTTCAGCCTTCCCATAACCCCAATCCCGAAATGGGTTATGGGCCTACTCACTAATCACCCGATTTGGCCCGGTTAAGCAGTTTTTCCACCCTCCAAACCTTATTTCAGCCATATCTCCCAAACGGTAAGTCTGTTTGGCTATTATGACCACTCTACGGAAAGGTAAACCGTCAAACGAATCTATTGGAAGTGGTTTCAGGTCAAAATTCCTTTCCAATCAAAAGTTATGGCCAAAACAAGATCAGCTAGGGGCAAAATGGTCATTTAAAAATCGACAAAAATCATGAACATGGGAAATGACTCTAATGGATGTTTCCCAAAGTTACATGACCATACGACTTCATATGGGAAAGAAATAAATATTCTACGATCCTCCGATACGTAGAATGCAAGTCGTTACATACTTCATAAGACATTAGATTTTCGATTAATTCTTTTAGTTTCATGGAACACAGATCATTCGCTTCCTCGATTTCTAATACTTTTCTCTCCCATTCGTCCGTTAAAGAATTCAATTTTTTTGACACTATATCAAAATCAGAATACTTTTCTCCTAATCCTAATTAAGAGTGATAAATATTTTGAAAACGCGAATACATATCATTTATGGATTCATTTTCATTCATCTTAAAATTTTAAACTAATTCTTAAGCATAGATATTTTGCTTTGTTTAACTTTGTTAGTTCCTTCATGAGTAATTTTAAGTGTTCCCCAAATTTCGTGTGTAGTGTTGCACATACAAATCGAATTGAATTCATTTCTATCTTGAGCACAATGTAACATATTCTGGCCTTGGCATTAGCACTAGCCTCTGCTTTTTCTGGTGCAAACCATTCAGTAAATAGTGTAGTAGGTTGTGTGTATTCTTTTTATGTGATATTCCATGCATCAAAACTATTTGCTTGCATGTATATCCTCATTCGTGTAGCCTAGTAGCTATAATTCATGCCATTAAAGAAAAGTGGTCTTGTAGAGGACTCGCCTTCAGAATATCCGGTGTTATTGCTAGTACTAGTGTTATTATCCATAATGTCTATGTATCAAATTACGGTGTTACGGTTAAATGATAATCTAGGTCTGATACCAAATGAAAAGTCGGTGTGTATGACTTAAGTAGGATCTATATGGATATAGCATATGTAACGACCCAACTTTCGAACACATAAGAAGTCGTGCAATTAATAAGAATAAGAATATATAGGAGATCAAATCACAGAAAACATCAGAATCTCACAGTGGAATTTTCACAAAAGATAATACTTTATAATATTACACAGCGGAATATATTACATCAAAGCATCATTGGTCTAGTGATACAACCACTTCATAATACATCAGTAATTATACATATCATTGATGATCAACTTGCAGACTTAATTACACAGTAGATAAGGTAGGTAGACCAGCACACAGATAATCTTCATCCAACTTCACAAGTGTTATCCAATCCTGATTCACTTGTCTATTCATAACAAGTGTTATGAATACCCAAGAGTTTAAGGGAAACACAGAAAAATAAACACCAGGTCAGTCAGGGGACTGGTATGAGTAAACAGTTTAAAACAAATAAAAATATCTCATAAGACCACGCCGTAAACACGGAACGGGTTTTTACCTTAGGAGGTCAAAACACTTTGTATACTTTAAGTCAGATATTATCATAGTGTCTATTTGGTTTTCACAAATAATTTAGAATCTAGGAGAATGCTTGCATCTCACATTCTCCGATATAGTATACAAAATAAAAACCGCTTGGCACTTATGGAAATTGGATTTCCAACTATGACAAGGTATGGGACCACCTTCCGATGATGTATCTCTAGAGGCAAATACACCTGGGTTCAACAAGAACGTCTTGCAACCCGGCCCTCACATGACCGACCACTCATATCTCTTGAGTGTATCGAATGTATATCACCAATGGTTGTGTACGGCAACCATTCCTGAATGGGAAGAATCGATATATTAAGAAACAAAAGGAATTTCTCTAGATAGGTGATGCTACACCCTAATGGGAGCGACCCACATAGCCATGCTGCCTGCCCGATTTCTGTAATTTCCCTAGGTGTGAGGCTTGAGGCTAGACTTACCTTTTTATCATCACTGTTTATTTCCTTTAAATGTCACATCGTAAAATCCATCGGAAAACACTAATTGATTTCCACAAAAATACTCTGGTTGACAGGCTAAAGAAGTTTCCCTTCTGTGCCAGCAACTGGTACGTTTGAAGAAAACAACGTACGTGATTCTTTTGGAAATACTCTATCAGACATTCGTCCATACAAGTTGTCCTGGGACTGGACAAACCGAAGGCACTATTCAGAAATAGTCCTTGTATATCACCGTCTTCGACTTGAGAACCTCTGACGCGCGGCGTATAGTCAAAACAAAGTGGAATGTAAATTCCGGTCTCTTTGAAATGATTAACGAACATTTTCTTTTTAAATTATTAACCTAACATGATAAAAATCCAATTATAGTCAAACTGCACAGTAAATGATTATCTGGCCTATATCTGGTAATTTTATCATCTTTTCAAAACGGCCAATTTTAGTGTGTGCGTCGCACACGGTTATTCTTTTCGTTTTGATCGTCACCTTCTAAAAATAATTACGTACATTATTTTCAGAAAATTTATTTCTCATGATCACTCTTTGATCTAATTATCCATAAATGAGTTAAATTTATGATCTATAATCTATTTGACAGATTTTACCCTTTGTATCTTTTTTGCCCAATTTCCCCTTTTTATAACTTACACTCGATTTACTCCTTTTTATATACTAATAAAGTTTCTCCTTTAATTTATCCATCTAAACATGATTAAAATATAATTTACAGTTCTTATTTTATAAATTTCAGAACCGTACATGATCAGTTACTGGTACCAGGAAATTTAGATTACAGTTTAAAAACTGACAAACTCATCGTATGTGTTGCATACGATTTCTTTACATTGTTTAAAATTTAAACAACCCAGTAGAAAATAAATTCCATTTTAAATTACAAATTTATAATTTAATAATTTTACAACTTCTGTGCTGACGTCTCAACTTTGGTCAAAACAATATCTGATCTTTCACCGTTGATCGACTTTCTTTGTGTTGACTTCCAGTTTGAATATTCATTAGAAAAAAATCATTTCTAAATATATTTATAAATTAAATTTATAATTACAACTTCTGTATTTGAATTTCAGTCCTTGACAAAAACTATATTTTCTTATTCTGATTCACTTCTTCTTTCTCTTGTTATGTTAAATAAAAACTTTACTTTTGTTTAAATACTTTTTTTCCCTTTTATTTAAACCATTGTTTAATTTAAAAACTAATTTGAATTTAAAATATATTTAAAAAACACTTCATTTTAAAGCAAAGTACCAATTTGGTAAAGTGCCCCTTCAAAAATCACAGCGTGCTCTCACGAAAAACGGCCCTGGTCACCACGGTTTTGCCAACACCACATTGCCCGACCACTTACCCAAAGTACCAAATGCCATCTTCTCAGATCCCATGATTTTTACCTTGATCATGCCCTTGCACCCATGAAATTTTTGGCCGATCACTTCCCATTTATAGTACCACTTCTTCTTCTTCTTCCCCCTTTTCCTCCCATGCCTGTGCACGTGCACAAGCACCCGCGTCGCCTCCAGCCTCCCAAGACCGTCGCCACCAGTCACCCTCCAACCCCTGATCATGCCACCACCCTCCGACGAACTTCCCTCGGCCTGAATCAGAATTTTTCCGTGCACCTCCCTTTCTAGAAAAAACGTCATCCAAGAAAACTCGTCCCACCTCCTCGCCTTGACCATGAGCCGCCGCCAGCTCCTCGCCACGCCATCACCACTCTCCGACGCCTCAATCCCCCTTGGACCGCACCCCCATAGCCTCGCCGACGTTGAGCAGTTCGACGCAAACCCAATGAACCCAAAACCAGTTTTTAAACCCTATTTTCATTAATTTCACAAAATTAAAACATTTAAAAATTTTGCTACTATTTTTCCCTGATTGCCTGATCCTAGATGAAGCTCCAACATCAATCACGTGGCATATTATGATTTAGATGATCGTAATTTAGAGGGTTTTCAATTTTTGATCATCTTTGAATTTCCGATTATATATGCCATTAAAAATCACGAGACCACTTTCTAAAATCATTATTTCCTTCTAGGATTAGATTCATGTACTTGGTTTGCTTTAAAAACAGTTTTGAAAATTTACTTTGAAATGTTGAGACAGAGAGGATCCTGCTGTTTTAGTTTAAGAGACAGTAAGGGTTTTTGCCAAAGTGTTGTTTCATTTTGAACCATTTTGTGATTTTGTACAAGATTTTAAAACAATCATGGTACCTTATTCTAATCCCTACTAACATATACTTGCTAATACATTTGGATTTTGAAGAGTTCAAACCAAAGTGACAGACCTGAAAAACAACAGCAAGCAATACCCTTTTTTATACTTTCGAACTTAAATTTTTCATTAACAATCCATGATTCCTACCAAACAACAAGCCATACAAGATATCATACTTGAGAAAACATTCCACAATAACCCATGTTCAACTTATATTTTACACAGTAAGAAGAAAATCCGGTGATTTTCAAAACAGAAAATTCAAAACAGGTTTACTCACCAAAATTTTGCTTGAGCCCTTGGCTTTACTTGCTGAATTCTCTTGAATGATTGTGTGTGTTAGATGTGTGTGCTCAGGTCTTTATATAGTGGTAGAAGGCCCTTAAAATATTGTGACAAAAATCAGTTTTTAGATTATGATGTCGACAAATGAATAACAATTCACAAAAAGAAAAAAAATTCTCTCATCAAATCAAAACAGCAAACCCCCATTCGCATGGCTTACCTCAGCCATTCTTCACCCTAAAAACCCTATGCAAACACCACTTTCCTCATTACTGGTTTCTATGAATCATCACCTCAAATAAATACTTTTGTACCATGCCTATTCATCACAAATCCTTCTTGATTTTAGACAAGTTTTAGTATCTCCTTTTAGCATCAAATAGGCTCGGTTTTGCCTTGGATTTTTCAACCATATCTTCTCATGAAAATTTGATTTAACAACAATTTATATAAATTTTTACTTGCCTTGCAAGGCTTTACAAAAAACTGAAAATTTTGGTACATTTTTGATCTTGTCATGTGATAGTTTTGACGTGGAAATTTTTGAAGAAATCTATGGCTTTGTATGCATCTAGTGTAGGTGAGATCCATGTGATAAATGCAAGATTTTGTAAATCCATTATGCACATGTTCTTTGACAAAGTAGTCATGTTTTTGGACAATGAAACGGAATTTTATTTTCAAAAAATCTTATGGAAAAAAAAGAGATAGATTTCAAACTGAAAATACTTTTATCAAGAAAGGTTTTGTCATGTGCCGATGTCTCCTTAAAGATCCTAATTGCTATCAAATACATGGTGTAGATGTTTCATGGATGAGGTCATGATTTTGCAAGGGGATTTGACCATACATGTTTATGATTAAATGCACATAAAAATGCAAATATTTTTCTAGCATTTGTTTTTGAGAACAAAGAGAGTGTTAAACATGTCCTGTCTATGTATATGTAACTTAAGCTTTGCTTTAATCCTTGCTTTAAACTTGCTTTTGCCAAGAAAATGGTTTTGACCTATTTTAAATTCAAGTGTCAAAAGCATTTAAATCCAAGAATTTGCAAAAACTAAATTTCTAAACCTTTTGAAAAAAATGAACAAAACATGTAAAATAAAATGGCATTAAAAACTTGCTATTAAAAAGTGTTATCTTCATACACATGTATAGAATAAAATTAAACAAACGCTATTAAATTCATGCTATCATATATGAATGTGTCAAAATTGGTTTTAGCAAGTGCTGTGATATATGCATATGTAAATGTTGTTATACATAAATTAATATACATAAATTAACAGGGTTTTAAAAACTCAAAGTCTGGATTTTTAAATCGTATCTGTAAATACGTACTCATGATCAAATCATTATCTGTGTCAGTGATAAGTGAAAACCCGGGACATTACAGCATAAATATAGATGATATACTAACTAGCTAATATAAGAACTAATATGATATAACAAAAGTAAATAAAAGTAATAAGTAAAGTAAAGTGACACCAGGAATTTTATACTGGTTCGAACTTCCCGCCTTATGTCCAGTCCCAAGCCCCTCTTCAGAATTGACTATCACGCCCTCTCTTAACCCGGAGGAATAGGTAAAACAATTACAAGTGTTTTGACTTCTGCTTTGTGTTCTTGAATCAACACGGATAGTCAACGGTTTAAGTACAACCTTCCTATAATCTAATCCTCGAGTATATGATTTGAATGCGAAGATTTAAGGAAGAAAATTACTTGTTGAATCAAGTGATATTAAAAATCAAATCAAGGATTCAACAAGTATTTGAATTAAGAGAGCTTTTGTTTGCAAAGAATGGGGTTTCAGAGAATGGTGGGGAATAGAATTATAATCAGTAAAATCGGTAATTGTAAATCATGTCTTAAGTTGTTTATATAAGTGTAGAAAGGTAGCTATACTTCATGAAGAATCTT
Source organism: Allium sativum (assembly GCA_030737875.1). Taxonomy (NCBI): domain Eukaryota; kingdom Viridiplantae; phylum Streptophyta; class Magnoliopsida; order Asparagales; family Amaryllidaceae; genus Allium; species Allium sativum. Next base: position 461,365,061 of record CM060915.1, on the reverse strand, counting down.
AATCAAAAGAAATGTCCATTTTCTTTCAGAAATGAAGAGATTCCTCTTCTTGAACAGAAGCAAACCTTTAGAAAAATATTTGTTGTTTTGAATCAGTCGACTGGTTAAAAATCATCAGTTGACTAGTTGAATTAAATCGTATATATAATATTTTCAAAACTAGCCGTTATATACAAAAATAGACTGACCAGTCAACTGGTCCTTTTTCTACCAGTCGATTGGTAGAATAATTTTTGTATATTCTTGCCTTTTTTAAAAGGCTTATATATATATATATATATATATATATATACACACACACACATACTTGAGGATAGATTTTAACATGATTCTAATACGACTCAACTTATAAATATATATAACCTTATCTCTGTAACATGATTTTCATTTCTATCTTCTCTTGTTAGCATTAATCAAAATCTTGTTATCAACAATCACTTCAATAACTAAATTAAAAATATGTCTCCATCATTTTGATCAACTGTCAGAAGTTATCTTTTATGTATAGGTTCTAATTAATATTATAGATGCACTGGCAATACTTTAGAGCATAATCTGAAATTTGCTTTCTGAGTCTAAGATATTATTTCCAAATAATTTACAGCATATTTGGAAGTTATGTAATCTGTTGGATCTAGACTAACCCTAGAGGAGGGGGGAGATGAATAGGGTTAATTACAATTTTGAAAGATATTGAAAATCGCAGCATGTATTGTAGTAGAGAAAATTAATAACACAGATTTTACCTAGCTTCGGCAAACTCTGCCTACTATTGCATTCCCCAAGGTTTTTATGATAATTAAAACAATATTTACACTTACAAAATCCCTATAAACTCGCGACACCTGCTCATTACAGTTCTAATCCTACGTCAAAACTCTATAGTAATTTTAACCCAAAATCAGATTTTCTTGAATTACAGATTTGTAACTCGTAAACCCTGGCTATAACCCTATAAATAGAAATATCTAGTTTTAAAGAAAAACTAATGAATTGTTACAATTGAAAAACAAAAAAAACAATTAAATAAACAAAAGAAAAACTCAAAACCCCTTAAGACCTTGATAAAAAAATATCGGCCTCCCTTCTTTATTTCACTTTGAAATAATTTGTCTTCAAAAATGATAACCTCCAACCCAAATAAAAATTAGGGCTTTTCTTCTCCCAAAGCATCACTTTGAATTGCTAGAAAAAAGTTCTCTGAATATCTTCGGGTGTCATTGTTCTTGCTTGTCAATGAATTGGGGATTTCGATCGAAAACTGTAAGTTCCAATGATTTGGTTTTTTAAATTGCTTTCAATATTTTGCTTAATTTTTTTGGTTTTCGATAGATGCCTATAATGAATTGGTGTAGTATTTATAGGTTTATAAAACCCTAATACATTCTCTGATTTCACCCAAAGTTGACTCGCTTTGATTTGTTGCATGTTTGTTGACTTGCTTGAATTGTTGCCTTGACTAGGATGCCGTGAATTCTCTGATTGATCTTATAAATCCTGGAAACAATAAGCCAAGTTTTAATTGATGATTTCAGAAAATAAATTAAAAACTTGAATTCGACATTACCAAAAATAAAAGAAGCCGAGATGATTGTCCTCCTGTGAATTTGGGAAATTCCTGCTAAATATTGTGCTTGCAGAATCATCATGAAATGATACTTGCACAAAATCGTTTGCCAAAATTAATAAACTTGGTATTTAATTTTTTGTGGGAATGCGTTAATGCAGATTTCCAATACTTGCCAAACTTATATTCATTTGTGGAGACATGAATAAAATTTTGCCCATGAATTTGTTATATGATTTTCTGGAAGCACATGATTGATTTCTTTGCATGACATACGCACTTGAATTTCTGGAAAATATTTTCGAACACATTAATTTTTTCTTTCCAAAAATATTTGTGCCACCTGTTAATTCATGTACCCATCCATTTGTAGCGCATAATAAATTTCCTTAAACACCTCGAGAATGGATTTGGAACCTAAGTTAACTATTGCGGCATGGTATGATCAATACAGTACATTCTTTTGGCATACATAGATATGTGTGTGTGTGTGTATATACACAAGAGTGTGTGTATATACATAATAATGCAACATCCTTATTACTGAGAATGTTGACATTGCCATGTTGTTTCAACCTTGTTCACTGTGTATCTTTACTCTTCTCTTACACCAATGTACATATCTGTTTGGCTTTTCATGTACTTGGACACCTGCTGTTTGTATAACCTTTGTCACGTATCTTTTTCCTTGTATCAATTGCTTGAGCTCCCTGTCCATTGCTCCAGAAGATTGTATTCTTATCGCATTGTTGTGTTCATTGTCTTGCACCCACCTTTGAACATGAAACTGGATTGTGTCACTTGTATTGCTGTGTAAACCTGAATATAGCACCATTATTCCATTTGTGTTGAGATGACCTTGTGACTGCACTTGTATTTGACCCGAACCACTTGTATACATTTGCTTGCTGATCTGTGAGTCACTTGAATTTGCATACCTATTTTGAACCATGGCTGTTGCAACCCACGTTGTAGTTGCACATGTATGTGTCCGTTCATATATACACAGTGTTGACCTTGTGACATACGTGCTTGTGTTGAACACATACATACACAAATACACATACACATACATATACATATACATATACATATGCATATACATATACATATATATATATATACATGTATATATATATATATGTATGTCTTATGTCATTTTGAATTTTCCTTAAGCTTCCATGTACTTGAAGCTTACTATTCTTGTCACTTTGTGCATATGCAATTGGCTCAGTGTTGTTGCCATGTCGAGTTCACTTGAACACACACACACACACACACACACACACATATATATATATATATATATATATATATATATATGTGTGTGTGTGTGTGTGTGTGTGTGTTGTACCAAGTAGGCTGGCTTCTTGCTATGTACAACGTACACTTGTGTGAGTCCAACCATGCCATTGCTTTGTACATTGCAATTGTTGCAATTGTTTTGTGCATCTAGGCATTTGTTCGAGCTTGCTGGTCCATATGTCATTAATCATTCTTTGAGCTTGCATTTTGCAATTTCTATGCTACCATGCTTCATTTAATAAACTCGACCATGCTATCGCAACTTGATTTGTTTGTATTATCCAGCTTTCTAGTTCACCCAGATTCCATGTGTTGTCACTTTGTGTTGCTCTTGTCTGTGCTGAAAAATTTGTGCATGTAGTATGCAGCCTGCCTTGATCTTTTTTTTTTGGGCAAGGCAATGCCGGTTTTATAGTGCCCGTACCACTTTTATTAGAAGATAGAGAGGGAAAATAGAGTTCTGCACAGGCATAGAATCTCCATCTGGTTTGAAGTGTCAGAACACTAAACTTTACAATACATGAGAGTGTAGCATGATACAACTATTGCTAAATACATGGGTCACAATTATTCCTCATCAGAGGAACAACTAGAGCTATCACTAGATCCTATAACATTGGCATACTCTAAAAAGACTACGACAAGGTTAGGAAAATAGCAGGGGTTGGGACTACAAAATTCGCATGGTTACCAGTGAGCCAGTAAATACCATCATCCTCAACAGAAGAAGTATCATCATCCTCCAAAATATCGTTCTCACATGGTGTAGTCATCTTTTGAACTGCGTTCTGGATATCGATCGTATCTGCATCTTCCAACCGATCTTCCAAAATTTCTTTATCAAAAGAGGTTGTAGTTTCCTGAGCAGGGTCCTGATTTACAATCTTAGGTATGACATCTTTTTAGATCCAGTTCACTGCAAAAAGGCATGGAAGTGGGACACATACAGAAAGGGAGATAGGAGCTGGGATAGAGTGATTGAGTATTCAAGAACTTAACTCATGTATATGACCAAAAGAGTGACACTTAGTGCATATTTCAGGCGTCCAACCTTAGCGCACTCTCACCTCAGCTAAGTAGTCATGCGCTATTCTAACTTTAATTGTTTCCGGAAGTGGTTTATCCGGCGTTATTTCAATTGGCATAGAAACGTTTTTCTTTGGCTGTTGTGTTTGCATCAAAACATCTTAACTTACCAATATAATTGGATAAAGAATTTTTTCCTATCAATGATTGCAATATGGAGGGAATATGAGAGAAATAGGTCCGTACTGGGATTGATAGGACGTGTTCTCTTGCTCGATGAACAATAGGACTCACGGGGTTATAATGAAAGGCTTTCTCCTAATAATAGTAGGCTCAGTGCTAAGGACACGAAATGATCTTCCGAAAGAGTAAATTTCATGAAAAACATCAAGCGATCCAACCGGACTTTTAGGCCACCATGCAACTGCCACGTTTTACCACAATGCTCATTGAAAACCATATACGGAGGAGGATTTGCATCAAGGAAAAAAACCTACCAAGCAATCTTTCCAAAAAACAACTCTAGCATCAATTACCTCCACGGGAGAGCACTTATACTGTCAGTCACTGTATGTTCAAAATGCTGAGGCACGTAAGTGCCAGAACTACGTGGTGTATTCTTGATTAGAGAAGAGCATTTGATAGTTCCCACAGCAGCCACTGAATGATTCTCAACTGACATTGAGTTAGGTAACTGACATTGAGTTAGGCACTGTGTATTGTTTAGGGCTAGAGATCCCTTTTACAGTAGCCATTGGGTTCCCTACTACAACATTTCCACCTAGTATATCAACTACAACATCCACTTAACACAATTGCTCCTTATTAACATTTAAACCATTGTCAACAGAAAGAGGATTGGGATCAACGACCATAGCATTATCAGACTTCATGCTTCTTTGTCATTGATTGTTACATTTGTTTCGGTCTATCGAGATGTGGCTACCACTGCAACAAAAATAGGGGTACCTGAATTTCTCCCATCAGTAGTCTCCGCATCTTTGCTGCAAGCTGTATTGATTCCAGTTTCATGTTCAAGTAATTTGGCCAATGGTGTCATATCTGATTTATCTCCGTTAAACATCATCGCTTAGAGAAATCTTAAGTGATGCGGATGAGTAAGCCTCAGCTCGATTCAGATCCACGACAGGCTTCGAAGCTGTAGGCAAGGCTACCGGATCTGACAAAAGATCCGAGAATGGCTCGCTCATCTTACAAGAATTCGTGGCTGCGTTCAACAGAGATATATTAATAAGCGGCGCCGCTTTTTCAAAGAGGGTTTGATCAAAGATGGGACGAGGTCATATAACTGGTGAGAAGGATTTTCCAGATCTGGTCGTCGATGGCAAAGACGAATTGGAGAGAGATGGCTTCTTCTTTTTAGCCATCGGAGAGCGTTAGGTGGGAAAGGGAAGAAAGAGGGCGGCTTAAAGATTGAGGAGGAATGGAGAGAGCGCGTAAGAGGAGGAGGAAGTCACAACTAAAATGAAATCGCCAGTGCCATGATTATCAATTTCGTATTTTCATGTATACATATATGTATATATGCACATATGTGCATATATATATATACATATAGATAGATATACGTATAAGTTCTGCAGAAATATTCTATGCCATGCTGAATTTGAATTTTTAGCCAAATTGCCCCTGTATGCATGGAAATAATATGTGTACATACATGTATGTGTATACATGTATTGTGCGCAGGCAGTTTATATATGTGAGCACTAGAGGAATTGTCTTCCTTGTGGTTTTACAGTGAATCACTGTGAATATCACAAGCTATCTAGACACAGATGAATATATTTACATATCAGACCAAGTCATGAAATATAATGAGAAATACAGCAAAATTCTATGGCAAATAAAATTTAAAATAATATTATATCTGCTAGAATTTAAAATTATTTACGTTCAAGTTTTATGTGTATGTTTCTGTGATAGGTAAGAAGATGACTAGACGACGATGAAGACAGACATAAGACAAGTGTGTATGAGTGAGTGTAACTGTATATGAGTTTGTACAAGAGAGTGAATGTAACCAAGTTTGAGTGATGTAACAGAGTGAACTGTGAGTTTGTAGCGAGGGGTTGATGTAACAAATGAAACTGTATGTATTGTATTACTGAGATGTACAAATAAAGGAGTTAGAAAAATATGTACTATTCAGATATTGAAATAAAATATTATAGTTAAATAAATTATTGTTTGAATATTTTAATATGTAATGGCCCGAATTTCCATACTCTTTGAGTTGACCAAACACTCCCTACGTCCAACCCATATTGCATAGAAATACGAATCATTAACAAAAAGAAATTAGAGGATGAAAATAGACAGAAAGAAAAGATAGAATAGAAGAAAACGAAGGACACAGATCTCACAGCGAAACGAATAAAATATATTATATAACAGAACTTTTGAAATACAAATCGGTAATTGTATATACATACCATCATCAGAGCATAACAGCTCTTTCTGGAACAGTTATAAACACCTGTTTCCAGATACAATATAGTACACAGCAGAAAATATGATAGTCTATTGCTTACTGATGAAGCCTCCTGCTCAAAGTTCCCCCAAGTGTATCTGTAAAATCCTGACAGCTTGACTGCCCGTACAAATTTGGGCACCCAAGAGTTTAGGGTAAAATAAAAGAAAATAAACTCTGGGTCAGTTATGGGACTGGTGTGAGTAAACTCCAACCACTTGTTTAACTTTCAAAAATCCTTTTGAAAGAAAAGATAATTGTAAGACCGATCCACACATAAACACAGATGGTTTTTATCTTAGGATAACCAAAAATATTTTTGATATTAAATCCAGTGATATTATAATAGTGTCTAAATCAGATAAATAGAAATCTAGCGGAACACTTGCATCTCACGCTCCATATATAATATAAAATCAATAACCACCGGCCGCTTATTGGAGATTGGATTCCGACTATGATAAGGTATCGAACCACTTTCCAATCAGTGTACTCTAGAGGGGATACACTAGGGTTCAACAAGAATATCTTGCAACCCGACCACGCATGGCTGGCCACTAATTTAACTTGAGTGTAACGAGCATATTATCACCAATGGTTGTGATCAGCAACCGTTAATGAAAGCTTACAGCAGTGAATAGAGTAAGGAGCAATTTGAATTTCTATAGATCAGGTGATAATACCCGTAATGGGAATGACCTACTTGGCCATGCTGCCTGTCCGATTTGTGTCATTTCCCAGTTGATGAGGCTTGAGTCACGATTTCTTTCTAGAGCATCTTGCCACTATTTACTTTGGATGCCACCTTGTTAGATCCATCCATATATGTTGTCCTAGGACTAGACAAACCGAAGGCACCATCCCATCAATCCATCTTGGGCAATTTCTACCTAGGATTAATAGAATAGCCCTTGCACTTTACTCCTTCTTCAATGATCCTTAACATAAGTTGATTCGTAATTCTTATGCCAATACGGAGTGGTTTTCAGATATCAAATCTAATCCCGGTCTCTACGTATTGACAATGGAGGTATAAAATAAACCAAAACTTTGATAGTCGATGATTTAACTATCAAAGGAACATCCATGCAATCAACGGTCCTATTTTCAAATCGGAATTCTACTGATCAAGCATCAAACAATACTGGCTCCTTTTATATTAATTCCTTATTATATTATCAATCACAAATTCCCTTTATTCCCCTCTTCGAAATCCTTTCAAAATTCAATGGTCTTTCTCGATCTTTGAAAAACATTTCCAATATTATAAACTCTTTATTTTCTATATTCCAGAAAATATCCCTTATCACGATTATGAAAAAATTATTTCCATATATTCACGAAATCCTAATTTTCTATATTCAGAAAATATAAGTTATTAGTATCAGAAAGCATTTCCACTTCCCATTTCTTAATTCCTTATTAACCAATTCATTTTCTATGTTTAGGAAATATCTCTAATTAAATTTGGAAAACATTTCTAAAATATTTTTATTTAATTAAACCAATGTTGTATGAACATTGTTATTATATCCTCTCTCATTAATAATTCACTGATCGTATCACTAACCAATCTCACTACCGAACCTTAATCATTTCTCAGTCAATCATGAAGTCAATTAAGTTGGGGTATAATTACCTCCTAGACCTTAACTGAACAACCTTCTCAACTTCGAATTAGACAAGGTTCACATTTTCAAATTTCAAATTACGCATTGCTTACGTAACTCTCAGATTCAGTTTTAAGAATCCGCTTCCTTTACGGAAACATTCAATATAACGATAGCGTTATAATTCCTATTCCCAAAATATTAAATTTTGAAATGTAACTTTTTCATTTAAATAAATAAATAACTTAATTAATAGACAAATAAATAATCAAATCTTGAATGAAACAAAAAGCAAGGATTACTTTCCTTAATTCGACATATTCAAATTTCAATAAAAACTCTCTTTCGAGTAATCTATATTCGATTAATATTTAGAATTCCGGAGTAAATCTACCATTCTAGATAAATCCAAATTCTTAATTCACTTTTGAATTTATTCTTTTCAAATCCTTATCAAATTCCTTTATAACCATTCTCGTATGCAAAATGTTATCATAGTTTATTTTATATTCCAAATTTTGGAATAAAAGCTCATCATTTTCTTTTAAAATGATTTACTATTTCCTTTTTCTCATTTAATTTCCAATTTGTATTCATATTTTAAATTTGAATATCCTATATAGATATTTCATTTGCAAAATATTTGCTTCCAAAACGTTACTCACTTTCAAATATGAATATCATTCCTTATTAGGAATCTAGCCTCGTTTATAAATTCATCTTGATTTTTATTTGGAACTATTATTTCAGGTTCAAATCGGGTTACTTTATAAACCCATATCATTTTATGTATTTCATTTATAAAACGGCTACCAACACCTTTCTATTTATATCAAAAAAAAAAAATATTCCCTTTTTAACGTATTTCTAAACTATACATTTCGCAACTTCTGAAATCAACTTTATTTGATTTCTCTAAATTTTGTCTCATTAATAATTTAATTTTAAAATAATATTTAAAAATCCAAATTCTCTTTGCTAACCTTTATTGGTTGAATTATTCAAGTAAAATTTTTATTTTTATTTCAGCTATTTATAATCTTATCTTTATAAATTTCTTTAAAATTTCTTATTACGAAACCAATTACAAATATTAGGTTCAAAACCAATTTCGTCTTTTACATATAAATTCCTACTTGAATTTGTATTTCAATTTATCCAATGGCTAATGTTTTACTCAATTTATAATCGTTATTATTAATCAACTTCTTGTTTATTTATTAAAACAAGTTTCTATTTTCAAGTCCATTCGAAGTTTAATTTCTAATTTGGTAATAAATTCCCTTTTTAAAATCTCAAATTTCTTTTCTACATTCTAAAATATTTTATGGTATTTAAATACCAAAATGTTCAAGAAATAAAATGTTCAGGAATCCACAACATAATCAATCACCGGTCACATATTATATCATTTATCACAATAAATAAATAAAACAGTAAATAAAATGTTCAGGAATCCAGTTGGATCCCTCCAAAGTTTCCCTTCATCCACAGATGTTGATCATTAATATTAATTTCACATCAATATGAAATATCATAGTAAACATAATTAATAATCGAGTAACGTTATAATTATATCAACCATTCAACCAATTTTATCAAACATTCATCCAAAACAATCATCACACGAGTTATATAAAATTACTATAAATAATTTAAAACTCGTTTATATAAAAATATAAACGAGTCATTTACTCACATCGTTTTGTAGTTGACGATTCTTCTTTCATTTCGTTTACAATCAAACAAGCGTTTGATTTTATCACGAAATTCTAGTAGTTCAGTTCTTAGCCACGTAAGTTTCCCAGCTTAGATGTCATTGCCACGATTCCAAGTGACTGGTTTGATCCAATTTTGTTAACAGACGAGTGATATACGATCATTATACTATTTGATTTAAATTAAAATAATTTATATTGGAAACCAATCTTAATTACCTTGGATTAGTTATATAACCCTAAATTTACTTCCAATATCGTTATTGTCAATGCTTTATCAATGTGTTCCTTTCTCATTTCTTTGAATGGTCCTGTCCTTCAATTCATAGCTTACTGGCGCCGCCTCATGCGGTCTAACGTAGACCTGACTCATCGCCTATTACAGAGGATCTCAACGTTGCCAGAATTTCAAAGAACAAACTAACTTCTCTATTCCTTTAAACCATTTCCTTCCTATCCAATAACCAATCCACTCACACTTTATATACTAAAACAATTATCCTCATTACCTTAATTGCATATTTATCTTTGCTAATCACGTAGTTTCTCCTAATAGACCTTCTTCTTCCTCAAAAGAAATGTGTTCCTGGCAACTATTCCCTAGCCGTGTCCTCCAGGCATCTTCACTCCATCATATACATCCCTTTTTCAATTCCCAGTCAACAAAAATCCCAACTTGTTCATTTACAGAAATTCATCCCGCAACTATGTTCTTCCCAGTCATGGCCACACTTCACCTTTCCCAAACTCCTTCAACCATCATTTTCCCAAAAGAATACAACGCAACAGAAACAGCGGTTCACCATGATCGGTTCTTCCCATTTAAACAAAAAAAAAACCCGACCTTACTTCCATGATTACCAATGCCGACCTCGACAGCTAGACTTTGATCGACTATCACCAGTCTGACCCTGAACCTACGCCGCTCCTTACCCCTCTCGCTTGAACCCTCAACAATAACCCTAGCTCTAGAAATACCCCGGAAACCGGACCCCCTTCAAATGCAATTTCTGGTCGACTGGCATCACCGGAACTCGATCGCCACTAGCAGCAAGTAACCTTCCTTATGATGAACAATATTTCTTTAGAACCCATTGCCCAATGACAACCAGAGGAGGAGATCAACAAAGTTTTTGGTTGTGAAACCCAGAACCATTCGTTCTATGGGCAGAAATGTTATGTTGTTTCCTTTAACGTTGTTAGGTTCTCTTGTTTGATTAACTCTTGATCTATGGAAGAAACAATTTTTTTCTTCTTGGATTTGTTTTCGGATGTGGAGATTTAGAATAAAAAGGGTTTTGATTTCCCTTTGTTTTTTTTTTCATTACTCCACAAAAAGATTGACTGCGTTGTCGATCAAGTAGGAAAAGAAACGACTTCCTTACAAAGATACTAAAATGTATTCCAATGTAAGCTATCTTATTATTTAAATAAAATCTTAGCTTCGAATGGAAGGAACAATAGTAAACGGTGAATTAGAGCGTAGTACGAATTGTTTGCTCAGGGACACGAGCTGTCAAGATTTATTTATTTATTAGGTTGTATTTCGGTGTCCTATTAGACAAAATTCTTATTCCGTACAAGCCGCTATAGAAAGAACTAAAAATATAGTTGTCCAATAAGGCGCCATGGTCGCAAAACAATAATAAAATGGACAAGTTAGTTTATTTCGTCAAATCTTAAAATGCTAATATAGGGTGCAAATTACATTAAACAAAAATTTGTTTATATTACGAATTAAAAATTACAGTAAAATTCAATAAAATAAATTAAAACTACATATCAAAAATCTCATAATAATTAAATATTCTGGATTTTATAAAATTAATTTTCATTAAAATCCGACAAAATATGGAAATTAAATCAATGTAATATAAATCGATTCTAAAATAAACAATTCTATTGATAATAAAATGTTATTATCACATATATCTGACTAGAACATCTCATGGCTCCAAAGTAACCATATTCGAATTTTAAACTCGATATTTCAAATTTAAACGATGTTCAAATTATTTGAAGTCGATTTATTTATAAAATAAATCGTTATAATTATAAAATTTTGATTTGGACATAATTCACAATCTATAAGACGAAATCTCGAATTTTCTCTTCCGTTAGAAAAATACAGGCCAATAGATCAGAACGTTTCTTCTTTCAAAGAAATCTGATTTATATTGGATTCTATATATTCAATTGAATTTCCAAACGTTAAATTACGAACTACCGCGACATTACGAGCTCGATTTAAATTATATTATAAATTGTACGTTCTAACCTCATTTAATTAAATAAATTCCTCATAAAAATCTTATATATTACCAATTCATCATTTAAAACCAATTTAAATGCTTTAAAATAATGGCTAAAAATCTGGTTCGTTACATTCCTTCCTCCTTAAAAGAATTTCGTCCTCGAAATTACTAAGGCCGGAAGAGTGCTATTAACCCTTATTATCTAAACTAAAAATTATTTATTTTACTTCTAAATTTCAGTTTTACAAAACCAATTAATTTCAATTTAAAATATTAATTTATTCTTATTAACGAAAGATTTAAAAATGCTGAAATTTTTCTAACACCTTAAAATTTCGAAAAAAATCGGTAGAGTCTTCCCTGCACGGCTCAATCGGTACAACTACAACTCACCGTTCCTGGCCTTTTCCAATCCAAAAGAAAATAAAAAAGCCAAACGACTCGCCAATTAGTTCTCACAAATCATCAAACCCAAGTAATATCGTAAACACATACCCTTTTGTTAAGAAAAATCTTATTTCTCGCATTTGCTTCCATTCGATGCCGGCTCACATCCATTTCAATCGATTCCAAATCAGTTCCACTCTTATTTTCCAATTTACTAATCAATTTCCTGATTAGTTCACTTTCTTTCTATAACTCAAACTTGATTTTTATTTCAAAACAAATCTATTTATCCTACTTGCATTCAAATTCATCACAACTTAATTCCAGTTTACCACATCCCATATACATACTCAACTTGTTGCGTATAAGACGAATTTACATTAATAATTCAAACCTCAAACATCTCTCTTTTATACCATATTCAACTTAATTCAGGATTATCTCTAATCCAATCCAACTTTTATTTAACTTGACTTAAGTTAAATTTAAATTCATTTTATTTACTATTTACCACTTCAGTTTATTTAACTTACACAAGTTAAATTCAAATCTAGAATTCAAATTCATGGCTTTGTTTCAAATCAGTTTGGAATCAAATAATTATACACATATATTTATAACTATCTGCGAATTCAGAACATTTGAATTTTTTTAACAACTTTTCTTTACAAACAAATTTCCACTAACAAATTACCATGGTATCAATCCATCACTTGAAAATGAATACTGATAATGTCATGATTCATTATCAGAATTATTTTCTCCCCCCTGAAATGATTTCAGTGCTTAATCATTTTGAAAATCCATTTAGAATCATCATTATTCAAAAATTCCTTCAAAGTAATGTTATATTACCTTTGAAATATTTTAGAAAATATTTTCTAAATATCCGGGTTTTAAATTCCAAATTCTGGTCTGAATCCGATTTTATTTCAGTTCATTTGTATATTTCATTCCTATACAAACTCAATTTGGTTGATATGACCACTTTAATATTATAATCTTATTCGATTATAATAATAACAATCAATACACCCATCTATTATTTATACTTCAGAAAATTATCCCTTTTATATCAAACTATTTTTGGGTAAAATTATTTCATTTACCCATTCTATAATAATACTATATTGAATTGCTTTGTTCGAGAGTTTAGAAACACCTATCGATACACTTATACATTCTGTATCGACCAAAATTCATAAACCACTCAACAAACTAGACAACACAATATAAAACCATTTTATATCAAATCTACAAATATGCGCTCATGTATACACCCTCAAACTCAATCTAGGGTATTACTAACCCCATCTCTATTGAGTAATGCCACAGAGCCAAGGTTACTACTCAACCTTCAGCTCTAATACCAAATGTAATGGCCCGAATTTCCATACCCTTTGAGTTGACCAAACACACCCTACGTCCAACCCATATTGCACAGAAATACGAATCATTAACAGAAAGAAACTAGAAGATAAGAATAGAAAGAAAGGAAAGATAGAATAGAAGAAAACGAAGAACATAGATCTCACAGCGGAACAAGTAAAATATATTATATAACATAACTTTTGAAATACAAATCGGTAATTAATTATACATACCATCATCAGAGCACAATAGCTATTTCTGGAACAGTTATAAACACCTATTTCCAGATACAATATAGTACACAATGGAAAATATGAGAGTCTATAGCTAATTGATGAAACCTCCTGCTCAAAGCTCCTCCGAGTGAATCTGTAAAATCCTGACTACTTGATTGCCAGTACAAATTTGGGCACCCAAGAGTTTAGGGTAAAACAAAACAAAATAAACTTTGGGTCAGTTATGGGACTGGTGTGAGTAAACTGTAACCACTTGTTTAACTTTCAAAAATCCCTTTGAAAGGAAAAGATAGTCATAAGATCGATCCATACATAAACACGGATGGTTTTTTACCTTACGATAACCAAAAATATTTTTGATATTAAATCCAGTGATATTATAATAGTGTCTAAATCAGATAAATAGAAATCTAGCGGAATGCTTGCATCTCACGCTCCATATATAATATAAAATCAAAAACTGCAGGGCGCTTATTGGAGATTGGATTCCAACTATGACAAGATATGGAACCACCTTCCGATCAGACTAGAGGGGAAACACTAGGGTTCAACAAGAACATCGTGCTACCTGGCCACACATGGCTAACCATTTATTTAACTTGAGTGTACCGAGCATATTATCACCAATGGGAATGACCCACTTGGCCATCCCGCCTGCCCGATTATTGTCATTTCCAGGTTGATGAGGCTTAAGGTCACGATTTCCTTTTAGAGCATCTTGCCACTATTTACTTTGGATGCCACCTTGTCAGATCCATCCATATATGTTGTCCTAGGACTGGACAAACCAAAGGCACTATCCCATTAATCCATCTTAGGAAATTTCTACCTAGGATTAACAGAATAGCCCTTGCACTTTACTCCTTCTTCATTGATCCTTATCATAAGTTGATTCGTAACGCTTATGTCAATACAGAGTGGTTTTCAGATATCACATCTGATCCTGGTCTCTCCGTATTGACAATGGAGGTATAAAATAAACCAAAACTTTGATAGTTGGTGATATAACTATCAAAGGAACATCCATACAATCATCGGTCCTATTTTCAAATGGGAATTCTACCGATCAAGCATCAAACAATACTGACCCCTTTTATATTAATTCCTTGTTATATTATCAATTCCAAATTCCCTTTTTTCGCTCTTCCAAATCCTTTTAAAATTCAATGATCTTTCTTGATTTTTGGAAAACATTTCCAATATTATAAACTATTTATTTTCTGTATTTCAGAAAATATCCCTTATCACAGTTTTGAAAAAAACATTTCCATATATTCATAAAATCCTTATTTTCTATATTCAAAAAATATAAGTTATTAGTATCGGAAAGCCTTTCCACTTTCCATTTCTTAATTCCTTATTAACCAATTCATTTCATTTTCTATGCTTAGGAAATATATCTAATTAAGTTTGGAAAACGTTTCCAAAATATTTTTATTTATTAAACCAATGTTGTATGAATATTGTTATTATATCCTCTCTCATTAATAATTCACTGATTGTATCACTAACCAATCTCACTACCGAACTTAACCATTTCTCAGTCAATCAAGTTGGGGTATAATTACCTCTTAGACCTTAACTGAACAACATTATCAACTTCGAAATAGACAAGGTTCACCACTTCAAATTTCAAATAACCCATTGCTTACGCAACTCTTGGATTCACTTTTAAGAATTCGCTTCCTTTACGAAAACATTCAATATAATGATAGTGTTATAATCCATGTTCCCGATATATTAAATTTTGAAACATAATGTAACAACCCCAATTTCGACAGACCGATTTTTTTTTCAATTCCGATCTACCGAATCTCGAATTGGTTTGCTTTGGTATCATGCAGAAAAGACAGAGACATAAAATATGTCAGAGCTCAGAAAATATATCACAACGGAATGGATAAAATAAAACGTAATCAAAATATAGCCTTACCGCATTAGTAATATTGCCTAACCAGTATCCAAGGCTATCATGTCCCTGCCACAAATCTAACATGCGAGTGTGTTATGAGAAGGGGGTCAGAACACAAGTTCTAGTGACTGGATTTAAACTATACACTTTGGATAATCCTACATATACCATCCAATAATATTTTCTTATTTATTAGGTTACTTGGGTTAACAGCACTCAAGGCTTACACATATGTAATAACCCAGAAATTCTGAGCCAATTTAAAATTTTTATTTTGGCAATTTTAGCGAAATTTGAATATTTAAAATGAAATATTTTAAATAATAACGATGAAAAATTATTTTGAATAGAATTAGAACATATATATTTATATAGATCGTCGTTAGAATATAAATATTTATTTTAAACTATAAAAGGAAGTGAAAATGGCGGGTAGTTCGATAATTCGATTTCAAATTTCAATTGAACATACCGGTTGCAAAATAAACGGGATTTTAGCAAAACCAAAAATATTTGAATTTAATTGAGAATATCTTTCCAACGAATCCAAAAAATTGAAATTTAATAGCGGGAATCCAAAGTTATGTCCAATTGAAAATTCAGAGTAGTCGCTATGGAATTCTGGCCCTTAAAAATGGAAATTTTGCAAACGACCTCGGATTTCGACGAAACCACTTTTGTTCGATCCGGGATGTCAAGTTATTGCTAGGTTTCAAATTTCGTAATTTTTCGAATCAATATGTGAGCGTGGCAAAGGAAAACGCGTTTGATCAGTTTCAGTTGATTTTATTCGACTGGAAAATGGCCATTTTTTAAACGGTCTCAGAATTCGACGAAACTAGTTTTGTTAGGACCGTATCGTTAATACGAAGCTAGAAAATATTTTTCTGGAATTTATTGAGTTAGTATGTGGCCCCGGTAGATTGAAATGTGCGTTCAAATTCAATATATATTGAATTATATTTTAATTTAAATCAAAACTGATCGAAACGATAAAATTTGCTAACGAAACATATCCCATTATGTTTGGAATGGGGGTATTACTTTAGGGGCGACAGTCGGTGGGCTTGATTTCGAGTTTGTATTAAAAAGTTACCTTTTTGTAATTAAAAATAATAAATAAAATAATATATATAATTATATAAATCTCCTCCCTCCACTCTCTCTCCCTTCACAAGTCAACTTCGGTCAAAATAAAAAAAACCCGCTCGTTCTTGCCCTCCCCCTCATCGCCGAAGTCGCGCCGCCGTGGGTGGGCCAGCGCCACCACGCCCCTCCTCACCCTCTCCCTCCTCCTCCACGTCACCTTCTCCTTCCCTCCCTCCTTCTAAAACTGAGCGCAACCCAAAACCCGAAGCCCGCACCCAACCCTTGCCCACCAACGACGAGCCAACCCCCGCCTTCCACCTCCCTTGACGCCGGCGCCCTCCCCGTAGCCGCCTCAGGCCCCAATCGTGCCCCCATACCACCAAAGTCCGATTATGGCCCTTCCCGGGATCAAAGTTTCAATTTTTATTGTTTTCAAAGCATGTAATCAACGCCCCGAGCCTCCTCCGCTACCCGGCATTGTTTGTAAGTCTTTACCTTTATTTTTATTCATAAAGCGAACGAAAATGGGATTTTTATTTGTATGAATAGCGAATAAAAGGGCGATTTTAATCTATTTAGATATAGAGTAGAAAAATATAATTTTTATACTATAGAAAGGTTAGAACTATAATTTTTATATCATAGTAGAAAGATTAAAAATGTGATTTTTATAAAGTAGAAATATTAAAAATGTGATTTTTATAAAGTAGAAGTATTAAAAATATGATTATTATATAATAGAGAATATAAAAATATTATCTTTATATATGTAGCGAAATAAAAATCTGATTTTTGTTATATATATGTTGAAATGAAAATGTGATTTTCATAGCGATGATATAAAAATTCGGAAAAATATAAAAATATAATTTTTATATAGGAAGAAGCATTGTAAAAATATATTCTTTATTGGAAGAAGAGCGATATAAAAATATAATTTTTATATAGAGAATAGCGTGGACATAAAAATGTGATTTTTATATATGTAGTGGCTACGGACAACGAAAGTGACAAAGTGCGAGCACAACGAAGATTTCTACATAAGAAGAGTCGTGGCGTTTGGTTTAGCTATTCAGTGAGAACTCCTCACTTTTATTTTAATTTATAGTTGAAATATATACTAGGATGCAGACGGTGTTTAGTAGCACCCGACACCCATCGTCCACAGACCATGGACGGCTTGTATGCTTGTTTGTTTGATTTTGATGTGTAGTTGATTGTGTGATGTGATGTGAAATAAAATATTTATATAGTTAAAAATATTTTATAATTGAAAATAGAATTTTTAACGTGTATTTAAAAAGAAATAAATATAAACAAATCAGACGATTTGTTTATATACACACATTTGACTGATATTGATTGGGACGATAAATTTTACACATCGCCCAACTGCACAAATAAAATCTATGTTTGATTGTTTGAAACCCCACACGGGTATTGGGATGATATATGACATACACTAATCCCAATAATTAGTTGTATGTCGATCGATTGATTGACAGACTGTTATGAGCGTTAAATATTTATATTTGATGCTTATACGGTGTAGAATGCACTTTGGATGATGGTTGATTATTTGTCATTGTTGATATATACATGCGTTGTATGGAAATCCATAGAAATAAAATCTATGGTAATTGATTGGGCCTCATTCCAGTTTTAAAATAGAATATTTGAATAAAATATTTGAGAAGAAATATTTGAAACGAAATATGTGAATAGAATATTTGAAATAGACATATATAAAGCCGTGTTGATTAGATATGCGCTATTTTGATGCGAACGATATTTATATCGATTATATTCTTTTTTTAAATGAATATTGAAAAGTGATTTCAAAATCGAATATTTTGAAATGAAATTCGAATTAAATTGAAATTGAATAGAATTGAATTCGAATTGAAATTAAATAAGAAATGAATTCGAATTGAAATTGAATTGAATTGAAAACGAATTGAAATTGAATTAAAAATCGATTTGAATTGAAATCAATTTGAAATGAATTTAAAACAAATTTATAAGGAAAAATTCAATTTTGATTTGAATTTGAAATGAAGTTGAAATCGTTTCGAAATCGAATTTAAAACGATTTATAGAGTACGTTTTAAAAGGAAATCGACGAAGTATATATTATATATATTACATATATAATATAATGGCCTGAATAGAACGCGCCGCGCTGCGGTAATTCGTGAATTTCGACAATTGACTTCGAATGGATATTACGGGAGATCTGTCCGTCGGATTCTCCTAAAACCGGAACCGTTGGGTTCGTATCGAAAAGAGCTTTCGAACGAATATTAGAGATTAGAAATCTAACGGTTGGATTTGGAATTATGGCCAAATCAAATTTGGAAAAGGTCGTTGTATGTGCAGTTCGATGGCCATTGATGGAAATCGACTTTACGGGCCTTGATAAAATTATTAAAAATAGTAATAATTGGTGTAAAATCATAAGAAATGATTTGTGAAGAATTGAGATGAAAAACTCCATATTTGAAAAGATAAAAATAGATTTTTATCGAAATGAACTAGTTTTGAACTAGAATAATAATTTATTTATTTTTAAAATAAATAAAATGGATTTGTAATGGTTTTGAAAATAACCAGAATTTCCAATAATTGAATTAGAATGGATTTGAATCGAAATTGTCTTTGGAATATTTTGATGTTGGATTTCGTGATGATACAGATATTGTTATGGGAATTTGAAAGATATATTCATATCGTTATTTCCAATACGATATTTGTTGATTTCAGAATTTGATATTGAATATAAGCCGATATATTTTCCATTCAGAGCCTTGTATTTAATATCAAATGTGATTTGGGTTTGTCGTGAATGGTGTCATCATTAACACTGGTCTTAAGCCCAGTTGAGAAAAAGATTAAATATTTTTATTTAGATTTAATGAAGTGTACCAATTAAATAATATTTAATTGGAATTGAATTGGTATTGATTTTTGGGTTTATCGTGAACAGTGTTTTAAATAACACTTGTTCTTTAACCCGATAATTAATGGAATGTGATTTTGGGTTATCGTGGATGGTATCTTCAATAATACTGTTCTTATACCCAAAGGAGTTAAGAAAATCAGAAACTAACTGGAGAATAGTTAGGTTGAATGGTTTCTGGGGTATTGGTCTGATGTTGGTTTCGGCCTTCGGGGTTAATACTTAGGGAATTGCTCACTTGCTAATTTACGGTTAGGGACTGATTGAAATGTGATGTGATTTTGGAGTTTATCGTGAACTGTGTTTTAAATGACACTGATTCTTTAACCCAGTCAAAGATTAAAACTAAGTGGAGTTTTAATGAATCTTTAATTAGATTAAAATGATCGAGAATGGAGTATCACCAGTTTTGCTCCAGCCGATAGTTAAATCTTTAATTAGATTTGAACGTGAAGTGGTAATTGAATTTACCGATAACACTGTGGTGTTAGATATGAAGTATTACCAGTTTTACTTCATGGGATGAATAGGTTGGGGTTGGGAAATTTTACAATTGATTACTTCGGTAAGGTTCGTTAATCCCGACTAGTTTGGATAAACCAAAATTTGGTTTGAATTGATTTTCAAAGGTGTATTAAAGAATAAATTTAAAGGAATTTATCTTTGATAAAATTAATGGGAACCTTTCCCTAAGAATGTGAAATTTAGAAACTAACTGTAGGTTAGCTAAGCAGAACGGATTCCTCGGTATTGATCTGATGTTGGTTTCGGCCTTCGAGGTTAATATTTGGGGAATTATTCTCTTTTTAATTTACGGTTAGTGACAGATGAATTGGAATGAGGCGTATGTTGTGTTTGTGTAACACATGTTTATTATATACGCGAGTTATTCAGAAAGACCGGGTTTATCCCATTCTGAATAACTGATTCGACGTGGTGTCGAGGATGAAGACGGTGGTCGAAGACCGGAAGTCTTCACGTCGTTTGGGTGATTACTGATGATCTTGACTGGGCCGTACACCCAAGAGGAGGGAATCAGTTAGTGGTCGTCCAGACGTACTTGGAGATCGATGGATATGCGGGGTACTAGGTGCCTCTGGTTTCGTTCTGACCCAGAACGGACTTGTAAATGGACTGTGTATCTGACATTGGATATCATTCTGTGTGATTGATGGATATCGGTTGCATGGAGTGGTTTGCCTGTGTGGCATGCTGAGATGCAAATGATCAAGGCTTCTGTTGAAAAGCAGAGTCTTGTGGTTGATGATCAAAGCACAGCCTGTGTGGCATAGCTTTGTGTAGCGTTGATTCACGAGCCTCACACCCCGGTTGTGAACTAAAAACGGGAGAAGGACCTCAGGGAGGACATGCGTTTCTTTCTAGCTAGAAGTGGCGTCAGTGGTTTTACATGCCCTGACGAGTTTGACTTATGTGGTTGTTGCTGTTGCGAGGCGCTTCGGATATATCGGTGACTTTGTGAAGCCGATGGAGTCATTCGTTGGCTCATTTACGCCTCAAAGGGCGGGGAAACGCAGTGTTAAGGCATTTTAATCCACATCGGTGGACCGGCCCTAACGATCCAAGGGTCGATGCGCTCTGACCCTGAGGCTCGGGCTAGACAGTCTCGAAGACGGTGAGGACGATCCCATGCCTCGGTTCACAGATGGAAATCCAATTTCCAAATACGTGATTTTGCGGTTTTAATTGTAGAACTAGTATGACGACATGATATATGGTACCCATGCCGTCTATGATTGATATTTATGACTGAAATTGTTTTAACACTATACATTTATAGTAATAATAAAACATGAAATTTAGCGTATCAAGCATTCTTTGGCTATTATAAGGTAAAACCCTATCCCCCGGCTTGCGTTGCATTGTGTGATAGGACCTGGGTCTTATAATAGCTTCATTGTTCTTTATTTAGCATTGTGCTGTTGTTTTATGCACAGGTATTCTTGGGAGGAAACCTGTTCCGTGTTATACGGCGTGGTACCTTGATTTACCACGCTTTAAAATAAAAATTAATAACTGTTTTAGTTCTCACACCAGTCCCATGACTGACCTGGAGTTTATTGTTTTAACCTGAACTCTGGGTGCCCTTATTTTGACATGGGCAGCTAGTAGTTTTGGTTTTGCAGATTTATATTCACAGGATCCTGATTTACAGCTGGAATGATACTCGAAAAGCTCTATATCCGTGTATCACTTCTAGTTGTGTTTTGTATTATTTTCCGCTGCGATATATGTAAATTTATTGTAATCTCTGATATCTGTCAAATGTGTAATATTTATTTATACTCTGTATATTATTGTATTCTGATGAAATTGCTGTAATTAACAATGAAAGGTTCTTCTGTCTGCGTTCTTCTGTGTGTTGTTCTCAAAGCATCTGCTCTTTCCTTACCGGGGAAGTTACGGGTCTTCACAACATACGTCGTACCCATTGACTTCCCAGTGGACTAACCTAATACAGTATATATGTAGCTACCCCCAATGTCGAGGTATACCCCATGGTACCCCACTCGCACGGTCTCTACCGTAATGCCACTGAAATGCTTGTAGTCCCTCATCCTACGCCGGAATGACATACGGATCTCTATATAACAATGTTATGATCAACATATACCTGCCATCACTATGCTACGTAAGCATACGGACTGCCACCTTTGTTAGAATCGGAATTAATACCGGAGTAATGCCCTTAAGCCTACGATACACCACCCAGAGCCGACATGCATGTATCTAGACTGTCCACCATACGTATCTTCAATTGTAGCTCGATGCCTCAATCTCGCGTCCTCTAATGTGCACCGAGTTCCATGGCAGGGCGATACAAGAAACACGAAACTTGGTCAGGAGCTTTTCCATATCTGCACAGGCCCATCTTTAAATAGACTCTATATACAGATATACCTAGGGTCTATTTTCGTGGTCGCTATGGCCCCACCTCGGCCCCTTCCTCAACAAGTAAAGACTATAAGAGTTAAGAGACTGCCCCCACGCAAACAATCTAAACATCCATGTGGTGTCTCCCCTCAACCCCTTACCCTGATAGTGAAGGGTGAAATGGTATCTTGGGTTTAGCTCTAATCTTTTTGCATCCCACTAGCTGTCGATGATGGGTATCCGACGATCTACTATCCTTGGTCGGGACCCTCTGCCTCTCCATTGAGGCAACCACCGAATCACCCTATTATCACCGCATCGACATTTTGACTGCATAGCTATATTTGCAGTCAAGGCCTACCCACCTAGTAGTTACACGCAGACTCAACCTCTGCGAGCACAGCCCAAGACGTCTGTCACCGCACAGAGGACTACGAGGAGCACCTTACATACCTTAGGAAGTCGTGTGCTTCCCCTTCCAGTCCTTTGGAGCCATCAGAACTATCAGATGAATGTGCGCTCGCATCGTGCCTTATAACACCTCGATGATCTACCCCGTTGGGTTATTCACTCTCAAACGTACAGACTGGTCCTAGTGCCTCACTTTAATATGTTGTTAACCCCGCTATCTAAACATTCTTTTACGTGCTTGCTTTTCCTTACCAGGTTTCCTTTTAACTTGGTTATTCTCATTCACATTGAATTCTTATTCAAATTACCAAGTTTCTCTTGCTTATTAATTTCAGTTTTAACTTAACCTATTTAAGTTTATCAATAAGCCCACAACATGTTATTCTCCAGATTGTGGCCCAAGGTCTGTAATCCACAATCTCTTTTATATTCTTGTTTGATTTCAAGGTCACAATAACATGTTATACTTAATATGTTATTAAGTATCTGTTAGTTCACATGTTTTCCAATTAACATGTCACTTACCATTTATGATTAAATATAACTTATTTTTTTATAAGTTTTCCTCATCTTTTCCCATTTAATCATAATTCCACTTTACATCGTCAATACAACTTATCGCTTTTTACTTATTAACTTAGTTCTATTAAATAAGGCCCATTAATAAGTTTTTCTACCCGTTTGTTATAACCTATGTTATAATTTCCTCTTGTCCCTAGGACAAGCCAAAACATTCTTATTAACGGGTTTCAGATTTCCAAGCTTACAGAATACTTAATTTATAATTAAGCACAACTTTTATATTTCATATATTTTCCCCATTTACTACTTAATTTACAATTAAGTGTCCCTTAACTCATTTCACCAGTTCTCCAATTTTCCTATTAATTTATTGTAATCGTGGTTATAATCCCCACTTGTCGCTAGGACAAGTCTACCTATTATACAACATTTCCATTAATGTTATTTATTTATAATAGGTGATTATCATTCCTACAAGTTATGCTTAACCTAAAAGGTGTCTTTAATTAAATAACCTTATTATTTGTACCGGTTATGTATACCACTAGGTGTCTTTAATTACATAACCTTATCAGGCTAAGTTTGCGGGCCTATATGTAAATATTAACCACCCCTCAGATTTGCTTAGCCCACCCACTGTCTAACCAATTTTACTTAACCCTAACTTTAGTTCATATTCAAATAATCCTTATGGATTAGATTAGGTTAAGTAGTCCAATTCATTACCATGCCCATTTATGGTTTATAATGAGCTAGAGCTCCCACATTAGGCCTACAACTTGTGGATGCTGGAAATGCCGGCCGGGTCCGGGCAGACTTCTTCCACAAGTTGGGCCTAACCTCGTATCATAGCCCATCTCGTATTTGCGCTCTTAGATCTCACACATTAGGTTCAACATTAGTGGCTGTTGGATGTGCCGCTCGGGTCTGGGCAGACTTCCACCACTAATGCAACCTAACCTCGTGTCATAAGCGCAATTACAATTTCCAATTGTAATCCTAGACATTCGTTATTAACCAATTATTTAAACCTATGCCTTTATAGGAGTTAATGCCCATTTACTCAAGTATATTCAAGATAGATTATATATCTAAATTCGTATTATTCTAATTTTGCCGATTCATATTTTACATATGATCCCATTTGCGCCCAAATCAGTTTTCTATATTATGATCCAATTTAAATTCTTTAAACATAATTCGGTTGATGCCCCAACCCCATATTTATTTATTCAATTCTATGTTAACATGAATCCATATAATCATATACTTACTCCAGTTATTCTCTGTATATAATTGGGACAAATTTACACGTAACTTTTTAGCACTCCAAAAAATCCAATATATGAATTTTATCCACATGTTCAACTTAAAATTATAACATGTAAACATTCCAACATTTCAACTGATTTAATGTAGGAATTATTCATATTAACAATTTGACGTTATATCATGCTAATCATTCTCATATGTCATTTACACCACTTTAGTCATTATTAGCATATGTTTAGGCATCTTAACATGTCATATTCCAATTCATCATAATAGGGAATGCTAATTGGTAATATACCATTATCTAAAATAATATGGCTTAAATCCACACACCTTTCGTGCTTTCCCCAAATTTTGGATCTGATCCGTTCTATCATCCATGGTTTTCCTTTCCCCTTTAATTTGATTAGAAACCTAATAATGTGGATCGATTATTTTCATTAAAAGAGAAGGGAAAGAAAATAGGAAGAATATGAATAGATTGGATTTGGAACGTTACCTTGCTTTCATGATTCTATAATCTTTATATTAACGTTGATTCCCTCTTTTAGATCTGAATCCATAATTTTCCTAGGTTAATATTTTAGTTTTTAGAATAAATTTGAGAAGAGAGAGAGAGTGTAATGGCAGAGCTCCGGCGTAGCAACCGAATTATGAGATTTAAGGTTAGGTCTAAGGTCTTATTTATAGATGTATGGAGCAATCAGGACCCTCAGATTTGCCCAAAAGCCATCTGAAACGTTAAAATATCAAAAACCCTAATCTTCCAAAATCTACCGTAGGTGGTTAGACACACCTTTGAGGGGGTCGACACCCCTTTGAGTGGGTTGACACCGGGGTCGACATCCCCTGGCGGGAAATCTGCTGCCTTTTGAAAATTCGAATTTTGAACTGATTTTCGAATTTCTAGACCCATTTTTGAATTCTGAGCCTAATATATATATATATATTCTTCCTGCGTGTACACAAACTTCGAACCTTAATAACTTCTTCATACGGTATCCGACTTACGCAAACCAAGTGTCGATTTTGACCAAAATTTCAAGATGGACGCAAAGGCATAGTCCATTTTACTAAGTTCTGAATATTTCATTAAGTTATTCTTATTTTATTATCTTGAGTTAAAAATGCGCGGTGTTGCATTCTCCCACCCTTGGGAAATTTCGTCCTCGAAATTTGATAAGGGTAAAGTCAATTAACCCGTCGCATAAAATACATCCATCATACGCGCATCAATTTTTATTTTTTTTGCAAACATTGTGCATATGCGCAAAGAGAAATACATCATAGTAATGCATGTATGCCTAGGCGGTACCTCCTATGTGTATGCAAATTTTCAAAAATCCTTTTAAAATATGATGCTCACATTCTAAATATATAGGTAGTTCTACATGAATGCAATATTTTGAAAATCAAAAATGATTTTTCATCCAAATTCTCCCACACTCTTACTAAGTAAGAGCGTAGTTCATCCTATTGTTGCACCCATAAACCTACCAACCAACTTTATTTTTCGAATTTCAGAAAAAACTAATTTTCTAAATTCGATTTCTTATGTTACAAAAAGGTGGAAAACGGAAAACTCCGCATCTCCCGTTTTTCTTTTTCAACCTTTTCCTAACCGTACTTGGATTTTTATGGAACTATTTATATAGAATCCTTATTTTCCTATCCAAGCGCAACCCACATAAGAGAGTTTTCATTTTCATCTTATCTTGGAAATTTTTATTCTTGTCCATCTTTTCTCATAATTTTCCGTTTTTGTTGCTTAACTTAATTTTATGTTTCCTTTTTAGTTGTACTATTTTTCTTTTCTTAGCTTATTTAATCATCTGATCTTAGTTTAAATTTAAATAAGCCTCTAGTCTTTCAACTAAAACGGGAGAACATACACCCTACACAACTACTACTAAGAGCCAAGAATCTCGGGACTGTGTCCCCCTCAAACAAAAAAGTCCAAACCATGGGATCCATACCAAGTTTAGGCGTTACTCAAACTTCCCAACAAGAATAATATAATGGAACGATCTCAACCGAAATGTAGTAACAGGTTTTATCCCTATCCTAAAAATTAGTAATACAGTCTAAACACTTACTTTCCCTTTACTATCTAGTAGTCACTACTAACTCTAGTTGTGTACCAACAATTAGTTTAAGTAGTACCCTAGGCTTTTCAATGCTTACACATTCTATGGGAACTCACTATTATTCCAAGATAATTCTCGCTATTTGCTTTATAGCCTCAAAACTTTTCCCATCTTCCCTAGGCACTTATCCTTACCAAATCCAGACTTTTTTTTAAAACATGGTTTGGCCCTTTTTCATTTATTTCCTTCCAAAAATTAAAAGTGTCAAAACTTTATTTTCTTATGAAAACTTTCTCTTGTTAAACCATAAAAACATGTCATCTTAAAAAAATGTAAATCATTTTTTTTCAAATCATAAAACTGGAGTAGGTACGGACAACTATTTCTCAATCTGGTTTATAACTTATTCTTACCTATAAGGTCGGTTTATTCTATTACGACAAGGTGCCAACATCTACTCTATTCTTATTTTCTACAACATATTTTGTCCACTCAACAAAATTTTCTTAAAATAAATTATCAAAAAGGGTTGTCTTAAGAATAGGGATTTCAAATCTTTCTTTATTAAAAATTCTTGCATGAAATATAATAAGAAAATTAGCGAGCTAAACATGCTCTATAATATGCACCTTTTATTGAGAGAAATTTACTTTAGCCAAAATTTTCGCAAGAAATCACTATTTGCTAAATATACCCCATTTTTCTTCAAAACCCAATATGTATACTTTACATTTTTAAATCTATAACTTTTAAGATTACAAGTTCTGCTGACTGGTTTGAACTATACACTTTGGATAATCCTACATATACCGTTCAATCATATTTTCTTATTTATTAGGTTACTTGGGTTAACAGCACTCAAGGGTTACACATATGTCGTACCCATTTACTTACTAGTGGATTAACCTAATACAGTATATGTGTAGCTACCCCTAATATTGAGGTATACCCCATGGTACCCCACTCGCACGGTCTCCACCGTAATGACACCGAAATACTCGCAGTCCCTCATCCTACGCCGGAGTGACGTACGGATCTCTATGTAACAATGTTACGATAAACATATACGTGCCATCACTACGCTACCTAAGCGTAAGGACTGCTACCTTTGTTCGAATCCGAATTCATACCAGAGTAATGCCCTTAAGCCTACGATATACCATCCAGAGCCAACATGCATGTATTTAGACTGTCCACCATACGTATCTTCAATTGTAGCTCGATGCCTCAATCGCACGTTCTCTAATGTGCACCGAGTTCCATGGCAGGGCGATACAAGAAACACGAAACTCGATCGGGAGCTTTTCCATATCTGTACAGGATTGTCTTTAAAGAGCCTCTATATACAGATATACCTAAGGCATGTTTTCACGGTGGCTATGGACTCACCTCAACCCCTCCCTTAACTAGTAAAGACTACAAGAGATAAGAGACTGCCCTAACGAAAACAATCTAAACATCCATGTGGTGTCTCCCCTCAACCCCTTACCCAAATAGTGAAGGGTGAAATGGTATCTTGGGTTTAGCTCTAGTCTTTTCGCATCCCACTGGCTGTCGATGACGGGTATTTGACAATCTACTATCCTTAGTCGTGACCCTCCGCCTCCCCGTTGAGGCAACCGCCGAATCACGATGGTGTCACCGCATCATAGCATTTTGACTGCCATAGCTACATCTACAGTGAAGGTCCACCCACCTAGCAGTTACGCATAGACCCAACCTCTGCGAGCACAGCCCATGACGACTATCACTGCACAGAGGACTACTAGAGCACCATACGTACCTCAGGAGGCCGCGTGCTTCCCCATCTAGTCCTTTGGAGCCGTCAGAACAATCAGATGAATGTGCGCTCCCCTCGTGCCTCATGACACCTTGATGATCTACCCCGTTGGGTTATTCACCCTCAAACGTACGGACTGGTCCAAGCGCCTTACTTTAATATGTTGTTAGGCCGTATGTCTAAACATTCTTTCGCGCGCTTGCTTTTCCTTACCAGGTTTCTTTTTAACTTCGTTATTCCCATTCACATTGAATTCTTATTCAAATTACCAAGTTTCTCTTGCTTATTAATTTCAGTTATAACTTAACCCATTTAATTTTTTTAATAAGCCCACAACAAGTTATTCTCACGATTGTGGCTCAAGGTCTATAATCCATAATCTTTTTTATTTTTTTGTTTGATTTCAAGGTCACAATAACATGTTATACTTAATATGTATTAAGTATCTCTTAATTCACATGTTTTCCTATTAACATGTCACTTACCATTTACGATTAAAGATAACTTATTTTATTTTATAAGTTTTCCTCATCCTTTCCCATTTAATCATAATTCCACTTTACATCGTCAGTACGACTTATCGCTGTTTACTTATTAACTTAATTCTATTCACTAAGGCCCATTAATAGATTTTTCTACCCATTTATTATAACTTATGTTATAATTTCCTCTTATCCCTAGGACAAGCCAAAACATTCTGATTAACGGGTTTCAGACTTCCAAGCTTACATATTACTTAATTTATAATTAAGCATAACTTCTTAGATTTCATATATTTTTCCCCCTTTTCTCAAGTGGTTTTAGGTTTTTCCCCATTTACTACTTACTTAATTTACAATTAAGTGTCCCTTAACTCATTTCACCAGTTTTCTAATTTTTCTATTAGTTTACTATAACCGTAGTTGTAATCCCCACTTGTCGCTAGGACAAGTCTTCCTATTATACAATCCCCACTTGTCGCTAGGACAAGTCTACCTATTATATAACATTTTCATTAATGTTACTTATTTATACTAGGTGATTATCATTCCTACAAGTTATGCTTAACCTAAAAGGTGTCTTAAATTACATAACTTTATTATTTCTACCGGTTATGTATACCACTAGGTGTCTTTAATTACATAACCTTATCGGGCTAAGTTTGCGGGCCTATATGTAAATATTACCCACCCCCTCAGATTTTCTTAGCCTACCCATTTCCAATTTTACTTAAACCTAATTTTAGTTCATATTCATACAATCCCTATGGATTAGATTAGGTTAAGTAGTCCAATTCATTACCATGTCCATTTATGGTTTATAATGGGCTTGACCTCCCACATTAGGCCTATAACTTGTGGATGTTGGATATGTCGGTCGGGTCCGGGCAGACTTCTTCCACAAGTTTGGCCTAACCTCGTATCCTAGCCTGTCTCGTATTTGCGCACTTAGACCTCGCACGTTAGGTTCAACATTAGTGATTGCTGGATATGCCGGTCGGGTCCGGGCAGACTTCGACCACTAATGCAACCTAGCCTCGTGTTATAAGTGCAATTACAATTTCTAGTTGTAATCCTAGGCATTCATTATTAATCAATTATTTAAACCTATGCCTTTATAGGTGTTAATGCCCATTTACTCAATTATATTCACGATGGATTATATGTTTAAATTCATATTATTGTAATTTTGCCTATTCATATTTTACATATGATCCCATTTGCGCCCAAATCATTTTTCTATACTTATGATCCAATTTAAGATCTTTAAACATAATTCGGTCGATGCCCCAACCCAATATTTATTTATTAAATTCTATGTTAACATGAATCCATATAATCATATACTTACTCCAGTTATTCCCTATATATAATTGGGAAAAATTTACATGTAACTTTTTAGCCCTCCAACAAATCCAATATATAATTTTTTCCCACATGTTCAAATTAAAATTATAACATGTAAACATTCCAACATTTCAACTGATTCATTATAGGAATTCTTCATATTAACAATTTGACGTTATATCATGTTAATCATTCCTACATGTCATTTACACCACATTAGTCATTATTAGCATATGTTTAGGCATCTTAACATGTCATATTCCAATTCGTCATAATGGGAATGCTAAACGGTAATATACCATTATCTAAAATAATATGGCTTAAATCCACTCCGCTTTCGTGCTTTCCTTAAATTTTGGTTCTAATCCGTTATATCATCCATGGTTTTCCTTTCCCCTTTAATTTGATTAGAAACCTAATAACGTGGATCGACTATTTTCATTAAAAGAGAAGGGAAAGAAAATAGGAAGAATATGAATAGATTGGATCTGGAACGTTACCTTGCTTTCATGATTCAATAATCTTTTATTAACATTGATTCTCTCTTCCATATCTAAATCCATAATTTTCCGAGGCTAATATTTTAATTTTCAGAATAGATTTGAGAAGAGAGAGAGTGTAATGGCAAAGCTCCGTGGTAGCTATCGAATTATGAGATTTAGGGTTAGCTCTAGGGTCTAAATTATAGGTGTATGGAGTAACCAGGACCCTCAGATTTTCCCAAAAGCCATCCGAGACGTTAAAATATCAAAAACCCTAATCTACCAAAATCTTCCGCAGGTCGGTAGACACCCCTTTGAGGGGGTCGTCCCCGGGGTCGACACCCCATTGAGTGGGTTGAAACCCCTTTAGGGGGGTCGACACCCCCTGGTGGGAAATCTGTCGCCTTCTGAAAATTCGAATTTTGAACCGATTTTCGAATTTCTAGACCAATTTTTGAATTCTGAACCTATTATTTATATATATATGTATATATATATATATTCTTCCTACGTGTATACAAACTTCGAACCATAATAACTTCTTCATATGATGTCCGATTTACGCAAACCAGGTGTCGATTTTGACCAGAATTTCGAGACGGACGCAATGACATAGTCCGTTTTACTTAATTCTGAATATTTAATTGTGTAGTTCTTATTTTATTATCTTGAGTTAAAAATGCGGGGTGTTACATATAAATTTTTCCTTTAAATTTAAATAAATAAATAACTTAATTAATAGACAAATAAATAATTAAATCTTGAATTAAACGGAAAGCAGGGATTGCTTTCCTTAATTCGATAAGTTTCAATAAAAATTCTCTTTTGAATAATCTACATTCGATTAATAATCAGAATTCTGGAATAAATCTACTAATCGTGGTAAATTAAAATTCTAAATTCGCTTTTGAATTTATTCTTTACAAATCCTTATCAAATTCCTTTATAACCATTCTCGTCTGTAAAAATGTAATCACAGTTTATTTTATATTCCAAATTTTGGAATAAAACTCATCGTTTTCTTTTGAAATGATTTACCGTTTCCCTTTTCTCGTTTAATTTCCAATTTGGATTCATATTTCTAATTTGAATTTCATATACAGATATTTCATTTGCAAAATATTTGCTTCCAAAACGTTACTCAATTTCAAATATGAATATCATTCCTTATTAGGAATCTAGCATCGTTTACCAACTCATCTTGATTTTTATTTGGACTAATTATTTCAGGTTCAAATCAGATTACTTTATAACCTCATATAATTTTTATGTGTTTCATTTATAAAACAGCTACCAGCACCTTCCTATTTATATCAAACAAACTCAGATTCTGTGACACCCCACGTCCGTTAATGTCACTCATTAAGAGAATGCATTAAGTTTCGTGAAGCGTTATAGGTTAAAAGAAACAAAAACATTAAAAGACAAATATAAAAATAGCAGCGGAATAAAAACTAACTTTATTAATCATATAGCGTCGGGTTCAAAACATTATATGTCTGAATTACATAAAAACTAGTACATCATAAAAACTTCTGTTTTGCTCTTAAACATCAAAGTACAAAATAAAAGTAGCAAAATCCCCAAATAAAAACATAGCCATAGTAACAAGGATAGGAGCTTGAGCAATACATCTAAGCAGCTCCAGCAAATGATAACAGAATCTTGGTCAAGCTTGAATATTCCCTCCCTGAGAACCTGGGGAGGAACGGAAGAAAGAAGAGGAAACAAAAAGGATCAGACATAAAGTCTGGCGAGTCCAGTTACTTTTGGCAAGTAAATAAGTAAAAGTATCATGATAGGCATACAAAGTGGATAGGAGAGATAGTATCTCAAAAGGCAGGTATGACAAGGTAAACATGATAGAATGTATACACTTCCCTAATGATTACTCTGATTCTCTGCACCAATACTATTATAACCAGAATGAGATGATCCCAACCACCTTAAGATGGTAGACTTAGGCATACATCTAGATGTACCCTAACTACTACCCTAATCGATCGGCTCCCTACTCGGTAGATATCATGTGTGTCCCTATAGTAGGAGGTTTCACTTCCTAAAGTGGAAACCCTTCGTGATGTGCACAACCATATCTACTGGTGTCACGGTCGTCTTATCCCCCTCTGCCCGGCCCATGCACGCGCATGTCCCCGGCCGGTTTGCGCCGCCTACACAGTCCTTCACATTTGGATCTCTTATAATCAGCCTTGTAAGCGTGTTCCTACTCCGACTTAGGGTGAAGTACTCGTTCGATACCATTATATGGGTTACTGACTAAAACGGATCCCACACATAAGATGATACAAGCTCTCCCCTTGTCTTGTATGCCCACTAGGATTTCCATAGGTTATGTATACCTATTGGTGTCTTTAATTACATAACCCAATCATTTCTACAGCTTATGCTTACCTAACAGAGTCTTTAATTACATCACCCCAACCGGTTAAGTTCGTAGGCCTATATATAAATATTACCCACCCTATCCAGATTTACTTAACCTACCCACTGTTCAAACAGATTTACTTAACCCTATTCAAGTTCATGTTCATACAATCCCTAAGGATTCAACTATGTAAAGTATTCCAATTCATTGTCATGTCCATTTATAGCTATAATGTGTTGGACCCCTCACATTAAGCCTACCACTTGCGGATGCTGGACATGCCAGGTGGTTCCAGGCAGACTTCTTTCACAAGTCGGGCTTAACCTCGTGTCTCAGCATGTCTCGTTTTCGTGCACCTATACCCCTCACATTAGATTCACTACTTGTGGTCGCTGGATATGTCGGGTGGTTCCGAGCAGACTTCCACCACAAGAGTAATCTAACCTCGTATCTAGGCGCAATTACCGTTCCTAATTACTGTAATCCTAGGCATTTCATTATTAGCCAATTTTACCTATGTCGTTATAGGTTTCATGCCTCTTTTCCCCAAATATGTTCATAATGAATTATATGCCCTAAATTCATATTCATAAACATTATTCAAGTTATGCCATAGTTCCCCTTTACAAGTTATGCCCAATTTCAATGTTTTTCCCCTCAATCCCAAACTAACGCATTTGCATATTTTTAGCGGCATGCCTAGCCTCGAAAGTAGCCTGGCTATAAAATAAAAGGGAAAGGGTAAAGGAAAGATGACAACAATGATTATTCTAACAAAATTGACATAAACATGTAATGACATAATTCTAAGATGGACATATAAGAACTGATCTGGCGAACTTATGATAATAAAATGGTTCTACGAAGAGCCGACATCGAGGTGCCAAATCTTCCCGTCGATGTACAATCTTGACCTAATCAGGATAGAGTGAAAGGGGAACCCTTCTCGTCAAGGAAAGAAGTCCAATATCAGCTGATCCAAGATAAGGTCACGGCGAGACGAGCCGTTTATCATTACGATACGTGTCAAATGGAAGTGCAGTGATGTATGCAGCTGAGGGCTTTAGCTGCTTGTGAATTTACGTGGCTTAAGCATTTCATTATTGAGTTAGGCATTGATGTTTCAGCTCCCATGGAGATGTTCTGTGATAATAAAGTTGTCATTCACATTGCTGCCAACCCTATCTTCCATGAGCGCACCAAGCATGAATATACTGGCGCCTGCTTTCGATTTGAAGACCCCTGCTCTCTCACCGGTTCACGAGCTTCACCTTGTTACACCTTTCTCCTTCTTGCCAAGAAGATTTGAGAAAAAGAATGATTCTCCCAAGTCGAGTGACAGGGCTTGCCCTTTATGGATGGCCAGTAGGGATGTCATGGAAGGCATGATTAGATCTAGACAAGGATTTAGAAGTCCAACTAATGACATATCCCAAATAACCACAAACATGATAGTTACAAGATGATCTAAATAGTGAATTAGATCTAAAGTCAAAAGTAGACCTGACATGATAAAGGTTAAGATCCAAGTCATATTCAATTCAGAATATCATGGATTCGTAAATTACAATAGATCTAGTATGATTCAGTCACAGGAATAGATCCAATTTACAGTCGTATCATGCTTTACTTTTAAATGTTGAAATCTAAAGGTAACTTAAACTCATAGTGTTCAACTCTAGAAAAATAGAAGGACAGAAGTGAAGGTTGAATCATAGATCTAAACTTGATTGCAGAAGAAAGAAAAAGATTTGATTCAGTCCAAACACCGACAACATTTAGGCCTCCGTTGGTTTTAGTGTGAGAAAACTAGAGAAATGAGGCCGTATATATAGTTATCAGCCCTTAGAACCGACTTGCCACATCAGCCCTAGGTGGTCGACCCACCTCTTAGGGGTCGACCCATGGGTCGACATCCCTCTTGAGGGGTCAACCCAGGGGTCGACTACCCTAGGTGGGATTTTTCCTGCCCACCTGAATTTCTACGATTTTGAACTTCTGGACCTAATTTTGGAATTCTTGGACCCTATATATACACACACACACACACACCTTTGCGTGTATATAAACTTCAAACCTTCATAACTTCTTCATATAGTGTCCGTTTAACGCAAAACAAATGTCTATCTTGACCAGAATTTCGAGACAGACGCAATGGCATAGTCTATTTCCCTTACTTATGGATATTAAATATATTATTATTTAATTTTTCCTCTTTAATGTTGTTAAAATTACGGGTTGTTGCATTCTCCCCCACTCAAAGGATTTCGTCCCTGAAATCTTCAAGTTAAGAAGAATGTATATCCTGCCATCCATCACCCGTCTACTCATCCACCAATCACAGGCATTCATTGTCCTTAAAGAGTTCTAATGCTTATATGAACATATGCAAAGGTGTGTGTATATGTCCCAAAACTAATGCGAAGATCAGGTGGTTTACTGATTCTGTCGGCCTCCTTAATGCATTGTATGTTAGTGCCATGAATCCAACATGTATGCAACAATCCTATTATAACATGTAAGTTCTATATGGGTGAACAAATATCCATCCAAATGCAACATCCATATGATGATACATTCAATTTCATTCATAAAAAGAAGAAAAATGCACACACATCCATATGCACGCACATCCATATGCACACACATCCATATGATAGAATACACTAAAAAGATTTATAAAAGAAGTTTATATATATATATAATTAACATCATATACATACATTTATTCATGCATCCAACTTTTCAGAGATAATTCTCTAGAGAGCTTGCTTTGATTACAAAATTCTTGCGTTCCTTCTTCTTCACTTATGACTAGGGGTGGTGTTGCTTTAGCTGGTATTTCTCGCTTTTTTAAATGACAATCCTGGACTACATGCCCTGCATTTCTGTTTAAGTTCACATCAATTTACCAAACAATTTCAAATACTTATCTAAACGGGTTTAAGTATATATTGATGTATTAATCGGAATCACATAGTCATCCCACTTTCGAAACTCGAAAATGCATACTAATGATGCTGCAGTCATCAACAGAATCATCTTCAAGCGACTAGAGTGTGATTCTATATCTATCTAGTATACTTAAGACTTCGTGTATACGTTGATCAGACGTATATGAAAAATCTTCTTATACTCGATAGTCCAACCTCAACATCAAATAAAATACTCAAATTCAAATTTTCAATTTCTAACAATATTAATTAGTTACCTTAACAAATTTGACCCAAGTTTATCGATATTCCGAAATGTTACCCAATAGTGAAATCAAATCCAAAAAAGATTTGTACTCGAATCATTTTCCTGATTAGCGGAAGGGGCTTAATTACATGCCATAAGAAGTATTTTATGTGTAATTATAATCACAAAATGCAAAATTAACCTTAATCGTTTGATTAAGTATCCAATTTATAATTAACCATACACTTCCAAAATATGTTTCTTTCTTAAAATATAACTTTTCAAACTCATTTCATATTTTCATATACGCTCTCTCAAATAGAATACTCCAAAATCTCATTCCAGAGCATTACTAACCCTATCTCTATTGAGATATATAACTCTGATTAGTCTTTCCTTTTGTTCAAATGTGTCGTACCCTATTGCTTTGTATAAACCAAAGGTCCGATACCAATCTGTAACTACCTGACTTTTTGCCCGGTTTTCGCCGGTAATTAAACTAACTTAAACCGTTCATAAAGATATATTGCTTGGGGGACTTACACATTTGCACAAAATAAAAAGAACTTTTCCATTATCATTAAAATAATATTACATCAGAGTACATCGATTACACAACGGAAGAGATAATAAACTCAGCGGAAGAATGCGAATGCCCGAAGACATAATAGCTCCAGCTAAAACTAGAATCTTGCTCCAACTAACTCCAAGGCTAAATCTATGAACCAAACTGCTAGGTTGCCCTTGTAAAAATTATGGGCACTCAGAGTTTAGGTATGGGAACAATAAACTCCAGGTCAATCATGGGACTGGTATGAGAACTCAAATCAGTTGGCTTTAGGGTTTATTTTAAAGTTAGGTAATTCAACGGACCAGGCCGCTAATGCGGAATTGGGTTTACTCCATGTGAATACCAATGCATAGAATTCCGCATTAACTTTTTGAAAAATGAAGCTATCATAAGCTCGTCCCACATCACACAATGCAAACCACACTAGATGGGAGAGTTTTGCCTTACGATAACCAAAAATGACTTCATACGTGAAAATCCTATTTTACTACTATATATAGTGTGAAAACCATTTTATCAAATAAATGTATTAGTTCTAGCCAGCAAAATGCCCCATCCCATTATACTGACAAACTTCCAGTAATCAGCAGGCTATACAATCAAAACCGTACGGGCTTGTAGTGGAGATTGGGTTTCCAACATGATGGTTCCTGGTACAAAAGATCATTCGTAGGCGGGACATCCAACAAAATTGGATTTTTTTATTACTTAATTTGAATTTAAATTTGAATTTGACATAAATATAAATAGTTGAGAATATTTAATAATTTTGATAAGTTATATGATAGATTTTACTTGAATTATAAATAAGACTGATTATTAATGAGTTTGGATTTATTGATACTATTTGTCGTTCGATCAGATTTGTCAAAATCGTAACATGAATTAGTAACATTAGAATTAAGTGTTGCCCTTAGTTTTTATAGCATATAAGGGGAAATGCTACCAAAAGTTCACCTTATCTTCTTAAGACACATGTATGGACACTTGTAATTTTGCATGTATGCTTCCATACATGGTTTCCACTTGTCCCCTTATGTGTCTTTACCTCCTTACTCCTCCTTTCCTATATAAGGAGCTCTTTACTCGTAGGCGGGACATCCGATAAAATTGGAATTTTTATTACTTAATTTGAATTTAAATTTGACATAAATATATATAGTTGAGAACATTTAATAATTTTGATAAGTTATATGATAGATTTTACTTGAATTATAAATAAGATTGATTATTAATGGGTTTGGATTTATTGATACTATTTGTCGTTCGATCGGATTTGTCAAAACCGTAACATGAATTAGTAACGTTAGAATTAAGTGTTGCCCTTAGTTTTTATAGCATATAAGGGGAAATGCTACCAAAAGTTCACCTTCTCTACTTAAGACACATGCATGGACACTTGTAATTTTGCATGCATGCTTCCTTACATGGTTTCCACTTGTCCCCTTATGTGTCTTTACCTCCTTACTCCTCCTTTCCAAAATAATGAGCTCTTAACTTCATTTTTTATCATCCATTTTCATTTTCCCTACCATCCTTCTTCTTCTTAAGCTTATGGCCATGGTTTCCATAACATAAGTCTTCCTCTTTTCCACTACCACCTTGACAAAGTTCATCGTCATCCTCCTCTTCCTCCTCTTATATTATAAAGAGAGAGAGAGATTAGTGTATATTATATATATATATATATTGGTGAAGAAGACGTTGCGCCAAAATACTGTCCGATGGTTCGCTCAGCTAGGCTCGCCCACCGTGAAGATTTGGAAAGCTGTTAGGTAAGAACTTTTTAACCATGGTTTATATATTTAATTAGTAGTTAGACTAATTTAAATATAGTGATGAATTATTAGTGGTTAATGATGATTGATGTTTGTTGTGATGGACGACGGATGCGTAGTTTAGAACACACATACACACTATTAAGCATTAGTGTTATAACGCTTGTGCACAGTTAGGATTTACTTAATAATGTTGAAGATGGTTGCTATGGATGTTTATAATAGCTGTTGATGTTGTTGTGCACACACTATGACACAAAAATTATGGTATCACATTGGTGATCAACCAATCTCCTTCGTAATTAAAGGCAATTTCATTATTGAAATTGAAGGTTAAAAATTGGGAAAGATGTAACAACCCGGAAAATCAGAGCCAGTTTAAAATTTTTATTTTAGCAATTTTAATGAATTTTGAATATTTAAAATGAATTATTTTAAATAATAAAGACAAGAAATTTATTTTGAATGGAATTAGAACGTATATATTTATTTGAATCGATGTTGGAACATAAATATTTATTATAATTTTAAAAGGAGTTTAGCGCGGTAGTTTGAAAAATCAACTTTGAACTTTGACTAAATGTACAGGATTCAAAATAAACCAGATTTTAGTCAAAACAAAAATATTTAAATCTGTTTAAAAATATCTTTCTAAGGAATCTGAAAAATCGAAATTTCATAACGGGAATCAAAAGTTATGGCCAGTTGAATATTCAAAATGGTCACTATGGAATAAATATAGCCCATAAAAATAGACATTTTGCCAACGACCTCCGTTTTCGACGAAACCACTTTGGTTGAATACGGAATGTCAAATTATTGCTAGGTTTCAAATTCCATAATTTTTGGAATTAATATGTGAGCGTGGCAAAGGAAAACGCATTTGGTAATTTCAGTTTGAATTGGATCGACCAGAAAAAGTCCATTTTTCAAACAATCTCCAAATTTGACGAAATTAGTTTTGTTAGGACCATATCGTCCAAACATAGCCCGATTTATTTTTCTGGAATTTTTGGGATCAGTATGTGTCCCCGGCAAATTAAAATGTACATTCAAATCTAAAATTGAATGTTTTATATTTTAATTTGAAGAATAACTGATGAAATTGTCGAATAGGCTTACGAAAGATATTCCATTGTGTTCGAAATGGGGGTATTTAGCTAAGGGCGACAGTCGTTGGGTTTGAGTTGGAGTTCGTATGGAAAAACCCTAATTTTCAAAATAATATAAATATTGGCCAATCAAAAATTTTCTCTTATTAAATTATTTTCCAATTAAAATTCAAAAAAACCTGTATACTCCAGAAACCCGACGGCGGCCTCCTTGCGATCCCTCTCTCCTCGTTTTTGGTAATTTTGTTCATCGATACCAATCGACGTAGTTGAAGCTTTTGTAGATCCCCTCCTCCTCTTCAATTCCATACCCACCACCCTCTGTCTCATCGCCTGTACGAGAAGAACCATCACCACAAAGTCTCCAACTTCATTGCACCGCCGGCGCTGGTGCGCCATTCCACACTCCTTGAAGTGGTATACTTCGATCTCGACCTCGTGCAGCGGTTGAAGTGAAAAATCAAAACCCTAGTTCGAATGTTTAAACTGAGGTATCAGCTGCTTTATTTTAAACTCTTTATAGCACTTTAAAGTGCTGCGAAGTGTGATTTTACAATAAAAATGATATCTTTTTCGTTTTATGGTCGAAATCCAGTGAAATAAGAGATGCCGGGACCATGAGGACGTATTCTACATTCTAGAAGCGACCGGGGAATTTTTAGAGCTTGCTACAATTTTGGCAAAGTGAAAAGCAATGTGAGATTTCTAAATTCAATTTGATTTAGAAATAAATTGTATTAGGATGTAGATGGAGTTTAGAAACTCCCGACACCCATCGTCCCCAAACCATGGATGACTTGATTTTGGTTAACGTGAAATTTGGTTAATAAGTGCGAATGGTTGATATGTTGTTGAATGAAACAAAATTAGAATTGTTTGTGGAAAAATATTCATTATGATATGAAAGTGATCGAAATATTTAGATCATAGGAATAAGCCCCTTAGGGAATGCCGCGAGGCCTAAGGTTGTGCGAGGAGCCGTACTCGGGACGGTGCCAGTTTTAAATCCCCTACCGTTATGCTACCGAAATTTTCTGAAATATTCATGTGTTGAAATATATTCATGTGTTGATAAAATATTCATTTGTTGAATAAAGGACTGAATGATAAAAAACACGTTTTTATCAAATATATGAAGTGTTAAAAATATTCATGTGTTGAATAAATTGCTAGAACAATAAAATTAACCTTTTATTGTGTATATGAACTTCTAAAAATATTCATATGTTGAATAAAGGATTAGAACGATAAAAATCACCTTTTTATCATATGTATGAAGTTACGAAAATATTCATGTGTTGAATAAAAGGTTTGAACAATAAAATTAACATTTTTATTGTGGATATGAATCACTAAAAATATTCATGTGTTGAAATAAACATTTGTTGGTCAAAAATATTATTTTTAACCTGTATATGGCATAAAAATGGTTTTAGAAATTGATGAAAGAATTATATTTATATATATATAAATATAAATTAAATTAAAATGAATCGAGCCCTGCAGTTCGCGTTTTGGAATTGTATTTTTAAACGATTATACCGAGAGATCCGACCATTGGATTCTCCCGAAACCAGAACCGTTGGGTCCGCTTTGGAAAGATCTTTCCAATGATATAAAATTTGTAAAGACCGAACAGCTAGATTGTGTGAAATGTTTAATTCAAATCTGAATAAAAACAGCGCCAGAATAAAATATATTTATGTATATATAAATATAAATTAAAATAAAACGAATAACGATGCGGCAGTTCGCGTTTTGAAATCGTAACTTTAAACGATGATCTAGGAGATCCAACCATCGGATTTTCCCAAAACTGGAACCGTTGGATCCGCTTAGAAAAGATCTTTCCAACGATTTGTAAAGATCCAACAGTTAGATTTTCAGATATGTGTAAATCGAATCTGAAGAAAAACAGCGCCATGGCAGCGTTATCGCCCGAAGCGTTGTTCAATTAAAACGGGCTATTTTCAAATAAATAAAAATGGCAATATATCGTTATAAAATATTATAAACGATATGGAATGGAAATAAACTGATTTTACTTGGTTTGTTCGATATTTTGATGGTTGGATGTGTTTGACATGAAAATCACATTAATGAACTGAAAACGGATGTCAAATAATTTAACCATGAAATGAATTGATTTGAATTCTAAATATACATGAGTTATTTGGAAAGGCCGAGTTAATTCTCATTTCAAATAATTGATTGATGATAAGAAGTCAAAGATGAAGACGATGGTTGAAGACCGGAGGTCTTCACATCATTTGGAGGAACACTGATGTATTAATTGGGAGGCATCCCAAGACAAGGTAATAAGTGGTGGTCGTCCAGACGTACTTGGAGATCGACCGGATATGCGAGGGCCTCTCTCCTGTAATGGACATATGGGACGAGGAATAAGGTGTTCAGACCCAGAACGAACTTGTAAATGGACTGTGTGTCAGACATAGGATTTTATTCTGTGCTGATCGATTTCTATTAAATATACATCTACCTGGTGAAGGAGAATTTATTCTCTTACTTCACCCTTCTCTGAGATGTACGGGATTAGAGGTTGTATATCAATAGACATCAGTCGCATGGAATGAATTGCCTTTGCGGCATGCCTAAGTGGAAAATGACCAAGGCTTTTGTTGAAAAGCAGAGCCTTGTGGTTGATGATCAAAGCATAGCTTTAATATAGCGCTGCTTTGTGTATAGCGTTAATTAGCGAGCCTCATATCCCGGTGTG
Source organism: Allium sativum (assembly GCA_030737875.1). Lineage (NCBI taxonomy): Eukaryota > Viridiplantae > Streptophyta > Magnoliopsida > Asparagales > Amaryllidaceae > Allium > Allium sativum. The sequence goes on along the minus strand of CM060915.1, from coordinate 461,322,096 downwards.
AACCAGAAACGGGAAAAGGATCCAGGGAGGATATGCATTTCTTTCTAGCTGGAGGTGGTGCCAGGGTTTTACACGCCCTGACATTTATATATTTTTACCTATGTGGTTGTTGGAATGCGCGGCGCCTCGGATGTATCAGCCACTACGGTGCTGATGGTTTTAAGCCCCATAGGGCGGAGAGACGTATTGTTCAGGGATTTTTAATCCATTATGTGTGGACCAGCCTTGTGGCTCCTAGGTGCAGTTGCGGCTATTCCTGAGACATGGGCTAGATTGTCTCGAAGCGGTAAGGACGATCCCTTGCCGTTGTTTATGATGGAAATCCAACTTCCAATACGACACTGTGCGATTTTGATTGTAAACCTATATTTGGCGACATAGTGGTATGAGACACTTATGCGTCTATGATAGATACATTATGATTGAAATTGTTTTTGAAACATATAAACACTAGTAATAATATCAAATGATTTCGTTTTATATGTATCAAACATTTTTGGCCATTATAAGGTAAAAACTCTATCCTCTGATTTGCGTTGCATTGTGTGATGGGACTTGAGTCTTATAACGGCTTCATTTTTCTAAAAAGCATTGCGTTGTCTAAATACTACTTTATTTCATGCACTGGCGATCACTGGAGCAAACCCATTCCGCGTTAGCGGCATGGTCCTATGATTTGCCTTATTATTGTTGTTGTTTAATCAGTTAAGTAGATTTCTCATACCAGTCCCATGACTGACTCGAAGTTTGTTACACTTTGCAAACTCGGGTGCCCTTATTTCTACACGGGAAGCCTTGTATTCAGGTTTTAGCAGGCTCATTCTGGGTAGCTATGGAGCTGGAGATGGTCTTTATCATTTCTATTATTGTTTCAGACACTGTTATGTATATTATGTTTGATTCCGCTACAGACGTTTTATATTGAACTGAAACTGTATTTTGTGCTAAGTACGATCCTATTATGCTGTGTAACTCTGATGTTGTTATTATTTCCAGTGTAATTTGATGCACAATATCTGGTGTAATTTTATATTTCTATTTTGTTGTTATTTGTTTATGTGTTATATTCCAAAGATTATCCTTACCACCGTTGTACGGGGGTTTGGGTCGTCGCAAAAGAACTTATGTATTCATATATATTGATGAAGTTCTTCAAATCATTAAATAAATACTGAAATGTTCTAGGATGACAGAGAGGATAGTGCCTAGGCTTGGGTTCGTAAAGTATAGTTTCCTTCTCTTCCTGTCTATCCCTAACTGATCCGACGAATGGGATGATTAATTTGAAATTATTTGAATGTAGAAATGAATTGGATTTTGATTTATTAAGTGAAAAGTAAAAGTGGAATTTTGAACCCAAAATAAATTTGGAAAGTCAATGTAAATTACTTTAAATGGTTTACATGAGTATATAATGGTTTTCTAAGGTATTTTGAAGTACTAAAGAATATTTTTTATTTCGGTCAAAATAGAGCTTGTCACACAATGGTAATTTGCGTATTTTAGTTACAAACTGTAAACGCTTGCAACTTTTGCAATCTAAATCGGATTTCCAAGAAATGAAAAACAATTGATTCATATTAACAAGAGGTTATAAATGAGTGAAAGCGGATTTTAATTTCGAGTTATAATTTTCAAGTTATGTTTAAAACCGTTTCGGGAAAAGGTCGTTGTAAGAGAAGTTATCGACCATAACCATAAACAGCCATTTTTAGTGTTTCTAAAAATATGGAAAAAAATGGTAAAATCATTATAAATTATATAAAAATGTTTTGAATTGTAAAGTTTAAGTTTTGACTAAGATAAACGATATTTTGATCGAAGTAATTAAGATAACTGTTTGTAACGCTTTTGAAAACGTTGTTGCGACACTTTCTTCGGAAACAATCTATTTTGAAGTTTTAACCCGCAAACTATTTTCCGAACTACAAGTAATCATTTTCATATGATTTGCGGAATATTTTCAAAAGCTCAAAAGTATTGGAAATATTTTATATGGAAATTAAATTGATTTATTTGATATTAAAACGGGTTTTTAGTTTTTGGATATGGTTGGAGATAAATCTTCGGATGTTTGATACTAATCCGATAGATGATGACTCTAACTATTTTAGGAATTAGAAAAGGTAGTTCACTATTATTCCGCTTATAGTGTGAGTTGGATACAGAGATTAATATTGAGGATAAGTTGAAGGAATTTCTATCCAGATCTAATGTCGAAGAGTTGGATAAATCTTAGAATTAAGATACGAGTTTCCTAAGTTGATTGGGATACGTTGGACAGAAATAATCTTCGGATATTTGATATGAAATTATGTGGTGTAAACATATACTATTTAAGGAATTTGAAAGATCTCATTATTATTATATCATTATTCCATGTATAGTATTCGATGATTATGAGAATTGATATCGAATATAAGTAGATACAATTTTTGTGTAACTTATGTTCAATATCGATGGATTTGGGTTTTGTTATGAATCATATCTTCAATAATTTCATTCTTGAAGCCCAATGAGATTGAGTTACGGAAATTCATATCGTAATTTGAGGATTTAATCAGATCTTTGATTTGAGGAAATTAAAAGTGAGGAATTGAAAAGAAAGTATAATCTTTTAGTTAAGATTAAAGAATAGAATATTGGAAAATCAATTTAATTGGAAACTATGGTTGATATGTGGATTAAGGATATTCAAAGGAAATTGGATTTCGATAATGAGTTATTAAACGGAAAATTAATTAATATTTTGAGGGAAAATTATGTTTGATTTAAGGGATGTGTTTTAAAAGAGAAAGGTTAAATATGGATTTTGTAATAATTTGAGAATGGGCTTAAAGAAGTTTAATTTTGACCAAATCCAAGATGGAAGGAGATTGGTAGAAAGCCTGTGTATTCCGTAATTGTGTTTTTAATTTCGCTTAGTATTTGGAAAGACCGGGACTGGAATTATGTTTGAAAACCATTCGTAGTAATAATACGATATTGTGGAGAAATTGAAGACATTGGAGGCGGCATTGAAGACCGGGACCCTTCATGTCGTAAGTGACTTGTTGAATGTCTCGAATGGCTGGCTACCATTCGCAGATGAATTTTATATATCAGTTACGTGGCAAGAAGCCAGAACGTATGTGAAGGAATTCCGGATTGTTGTTTCATTCAGACCCAGAACAGACATGTATGGATTATGTGTCTGACATTGTAATTGACTAGGTAGCACTGATCTTTATTAATATATATCTTCTTGGTGGCGGAGAATTTATTCTCTTGCTTAACACCCTTCTCTAAGACGTATGAGCTTAGAGGTCATATATTGAATCAGTAATGTGTAGTGAATGGACAATATGGCATACTTAAGTTACGTGATGAGCTATGGATGATCAAAGCATGGCTTATTTAAGTGTAGCTCTGTGTATATCGTGAGCTCGACGAACCTCACACCCCGGATTGAGGGTATACAGGTGGTCAGATTTATGTTCGTTTCGTATGTTCGTTGCACCGGGATGTGATGATGAAAGGGTACTACGAAGTCCCCAGTCTGGGACGCTATTTGTTAGGTACTCTGATTCACATGTAGTGGGTTAGAATAATGGAGTTCGAGTCTGGGCGTTATCCACGAGTACTGGATGACGCGCACAAGAAAGTTAGTGAGCCCACGAATGATCTTTCATACCAGGAGCTATCATGTTGGAAACCCAGTCACCACTACGAGCCCGTACGGTTTTGATTGTATAACCAACTGGTCACCGCCAGGATTGTTAGTATAATGGGATGGGGCAATATGCTGGCTAGGATTAATACATTTATTTGATAAAATGGTTTTCACTCTATATATAGTAGTAAAAGAGGATTTTCACGTATGAAAACATTTTTAGTTATCAGAAGACAAAACTCGTCCATTTGGTGTGCGCTTGCATTGCGTGATGTGGGACGAGCTATGGTAGCTTCATATTTCAAAAAGTCATTGCGGATTTCTATGCACGGGTATTCCTATGGAGTAAACCCGTTCCACATTAGCGGCGTGGTCCGGTGAATTACCTAACTTTAAAATAAACCCTAAAATCAACTGTTTTGAGTTCTCACGGCAATCTGATGACTGACCTGGAGTTTATTGTTCGCACACCTAAACTCTGGGTGTCCATAATTTTTGCATGGCTAGCCTAGTAGTTTGGTTCGCAGATTTATCCTTGGAGTTAGTTGGAGCAGTATTCTGGTTTTAGTTGGAGCTATTATGTCTTGAAGCATTCGCATTCTTCCGCTGAGTTTAGTATCTTTCCGCTGTGTAACCGATGTACTTTGATGTATCTCTTGTAACTCTGATGTAATATTATTTTAATGATAATGGAAAAGTTCTTTTTGTTTTGTGCAAATGTGTAAGTGCCCCTAACAATCCGTCTTTACGAACGGTTTAAATTGGTTTAATTACCGGCGAAAACCGGGCAAAAAGCCGGGTCGTTACATTTGGTATCGCTAATACTCCGACGTGGCATTACAATGGTACCCAAGCAACTTGTTTTACGGCCAGCCTCTCGACTGTCGAGGCCTCATGCCTACCAACCCCTCTTGGGACGTGTAGAGGTAAGAGTCCCTCGCTCGCAACCAAACCATGAGCGAGGACCTCTTATCATACTGCCTCAAGCTAAACAGGGCCGGTCTTTTTCAACCATCAAACAATGGATAATACTCCGCCACGGCATTAAAATGGTACCCAACACCTTGTTTTATGGCCAGCCTCTCGACTGTCGTGGCCTCATGCCTAACCAACACCTCTTGGGACGTGTAGAGGTAAGAGTCCCCCGCTCGCCACCAAACCAATGGCGAGAACCCCCTATCACTTTGCCTCATGCCAAACAAGGACTGGTGTGAGAACTCAAAACAGTTAGCTTCAGGGTTTATTTTAAAGTTGGGTAATTCATTGGACCACGCCGCTAATGCGGAATGGGTTTACTCCATGTGAATACCAGTGCATAGAAGTCTGCAATGACTTTTTGAAAAATGAAGCTACCATAAGCTCGTCCCACATCACACAATGCAAGCGCACACTAGATTGGCGAGTTTTGCTTTATGATGACTAGAAATGTTTTCATACGTGAAAATCCTCTTTTACTACTATATATAGTGTGAAAACAATTTTATAAAATAAATGTATTAATCCTAGCCAGCATAATGCCCTATCCCATTATACTAACAATCTTGTCGGGAACCAGCAGGCTATACAATCAAAGTTGTACGGGCTCGTAATGGAGATTGGGTTTCCAATATGATGGTTCCTGGTACGAAAGATCATTCGTGGGCTCACAAACTTTCTTGCATGCATCATCCCAGTACTCACGGATAACGTCCAGACTCGGACTCCGTTATACTAACCCATCATACATGAATCAGAGTACCCAACAAATAGCGTCCCAGACTAGGGACTTTGTAGTACCCTTTCATCATCACATCCCGGTGCACCGAACATACGAAACAAACATATAAATTTGACCGTTAGTTTACCATAAATCCGAGGTGTGAGGTTCGTCAAGGTCAAGATATACATAAAGCTATGCTTAAATATGTCATGCTCTGATCATCCATAGCTCATCACATAACTTAAGTATGCCATATTGTCCATTCACTACGCATCACTGATTTCCATCAATATATAACCTCTAAGATCATACGTCTTAGAGAAGGCTATTAAGCAAGAGAATAAATTCTCCGCCACCAAGAAGATATATATTAATAAAGATCAGTGCTACATAGTCAATTACAATGTAAGACACACAATCCATACATGTCAGTTTTTTGTTTGAACGAAACAACAATCCGGAATTCCTTTACATACATTCGAGCTACTTGCCACTTAACTGATATATAAAATTCATCTGCGAATGGGGGGCAGCCATTCGAGACATTCAGCAAGTCACCCTTACGACATGAACGGTCCGGGTCTTTAATGCCGTCTCCAATATCTTCAATTTCTCCACAACATCGTATTATTACTTGGAATGGTTTTCAGACATAATTCCGATACCGGTCTTTCAAAATAATAAGTGCAATTAAAAACACAATTATGGAACACACAGGCTTTCTACCAATCTCCTTTCACCTTGGATTTTTCCAAAATTAAACTTCTTTAAACCCATTCTGAAATTATTACAAAATCCATACTTAGCCTTTCACTTTTAAAACACATCTCTCAAATCAAACATAATTTACCCTCAAAACCCTAATCAATTTTCCGTTTAATAACTCATTATCGAAATCCAATTTCCTTTGAAAATCATTAATCAACATCACAACCATAGTTTCTAATTAAATTGATTTTCCAGTATTCCATTCTTTAATCTTAAATAAAAGATTATACTTTCTTTCCAATTCCTCACTTTTAGTTTCCTCAAATCAAAGATCTGATTAAATCCTCAAATTACGATATGAATTTCTGTAACTCAATCTTATTAGGTTTAAGGAATGATATTATTGAAGATATGATTCACGAGAAAACCCAAATCAATCGATGTTGAACATAAGTTACATAGAAATTATATCTACTTATATTCGATATCAATTCTCATAATCAACGAATACTATAAGTGGAATAATGATATAATAATAGTATTTTCAAATTCCTCAAATAGTATATGTTTACATTAAAGAATTTCATATCAAATATCAGAAAATTATTTCTATCCAACTTATCCCAATCAAATTTGGAAACCTATGTCTTAATTAAAAGATTTATCCAACTCTTTGACATTAGATCTGGATAGAAATATCATTCACTTATACTTAACAATAATCTTTGTACCCGACTCACACTATAAGCGGAATAGCGGTGAATTACCTTTTAAATTCCTCATATGATAAGAGTCATCATCAACCGGATTAATATCAAACATCTGAAAATTTATCTCTAAACATATCAAATTATTTAAAATTGAAAACCCCGTTTTAGTATCAAATAAATCAATTTAATTTCCATTTAAAACATTTTCAAAACTTTTAAATATTTGAAAACATTCCGCCAATCATTTACAAATGATTACTTATAGTTCGGGAAACAGCTTGTGGTTTACAACTTCAAAATAGATCGTTTTCAAAGAAAGAGTTAGCATAGTGTTTCAAAAGCGTTACAAAAACGTAACAAAAAAGTTATCTTAAATATTTTGATCAAAATATCGTTTATCTTAGTCAAAACTTGAACTTTACAATTCAAAACATTTTTTACATAATTTATAATGATTTTACCATTTTTTCCATATTTTTAAAACATTTAAAATAGCTGTTTATAGCTATGGTCGACAACTGCTCCTACAACGACCTTTTCCAAAACGGTTTTAAACATAACTTGAAAATTATAATCCGAAATTAAAATCCGCTTTCACTCATTTAAAAGCTCTTGTTAATATAAATCAATTGTTTTTCATTTGTCGACAACTACTCCTACAGCGACCTTTTCCAAAACGGTTTTAAACAAAACAAGAAAATTATAATTCGAAATTAAAATCCGCTTTCACTCATTTAAAAGCTCTTGTTAATATAAATCAATTTTTTTTCATTACTTGGAAATCCGATTTAGATTGCAAAAGTTATAAGCGTTTAAAGTTTGTAACTAAAATACGCAAATTACCAATGTGCGACAAGCTCTATTTTGATAGAAATAAAAATTATTCCTCGGTACTTCAAAATACCTTAGAAAACCATTATATACTCGTGTAAATCATTTAAAACCATTTAAAGTAATTTACGTTGACTTTCCAAATTTATTTTGGGTTCAAAATTCAACTTTTATTTTTTACTTAATAAATCAAATTCCAATTCATTTCTAAATTCGAATAATTTCAAATTAACCATCCCATTCGTCGGATCAGTTAGGGATACCCAGGGAGAGCAGGAAACTATATTTTCCAAACCCAAGCCTAGACACTATCCTCTCTGTCATCATAAAACATTCCGGTATTTATTTATTCATTTAAAGAACTATATCAATATATATGAATTCATACATATGGTCTTTCCCAATTATTAACCTTCAATTTCAATAATGATTTTGCTTTTAATTACGAAGGAGATTTGTTGATCACCAATGTGATAACATACTTGTTGTGTCATAGTGTGTGCAAAACAGCATCAACAACCATTATAAACATCTATAGCAACCATCATCAACATAATTAAATAAATCATAAATGTGCACAAGCGTTATAACACTAACGCTTAATAGTGTATGTGTGTTCTAAACTACGCATCCATCATCCATCACAATAAACATCAATCATCATTAACCACAAATAATTCATCACCATATTTAAATTAGTCTAACTACTAATTAATGATATAAACCATGTTTAAAGAGTTCTCACCTAACAACTTTCCAAATCTTCATGGTAGGCGAGCCTAGCTGAGCGAACCATCGGACAATATTTCGGCTCAACGTCTTCTTCACCAATATATATATATATAATATATATATATATACTAATCTCTCTCTCTTTATATTATAAGAGGAGGAGGAGGATGACTACGAACTTCAGCAAGGTGGTGGTGGAAAAGAGGAAGACTTATGCCATGGAAACCATGACCATAAGTTTAAGAAGAAGAAGGAAGGTAGGAAAAACGAAAGTGGATGATAAAAAAATGAAGTAAAGAGCTCCTTATATAGGAAAGTAGGAGTAAGGAGGTAAAGACACATAAGGGGATAAGTGTAAACCATGCATGAAAGCTTACATGCAAAATTACAAGTGTCCATACACTTGTCTCAAGAAGAGAAGGTGAAATTTTTGTAGCATTTTCCCTGAAATGCTATGAAAACTAAGGGCAACACTTAATTCTAACGCTACTAATTTATGTTATAGTTTGACCAATCCAATCGAGTGACAAATAGTATCAATAAATCAAAACTTATTAATAATCATTCTTATTTAGAATTCAAATAAAATCTATCATCTAACTTATCAAAATTATTAAATATTCTTAACCATATATATATACGTCAAATTCAAATTAAGTAATAAAAATTACAATTTTAAATTGGTTAAAAATTCTGGATCATTACATGCCACGTCAGCCCTAGGTGGTCAACCCACCCCTTAGGGGGTCGACCCATGGGTCGAGACCCCCCTTGGGGGGTCGACCCGGGGATCGACAACCCCTTAAGGGGTTGGCTCCCCTAGGCGGGATTTTTCCCGCTCACCCGAATTTCTGCGATTTTGAACTTCTAGACCTAATTTTTGAATTCTTGGACCCTATATATGCACTATTGCGCATATACAAGCTCCATGTCTTCATAACCTCTTCATATGGTGTCTGTTTTACGCAACCAAATGTCTATCATGACCAGAATTTCGAGACGAACGTAATGGCGTAGTATATTTCCCTTAATTCTGGATATTAAATTAATTATTCTTTAATTTTTCCTCTTTAAAGTTGTTAAAATTACGGGGTGTTACAGATTCCCTTTCTAGCGTATTTATAAACGATACATTTCGCAACTTCTGAAATCAACTTTATTTGATTTCTCTAAATTTCGTCTCATTAATAATTCTAATTTTATAATAATACTAAATATTTAGAATAATGTTTAAAAATCCAAATTATCGTTGTTAACTTTTATTGGTAGAATTATTTAGGTAAAAATTTTATTTTTATTTTAGCTATTTATAATCTCGTCTTTATAAATTTCTTTAAAATTGCTAAGTACAAAACCAATTTCAAATATCAGCTTCAAAACTAATTTCCTCTTTTCCATATAAATTCAACTTGAATTTATATTTCAATTTATCCAATGGCTAATATTTTACTCAATTTACAATCGTTGTTATTAATCAACTTCTTGTTTATTTATTAAAACAAGTTTTTATTTCCAAGTCCACTAGAAGTTTAATTTCTAATTTGGAAATAAATTCCCTTTTTAAAATCTCAAATTTCATTTCTACATTCTAAAATATTTTATGGTATTTAAATACCAAAATTATGGAGCCAGTGTAATTCAACCACAACATAATCAATCACCGATCATATATCATATCATTTATCACAAGAAATAAATAAAAAGTAAATAAAATGGTGAGGAATCCAGTTGGATCCCTCCAACCTGTTTCCATGCACCCATAGATGTTAATCAACATCAATAATATTAATTTCACGTCAATTTGAAATATCATAGTAAACAGAATTAATAACTGATTAACGATATAATTATATCAACCATTCAACCAATTTCATCAACCATTCATCCAAAACTATCATCACACGAGTTGTAAAATTACTACAAATAATTTAAAACTCGTTTATATAAAAATATAAACTAATCAGAGTTAGTGAGTTTACTCATATCGTTTTGTTGTTGACGATTCTGCTTTCATTTCGTTTACAATCAAGCAAGCGTTTGATTTTATCACAAAATTCCAGTAGTTCAGTTCTTAGCCACGCCAGTTTCACAGCGTAGATTGCCACGATTCCAAGTGATTGGTTTGATCCAATTTTGTTAACAGACGAGCGATATACGATCGTTATGCTATTTGATTTAAATTAAAATAATTTATACTACGAACCAATCTTAATTACCTTGGATTAGTTATTATAACCCTTAATTAACTTCCAATATCGTTATCGTCAGCGCTTTATCAATGTGTTCCTTTCTCGTTTTCTATGAACGGACCTGTCCTTACTTCATGGCTCACTGGCGCCACCTTAGGCAGTCTAACGCAGACTTGACTCATTGCCTATTACAGAGGATCTCCACGTTGCCAGAATTTCAAAGCACAAACTAACCTCTCCATTCCTTTAAACCATTTCCTTCATGTCCAGTAAAATCAGTCCACGCACACTTCATATATTAAAATAATTAACCTCATTACCTTAATTGCGTACTTATCTTTGCTAATCACGTAGTTTCTCCTAATAAAACTTCTTCCTCCTCAAAGGAAATCCTCTCCAGGCAACTATTCCATAGCCGTGACCTCCAGACATCTCACTCCATCATATACATCCCATTTTCAATTCCCAGTTAACAAAAATCCCAACTTGTTCATTTACAGAAATTCATTCCGCAACTACGTTCTTCCCAGTCTTGGCCACACTTCACCCTTCCTAAACTCCTTCAACCATCATTTTCCCAAAAGAATACCATGTAACAAAAATGGCGGTTCACCATGATTGCTTCTCTCCATTTAAACAAAAAAAACCAACCTTACTTCTATGATTGCCAGCGTCGACCTTGACAGTCGGACTTCGATCGACTATCACCAGTCTGACCCTGAACCTGCATCGCTCCTATCCCCTCTCGCCTGAACCCTCAACGATAAACCTAGCTCTGGAAATATCCCCGAAATCGGACCACCTTCGAATGCAATTTCCAGTCGGTTGGCATCACCGAAACTCAATCGCCACAGCAGCAAGTAACCTTCCCTATGATGAACAATATTTCTTTAGAACCCATTGCCCAATGACAACCAGTGGAGGGGATCAACAAAGTTTTTGGTTGTGAAGCCGAGAATCGTTCGTTCTATGGGCATAAATGTTATGCCGTTTCCTTTAACGTTGTTCGGTTCTCTTGTTTGATCTACTCTTGATCTATGGAAGAAACAAACTTTTTCTTCTTCGATTTGTTTTCGGATGTGGAGATTTCGAATAAAAAGGGCTTTGATTTCCCTTTGTTTTTTCTTTTCTTTACTCCATAAAAAGGGTGACTGCGTTGTTGATTAAGTAGGAAAAGAAACATCTTCCTTAGGAAGATACTAAAATATATTCCAATGTAAGCTATCCTATTATTTAAATAAATTCTTGGCTTCAAATGGAAGGAACAATAGTAAACAGTGATTTAGAGTGTAGTACGAATTGTTGGCTCAAGGCCACAAGCGTCAAGATTTATTTAATTATTAGGCTGTATTTTGGTGTCCTATTACACAAAATTATGATTCCATACAAGCTGCAATAGACAAAACTAAAAATATAGTCGTGTCCAGTAAGGCCCCATGATCGCAAAACAATAATAAAATGGACAAGTTAGCTTATTTCGTGAAATCTCAAAACGCTGATATAGGGTGCAAATTATGTTAAACAAAAATTTGCTTATTTTATGAATTAAAAATTACAGTAAAATTATATAAATTAAATTAAAACTACATATCAAAAATCTCATAATAATTAACTATTTTGGACTTTATAAAATTAGTTTTCGTTAAAATCCGACAAATATGGAAATTAAATCAATGTAATATAAATTGATTCTAAAATAATCAATTCTATTAATAATAGAATATTATTATCACATATATCTGACTAGAACATCTCATGGCTCCAAAGTAATCATATTCGAATTTTAAACTCGATATTTCAAATTTAAACGATGTTCAAATTATTGGAAGTCGATTTATTTATAAAATAAATCGTTATAATTATAAATGTTTCCATGGTAACTATTTGAAATTTTGATTTGGACATAACTCACAATCTACAAGACGAAATCTCGATTTTTCTCTTCCATTAGAAAAATATAAATAAATAGATCATAATGTTTCTTGTTTCAAAGAAATCTGATTTATATTGGATTCTATATATTCAATTGAAGTTCAAAACATTAAATTACGAACTACTGCGACATTACGAGCTTGATTTAAATTATATCATAAACTATACGTTTTAACATCATTTAATTAAATAGATTCCTTATAAAAATCTTATATATTACCAATTCATCATTTAAAACAAATTTAAATCCAGGACGTTACAAAATAATTGTGTAGTAGTATTCTATTTAAATATAAATATTTAATTATGTAAGTGATGTAGTAAAATGATACAATTGCAAACACATTTATAATTTTATATATGTTTGCGATCATCAAAAAAAATCATAGAATTGTTATATTCAACAATCTCCTGCTTTAGATGATGACAAACATATAATCAAATTTTGAATATAATAAATGTATTCGACAGTGAATTTTGGAACTCTCCCTATATGTATGCTCCCTCTACAGCAGAACTCCTCCTAAATATGTGCTTAAGTGAAAAGAAAACAATAATTGAAACTTCAATATTAAAATATTCAAAGAATGTTCACTCAGCAATAAAAATCTTAACACATTCTGCTCCTTTTATTATCATCAAAAGGACACAAAAATTAAACTAGTGATGAAAAATTGACTAGAAATATATAGTCAGCTAAAGAGAAAGAATGTTCATCATGAATCTCATTCAGTCAAACAAAAATCATAATATTTTAAGAACTAGAAGCAAATTTCACATATGGGAATGATGGATTTACGATGAAATTTATAAAAATGGAGAGAGTTCTAAAAACATATGAATTCTAATTATTTTCAAATAAAAACTTAAAACTAGCACAAAATAGTGATGGATTTGGACAATGATTATAAATTCAAATCGAGTGACAAAATCAAATGATCTCAAATTCCAATAACTATCACTACACCATACAAGTAGTTTTGCAATTCCCCAATGCTGAAATTCAACGGCTTAAGTCAGTTTTTCATGCTACTAAAATATGGTCAATGTGATGACCTGGATTTTTCTATGAATATTTAAATTTTATTTTAAATATTATAGTTTGAAATATTAATGGATTTAATACTGAATTCGTTTATTTAAACGATGATTTAACATTTATATTTAATATAAAATGAGCACGTAATGTCACGGTAGTTCATAAAATCGAGTTTTGAACTTCAGTTGAATAAACAGAATCCGTTTTAAGTCGAAATTTTGTAACACAAGAAACGTTTGGATCGTTTTAACTATAATTTTCTAATGGAAGAGAAAAATCAAAATTCAATCTTATATATTGCAAATTATGTCCAATTCAAAATAGTCGCTATGGAAATCGTTTATAAAAGATAATGTTTATTTAATAAATTAAATAAGGATTTGAATAGAATTCGAATATCGTTTAATTGGAAAATGTTAATATTGAGTTATAGTTTCGTATTGATTTTATATTTGGAGTTGAATATTATTTTATTTGGATATATATACGATAATAATAATTTATTATTTAATTTAATTGATTTGGGATTTATTTAATATTTTATCGATATTATATAAGTCATATAAATAACTGTTTTCCCATCAACCTCCGTTCTCGACGAAGTTAATTTCATTGAATCTGAAACGTCAAGACATAGCGGAGTGTCTGTTTCTATTACATTTGGAGAGTGTGTGACGATGCGTGTATTTAACATACGGTGTTAAACAACGGTGCATATTAAATTAACCATAATAAAATAGAATAAATAAAAATATATCATAAATTCATGCTAAAGAACAAATGGTACACATTGCACATACCCTAAGGTTAAACACCCAGCTGCCTATTTAACAGTAGATAAAAATATCAGATGTCAATTCCCAATCCACACGTATACTAACTTTTAAGATATATAAGAGTTGATAGCTATGCTAACTTGCAATTCGGGCGTATCCACAGACACGATGCATATGACATTTAAACAGTTGGTGCGGTCCATACGTTTTCAAGCACATAAGTGTACCATTAGACTGTTATAAGAAAAGCTCTATTAAACTGTCAAGTTCACTTCATGCCTAAGTTACCATTGCAAACCTATATTTTGCTTATACGCTGACCCTAGACTATAAACTGGGCACTCTTGGCACATGTAAATTCTGAAAAGAAACTATTCTCATGTACTTGATGCCAACCATCTCTTTTCATTTTCAAGCCTAACGCCTAAACTAAACACTGCAATACGTGCTAAGACTAGACATCCTAGCCTATATAAGTAAACTGTACAAGAAGATTTAAAGCCGCCCCAGAAGCAATGCGCAGGCATACGACTAATCAAAGTAATGCATGCTTATTTCTACAACCCTATACACCCAACATTTGAATTGAAATTTTAATGGAACTACATGGAGAGGGAATAGCTACAGTATATCTAAGTTGTGCTCATGCAAACGCCCTTTTCAAAACTTCATTTCACGGAAATAGATTTCATCTTAACTAAGAACAGAGCCGCCAGCCTATTTTGAGGCGTATGCACATGCCATCACTTGTAGACATTGATAGGACCTCGATCTTATCTTCTCCCTTTCTTTCTCTATATATATGTGTGTGATTTGCTTCATTTCATTCAGCAAGGCCAAAGAGAAAACAATGGAACCATATACTAACCAAAATATTTCATCCACTGATTGTTAATTATCTCCCAAACTGTAGATCATTAGGTCAGTCACTCAACATGGAAGTTGAAGGAGTCGATGTGCTCGAGGTGCAGGCGAAGTCTGGCTCGACGAGGTGGTCTCAACCGGCTGCAGTTCATAGTTGATCGCAGTTCCATTATTTTCAGGTTTGTTTTTTTTTTCGCCGGCGTTGTGAGGCATATGAGTGATGGGCTTAATCAGAGAAGTGGTTGTTTTGCTGATCAAGTCAACATGTGGTGGAGTTTTATGTAAGGCGGTGGTGGTGCAACAGCGGACAGTTCGCCGATGGAGTAGCGTTGATCAGACAAAGGAAGGCGGAGGGAGAGAAGCACTGTGCGCCTTCGTATTGTTTAATTGATGTCTGAACTAAAGAGAAAAGAACGATGAAGAAAACATATTACAAAAAGTGAAAAATAGAAAGGAACATAAGAAGGAAATGAAGGATTTGGGGATGATGAACATGGTAGCGCTTGCTTGAAGGAAAGAGGGTGCAGGAGCGTTCAACTGGGAACCACGGCCTTGGATTGTAAAAGCTTCAGACATCGTGGCTTTTAAAATGGGGTAGTAGAAGAAGCGAAGGGGCGGTATTGGGCTGTTCGAGCATGGAGAAGTTATGATGCGTTGGGCCTTAAGCCGTGATTGAGAAGGAAAACAAATTATAACGTTGGAAAAAATGGAAAGGAATTGCCTGTGAGGAAAGTGCGAGAGAGAGAGAGAGGGATGTTGCAAGGAGTGTTAATCCGGAGGGAGTTTCGGGTTGCATATATTAATCAGGGAAGAGAGATGTTCTTAGAAGGTCCGGTAATGTTGGGATTAGGCCTGTGAATATTAGGTGAGGCCCAAGCTTAAATTTAAGTTTTATTTAAACTAATTAATTTATCCAAGCTCATAATAAATATAACTATCTCACACACGGACCATTTTCGATGAAACAGGGCGCGTCGTAATCGCCGGAACAAAAGGAGACGTGATGGAACTGATTTGGTCAGCACAGAAGCTACTAAAATTTTGATAAAATTAAACATGGGTTTAATTTTTCAATTAATCACCAAATCAAACCAAAGGTGAGTTAACTTACTCAGTTATCCCACTTATATTTATATAAGTCGGGTTTAAATATTTGTCTACTTTCTTTGCTAGTTGTTGAATGGTTTAATGATTGTTTGCATATATGTTGAATATTTTACATGACTGATTTAAATTAAACCTTCGTTTGATTTAATCGAATCCAATTGTTAATTTTAACGATTATTTCCTATAGAGGTAACTTACCTTTTTGGCTATGTTTATAACAATATAAACGTATTTAAATTAAATTGGATGCTTGGATTATTATTTTGGTGGACCACTATCAGTTGAATTGATTTTTTATTTTCATATGATTAATATGAACTGTTAACCTAAATGATTGGATTATTGACTTGGTGGTTGTTTGTTGAGTCTAAATTCAACATATGTTTGGTTATTAACCAATGGGTGATATTGGTTGAGGAATTTATAGTAGATGGCCAACATACAAACTGTTTCATAAAGATTGATTTACCGTTGGGTGAATCGATAAAAATATGAAGTCATGAAATTTATTTTATAACTAAATATAGAATTTTAAATATATTATTTTAAATGAAGTTTATAAAAAGGAAATAAACCAACGGAAAAAATAAACATCTTGATTGTTTTAATCAACAATCACTATTTTTGATACCAAAAATCTACCGTGTGCGAAGCACGTGCCTTATCTTAATTACTAAATGATTTATAAAGCTAATTCTTATATTAATAAAATTGTTAAGCAAGTGTGCAGTGATTAACATAACGATTAATAACTGAGATTAATTGTTTCTAAGAAACAATTAAAATCGGATTATATGGAATCGATTATTATTTATTTAATAATAATCAAAGTAAAAGGGACTAGTTAAACTAATAATATTATAAATCAATTTAAATGAAAAGGTTAATTAGAATATTAACAAGTTAACCATGTTTTAGAATTGACCAAGTCAAATGTTTGTAACTGAAACTGATTTTCAAATTGAGTTAGTCTATACCAATCAATCTAATGAGATAATTTAATGAGCATTTGTTTAACTTAATAAGATTTTAAAAACGGAATTTAATATTAATTGCAGTTAATGGTGAAGTAAATTATAATTTTTAATTATAATAAAATAAGGAATCATTTTCTTAAATGAAGTTCATTTAAGTAAGGAATTGAAGTTGGTAAAATTTAAAGGTAAGTTGATGAACGGGTTTAAATTTAAACCAAATTAGTTAATTTGAATTATAAAGGTGATTTTTAAGCAAATGCGATAAGCTTAGAATAAATGGTTAAGTTGAGAAAAGGAAATTGAGACGTAAAGGGTTTATATTAAACCAAAGTTGTATAAACGAGTTTATAAAAAGAGATGGGAAGCTGAAGTGTAAATTTTGAAATAACATTACTCAATGATGGCATTAAGTGAAGTGAATGAGTTTTGAAATAAGATTTCCCAGGGGGAATGATTGAAAGGTTTAGAAAAGGATTTTTGTAATTGAATTTGGCAAAGGATCGAGTAATGGGATTTGTAATAAACACCAGATAATGAAACAAATAGTTAAAAGAAGTTAAGATTTAAAAGTTGATGTTTTATAAATATTTACTAAATCAATAAATGTAGTAATAATAATATATTTAAAAAGGAGTTTCAAAAGTAATAATTACAATTCATATTTATCTTAAGATATGAATGTTGTTGATCAAGGTCTGAGAGGTACTAAGAATACCCCAACTTGAATGACTCCAGGATTATTGAAAGATGATATTAGTTGTAATGTTAAAGATGTTTGAAGAGATGTATTTTGAGAATATGTAATGCAACATCATTTGAAAGATTTGAGGATAGATAATGAGATTCCAAAATAAACGAAATAAAAGAATTGGATGAAATGTATATTGATATTTCCAAAGTAGCGAAAGAAAAAAGGGGCTTGAATATATAAAATGATATTTCCTAAAAAAAGAAGTAAAAGTGAGATTTGGAAATATAACGATATTTTTGAAATAAAGAGATGAGGTTTATAATGGGTTTATTCAAACAAGGTAAGTGGCGATTATGGTGTTCAAATGACGAAACAAAGGAGATTTTCGAAATGATGTGTTTGAGATGTTAGTGAATCGACTTTCCAATTATAAATAATAAGTGTCGTTGTAACAAACGGTTTGAAATGGTAGTTAACGGGAAATGGGATATTGATTTTAAGATATTTTTCTAAGTATATATAAAATGGTTTGAGAATATTAATATATTAAAACTGATATAACATTTTAAATGGCCAAGTGACACTATATAATCAACCAATGGATTTATTTATTTTTATGATTGTTTATTTTGATAGTTAAATAACCGACTATCAAAATCATGCCCAATGCGCTATTGGCATGGAAAGAACGGGATCGAATTTATATTCGAAAACCATTCCGAACCAGCAAATACGTGAAGGATGTTGATTGAAGATGGAGCAAATTGAAGCATGTAAATCTTCATGAGCGGAAGAACTATTGTTAAATACCTCTGGCTGATCCCTAGAGTTAACAATGATTCTGTCGTGATTGGAATCTACAGATTGTAAGGACCACTCACTACTGATCTATAGGGTGATTCCTAGGATGTAGTAGGAGAGTACATTTGGTTCATCCTGTTCCTGGATGACTTGTATGGGCGGATGTCTGACAGAGTATTTCCAAAGGAATCGCGTACGTTGATTTCTTCAAATGTACCATAGTTGGTGGCGGAGGGCGACGGTTCTCTTAGCTAAACAACTAGAGTATTTTTGTGGACGTCAATTAGTGATATCTGGCGGATCTGACGATGTGGCATTCAAAGTGAATGGTGGCCAGATATTCTGAAAGATAATTCAAAAATCAAGCCTCATAACTGGGAAATGATAAAAATCGGGTAGGTAGCATGGCTATGGGGTCGCTCCCATTAGGATGTATAATCACCTATCTAGAGAAATTCCATTTGCTTCTTTAGTCTACTTCGATGTTGTCCCTTTTCGAGAAATGGTGGTTTGAGCCCAACCGTTGGTGATATACATTCGATACACTCAAGCGAAATGGGTGGTCGGTCATGTGTGGGCCGGCTTACAAGTTGTTTTTATTGAACCCAGTGTATTCCCCTCTAGAGATGCACTATCGGCAGGTGGTTACATACCTTGTCATAGTCAGAATCCAATCTCCAATAAGCGCTGGCGGTTTTGTTTGTATACTATATATGTGGAGCGTGAGATGCAAGCGTTCTTCTAGATTCTATTTATTTGTATTCGGACACTATTATAATACCAGGATAAGATATTGATTTCAAAATGTTTTAGGTTATTGTAAGGTAAAAACTGTCTGTATTTATGTGTGGATTTGGTCTTACGATTAGCCTTTTTTCAAAAAGATTTTCGAACTTTAAAATCAAGTTGGATGATCCCCCTTAAAACTTTGTGAGTTTTTCTCACTATGGTTCACCAGACTGACCCGATATTTGTAATGCCCGGGTTAGACTGGGTCGTACAGGTTCAGGTTATCGGATGCTGTGAAGTCCAAAGACGAGCTGAAGTAGTTTAGACGTATGATGTTATACCGTTATTATTCCGCTGTGTGTTATATATATGAGGACAGACTATTATAACTGTCCAGATGTATTGATGTACTCCGATGTTGTAAGTATTATCTCAAGCTCTCAATAAAAGTTATTTCTATATTATATTTTGTTCCGCTGCAATGTGAGACTTTGTATGGTGTTGATTCTTCTTATTCTTCTATTTCTTAACTTTCTTTCTTTTTTATCTCACGCTCTAATTTCTTACTAATAACTATCTGTGTTTTCGATATTTGGGTTCTGATCACAAGTGATACAGAATTTGTATTATTGTTGGAATACGGGCTTGAATTCTCGCGGGTCGTTACAGTGGTATCAGAGCAATGGTATAGGAATAGCCTTGGCTTTGTGGCGTAACTCGATAGAGATTGGGTTAGTAATACCCAAGGTCGAGATTGAGTGTATATACGAGAGCGTATTTGTAGATTTTATATAAAATGTTTTGTATTTTGTTGGTTGATCGTTTCAAACTGAACTGACAAATTGATACAATATTGTTTTATAAAGTGGGTAGATGGAATAATTTTACCCAAAAATTTATTTTGTATATAAAAGTAATAATTATATCAAATTATTGATACTGGTTTGATGATTTATTTGTATGTTTTGAATTATAGGGATTAATATAACCGTGATTGAATAAAACCAGAATTTAACAAAATATAAGATAAATGGAATTGAACAAATCAGAATTTTACTATAAAATAGAATGGTTTGGTTTAATCGAATGTCCTTTTGTTTGCTTGTTGAATGATAGACTGGTTGTAAAATTAAATTCATCAACCGTTAAATGAACTGAAACTAAAGCAATACAATTCAATATAATGAATTTGAGTAAAGTCAATATGAAATGAAACTGTAATGATTTAACCTTGTATCTGTTATTGGCACTGAATATTGAGTTAATACATGTTGGAAGAAGGAAGAACTATTAGTGCTTTGCTTTGTGACTAGAGTATTGATTGCCCGACAAATAGGTAAGCCTTAATATATTGAACTGGGTGTTTGGTTTTATACCTCTGAGTTGGGTAGCCACTTGGCTTTTTTCTTCTTCTTTTGATCGACGTGGAAGGCCCGAAGTGGCGAGTTATAGTTGTTTGGATTAGAGGAGGTGCTGGCGAATTTTTCGTAAATTTTTAAGACTTGTATATTTTTTATAACATTTTTTTTATTAATTATTTTGAAAATAATTGGGTTTGGTGCATTCTTCTTACTTAAAAATTTCGGGGAAGAAATTCTTTTAAGGGGGAAGAATGTAACGACCTAGATTTTTCTATGAATATTTAAATTTTATTTAAATACTATAGTTTGAAATATTGATGGATTTAATGTGACGGCAAGGAATTTCGCTCGGTCCGAACCAGTCGCTAAACCGACCCAGACCGGTCGAAAACGCCCTATCGTTTTGAGAACAGGACAAAATAGAACGTATACAAAAGAACATTTCACTGCATATTACAACAATGCATCAGATTACAAGAATATACAGAGTATAAATGAATATTACACAGAAATATCAGAGATTTAAATTACATTTAAATACATAGCAGCGGAAAATAATACAATACACAACTAGAAGAGATATACAGATACAAAGCTTTCCGGATATCGTTCCAGCTGTAAACCGGGATCCTGCGAATATAAATCTGCAAAACCGAAACTACTAGCTGCCCGTGTCGAAAATAAGGGCACCCAGAGTTTAGGTTAAAACAATAAACTCCAGGTCAGTCATGTGACTGGTGTGAGAACTAAAACAGTTATTAATCTTTATTTTTAAAGTTAGGTAAATCAAGGGACCACGCCGTATAACACGGAACGGGTTTCCTCCCAAGAATACCAGTGCATAGAACAAACAGCGCAATGCTAAATAAAGAAAAATGAAGCTGTTATAAGACCTAGGTCCTATCACACAATGCAACGCAAGCCGGGGGATAGGGTTTTCCCTTATAACAGCCAAAGAATGCTTGATACGTTTAAAACAAATCGTTTGATACTATTATAAGTGCATAGTGTATAAAACAACTTCAAATCATAAGTATCAATCATAGGCGGCATGGGTACCATATATCATGTCGCCATACTAGTTCTACAATTAAAACCGCAAATGTCACGTATTTGGAAATTGGATTTCCGTCTATGAACCGAGGCAAAAGATAGTCCTCAACCGATTCGAGACTGCCTAGCCCGAGTCTCAGGATCAGAGCTCGAGTGACCCTAGGAGCGACAGGGCCGGTCCACCGATGTGGATTAAAATTCCTGAACAATGCGTTTCCCCGCCCTTTAGGGCGTAAACGAGCCAACGAATGACTCCATCGGACCCGGATCGTCCGATCAAACCGAGGCGCCTCGCAACAGCAACAACCACACAGGTGAAAAGTATATAAATGTCAGGGCTGGTAGGTCACTGACACCACCCTAGCTAGGAAGAAACGCATGTCCTCCCTGAGGTCCTTCCTCCCGTTTCTGGTTCACAACCGGGGTGTGAAACTCGCGAAGTAAACGTTACACAAAGCTACGCCACAAAGGCTGTGCTTCGATCATCAACCACAAGACTTTGCTTTTCAACAGAAGCCTTGATCATTTGCCACTTAGGCATGCCACACAGGCAATTCACTCCATGCGTTTGGTATCCATCAATATATAACCCCTGAGCTCGTACGTCTCAGAGAAGGGCGTTAAGCAAGAGAATAAATTCTCCGCCGCCAAACAGATATATATTTAATAGAGATCAATCACACGGACTAAAATCCAATGTCAGACACACAGTCCATTTACAAGTCCGTTCTGGGTCTGAACGAAACCGGAGGCACCTAGTACCCCGCATATCCATCGATCTCCAAGTACATCTGGACGATCACCAACCGTTTCCATCTTCTTGGGTGTACAGCCCAATCAAGATCATCAGTAATTATCCAAACGACGTGAAGACTTCTGGTCTTCGACCACCGTCTTCATCTTCGACACCACGTCGAATCAGTTATTCAGAATGGGATAAACCCGGTCTTTCTGAATAACTCGCGTATATATTATAAAAGTGTTACACAAACACAACATACGCCTCATTCCAATTCAAAATATTCTTTTATCCAAATATTCCCATTAATTTTATCCAAGATAAATTCTTTAAATTTATTCTTTAATCTCCTTTGAATATCAATTCAATTCCAATTAAATATCATTTAATTGGTACACTTCATTAAATCCAAATAAAAAGATTTAATCTTTTCTCAACTGGGTTCAAGAACAGTGTTAATGAAGACACCATTCACGACAAACTCAAATCACATTTGATATTAAACACAAGGCTCTGAATAGAAAATATACCGGCTTATATCCAATATCAAATTCTACGACTAACAAATATCGTATTGGAAATAACGATATATATATATATCTTTCAAATTCCCATAACAATATCTGTATCATCACGAAATCCAACATCGAAATATTCCGAAGACAATTTCGATTCGAATCCATTCCAATGCAATCATTGGAAATTCTGGTTATTTTCAAAACCATTTCAAATTCAATTTATTTATTTAAAAATAAATAGAATTATAATTCTAGTTCAAAACTAGTTCATTTCGATAAAAATCTATTTTTATCTTTTCAAATATGGAGTTTTTCATCCCAAATCTTCACAAATCATTTCTTATGATTTTACACAAATTATTACTATTTTTAATAATTTTATCAAGGCCCGTACAGTCGATTTCCATCAATGGCCATCGAACTGCACTTACAGCGACCTTTTTCAAATTTGATTTGGACGTATCTCCAAATCCAACCGTTAGATTTCTAATTTCTAATATTCTTTAGAAATCTCTTTTCGATACGAACCCAACGGTTCCGGTTTTAGGAGAATCCGACGGTCGGATCTCCCGTAATGTCCGTTTGAAATAAATGGTCGAAATTCACGAACTGCCGCGGCGCGGCGCGTTCTATTCAGGCCATTATATTATATATATATATATTATATAATATATACTTCGTCGATTTCTATTTAAAACGAATTATATGAATAGTTTTAAATTCGTTTCAAAAGCAATTTCAACTTCCTTTTCAATTCAAATCAAAATTGAATTCTTCTTTATAAATTCGTTTTAAAATTCATTTCTATTCAATTCAAATTTCAATTCAATTTGAAATCATTTCAATTCGCCTTCAATTCAATTTGAATTCGTTTTCAATTCATTTCGAAATCGTTTTCAATTCAATTCATTTCGAAATCGTTTTCAATTCATTTCATTTCGAAATCGTTTTCAATTCAATTCGTTTCGAAATCGTTTTCAATTCAATTCATTTCAAAATAAATAAAATCGATATAAATATCGTTCACGTCAAAATGGCGTCAATCTAATCAACACGGCTTCATAAATTTCTATAACTTCGTTATTATATTCAACAAATGAATATTTCCTTTTACACATGAACATATATATTTTATTTCAACATAGGAATATATATTTTACTTCAACACCAGAATATATATATTTTTCCCAGCACATGAATATATATTTCTTTCAACACATGAATATTCTCAACACATGAGATTTTATTTTACTCAACACATGAGATTTTATTTTCTAAATTGGAATGAGGCCCAATCAATTACCATATAAAGTGATTTATATGGATTTTTATACAACACATGTATATAAACAATCATCCATCATCCAAAGTGCATCGCATAACTGTATAAGCATCAAATATAAATAATCGACGCTTAACACAGCCTGTCAACCCATCGATCGACATATAACTAACAATTGGGATTAGTGTACATCAATTTTCATCCCAACACCCGTGTGGGGTTTCAACCAATCAAACACAGAACATTATTTGTGCACTTTGGGCGATGTGTAAAAATTATCGTCCCAATCGATATCACAAAAATAGGCGAGCATAAACAAGTCGGCCGACTTGTAAATGGAAGTGTATTCCTATTTTTCACTATTCGATAAATTATTTTATTTATCGTAGTTATAGCTAAAAATAATATTTTAGCTATCTAAATTTTTCTAACACTTTTTAGAAAATTTCGGCGGTATAACGGCGCGATACTAGAAACGGGACAAGGCCTAGCCTTATCCCCGGTCCAGTGAAGGCCCACGCCATTCACACATCAATCAAATCAATTTCATTTCACCAAACAATTCAATTCAAACCAAATCATTAAATTAGTTTATGCAACCAAACAAACAAGTCCATGGTCTGTGGACGATTGTGTCGGGTGCTACTAAGCACCGTCTGCATCCTAGTATATATATATAACTAGAAAAATTAAATTGGAAGGTAAGAAATTCTCACATATAGCTATCCAATCATCATGATTCTTCTTTGATATAAATCTCCTTCGTTCCCGCCTTGTTGTTACCTTCGTTATCCGCTTTCACTACCTATGAAAAAAAATCGAATTTTTACTTCGCTATTCCATATATAAAAATCATATTTTTATTTCGAAGTTCAATATATAAAAATCATATTTTTATTTCGAAGTTCAATATATAAAAATCATATTTTTATTTCGAAGTTCCGCCTTTTCAAAAATAAAGATTATATTTTTAATATTCCTATGATGTAAAAATTATATTTTTATTACTTTAAAAATATAAAAATCATATCTTACATCTTTTACTAAATAAAAATTTCGTCTTTTCTATTTTAAAGATCACATCTTTTCTTTTTAAAGTCAGTTTTAAATCTTTTCCTTTATAAAGTTTAAATCTTTTCCTTCATAAAGTTTAAATCTTTTCCTTCATAAAGTTTAAATCTTTTCAAAAAAAAACAGTTTTTAAACTTTTCAAAAAAAACAGTTTTTAAACTTTTCAAAAAAACAGTTTTTAAACTTAAAATCGAAATTAGTTTTAAACTTTAAAATAAAAACAGTAATTAATCCTTTTTTTTCTGTTTATATAAAACAAAAATAAAATAATAAATAAAAAGAAAAAGAGACTTACAGAGAGGTGGGGGTTCACCGTTTGAAGGGGGGCTTGAGGGTGGTCCTCGGAGGTGGCGCTGGCTGCTGAAAAGGGGCCTAGGGTTTGGACGCGGGCGGCGGCTTCAGGGAGGTCGGGGTTTCCATCGATCGAGGGAGGAGGTGAGAGGGACGAGGAGGCTGGAGGGAGGTTGGTCGGTGGAGGGTTTGGGCGGTTGGGCGGCGCCGTCGACGAACGGGAAGGGGGGGCGCGATTTGGTTTTAATAATTTTTTTCTCTTTTTTTTTTTTCTGTTGAAATAATTTAGAACGGGGGGGGGGGGGGGGGGGGCAGAGGGTAATAAAGGAGAAGAGAGTTTTTTTTTTATTTAATTATTAAAAAGTTGACTTTCACATATGACCTCTAAACGTGGTCCACCGCCTGTCTCCCATAGCGTTTCACCCCCATTCCGAACACAATGGGATATGTACCGCAAGCTGAATCGACCGTTTCGATCAGTTTCCGTTGCATTTACATTTAAATCATTATATTGAATTTTAAACGTACCTTTCAAATTACCGGGGCCACATACGAACACGAGAAATTCCAGAAAAATATTTTCTAGCTTCGTATTGACGATACGGTCCTAACAAAACTAGTTTTGTCGAATTCTGAGACCGTTGGAAAAATGGCCAATTTCCAGTCGATTAAATTCAACTGAAACTGGTCAAACGCGTTTTCCTTTGCCACGCTCACATATTGATTCAGAAAATTATGAAATCTGAAACCTAGCAATAACTTTACATCACGGACCCAACAAAACTGGTTTCGTCGAAATCCGAGGTCGTTTGCAAAATATCTATTTTTCAGGGCCTGAATTCCATAGCGACTATTCAGAATTTTCAACTGGACATATCTTTTGATTCCCGCTATGAAATCTTGATTTTTCGGATTCGATAGAAAGATATTATCAATTAGATCCTATCATTTTTGGTTTCACTAAAATCCGGATT
Source organism: Allium sativum (assembly GCA_030737875.1). NCBI lineage: Eukaryota > Viridiplantae > Streptophyta > Magnoliopsida > Asparagales > Amaryllidaceae > Allium > Allium sativum. The sequence continues at coordinate 461,295,370 of CM060915.1, read as the reverse complement.
GTTTTGCACCCGGTACATTCAATCGAAGTTTGAAATCGAATTATCGAACTACCGCGCCATTTTCAATTCCTTTTATAATTTTAAATAATTATTTATATTCTAACGACGACGCGTATAATATATACGTTCGAATTATATTCAAACTAAATTTCTCGTCGATATTATTTAAAATATTTCATTATAAATAATCAAAATTCGCTAAAATTGCCAAAATAAAAATTTTAAACTGGCCCAGATTTTCGGGTTATTACAATCTCCCCCACTTAAAACTTTTCGTCCCCGAAAAGGAACAAAGTCGAAAGTGGTTTGATTAATTAACTCTACGCTCGATCTGGCTTCCATTCTCCAACTTTTCAGTTTCTGAGAATTTTCAAAATTTCAAAAATTTGGCTAACACTCTAAATTTTCGAAAAATTTCGCCATAACCTCCCCTGCACCGGGAGCATCGGGGAATTTCAAATAGCTTCCCCGGTCCTTCAGATCTCAAAAAGAAAAAGAAAAAGCCAAGCGGCTAGCCAATAGGCTCATAAAATCATCATCACCCAAACAAAACAGTAAATTATGTAGTAAACATGTACCTATTTGTCGGGCAAACAAATTTTATTCTCTGCTCTAGCCTCCTTGCTATGACCTGTTCAATGTAAGTATAGCTATATGCAAGCAAATGCGACCAATTTTCAATACAATTCAATATTTGATGCAACTAGGCTAAATGGTTCACAATTATCAACCAATTAGTGGATTAGAGTTTCAAATTGATAATTTTGATACATATACAAAAATCATGTTTTTGATGCCAATTCACAACAATAAGCCCTATCTAATTTTGGTTCTCACACTAGTCAATAGGAAATATATAGAAGGCCCACTTTCGTCTCATGAACATAAATTCTAATGATGGAGCTCCATCATCACAATCATCTCCGGGCGATTAGAGTGTAATTCTATATCTATCCAGTATATTAAAACTTCAAATACACGTTTGCAAGGCGTATATGCAAAATCTTTATATACTGGACCGTCCAAATCGATACCAATAAATAATCAAATACGAATAATTGATTTAGATTTTCAATACAAAATTTGTTTTCACTTTAAAAATATACTCTTCACACTCGTTCTTGGATACTACTGATCCCATCTCTAACGAGTCATTCCATTGGATATTGCTAATCCAGTTTCTGATGAATTCTTTAGTACGGTTCTAATGTGCCTTATTCTCTAGCTTTGTAAACCAAAGCTCTGATACCAAATGTGACGGCAAGGAATTTCGCTCGGTCCGAACCAGTCGCTAAACCGACCCAGACCGGTCGAAAACGCCCTATCGTTTTGAGAACAGGACAAAATAGAACGTATACAAAAGAACATTTCACTGCATATTACAACAATGCATCAGATTACAAGAATATACAGAGTATAAATGAATATTACACAGAAATATCAGAGATTTAAATTACATTTAAATACATAGCAGCGGAAAATAATACAATACACAACTAGAAGAGATATACGGATACAAAGCTTTCCGGATATCGTTCCAGCTGTAAACCGGGATCCTGCGAATATAAATCTGCAAAACCGAAACTACTAGCTGCCCGTGTCGAAAATAAGGGCACCCAGAGTTTAGGTTAAAACAATAAACTCCAGGTCAGTCATGTGACTGGTGTGAGAACTAAAACAGTTATTAATCTTTATTTTTAAAGTTAGGTAAATCAAGGGACCACGCCGTATAACACGGAATGGGTTTCCTCCCAAGAATACCAGTGCATAGAACAAACAGCGCAATGCTAAATAAAGAAAAATGAAGCTGTTATAAGACCCAGGTCCTATCACACAATGCAACGCAAGCCGGGGGATAGGGTTTTCCCTTATAACAGCCAAAGAATGCTTGATACGTTTAAAACAAATCGTTTGATACTATTATAAGTGCATAGTGTATAAAACAACTTCAAATCATAAGTATCAATCATAGGCGGCATGGGTACCATATATCATGTCGCCATACTAGTTCTACAATTAAAACCGCAAATGTCACGTATTTGGAAATTGGATTTCCGTCTATGAACCGAGGCAAAAGATAGTCCTCAACCGATTCGAGACTGCCTAGCCCGAGTCTCAGGATCAGAGCTCGAGTGACCCTAGGAGCGACAGGGCTGGTCCACCGATGTGGATTAAAATTCCTGAACAATGCGTTTCCCCGCCCTTTGGGGCGTAAACGAGCCAACGAATGACTCCATCGGACCCGGATCGTCCGATCAAACCGAGGCGCCTCGCAACAGCAACAACCACACAGGTGAAAAGTATATAAATGTCAGGGCTAGTAGGTCACTGACACCACCCTAGCTAGGAAGAAACGCATGTCCTCCCTGAGGTCCTTCCTCCCGTTTCTGGTTCACAACCGGGGTGTGAAACTCGCGAAGTAAACGTTACAAAAAGCTACGCCACAAAGGCCGTGCTTCGATCATCAACCACAAGACTTTGCTTTTCAACAGAAGCCTTGATCATTTGCCACTTAGGCATGCCACACAGGCAATTCACTCCATGCGTTTGGTATCCATCAATATATAACCCCTGAGCTCGTACGTCTCAGAGAAGGGCGTTAAGCAAGAGAATAAATTCTCCGCCGCCAAACAGACATATATTTAATAGAGATCAATCACACGGACTAAAATCCAATGTCAGACACACAGTCCATTTCCAAGTCCGTTCTGGGTCTGAACGAAACCGGAGGCACCTAGTACCCCGCATATCCATCGATCTCCAAGTACATCTGGACGATCACCAACCGTTTCCATCTTCTTGGGTGTACAGCCCAATCAAGATCATCAGTAATTATCCAAACGACGTGAAGACTTCTGGTCTTCGACCACCGTCTTCATCTTCGACACCACGTCGAATCAGTTATTCAGAATGGGATAAACCCGGTCTTTCTGAATAACTCGCGTATATATTATAAAAGTGTTACACAAACACAACATACGCCTCATTCCAATTCAGAATATTCTTTTATCCAAATATTCCTATTAATTTTATCCAAGATAAATTCTTTAAATTTATTCTTTAATCTCCTTTGAATATCAATTCAATTCCAATTAAATATCATTTAATTGGTACACTTCATTAAATCCAAATAAAAAGATTTAATCTTTTCTCAACTGGGTTCAAGAACAGTGTTAATGAAGACACCATTCACGACAAACTCAAATCACATTTGATATTAAACACAAGGCTCTGAATAGAAAATATACCGGCTTATATCCAATATCAAATTCTACGACTAACAAATATCGTATTGGAAATAACGATATATATATATCTTTCAAATTCCCATAACAATATCTGTATCATCACGAAATCCAACATCGAAATATTCCGAAGACAATTTCGATTCGAATCCATTCCAATGCAATCATTGGAAATTCTGGTTATTTTCAAAACCATTTCAAATTCAATTTATTTATTTAAAAATAAATAGAATTATAATTCTAGTTCAAAACTAGTTCATTTCGATAAAAATCTATTTTTATCTTTTCAAATATGGAGTTTTTCATCCCAAATCTTCACAAATCATTTCTTATGATTTTACACAAATTATTACTATTTTTAATAATTTTATCAAGGCCCGTACAGTCGATTTCCATCAATGGCCATCGAACTGCACTTACAGCGACCTTTTTCAAATTTGATTTGGACGTATCTCCAAATCCAACCGTTAGATTTCTAATTTCTAATATTCTTTAGAAAGCTCTTTTCGATACGAACCCAACGGTTCCGGTTTTAGGAGAATCCGACGGTCGGATCTCCCGTAATGTCCGTTTGAAATAAATGGTCGAAATTCACGAACTGCCGCGGCGCGGCGCGTTCTATTCAGGCCATTATATTATATATATATAATATATACTTCGTCGATTTCTATTTAAAACGAATTATATGAATAGTTTTAAATTCGTTTCAAAAGCAATTTCAACTTCCTTTTCAATTCAAATCAAAATTGAATTCTTCTTTATAAATTTGTTTTAAAATTCATTTCTATTCAATTCAAATTTCAATTCAATTTGAATTCATTTCAATTCGCCTTCAATTCAATTTGAATTCGTTTTCAATTCATTTCGAAATCGTTTTCAATTCAATTCATTTCGAAATCGTTTTCAATTCATTTCATTTCGAAATCGTTTTCAATTCGTTTCGAAATCGTTTTTAATTCAATTCATTTCAAAATAAATAAAATCGATATAAATATCGTTCACGTCAAAATGGCGTCAATCTAATCAACACGGCTTCATAAATTTCTGTAACTTCGTTATTATATTCAACAAATGAATATTTCCTTTTACACATGAACATATATATTTTATTTCAACATAGGAATATATATTTTACTTCAACACCAGAATATATATATTTTTCCCAGCACATGAATATATATTTCTTTCAACACATGAATATTCTCAACACATGAGATTTTATTTTACTCAACACATGAGATTTTATTTTCTAAATTGGAATGAGGCCCAATCAATTACCATATAAAGTGATTTATATGGATTTTTATACAACACATGTATATAAACAATCATCCATCATCCAAAGTGCATCGCATAACTGTATAAGCATCAAATATAAATAATCGACGCTTAACACAGCCTGTCAACCCATCGATCGACATATAACTAACAATTGGGATTAGTGTACATCAATTTTCATCCCAACACCCGTGTGGGGTTTCAACCAATCAAACACAGAACATTATTTGTGCACTTTGGGCGATGTGTAAAAATTATCGTCCCAATCGATATCACAAAAATAGGCGAGCATAAACAAGTCGGCCGACTTGTAAATGGAAGTGTATTCCTATTTTTCACTATTCGATAAATTATTTTATTTATCGTAGTTATAGCTAAAAATAATATTTTAGCTATCTAAATTTTTCTAACACTTTTTAGAAAATTTCGGCGGTATAACGGCGCGATACTAGAAACGGGACAAGGCCTAGCCTTATCCCCGGTCCAGTGAAGGCCCACGCCATTCACACATCAATCAAATCAATTTCATTTCACCAAACAATTCAATTCAAACCAAATCATTAAATTAGTTTATGCAACCAAACAAACAAGTCCATGGTCTGTGGACGATTGTGTCGGGTGCTACTAAGCACCGTCTGCATCCTAGTATATATATATAACTAGAAAAATTAAATTGGAAGGTGAGAAATTCTCACATATAGCTATCCAATCATCATGATTCTTCTTTGATATAAATCTCCTTCGTTCCCGCCTTGTTGTTACCTTCGTTATCCGCTTTCACTACCTATGAAAAAAATCGAATTTTTACTTCGCTATTCCATATATAAAAATCATATTTTTATTTCGAAGTTCAATATATAAAAATCATATTTTTATTTCGAAGTTCAATATATAAAAATCATATTTTTATTTCGAAGTTCCGCCTTTTCAAAAATAAAGATTATATTTTTAATATTCCTATGATGTAAAAATTATATTTTTATTACTTTAAAAATATAAAAATCATATCTTACATCTTTTACTAAATAAAAATTTCGTCTTTTCTATTTTAAAGATCACATCTTTTCTTTTTAAAGTCAGTTTTAAATCTTTTCCTTTATAAAGTTTAAATCTTTTCCTTCATAAAGTTTAAATCTTTTCCTTCATAAATTTTAAATCTTTTCCTTCATAAAGTTTAAATCTTTTCAAAAAAAATAGTTTTTAAACTTTTCAAAAAAAAACAGTTTTTAAACTTTTCAAAAAAACAGTTTTTAAACTTTTCAAAAAAAACAGTTTTTAAACTTAAAATCGAAATTAGTTTTAAACTTTAAAATAAAAACAGTATTTAATCCTTTTTTTTCTGTTTATATAAAACAAAAATAAAATAATAAATAAAAAGAAAAAGAGACTTACAGAGAGGGGGGGTTTCACCGTTTGAAGGGGGGGCTTGAGGGTGGTCCTCGGAGGTGGCGCTGGCTGCTGAAAAGGGGCCTAGGGTTTGGACGCGGGCGGCGGCTTCAGGGAGGTCGGGGTTTCCATCGATCGAGGGAGGAGGTGAGAGGGACGAGGAGGCTGGAGGGAGGTTGGTCGGTGGAGGGTTTGGGCGGTTGGGCGGCGCCGTCGACGAACGGGAAGGGGGGGCGCGATTTGGTTTTAATAATTTTTTTCTCTTTTTTTTTTTCTGTTGAAATAATTTAGAACGGGGGGGGCCAGAGGGTAATAAAGGAGAAGAGAGTTTTTTTTTTTTTTTAATTATTAAAAAGTTGACTTTCACATATGACCTCTAAACGAGGTCCACCGTCTGTCGCCCATAGCGTTTCACCCCCATTCCGAACACAATGGGATATGTACCGCAAGCTGAATCGACCGTTTCGATCAGTTTCCGTTGCATTTACATTTAAATCATTATATTGAATTTTAAACGTACCTTTCAAATTACCTGGGCCACATACGAACACGAGAAATTCCAGAAAAATATTTTCTAGCTTCGTATTGACGATACGGTCCTAACAAAACTAGTTTTGTCGAATTCTGAGACCGTTGGAAAAATGGCCAATTTCCAGTCGATTAAATTCAACTGAAACTGGTCAAACGTGTTTTCCTTTGCCACGCTCACATATTGATTCAGAAAATTATGAAATCTGAAACCTAGCAATAACTTTACATCACGGACCCAACAAAACTGGTTTCGTCGAAATCCGAGGTCGTTTGCAAAATATCTATTTTTAAGGGCCTGAATTCCATAGCGACTATTCAGAATTTTCAACTGGACATATCTTTTGATTCCCGCTATGAAATCTTGATTTTTCGGATTCGATAGAAAGATATTATCAATTAGATCCTATCATTTTTGGTTTCACTAAAATCCGGATTGTTTTGCACCCGGTACATTCAATCGAAGTTTGAAATCGAATTATCGAACTACCGCGCCATTTTCAATTCCTTTTATAATTTTAAATAATTATTTATATTCTAACGACGACGCGTATAATATATACGTTCGAATTATATTCAAACTAAATTTCTCGTCGATATTATTTAAAATATTTCATTATAAATAATCAAAATTCGCTAAAATTGCCAAAATAAAAATTTTAAACTGGCCCAGATTTTCGGGTTATTACATTTAATATTGAATTCGTTTATTTAAACGATGATTTAACATTTATATTTATATTTAATATAAAACGAGCACGTAACGTCGCGGCAGTTCGTAAAATTGATTTTTGAACTTTAGTTGAATATACAGAATCCGTTTGAAGTCGAAATTCTATAAAACAAGAAACGTTTGGATCGTTTTGATTATAATTTTTTAATGGAAGAGAAAAATCAGAATTCTATCTTATATATTGCAAATTATGTCCAATTAAAAATTTAAAATCGTTGTTATGGAAATCATTTATAAAAGATAATGTTTATTTAATAAATTAAATAAGGATTTGAATAGAATTCAAATATCATTTAACTGGAACATGTTAATATTGAGTTATAATTTCGTATTGATTTTATATTTGGAGTTGAATATTATTTTATTTGGATACATATACAATAATAATAATTTATTATTTAATTTAATTGATTTGGGATTTAGATAATATTCTATCGATATTATATAATTCGTATAAATAACTATTTTCCCATCAACCTCCGTTTTCGACGAAGTTAATTTCATTGAATCTGGAATGTCAAGACGTAGCGGGGTGTCTGTTTCTGTTACTTTTGGAAAGTATGTGACGACGCATGTATTTAATGTACAGTGTTAAACAATGGTGCATATTAAATTATCCATAATAAAATAGAATAAGTAAAAATATTGCATAACTTCATGCTTAAGAACACATGGTACACATTGCACCTACCCTAAGGTTAAGCACCCAGTTACCTATTTAACAGTAGATAAAAATACCACATATCAATTCCCAATCCACACGTAAACTAACTTTTAAAATACATCAAAGTTGACCGCTATGCTAACTTGCAATTCAAGCATGTCCGCCGACACGATGCATACGATGTTTGAACCGTTACGGAGGTTCCATACGTATTCAAGCGCATAAGTGTACCATTAGATTTTTATAAGCAAAGCTCTATTACACTGTCAAGTTCACTTCATGCCTAAGTTACCATTGCAAACCTATATTTTGCTTATACGCTGACCCTGGACTATAAACTTGGCACTCTTGGCACATGTAATTTTGGAAAGAAACTATTCTCATGTACTTGCTGCCAACCATCTCTTTTCATTTTCAAGCCGAACCCCTAAACTAAACACTATAACACATGCTAAGACTAGACACCCAGGCATATATAAGTAAATCATACACGAAGACTTACAGCTACCCTGGAAGCATGCGTAGGCATACGACTAATCAAATTAAATCATGCTTATTTCTACAACCTTATACACCCTGCATATGAAATGAAATTTTAATGGAACTACATGGAGAGGGAATAGCTACCGTATATCTGAGTTGAGCTCATGAAAACGTCGTTTTCAAAACTTCATTTCACACAAATAGATTTCAACTTAGCTGAGAACAGAGCCGCCAGCCTATTTTGAGGCCTATGCACATGCCATCACATGTATACACTGATAGGACCTCGATCTTGTCTTCTCCCTTTCCATCTCTACATATATATGTGTGATTTGCTTCATTTCGTTCAGCAAGGCTGAAGAGTAAATAATGGAACCAAATACTGACCAAAATATTTCATCCATTGATAGTTAATTATCTCCCAAATTATAGATCATTAGTTCAATCACTCAACATGGAAGTTGAAGGAGTCGGTGTGCTCGAGGTGCAGGCGAAGTCTGGCTCGACGGGGTGGTCTCAGCTGGTTGCAGTTCGTAGTTGATCAGAGTTCCAATGTTTTCAGGTTTGTTTTTTTGCCAGCGTTGTGAGGCGTATTGGTGATGGTTTTAATTGGAGAAGTAGTTGTTTTGCTGATCAAGTCAAGATGCAGTGGAGTTTTATGTAAGGTGGTGGTGGTGCAACAGCGGACAGTTCGCCGATGGAGTAGCGTTGATCAGACAAAGGAAGGCGGAGGGAGAGAAGCACTGTGCGCCTTCGTATTATTTAATTGATGTATGAACTGAAGTGAAAAGAACGTTGTAGAAAATATATTACAAAAAGTGAAAAATAGAAAGGAATATACGAAGGAAATGAAGGACGTGGGGATGATGAACATGGTAGTGCATGCTTGTAGGAAAGAGGGTGCAGGAGCGTTCAACTAGGAACCACGACCATGGTTTGTAAAAACTTCAGACATCGTGGCTTTTAAAATGGGGTAGACGAAGATTTGGTCAGCACAGAAGCTACCAAGATTTTGATAAAATTAAATGTGGGTTTAATTATTCAATTAATCGACAGATCAAACCCAAGGTGAGTTAAATTCACTTAGTTATCCCACTTATATTTATATAAGATGGGTTTAAATAATTGTGTGCTCTGTTTGCTAGTTGTTGAATGGTTTAATGATTGTTTGCATATATGTTGAATATTTTACATGACTGATTTAAATTAAACCTTCGTTTAATTTAATCGAATCCAATCGTTAATTTTAACGATTATTTCCAATAGAGGTAACTTACCTTGTTGGGTACGTTTATAACAATATAAACGTATTTAAATTAAATTGGATGCTTGGATCATTATTTTGGTGGACCACTAGCTATTAGTTGAATTGATTATTTATTTGCATATGATCATTATATGAATTGTTTACCTACATGATAGGATTATTGACTTGGTGGTTTTTTGTTGAATCTAAATCCAACATTTGTTTGGTTATTAACCAATGGGTGATATTGGTTGAGGAATTTATAACAGATGGCCAACATACAAACTGTTTCATAAGGACTGATTTACCATTGGGTGAATCGATAAAAAAATTAAGTCATGAAATTTATTTTATAATTAAATACAGATTTTTAAATATATTATTTTAAATGAAGTTTATAAAAAGGAAATAAACCAACGGAAAAAATAAATATGTTGATTGTTTTAATCACCAATCACCATTTTTGATACCAAAAATCTACCGTGTGCGAAGCACATGCCTTATCTTAATTACTAAATGATTTATAAAGCTAATTCTTATATTAATAAGGCTGTTAAGCAAGTGCGCAGTGATTAACGTAACGATTAATAACTATGATTAATTGTTTCTAAGAATCAATTAAAATGGGATTATATGGAATCGATTATTATTTATTTAATAATAATCAAAGTAAAAGGGACTACTTAAATTAATTTTATTATAAATCAATTTAAATGAAAAGGTTAGTCAGAATATTAAAAAGTTAATCATGTTTTAGAATTGACTAAGTCAACTGTTTGTAACTAAAACTGATTTATAAATTGAATTATTCTATACCAATCAATCTAATGAGATAATTTAACGAACATTTGTTTAACTTTATAAGATTTTAAAAAGGGAATTTAATATTAGTTCCAGTTAATGGTGAAGTAAATTATAATTTTTAATTAGAATAAAATAAGAAATCATTTTCTTAAATGAAGTTCATTTATGTAAGGAATTGAAGTTGGTAAAATTTAAAGGTAAGTTGATGAACGGGTTATATTTAAACCGAGTTAGTTAATTATAATTATGAAGGTAATTTTTAAGCGAATGCGATAAGCTGAGAATAAATGGTTAAGTTGGGAAAAGGAAATTGAGACGTAAAGGGTTTATATTAAACCAAAGTTGTATAAATGAGTTTATAAAAAGAGATGGGATGCTAAAGTGTAAATTTCAAAATAAAGTTACTTAATGATGGAATTAAGTCAAGTGAATGAGTTTTGAAATAATATTTCCCGGGGGAAAGATTGAAAGGTTTAGAAAATGATTCTTGTAATTGAATTTGGCAAAGGAACGATTAATGGGATTTGTAATAAATACCAGATAGTGAAACAAATGGTTTAAAGAAGTTAAGATTTAAAAGTTGATGTTTTATAAATATTTACTAAATCAATAAATGTAGTAATAATAATATATTTAAAAGGAGTTTCAAAAGTAAGAAGGTTTATAAAACCGTATGTCAAATAAAATAGTAAAATGGTAATTGTTGGTATTAGAATGAATATGGGGTTTTTGAATTACAATTCATATTTATCTTAAGATAAGAATGTTGTTGATCAAGGTCTGAGAGGTAATTAGAATACCCCAACTTGAACGACTCCAGGATTATCTTCATGAGCAGAAGAACTATTGTCAAATACATCTGGCTGATCCCTAGAGTTAACAATGATTCTATCGTGATTGGAATCTACGGATTGCAAGGACTACTCGCTATTGATCTATAGAGTGATTCCTAGGATGTGGTAGGAGAGTACCTTCGGCTCATCCTGTTCCTGGATGACTTGCATGGACGGATGTCTGACAGAGTATCTCCTAAGGAATCGCGTACGTTGATTTCTTCAAATGTACCATAGTTGGTGGCGGAGGACGACGGTTCTCTTAGCTTAACAACTAGAGTATTTTTGTGGATGTCAATTAGTGATATCTAGTGGATCTGACGACTTGGCATTCAAAGTGAATAGTGGCCAGATGTTCAAAAAGATAATTCAAACCTCAAGCCTCACAACCGGGGATTGATAAAAATCGGGCAGGCAGCAAGGCTATGTGGGTTGCTCCCATTAGGGTGTATAATCACCTATCTAGAGAAATTCTATTTGCTTCTTTAATCAATTCGATGTTGTCCCTTTTTAGGAAACAATGGTTTGAGCCCAACCGTTGGTGATATACATTCGATACACTCAAGCGAAATGATTGGTCGGTCATGTGTGGGTCGGATTGCAATACGTTCTTGTTAAACCCAGTGTATTTCTCTCTAGAGATGCACTATCGGCAGGTGGTTCCATACCTTGTCATAGTCAGAATCCAATCTCCAATAAGCGCCCGCGGTTTTGTTTGTATACTATATATGTGGAGCGTGGGATGCAAGCGTTCTTCTAGATTCTATTTATTTGCATTCAGACACTATTCTATTATCCGGATAAGATATTGATTTCAAAAAGTTTTGGGTTATCGCAAGGTAAAAGCATCCTTATTTATGTGTGGATTTGCTCTTATGATTATCCTTTTTTTCGAAAAGATTTTCGAACCTTAAAATCAATTTGGATGATCCCCCTTAAAACTTTGCGAGTTTTTCTCACTCAGGTTCACCAGACTGACCCGGTATTTGTAATGCTCGGGTTAGACTGGGTCGTATAGGTTCAGGTTATCGAATGCTGTAATGTCCAAAGATGAGCTGAAGGAGTTCAGATGTATGATGTTATACCGTTATTATTCCGCTGTGTGTTATATATATGAGGACAGACTATTATAAATGTCCAGATGTATTGATATACTCCGATGTTGTGAGTATTATTTCAAGCTCTCAATAAAAGTTATTTCTATATTATATTTTGTTCCGTTGCAATGTGAGACTCTGTGTTGTGTTGGTTCTTTATATTCTTCTATTCTAATATTCTTTCTTTCTTATCTCACCCTTTAACTTCTTTCTCCTAGCTTTATGGGGTTGTTGATATTTGAGCAGGACAAGGAATGTCTGTATTCGAGTGTCGAAATCTACAGGTCACTACAATCAAAGTCCGTAGTAAATTTTACAATGGCTTATCTCCGTTTTCAAATTAAATATGCCTGTCAATACACCCCGTTCCGACTGTGTAACTCAATTATCTCCATTTTCTAAATTCACACAGAAAAATGAAAGGCGGCTTGCCCTAGATCTTGAAAATTCGATATCTCCTTATCATCCCCCTGTTCTAAGTCGACCTGGTAAACGTATGTATTCATAGTCGGCTTGCAATCAGCCATCACCTCGTAATCGGCCATCATTAGCTAAACATATATTTCATATCCTTGACCTTTTCGGGTTTGAGTAGCCCTGGACCTCGCCATCTTCTGTTGTTTCGTGGAGGAGGAGTCGGATCGGTGGGTGAAGCCACATCATTTCATTGATGACGCATTTGAGGTACGGCAGTTTGTCGAGGTCGGAGTCCTCCACTTTGCTGTCAAGGCCCACCATCAAGGTCGGAGTCCTCACTTTGAGGGAAGAATTATTCTTGATGAAGACATATCATTGCTAAAACTTCCACTGGAGCCCATGCTAGACAAAGTACATTGGTTAGGCAGAATCGTCAATTCCCTAATCTGAAGAGCTTACCAAATATATTCTAGCAATTAAAGGGGCTATCTCCAAGGCGACCAAAATAATTCCTACTTTCGTAGGCATCTCTATTGAGCCTTGTATTTTCTTTTTCCTTGACGTACTAATGGAATCATCATTTAAAGAGGGGGGATTAATAAATCTTTCATCCAATCATCTAGTCCGGGTAAAGGTATTTGCCTCATTTCTTTATTAATGGGAATCCATGATTATGACAAGCTGCTTTCAGTTCTTATGGTATTTTATTTATTAATGATCTATTTATTTGTTTATAATTTCTATTTGTCTTTCTAAATATTTCCCCCCTCTTTTTGTTAGGCAACAGATAATCTGGATATGAAGTGTTTATTTGACACTAGTTGCAAAATCGTTGTTGATATGCTTAGCCATAAATCTTTGCTAGAGAAGCGTGAAATCTTCAAAGTAAGGAGTAATTACACTTCCGAAGAAGAAGCCTAACTTCCCAAAGAAAATGGCTGGGCTTTTAATTGACCTGCTACTATTTGCTGTGAAGTACTTTAGGTTCATGATTTTCAGCTCTGCAGTTGGCTTAGTTCAATTCTCGTTCTTGGACTTTGCAGATATACTTGGCTATGTAAGTTCTATAGAATTTTAAATTTGCATACTTTCCTGGAAAAAAAATTATGTTTTCTCTTTTGTTGATTTTTGATGATCTTTTTTGTTCATGTTCATTTTGTCAACCAGTTACATTTACCGAAATGCATTTGCTTCAATGCTAAGTCATTCATTGGTCTCAACATAATGCAAGTTATATACTAATATTGGTATTCCGACCTGATTTAGATATGCATTTGTTTTTGCAATGCTACATAACTTTGTTTAATATGTATTTTGGATTGTACTTGTTTACTACCATCACTAAAAGCTTGTGCAGTATTCTATCGTTAGAGTTACTAATTCCCATGTTATTACCTTATTATAGTCATTTTACCATATTGATTATGCGGGTGATTAAATTATTCTTGACCATGTTGGTTCCTTTATTGTTATGAAGTTACAGATATAAATGATGGTTTCGGGAATGTTGGTTCCTTTGACGGCCACATTTGATTTTGATATAGGCATGCAATTTTCAAATGATTACCAACCAAATTATGTTTATTTGAGATATTTTATTTGCCAAGTAGATTTTATGGTGGGCATGTAACTGGAAGTTTTTCTCCTCATAAAGTGTTTTCCATTCCCGGGATCAATAGTGTAAGAGGCTATGCAGAAGGTGCAGTAGCATCTGGTCGCTCATATGTTAATGGAAGGGGTGAATTTTCCATTGGTTTGGTAATACTATTTTCTTGCCTTTATTATTTTCTTTATCTTATGTTATTCTTAATCAGTATATGTCGACAAAAATAGTTCATGGCTATTATGCTAATGCTATAAACTTTGATTATAACTTATCAAAAAATGACAAAATTTTAGGCTACTAGGCGGATGTTACCTAATTATAGATTACATAATTTGTACCTAACATTGTAATGCATGATTGGGTTTACCTATGTTTTTCTGATTACAAATGTACCTTAGGTTATCTTTTTCTCATAAGTCTACATTTGTCTAAGGAATTTCTTTTGTATAAAGAATCATCTGTAGGTTCATAAAAGATTTACTGTAATTTATAACAATGTTTTTTAGAACCATGTAACACCCCATAATTTTAACAACACTAAAGAGGATAAATTAAATAATAATTAATTTAATATTCAGAGTTAAAGGAAATGGATTGCGCCATTGCGTCCGTCTCGAAATTCTGTTCAAGATAGACATTTGGTTTGCGTAAAACGGACATCGTATAAAGAAGATTTGAAGGTTTGAAGTTTGTATACGCACAAGAGAATTATATATATACAAACAAGTCAGAATATTCAAATTAATTCAAAATAACCAAGCGGGAAAACAGCGAACCGACCGTTTCTGGGGGTCGACCCAAGTCCCCACTAGGTCGACCCAGGGGTCGATCCGTGGTCGACACCCAAAGAGGGGGGGTCGACCCCCTACAGATCTGGGCAGATACATATTTTTTAATGTGGACTTGTTTTGCGGTTTGATTCATTGACCCTATGCTATAAATAAGTTCCCATTTATCTTGTTTCTCCACACCTAAAATCAATGGAGGCCTAAATGTTGTCGGTGCCTGGACTGAACCAAACCTTTTTCCATCTTCTGCAATCAAGTTAATCAAGTTATTCAAGTGTAGATCTGTGATTCAACTTCTGCTATTCTTCTTCCATCTTTTTGGATCCAAACGCTGTGAGTTTCAAGTTGCTTTTAGATTTACATAATTAAAAGTATAACATGATATGATTGTAATTTGGATTTGTGCCTGTAACCGCTTGAATCATGTCAGATTTGTAATAATTTGTGAACCTATGATATTCTGACATATCTATGATTTGGATCCTAACCTATCATGTTAAACCTACCTTTGATTTTAGATATAATTTGCTATTTAGATCGCCTTGTACCTATCATATTGGTGGTTAAATTGGATCAGTTATTAGTGGACATCTAAAGTATTATTTAGATCTTATCGTGCCAATTATGACATCCTTGCTATGTTATAAACTGTTCTATTATCTTATATTCACCAAATATGTTCTCATATGCCCATCTTATCACTATGCCACTATGTGTTTATGTCAATCTTGTCGTTATGTCCCTTTCTGTCCTCTTCACTACTTCTTTTCCCTTTTTATTTTTATAGACAGGCTACCTTCGAGCCTAGACATGCCGCTGAAATATGCGATCGCGTTAAATTGAGAACGAGGGAAAAACGTTAGAATTGGGGTGTAACTTGAATTGGGAAATTTAGACATAATGTGAACCAAATAGGTGAATATGGAATTTGGGCATGTGAATATGGAATTTGGACTTAACTTGAAATTGATTAAAAACGTAAAATTTAGGGAATATAGTTTATTATGAACATAACTTGGGTAAGGGGCATGAAAACCTATAATGACATAGGTATAATTGATTAATAATGGAAATGCCTAAAATTACAATAACTGAAATTGTAATCGCGCTTAGACACGAGATTAGATTATGCTTGTAGTCGAAGTCTTCCCGAAGCCACCCAGCGACCACAAGTGGTGAATCTAATGTGAGTGGTCTAAGTGCATAAACATGAGACGTGCTAAGACACGAGGTTAACCCGACATGTGGAAGAAGTCTGCCCATCGCCGCCCAACATATCCAGCATCCACAGGTTGTAGGTTTAATGTGGGAGGTCTAGTGCATTACGACCATAAATGGATATATGGTAACAAATTGGAGTAAACTAGGAATAATAGTAACTTATTATAATTAATTACTCTAATAAGAATGTTATATAATGGGTAGTCTTATCCTAGGGACAAGTGGAAATTATAACATAGGTTATAGTAAAAGGAAAGAAAGCTTATTCGTAAACCTTAGTTAAGAAAACTAAGTTAATAAGTAAACAACGTCAAGTTGTAGTGATACGTTGAACAGAAAATAGGTGAACTGAGATGAAGTATATTTAATTACATATTAAGTAAAACATGTTATTTTAACTATGGAATCAGATAATGAATAATACAAAGGGATTATAAGATTACTTCCGTTAATTACAATACAGGGGTGAAAGATTGTAAGATTACTTCCATTAATTACAATCTAAAGAATAACATGTGAGGTGGCTTATTAATAAACTTAAATGGATTAAGTTATATTTGTACGGAATTAATAAGCAAGTGGAATTTTGGCAAGTGAAAAGAAGTCAATGTGAATGGGAATAACCTGTTAGTCTGTAATATTTAACCCAGTTGAATCCATAGGGATTGTATGAACATGTTAACTTGAGTAGGGGTTAAGTAAACTTGGTTGAAAATAGTGGGAGGGTTAAGTATAACTGGGTTGGGTGTGTAATATTTACATATGTAGGCACACACAAAGCTTAACCAGTTGGGGTTATGTAATTAAAGACACCGCTAGGTATGCATAACCTATGGAAATGTTAGGGTTAAGTAAATCTGAGGGAGGGTGGGTAATATTTATATATAGGCCCACAAACTTAACCGTTAAGTAAACATGCTTGAATTAGTGGATGGATTATGTAAATATGAGAGGGGGTAGGTTATATTTATATATAGGCCTATAAACTTAACCTGAGGGGGTTATGTAATTAAAGACACCAATAGGTATACATAACCTGAGGAAATCCTAGTGGGGATACAAGACAAGGGGGAGAGCTTGTATCATCTTGTGTGTGGGACCTATTTCCGTCAGTAACCCATATAACGGTATCGAACGATGACTCCTGTAACAACCCGTATTTCGATAACATGATTAAGACGAGAATCAAGGCAGAATTTAATTTTAAATTCTGAATCAAGTTAAACGGGCTATGCCATTGCGTTCGTCTCGGAAAAATACGCGAAATAGAGTCCGAGTTTTCGAAAATCGGAGTCCGTATGACCAAGTTATGATCCGACGAAGTTTGCAGAAAATTCAGGTTCAAAAACGAGTTCTAATTTCAAAAGTTAGGGCTAGAAGGCTAGGCGGGAAAAATTTCCGCCGGGCGCCCCAAGTCGACAGCCCTGTCGACTTGGGAGTCGACATGGCCTACCCAAGTCGACAGCCCTGTCGACTTGGGGGTCGACCTATGGTGGCCGGGCAGTTTTGCCTGGTGCACCTATTTGCTGTCTTGGCTAGGTTTTTGGGCCTGGTTCGAAATCTGATGGCTCAGGTTGATCCTAGGGTTAATCTAAGGGTCCTAACTAATCCTAATCTCTATAAATAAGCCCCTAACCCTCTCCTAAATCCTCATTATTCATTCATGCAACTAAACTATGGCAAAATTGCTACTCTCATGGCCTCCACTCAACTATCCTAGCCTCCACTTCATTTCTATGAGAGGTTTCATGATCATGAGAGTATTAGGGAGTCCCTGTGTTAGTATGAGAGCTTCTCAAGTTGATTTCAAGGCTAAAGCTTTGATCTTTGTTCATAAAGATGGGGTTTTTATTGATTTGGAGTGTTCATCTTTGGGTTTTTGGGTGATGGCATGCATAGGCTTCATCACAAGCTTTAATTTAATCGATTTAGGCCTTCATAGCAATGTAAGCCCTTTCCCTACTCTTAGATATTAACTATGAAGTTAAATGTTCATGTTGCAAGTTTGGGTTTGATCATTGAGAATGATACATGCTATCATGTCATGCAAGTTTATGAAGTCATTATCTTGATCTTGTGAGCTAAAAGCTACAACCTTTACGTTGAAATGTTGCATTATGCAACATGAGAACCTTCATAACCTTTATGTCAACTTGCATATGAAGTCATAACCCTTATATGATGATATATGCGAGTTACTAGTCATCATTCCATGTCTTTTGTCACCATGATTCACTCATGTGCCAAGTTTGGGTTTATGCATGTTTTTGAGGCTTAGGAATGTAACATGCAAGTTAATGAACACATTTGTGCCTCATTTGCCACCATGATTAACTTGTGGCTTAATATCCATTTTTGTCATGCCTTTGCCAAGTCTCTTCTTTTAATCCATTACGTTGTTGCGAACGTATATGCGAGTTTAAAAGCGTTGGGTTATGTTATGGGTAATTTCTATGACATGAAAATACAACTTGAAATATAACATGGAAGTTGACATGTAAGTATGCATAAAAACATAATCTTGGGAATTTACCTATTAAGTTAGGTCTACCCATTGGGAATTTACCTATTAAGTTAGGTCTACCCAATTGCTTGAAAACTTGAATATGAACATGACACTAGACTAAACATGAAAGTGGCCAACTCGAGGTTGGGTTGAGTTTGCAACGTAAAACTACCCGGAACCGACCGGCCTAACTAGTAGTTGCAAACAATAGGACCCAATGTGAGAAGTTGGTCATGTTGTGCTTGAACCCGAGGTTAGGCCAAGTTGTGGTGTAAAGCTACCCGGAACCGACCGGCTTAACTAGTAACCACAACAAAGTCTAATGTGAGAGGTTGGGGTGCATTAAGTAATTAATGCCACATGATAGGGTTAAGTTAATTTGATTAATGACTCTTAACCAAATATGACATGGACAAATGGGTTAAGTAATTTGATTAGGCTAATGATACTTAACAAAACATGACAAGGTTGGGTAGGTTAAGTGACTTGATTTGCCTAATGACACTTAACCATTTTTATACGACTAGTGGACGGGGTTAAGTTAACCAACACTTAATCAATCCAACACGATAATCTGGTAAGGTTAAGTAAGTTTTCTTAATGACACTTAACCGAAAGATACAGTTAATGGATGGGGTTAAGATTAGACTCAACTAGTCTAAACATGATAATCGGATGGGGTTAAGTTAGCCTAGACTTAATTAATCCCACTTGGTAGTTTAATGGGGTTAAGTTAAACACTTAACTAATCTAACACGATGATTTGATGTGGTTAAGTGACCTATACTTAACCAATCTAACCCGTTAATTTGATGTGGTTAAGTTAATCAATACTTAACCAATATAACGTGAAAACATGATAAGGCTAAGTCACGAATCGCTTGAATACACTTGACCGATTTGACTAAGTAAATTGATAGGGTCAAGCTAATATATACTTAACCAATCTAGAATGATGATTGGACGAGGTTAAGTCGCGAATTGCTTAATATACTTAACCAACTTGACACATGGTTTGTAGGGTTAAGTCTTGGACTTGGATACTTAGCCAATTTTGACATGATTTGTAGACGGGTTAAGTCATGTACTTAAGTGACACTTAATCCATTATGTAAACCCTAGTTCTGAGGATTAGGTGGATAACCGTAATTAACAAGAATAACGGGAATAAGGCTAAGTGGTAAACCTTAGTTGAAGAATAGCTAAGTAATAATCCTTAGTCAAGGAGATTTGAACCAGTTCATAGGTAGATGAGTAACCTGATACGGCAGGTCATCGTTTAAATATACGAGTAGGAGCAAGTATCTGATTTAGATAAAGGCTCCAGCGAACTGGGTGACGAAGCAGCGGCTTCGGGGAACGTGAGGATATTCTTGGTATCCCTCTATGAGCTGCCATGTAATTATACTAGGCTCATGAGAGGTTAAGGTCTGCGTTAGAAGAACCAAGAGTATGCCTTGGTTGCTATACGAGCGACCTAAAGACGGGGATGGATAGGGGATAGTCGACGATACACGGTCGTACCCTAGATAGCATTTTCGTCAGGACCTACCATCTTTGGTCAAGCGTGTACGTACGGAAAGGCAGAGAACACCTAATAGACCATAATTGCTATCTAATTATGGTTGCGGTAAGGCTAGGATTGTGGGTTGGCCAGTAGTGTGTTCTCATACAGGATTTATCCTGTATTGTCTTTCGCTAGTTGAGGGAGTGGTCTCGTGGGACCATAGCCACGTATAGGAAAAACAGACCTTAGCATCTGCATCGGCAGATAAATCTAAAGCTCCCGACCGAGTCCTGTATTTCCTGGTCTGCCCTATGACAGGACTCGGATGGCACGATGTGATACATGTGCATACAGTCATGGAAAAACGATTCACGATGAATGCGTGGGAAAAAGGGCGCGGTTGGCGGTTAGCGTAATCCCTAGTGGCCCTAGGTGGTTGAACCCAAACCGAGATACGAAAACGTGCAATAGGTAAGCATAATCCCTAGTAGCCCTAGGTATCATAAGTCCTAGTTGTACAAACGATAATTCATGTTGGAAGACCCTAACTAGGTTTAGGGTAACAGTCCAAACCGATCTTAAGGATCATGGAACTATGTTAAAGTAATATAGAATCTCATGGGGAAGCCCGTATGGTCTACGGCAAGGGACTGAACATTTACATGGGACAAAATATACGAGTAGAGTAACCTATATATGCGATATATTAGGTTGACATGGACCATTACACGACTTTTGAGTAAGGGTCATTCATGGTTAACACATGATACAGTGGGGATACTAGTACGGTAGGTGCAGAGCAGATGTACAGGATAGATACCATGGGACGTTATACGTGATAGATATCTTGGGGGCATTATACTTAATAGAAACCTGACGATGTGATACCTTGTTTCATCTTGACATCGTAATTTATCATGACACCTTAGTTTATCTGAGTTCAGTAGTTCATCCTGTTATTTTGATTTAGCTTATCTATCTTGTTATCATGCTTATGTTCATCTCAGTTTCTCATGTCAGTTAACTTTACTAGTTTTTATGCTAATAGTAGATAGGGCTTACTCAGTCTTTTTGACTGACCCGTTTTGTTTTGCCTCTTTTCTTCCGTTTCCCCCCCAGGTTACAGGGAGGAAATACTGTTGTTAGTTCGGACTTCTTCTGCTTGAAGGTCATCATGGATGGCTTGGACTTTTCTTGGCTATGGCTACTTTACTGTTTTTACTTGGGGAATAATTTATGAAAAGGTCCTTATGCTTCTTTATTATTGCAAGACAGGTTTTTGATGTACTCTGATGTAAAAGGCTTTAGACCTTAATTATTAATGTTTATGAAAGTTTCGATTTTACTTCCGCTGTTTTATATGTTCTGTCTTGTGATATTTCTGTGCATGTTTACCAATAATACCCCTCTAAAGCTAGTGCATTCCCTTGCGAGTGACCCTAGCGGAGGCGGGGTGTTACAACTCCGCCCTAGGTCGGAGTCGGGGAACGCTTACTGGGCTGAATGTAAGAGATCGAAACGTGGAGGACGGTGTGGGTGGCACAAACCGACCGGGGACATGTGCGTGCATGGGCTAGGCAGAAGGGGATAAGACGATTATGACATTAGTAGATACGGTTGTGCACAAGGGTTGCCACTTTAGGAAGTGATACCTCCTACTATGGGGCCAGCACAGGGTATCTACGGAGTAGGGAGACGATCGATTATGGTAGTGGTTTAGGTACATCTAGAATCTAGTAAAGTTCAGGAGCCTGCTGGGATTAGGCTGCCTTTGGATTGTATGGGGTTAAAACCTCTCACCAGAAGTACGCCTAAGTCTACCATCTTAGAGTTGTGGGATCATCTTAATCTGGTTATACTAGTATTAGTGCAGAGAATCAGAAAAATCGTTAGAGAAGAATATACACTCTATCATGGTTACCTTGTCATACCTGCCTTTTGTGATGTTATCTTTCTTATCCACTTTATATGCCTGTCATGCTACTTTTACTTGTTTACTTGCTAAAAGTAACTGGACTCGCCAGACTTTATGGCTGACCCTTTTTGTTTCCCTTTCTTTCTTCCGTTCCCCTCCCACCCAAACGCAGTTCTCAGGGAGGGAATACTCGAGTTTGACCAGGATTCTGCTATCATTTTGCTAGAGCTGCTTTGATGTGTGGCTCAGGCTCCTATCTTTTCTATTATGGCTATTGTTCTATTTGGGGATTTTTCTTCTTTTATTTTGTACTCTGATGTTTAAAAGCAAGACCGAAGTTTTTATAATGTACTTGTTTTTATGTAATGCAGACATATGATGTTTTGAACCACGATGCTTTATGATTAGTAAAGTTAGTTTTTATTCTGTTGTTATTTTTATATCTATCTTGTAATGTTTTTGTTTTTGTTTACCTTTAACGCTTCATGAAACTTAATGCATTCTCTTAATGAGTGACATAAACGGGCATGGGGTGTCACACTTGGTATCAGAGCTGATGGTTACCAAATTAGATAAAAGATTTTGTACATTATTTTCAAAAAGGTTTTAAAAGGAAGCATTTTCAAAAGAAAAGTCTATTTTGAAAAAAATAATCCCCAAACCCATATAGAATATCTCTAGATTCTCCGCTTCATTCCTTTTTCCTTTTGTTTGGGGAACCAATTCTTCCCGAAAGGTGTCCCCATTGTGGCATGGTTCCGTAGGCATGTTAAAACTATGGCACATGTTGAAGGGCAATGAAGTGCCTAACCTCCATCTGTAGACGCAGTAGTTTCACCTGCGGCTAATTTTCTCGAGCTTTATAAGGACTTCCGTGCGATGGAGGAAGCTTTTGAGAGACTTGTTAGCTTGTTACAAAAGATGGTAAAAAGGTGAAAAGAAAGGGCTAAGGTTGAGGAAACGCAAAACAAAAAGGTATGGCCAAAAAAAGGACAAAAACAACAACAAAAGAAGGGCGGAAAGAATGACAAGGCTAAGGATAAAAGGAGGTGCCACAGTTGCGGATGCGATGGTCACTTCGTCAAGGACTTCAAAAGAAGAAAGAATACTTGCTTTACGTGTGGAGAGGTCAGACATTTTGCTAGGGAGTGCCCGGAGAAACAGGGACAAGGTCTAAGGGCAGGTGCATGCTCTCACGACCAGTGCTCCGGATAGAGGTTGGAAAATTTCTGTGGAACGTTTGATTTCTCTTTCCAATAATCCTATCAGAACTCTTTTTGATTTTGTCACTTCCCATTCATTTATATGCAGCTCTGTGGTTGAGTCTCTGCACCTAAATACTAGTATGGTATTGGATCCCATTATTGTCTCAAACTCCATTGGTGGTTCGTCTCATTTGTCCATGATTTGTCGTGGTTTGAGAATATCTGTCTTAGGCGTCGAATTTGAGTGCGATGCGTATGTGCTCGGTTTATGGGCTACGGTTTGATTATAGGGATGGATTGGCTAGCCATGTAAGGTGCCATTCTCGATTGTGAGAGGAGGGTCGTTAGACTTTTGACTTGCCATAGGAGGACCCTCGAGATTTCTTGTGACCCGAAGGGGTCTGTTATTCTTAGTTTACTAGAGTCTCTTGATGCATCTATTGATGATCTGCGATCTGTACCGATAGTCCGAGAATACTCTGATGTTTTTGATGAGGTTCGGGGTTTACCCCCAAGGCGCGAAATCGACTTCTGCATATATTTGGTAGACAAGGCAAAGCCAGTTGCATTGCCTGTGCGCCATATGGCTCCAAGGGAAAGGAGGGAGCTCAGCAAGCAAGTAGAGAAGCTACTTGAGAAAGGATTTTCTTTTGGGTTGGAATGAAGAGAGATGTAGCGGAGTTTGGTTCTCAATATTTGATTTACTAGCAAGTCAAAGCTGATCAAAAGAAGCCCGATAGTTTACTTCATCCTTTAGAGGTTCCGCAAAGGAAGTGGGAGAGCGTCTTTATGGATTTCATAAATGGTTTGCCTAGATCGAAGAAAGGCAACACCAGTATTTGGGTTGTAGTAGACAGACTTACTAAGTGCGCCCATTTCATTCCAGTTAAGAGTAAGAGGACGACATCATGGTTGGCAGCAGTTTATGTTCGAGAGATAGTCCGTCTTCGTGGAGTACCTTCCAGTATCGTAAGTGATCATGACCCCATTTTTACCAGTGAATTTTGAATGACCTTGCAAGAAGCATTAGGTACACAGTTATGTTTGAGCACCGCTTATCATCCTCAGACCGATGGATAGGCTGAAATGAACAGAGTTATTGAGGATCTTTTAAGGCTGTGTATCCTATACTTCGGAGGGACTTGGGAAGAGCATCTTTCTTTAGTAGAGTTCGTCTACAACAACAGTTATCAAGCTAGCATGGGCATGGCACCCTTCGAAGCGTTATACGGACGACCCTGTAGATCACCAACTTGTTGGTGTGAATCTATAGAAAGGCTATTACTTGGACCAGATACGGTTAGGGAAACGACCGAGAAAATCGATCTTATCCGACGACGAATGAAGACCACTCAAGATAGGCAGAAATCCTAAACTGACAAGAGAAGGACTGACATCTAATTTAAAGTAGGAAATATGATATTCACTAAAGTGTCACCTTTGAGGAATGTGATTCGCTTCAAATATGTAGGGAAATTAGCGCCAAGATTTGTAGGCCATTTCCCATAACAGAAAGGATTAGCCAAATGGCCTATAGAGTGAAGCTACCAGAGAGACTATCCGGAGTTAATGATGTTTTCCATATTTCTCATTTGCAGAAGTGCTTGCATGATACAGCAGAAATAGTTGAGCCGAGTGTATTAGAGGAAGTAGAGGTAGAATGGGAGGTGACAGTCAAACGAGTTACTTCCCGTATTCTTGGGTCAGAAGTTAAGATGCTACGCAATAGAGAAGTCAAGTTGATGAAAGTTTAGTAGGGAGATAAACCAAAGGATGCGACTTGGGAGACCGAAGACAAGATTCGTGCTTCGTACCCTTTTATTTTCAAGGGTATGTTCTTAACTCCTTTTTCTAAAAGTTTTTATCTATTCTTGTTTCTATCATTTAAGCATATCCTATCAATCGAATCATTGACCTTTAGGTAGGAATCTTATGGATGTAAACATGTGTTTGAGACATGTTATGTTTGATGGATGCAAGCGGATGCAAGTGTTTGCTAGTGGTTGCCAGTGGATGCATATACACACACGTTACGCACTAGATCGGCTCAATCGCTCTCATACTACATATGGATATGTGTGCATTTTTCTTTTTCATTATGGATGAAATTGAGTGTATAATCATATGGATGTTTCATTTGGATGGATGATTGTGCACACATACAGGATTTACATGTTATAATAGGATTGTTTCATACATGTTGGATTCATGGCACTAACATACATTGCATTAAGCAGGTCAACTGAGTTAGTAGGCCGCATGATCTTCGCATTAGTATTGGGACATATAAACACACCTATGCATATGTTCATATGAGCATTAGAAGTCTTTAAAGACAATGGATGCCTATGATTGGTGGATGAGTATATGGATGTGGATGATCAGATATACATTCTTTTTAACTTGGAGATTTCAGGGACGAAATCCTTTGAGTAGAGGAGAATGTAATGCCCCATAATTTTAACAACACTAAAGAGGATAAATTAAAGAATAATTAATTTAATATTCATAATTAAGGGAAACAGACTATGCCATTGCGTCCACCTCGAAATTCTGGTCAAGATAGACATTTGGCTTGCGTAAAACGGACAATGTATGCAGAAGATATGAAGGTTTGAAGTTTGTTTACGCACAAGAGAATTATATATATATAAACAAATCAAAATACTCAAATTAATTCAATGTAGCCAAGCGGGAAAACAGCAAACCAACCATTTCTCGGGTCGACCCAAGGGTCGACCCAGGCTCTTTGGGGTTGACCCATGGGTCGACCACGGGGTCGGCACCCAAAGGGGGGTCGACCCCCCTACAGATCTGGGCAGATTCATGTTTTTGAACGTGGACTTCTTTTTTTGCTTGATTCATTGACCCTATGCTATAAATAAGGCCATATTTCTCTTGTTTCTCTACACCTAAATCAATGGAGGCCTAAATGCTGTCCGTGCTTGGACATAACCAAACTTTTTCCTTCTTCTGCAATCAAGTTAATCAAGTGTAGATATATGATTCAACTTCTTCTATTCTTCTTCTATCTTTCTAGATCCAAACGCTGTGAGTTTCAAGTTGCTTTTAGATTTAAATAATTAAAAATTATAACATGATATGACTGTAATTTGGATCTATGCCTGTAACCGCTTGAATCATGTTAGATCTATAATAATTTGTAAACTTATGATATTCTGACATATCTATGACTTGGATCCTAACCTTTATTATGTCAGACCTACCTTTGATTTTAGATCTAATTTGCTATTTAGATCGCCTTGTACCTATCATGCTTGTGGTTAAATTGGATCACTTATTAGTTGACATCTAGATTATTATTTAGATCTTATCATGCCTATTGTGACATCCCTGCTATGTTATAAACAGTTCTATTATCTTATGTTCACCAGACCTGTTCTCAAATGCCCTTCTTATCACTATGCCACTATGTGTTTATGTCAATCTTGTCATTATGTTCATTTCTGTCCTCTTCCCGCCTTCTTTTCCCTTTTTATTTTTATAGCCAGGCTACCTTCGAGCCTAGACATTCCGCTGAAATATGCGATCACGTTAAATTTGGAACGAGGTAAAAACGTTAGAACTGGAGCGTAACTTGAATTGGGAAATTTGGGTATAATGTGAATCAAATAGGTGAATATGGAATTTGGGAATGTGAATATGGAATTTGGACATAACTTGAAATTGATTAAAAACCTAAAACTTGGGGCATATAGTTTATTATGAACATAACTTGGGTAAGGAGCAAGAAAACCTATAATGACATAGGTATAATTGATTAATAATGGAAATGCGTAGAATTACAATAACAGAAATTGTAATGACGCTTAGACACGAGGTTAGTTTACACTTATGGTGGAAGTCTGCCCGGAGCCGCCCGACATAACCAACGACCACAAGTGGTGAATCTAATGTAGGTGGTCTAAGTGCATAAACATGAGATGTGCTAAGACACGAGTTTCAACCCGACTTATGGAAGAAGTCTTCCCGGAGCCGCCCGACATATCCAGCATCCACAGGTTGTAGGTTTAATGTAGGAGGTCTAGTGCATTACGACCATAAATGGATATATGGTAATGAATTGGAGTAAACAGGGAATGATAGTAACCTATTATAATTAATTACTCTAATAAGAATGTTATATAATGGGTAGTCTTGTCCTAGGGACAAGTGGAAATTATAGCATAGGTTATAATAAAAGGAAAGAAAGCTTGTTAGTAAACCTTAGTTAAGAAAACTAAGTTAATAATTGAACAACATCAAGTTGTAATGATACGTTGATAGAAAACAGGTGAACTGAGATGAAGTATATTTAATTACATATTAAGTAAAACATGTTATTGTAACTATATCATCAGATAATGAATAATACAAAGGGATTGTAAGATTACTTCCTTTAATTACAATCCAGGGGTGAAAGATTGTAAGATTACTTCTGTTAATTACAATCTAAAGAATAACATGTGAGGGGTCTTATTAATAAAATTAAATGGATTAAGTTATATTTGTATGACATTAATAAGCAAGTGGAATTTTGGCAAGTGAAAAGAAGTCAATGTGAATGGGAATAACCTGTTAGTCTGTAATACTTAACCCGGTTGAATCCATAGGGATTGTATGAACATGTTAACTTGAGTAGGGGTTAAGTAAACTTTGTAGAAAAAAGTGGGAGGGTTAAGTATATATAGGTTGGGTGGGTAATATTTACATATAGGCCCACAAAACTTAACCGGTTGGGGTTATGTAATTAAAAACACCGTTAGGTAAGCATAACCTGTGGAAATGTTGGGGTTAAGTAAATCTGAGGGGGTGGGTAATATTTATATATATGTTATGCTTGAATTAGTGGATGGGTTAAGTAAATCTGAGGGGGGTGGGTAATATTTATATATAGGCCCACAAACTTAACCTGAGGGGGTTATGTAATTAAAGACGCCAATAGTTATACATGACCTAAGGAAATCCTAGTGGGGGTACAAGACAAGGGGGAGAGCTTGTATCATCTTGTATGTGGGACCTGTTTCATAGTAACCCATATGACAGTATCGAACGAGGACTCCTCCCTAGGTCGGAGTCGGGGCACGCTTACTGGGCTGATTGTAAGAGATCCAAATGTAGGGGATGGTGTGAGTGGTGCAAACCGACAAAGGACATGTGTGTGCATGGGCCGGGAAGAAGGGGATAAGACGACGGTGACACCAGTAGATATGGTTGTGCACAAGGGTTGCCACTTTAGGATAAGATACCTCCTACTATGGGGCCAGCACAGGGTATCTACAAAGTAGGGAGCCGATTGATTAGTATAGTGGTTAGGTACATCTAGACTCTGGTAAAGTTTAGGAGCCTGTTAGGATTGGGCTGCCTGTGGATTGTATGGGGTCAAAACCTCTCACCAGAAGTACGCCTAAGTCTGCCATCTTAGTGTTGTGGGATCATCTCATCTTGGTTATACTAGTATTAATGCAGAAAATCAGAGAAATCGTTAGAGAAGCGTATACAGTCTATCATGGTTACCTTGTCATACCTTCCTTTTGTGATGTTATCGTTCTTGTCCACTTTATTTTCCTGTCATGCTACTTTTACTTATTTACTTGTTAAAAGTAACTGGACTCGCCAGAATTTATGGCAGACCCTTTTGGTTTCCTCTTCTTTCTTTCGTTCCCCCATCCCCCTCCCCTAGGTTCTCAGAGAGGGAGTACTCAAGTTTGACCAGGATTCTGATATCATTTTGCTGGAGCTGCTTTGATGTATGGCTCAGGCTCCTATCTTTGCTACTATGGCTATGTTTTATTTGGGGATTTTGCTTCTTTTATTTTGTAAAAGCAAGACAGAAGTTTTTATGATATACTGGTTTTTTTGTAATGCAGACATATGATGTTATAAACCACGATGCTTTATGATTAATAAAGTTAGTTTTTATTCCATTGCTATATTTATATCTGTCCTGTAATGTTTATGTTTCTGTTTACCCTTAACGCTTCACAAAACTTAATGCATTCTCTTAATGAGTGACATTAACGGACGTAGGGTGTCACAAACCATTTGTTGATTATTCAATCTAGCCTATATGTTATATGCATTGAAAATCAAGTAAATTGAATGAACTGAAGCGAGGTTAGATATAGTTATAAAAAAGACCTTTTCTCCTGGATTTTCCCTTTGATTTTGTTTTCATTGTTGCTTTCAGTTAGGTCTATAAATTAAACATTACTTTTGGCTCAAATTTAGAGTTGGACCATGTTTTTTGAGCCTCCAACTAGTTTGCCTTTGTTTCAAGAATATATATGACGCAAGAAGTTCAAAAGTGGTACGATTGTGTAAGAATGTAGTGGTATACCCTATCCTGTACATCTATAACATTGTCTTAAAATTTGAGTCATAAATTAATTTTTGTTTTCCAGCATGTGTAGTTGCAATGGAACTTATGTACTCACAAGGGAAATTTTCGATAGAACACCTTCGCTGATTGTGGGAGCTTACGGCTGTTTTGTCAAAATTACCAAGGTGTGCTTTTATGAAGTTATACTTTTACCCATATAGCCAATAAACAATGATATGGCTATTTTGTTAGTTGCATATTTTCTTTCATTCTTTTATCAATCTAGTTCATTTTTTTATTTTATCATGTTAAAGTATCAGCTCAACTTCTACTTTTCTCTTTTTTGGTGTCAAAATAAAATTAGCACTCAAGAGTTTTAGATTAAAATTAATCTAGTTGTCCCAAAATGAGCTGATAATATAATCTTGTACTGCAAAATAAGCTAAATACATATCAACTTCCTTCCCCAACATGTGTTTCCTAACCATTTTTATTCTTTATCTAGAAAGCTAATCTTAACTATTTTTTTAACTTAGTGATGGCAGTACTGAAACTAAGTAAAAGAATAAGATGAAATCTTCATCAAAAAATTATGCATTACAAGGTTAGGTACAAATTGTAGACTACGTATGCTGCTTTGAAGTAACAATATAATTGAAGCTTTACACGCTAGATGTTACTGAGTTCTTTAGGTATAAAACAATCAAATTATGCAGGAATTTTCTTTGAAAATAATGGTCTCATATATAGTTCTTTCTTCCGACTTATAAATACACAGATGGCATATTCATGGAATTTTTTTTCCAGAATCAACTCATGAATATGATATGTTTAGGGTACAAATATCAAACACTTTCTTACTCATACAGTACTTATCTTTGCTAACTAAATATTATACTCAAAATATTAACATTTGAACAAATTATTTGCAATTCAATCGTAGCTACTTTTTTAATTTACTCATATCTCTATGCATTAAACGCTTTAACTTGAAAATTTTAGATCTCATTTGGTTTGTCAATTTTAATTTTGTGTTTTATCTAAAAAAACATGCGTTCGTCTTATCTAATTATTGGAAAACAAACAATTTTGAAAAATGAAATCAACATGTAAAGTAGAAAATAAGTTATTTTGTTTTTCGTGCTTTGAAAGATAATAAAGGTAATCGGAACAAACCAAATCCTCCATTTTCTGTTGATCATTTCAGTGACAAAGAATGTAAATCTTACTTCATATTTCTTGGTATTTACTAGTGCAAGTTGAAAACATAAAACTCAAAATTCAAACCGAAACCAATTGGGCCCTAAACATTTTTGTAACAACTCGTATTTCGATAACATGTTAAAACGAGAATC
Organism: Allium sativum; assembly: GCA_030737875.1. Classification (NCBI taxonomy): domain Eukaryota; kingdom Viridiplantae; phylum Streptophyta; class Magnoliopsida; order Asparagales; family Amaryllidaceae; genus Allium; species Allium sativum. The sequence continues at coordinate 461,264,231 of CM060915.1, read as the reverse complement.
AAGGCAGAATTTAATTTTAAATTCTGAATCAAGTAAAACGGGCTATGCCATTGCGTTCGTCTCGGAAAAATACGCGAAATAGAGTCCGAAATTTTGTAAATCGGAGTCCGTATGACCCGGTTAAGGCCCAAAGAAGTTTTCGGGAAATTTGAATTTCGAAACATGCAGAGATGGGGCCAGGCGGGAAAATTCCCGCCCAGACAAGTCGACTTGGCTGTCGACAGGGCTGTCGACATGCATGTCGACAGGCATGTCGACAGGGCTGTCGACTTGCCCTATCGGCTGATTCTGGCCTGGTGCACCTATTTTCTATCTTGGCTAGGTTTTAGGGCCTGGCTTGAAATCTGACGGTTCAGGTTGGTCCTAGGGTTAATCTAAGGGCCTAAAACTATCCTAATCTCTATAAAAAGACCCTAAACCTACCCCTAAACCCTCATTATTCACTCATGTAACTAAACTATGGCCAAATTTCTACTCTCATGGCCTCCATCTCAAATCCCTAGAGCCTATGCATTCAAATCGGGTTCAAATCAAAAGGTGCAAGCTTGCTACACCAAATAGAGGCCAAATCAACGTTGCTATGCGAGTTTCATGAAGGTTCTTCTTCAAAGGAGCCACCTTTCTTCGTCAAGATGATGCATGACCCCTTTTCTAAGCCTTGCCTAGGTAAGTTCTAGCTACTTTTAGATGGAAACGGTAGTTTTGATAATGACATGAGATAAAATGAGGCTAAACATGATTATGCGAACCTATATGAACCTTACCTTGCCTTTTGTGTTCATGTTTATGATTTTAGGCCATGTGAGTGACTTAATCATGCCTCTCATGCTATGCATAACCTAGTTTAACTTGCAAGTTTGGATCTTTATGCATGAAATGCTAGCATGAACCTTTAGGAACCACTTTACTTGTGAAACATTGGCTAAGGCAAGATTTTGGGGCTTATGCATGTTTATGAACCCAAACCCCTTATGCTATCATGCAAGTTTGTGGCCAAATCCTTTATGAGATTATGCATGCTTGTGGCCAATCCCCTCTTTTAAGTTGTGCATGTTTATGGCCAAACCCTTTTTGATAATATGCATGTTTGTGGCCAAATTCCCTTGTGACATTTTGTGTGTTTGTGGCCAAAACCCCTTTTTATGACACTATGCATGATCGAGGCCAATTTGTAGTCATAGTATTCCTATTATGTTGACTCGTCTATACTTACGTTGGAAACACGTTTTGGGGTTAGGTTAGACGAGCATGAATATACATGAAAAACTTAACTTGAAGTTTCATAAAAATATGATGTGAAACATGATTTGGGTTAAATGGGTATAACGTGACAACATGTAACATTAAATATAACATGGAAGTTGACATGTAAGTATGCATAAAAACATGAGCTTGGGAATTTACCTATTAAGTTAGGTCTACCCATTGGGAATTTACCTATTAAGTTAGGTCTACCCAATTGCTTGAAAACTTGACTATGAACATGACACTAGACTAAACATGAAAGTGGCCAACTCGAGGTTGGGTTGAGTTTGCAACGTAAAACTACCCGGAACCGACCGGCCTAACTAGTAGTTGCAAACAATAGGAGTCAATGTGAGAAGTTGGTCATGTTGTGCTTGAACCCGAGGTTAGACCAAGTTGTGGTGTAAAGCTACCCGGAACCGACCGGCTTAACTAGTAACCACAACAAAGTCTAATGTGAGAGGTTGGGGTGCATTAAGTAATTAATGTCACATGATAGGGTTATGTTAATTTGATTAATGACTCTTAACCAAATATGACATGGATAAAGGGGTTAAGTAAATTGATTAGGCTAATGATACTTAACAAAACATGACAAGGTTGGGTAGGTTAAGTGATTTGATTTGCCTAATGACACTTAACCATTTTTATACGACTTGGTAATTAGATGGGGTTAAGTAATTTACACTTAACTAATCCGACTTGGTAATTAATTGGGGTTAAGTAATTAAGGCTTAACTAATCTAAACACGGTAATTAAACGGGGTTAAGTAATTGACACTTAACTAATCTCGACACGGTAATTCGATGGGGTTAAGCTAAACACTTAACCAAACTAAACTTGGTAATTCAATGAGGTTAAGTAACCAATACTCAGCCAACTTAACATGATAATCTAATGGGGTTAAGCAACTTATACTTAACCAATTATACATGATGATTTGATGAGGATTAAGTGATCCACACTTAACCAATCTAATACGCGGACCTGATAAGGTTAAGTCACAAGACCTTCTTAGAGTATACTTAACCATTCTAGTACAATTAGAGGATGGGGTTAAGCCAGTCTATACTTAACCAATCCGACTCGATAATTGGATGGGATTAAGATAATCTATGCTTAATCAATCTAGCAAGATAATCCGATAGGATTAAAGTAAACTGGTACTTGACCAATTTGACTCGATAGGGTTAAGTCATGGACTTGAATGATAACACTTAACCCATTAGATAAACCCTAATTCGGAGGATTAGGTAAATAACCATCATTAACAAGGATTATGGAAATAAGGGTAAGTGGTAAACCTTAGTTAAGGGAAACTAAGTAATAATTCTTAGTCAAGGAAATTTGGACCATTTCTTAGATAGATTAGTAACCCGATACGTTAGGTCAACGTTTAAGTATGCGTGTAGGAGCAGGCTATCTGATTTAGATAAAGGCTCCAACGAACTGGGTAACGAAGCAGCGGCTTCGAGGAACGTGAGGATATTCTTGGCATCCCTCTGTGAGCTGGCAAGTCATTATACTAGGCTCACGAGAGGTTGAGGTCTGCGGTAGAAGAACCAAGAATATGCCTTGGTTGCTATGCGAGCGACCTAAAGACTGGGGTGGATAGCAGTGAGTCGACGAATACATAAGGTGCCCGAGATAGCAAGTTCGTCGATCATCTACCATCTTGAGTCAAGCGTGTACGTACGGAAAGGCAGGGAACACCCAACAGACCATAATTGCTATCTAATTATGGGTGAGGTAGGCCGTAGGATGTGGGCTGGCCGGAGTGTAGTTCTCATGCAAGATTTTCTCTTGTGTTGCCTTTCGCTAGTTGAGGGAGGGGTCTCGTGGGACCATAGCCACGTGTAGAAAAGCAGACCTTAGCATCTGCATCGGCAGATAAATTGAAAGCTCCCGACCGAGTCCTGTACTTCTTGGTTAGCCCTGTGACAGGACTCGGGTAGCACATAGTGATACATGTGCATACAGTCATAGAAAAACGATTGACGATGAATGCGTGGGAAAAAGGGCGTGGTTGAGGGTTAGCGTAATCCCTAGTATCCCTAGGTGGTTGAACCCAAACCGAAATACGAAAGCGTGCAATAGTTAAGCGTAATCCCTAGTGGTGCTAGGTGGCGTAAGTCCTAGTAGTTCAAACGATGATTCATATGGAAGAGCCTAGCTAGAACAAGGGTGACAGTCCAAACGATTTCAAGGATAATACGACATGAGGAAGCCCGTACGAGGTACGGCAAAGGACTGAACTTATATACATGGAAAGAAACATATGATTTGAGTAACCTATATATGCGATATATTGGGTTAACATGGACCATTACACGACTTTGAGTAAGGGACATTCATGGTTAACACATAACAAGGCCGGGATACTAGTACGGAGGGTGCAGAGCAAATATACATGTTAGGACTAGGAAGAATATACATAATAGATACCGTGGGATGTTAGACGGGGCAGATACCTTGGGATAATGTACTCGATAGAAATCTGACGATGTGATACCTTGACTTATCATAACACCGTAGTTTATCATGATACCTTAGTTTACCTTGCCACAGTAGTTCAACCGGCTACCCTGGTTTAGTTTATCTATCTTGTAGTTATCCTTATGTTTACTTTCAGTTTATGCATGTCATGTTACCTTTACCTGTTTTTATACTGGAAGTAGATAGGACTTACTCAGTCTTTTTGACTGACCCGTTTTGTTTCGCCTCTTTTCTTCCGTTTCCCCCCCTCCAGGTTACAGGGAGGAAACAATGCTGTTTAATTCGGACTTCTTCTGCTTGAAGGTCATCATGGATGGCTTGGACTTTTCTTAGCTATGGCTACTTTACTGTTTTATTTGGGGAATAAATTATGAAAAAGTCTTTATGCTTCTTTACTATTGCAAGACAGGTTTTGATGTACTCTGATGTAAAAGGCTTTAGACCTTAATTATTAATGTTTATGAAAGTTCGATTTTACTTCCGCTATTTTATATGCTCTGTCTTGTGATATTTCTGTGTATGTTTACCTTGATAATGCTTCACCAAACCTAGTGCATTCCCTTTGTGAGTGACCCTAGCGGAGGTGGGGTGTTACATTTGGTATCAGAGCAGAAGGTTACTAGACTGGGCAAAAGTTTTTAAAGACCTTCTGAAAATTATTTGAAAAACCGTTTACAAAGAAGCATTTTTCACGAAAATTTTCTTTTAAAAAGAAAAAGGCTATTCCCCAAAGGCCATTAGCATTATCCTTGTTTCCTTGATTGAATCTCTTTTCCTTTCTTTCCTCCATCTGTAGTCACAGTGGTTTTGACTGCGACTAGTCTTTCTAGCTACGTAAGTGTTTCCCGTACGATGGAGGTGGTTCTCGAGAGACCGTTGCAGAGTTATGCATGAAAGGATAGTAAGAACAAGGATAAAGGGTACGAGCTCAGGGATAAGCAACATGTTGGTATGGCTGAGTCCTAAAAGGAGGGAGAAAGATGAACAATGAAACCCATGACGAGAGAGTACCTTTGGCATGGTGAAACGGGACGGATAGTTAAGTATCATGGAACAGGGACAAGATCATTCGGAGGGCAATAGTATGCTCTCATTTCTAGGGTACCTCAGAAGGAGGGTAACGATCTTGTTAAAGGTTTAGCTTTTCTTCTCTATCATCCTGTCGGGACTTTGTTTTGATCACCGCATCTTTTAAGTCCGCTTCGATAGTTGAGTCTCTGCACCTTAGTACTAGCGTAATAGAGGATCCCGTTTTTGTCTCAAGTCCTATTGGAAGATCGGTCCATTTACTCATGGCTTGTTTGGATTTGAGAATGTCTATATCAAGTGTTGAGCTTGGAAATAATGCTTATGTTTATAAGTTGTGGATGGATTCTAGGGATGAAGTGGTTATCCAGTAAGGGGTGCCACTCTCGGTTTTAGAAGGAGGGTAGTTAGACTCTTGGCTTGCTTTGGTAATACCCTTGAAGTATCGCGTAACCTTTTGGGTTCTGTCATGATTAGTTACTTAGAATCCCTAGATGTCTTTGTTGGAAATTAGAAACCCGATCGAGTGGTGTTTGCTAGTAGGACGGATGGTCTACTTCACTTATGTACGGGTTATGGGAATTACCCTAGTAAGTGCGCATGGTAACCTGTTTACTTTCAAGGGAAAGTTTTTCTACGTGGAATACCTTGTGGTGCGAGGTTCAGGATTCACAAGTAAATTTTGGAAAGCTCGCATGAAATCATGAGTACGCAGTCTTGTTTGCGCCAAGTATTCTAGAAGGAGAATAAGTGCAAGTGGAACGAGAGGCGACGAGGAAATGAGTTCCAACTCATGTTATGGAAACAGGAAATAAGAAGCTGCGAAATCGTGAAGAAAAAGGGGCGGTCAAGGCACGATGGAACTAAGCTCAAGGTAATGCGACTCAGGAGACTGAAGACTAAATACGTGCATGATATCTCTTTTGGGAATATATCCTCGATCCCTGTTTTTCTGTTGAGCTTGCTTGTAGGCTATCTTTTATGGATATCCTCTCGGTCCTGTCTCTGTTACAAACCCCGTACGGAGTTTGTTTTGTTTATCTTCTCGACCCTGTTTCAGGGAATCTTAGGTAGAACCCTGTGGATGTAAACATGTATTTGAAACATGTTATGATTGATGTGGTTGCAAGTGGTTGCTCGTGGATGCGCGAATACACATTAGATACTAGCTCGACTCGGTCACATTTCATATTGCATATGCACGAGTATTTATACTTGTTTATGGATGAAATCGAATGTATTATCATGCGGTTGTTGCATATGAATGAATGATTGTGCACGCATATAGTATCTATATGACTAGGACTATTTGCACACATGTTGGATTCATGGCACTATACATATTTTGCATTAGAAAGATTATTCAGGCCTGATCATTAGCATTAGCTAAGGAACATGTACACACACGTTTTGCATATATTCATACAGCATTAGAAATCATCTAAGGACAATGGTTGCTTGTGGATGATGTTTTGAGTAGATGGATGATGGATGGTAGGATATGTTCTTCCTAACTTGGAGATTTCGGGGACGAAATCCTAAAAGGTGGGGAGAATGTAACAACTCGTATTTCGATAACATGTTAAAACGAGAATCAAGGAAGAATTTAATTTTAAATTCTGAATCAAGTAAAACGGGCTATGCCATTGCGTTCGTCTCGGAAAAATACGTGAAATAGAGTCCGAAATTTTGTAAATCGGAGTCCGTATGACCCGGTTAAGGCCCAAAGAAGTTTTCGGGAAATTTGAATTTCGAAACATGCAGAGATGGGGCCAGGCGGGAAAATTCCCGCCCAGACAAGTCGACTTGGCTGTCGACAGGGCTGTCGACATGCATGTCGACAGGCATGTCGACAGGGCTGTCGACTTGCCCTGTCGGCTGATTCTGGCCTGGTGCACCTATTTTCTATCTTGGCTAGGTTTTAGGGCCTGGCTTGAAATCTGACGGTTCAGGTTGGTCCTAGGGTTAATCTAAGGGCCTAAAACTATCCTAATCTCTATAAAAAGACCCTAAACCTACCCCTAAACCCTCATTATTCACTCATGTAACTAAACTATGGCCAAATTTCTACTCTCATGGCCTCCATCTCAAATCCCTAGAGCCTATGCATTCAAATCGGGTTCAAATCAAAAGGTGCAAGCTTGCTACACCAAATAGAGGCCAAATCAACGTTGCTATGCGAGTTTCATGAAGGTTCTTCTTCAAAGGAGCCACCTTTCTTCATCAAGATGATGCATGACCCCTTTTCTAAGCCTTGCCTAGGTAAGTTCTAGCTACTTTTAGATGGAAACGGTAGTTTTGATAATGACATGAGATAAAATGAGGCTAAACATGATTATGCGAACCTATATGAACCTTACCTTGCCTTTTGTGTTCATGTTTATGATTTTAGGCCATGTGAGTGACTTAATCATGCCTCTCATGCTATGCATAACCTAGTTTAACTTGCAAGTTTGGATCTTTATGCATGAAATGCTAGCATGAACCTTTAGGAACCACTTTACTTGTGAAACATTGGCTAAGGCAAGATTTTGGGGCTTATGCATGTTTATGAACCCAAACCCCTTATGCTATCATGCAAGTTTGTGGCCAAATCCTTTATGAGATTATGCATGCTTGTGGCCAATCCCCTCTTTTAAGTTGTGCATGTTTATGGCCAAACCCTTTTTGATAATATGCATGTTTGTGGCCAAATTCCCTTGTGACATTTTTTGTGTTTGTGGCCAAAACCCCTTTTTATGACACTATGCATGATCGAGGCCAATTTGTAGTCATAGTATTCCTATTATGTTGACTCGTCTATACTTACGTTGGAAACACGTTTTGGGGTTAGGTTAGACGAGCATGAATATACATGAAAAACTTAACTTGAAGTTTCATAAAAATATGATGTGAAACATGATTTGGGTTAAATGGGTATAACGTGACAATATGTAACATTAAATATAACATGGAAGTTGACATGTAAGTATGCATAAAAACATGAGCTTGGGAATTTACCTATTAAGTTAGGTCTACCCATTGGGAATTTACCTATTAAGTTAGGTCTACCCAATTGCTTGAAAACTTGACTATGAACATGACACTAGACTAAACATGAAAGTGGCCAACTCGAGGTTGGGTTGAGTTTGCAACGTAAAACTACCCGGAACCGACCGGCCTAACTAGTAGTTGCAAACAATAGGAGTCAATGTGAGAAGTTGGTCGTGTTGTGCTTGAACCCGAGGTTAGACCAAGTTGTGGTGTAAAGCTACCCGGAACCGACCGGCTTAACTAGTAACCACAACAAAGTCTAATGTGAGAGGTTGGGGTGCATTAAGTAATTAATGTCACATGATAGGGTTATGTTAATTTGATTAATGACTCTTAACCAAATATGACATGGATAAAGGGGTTAAGTAAATTGATTAGGCTAATGATACTTAACAAAACATGACAAGGTTGGGTAGGTTAAGTGATTTGATTTGCCTAATGACACTTAACCATTTTTATACGACTTGGTAATTAGATGGGGTTAAGTAATTTACACTTAACTAATCCGACTTGGTAATTAAATGGGGTTAAGTAATTAAGGCTTAACTAATCTAAACACGGTAATTAAACGGGGTTAAGTAATTGACACTTAACTAATCTCGACACGGTAATTCGATGGGGTTAAGCTAAACACTTAACCAAACTAAACTTGGTAATTCAATGAGGTTAAGTAACCAATACTCAACCAACTTAACATGATAATCTAATGGGGTTAAGCAACTTATACTTAACCAATTATACATGATGATTTGATGAGGATTAAGTGATCCACACTTAACCAATCTAATACGCGGACCTGATAAGGTTAAGTCACAAGACCTTCTTAGAGTATACTTAACCATTCTAGTACAATTAGAGGATGGGGTTAAGCCAGCCTATACTTAACCAATCCGACTCGATAATTGGATGGGATTAAGATAATCTATGCTTAATCAATCTAGCAAGATAATCCAATAGGATTAAAGTAAACTGGTACTTGACCAATTTGACTCGATAGGGTTAAGTCATGGACTTGAATGATAACACTTAACCCATTAGATAAACCCTAATTCGGAGGATTAGGTAAATAACCATCATTAACAAGGATTATGGAAATAAGGCTAAGTGGTAAACCTTAGTTAAGGGAAACTAAGTAATAATTCTTAGTCAAGGAAATTTGGACCATTTCTTAGATAGATTAGTAACCAGATACGTTAGGTCAACGTTTAAGTATGCGTGTAGGAGCAGGCTATCTGATTTAGATAAAGGCTCCAACGAACTGGGTAACGAAGCAGCGGCTTCGAGGAACGTGAGGATATTCTTGGCATCCCTCTGTGAGCTGGCAGGTCATTATACTAGGCTCACGAGAGGTTGAGGTCTGCGGTAGAAGAACCAAGAATATGCCTTGGTTGCTATGCGAGCGACCTAAAGACTGGGGTGGATAGCAGTGAGTCGACGAATACATAAGGTGCCCGAGATAGCAAGTTCGTCGATCATCTACCATCTTGAGTCAAGCGTGTACGTACGGAAAGGCAGGGAACACCCAACAGACCATAATTGCTATCTAATTATGGGTGAGGTAGGCCGTAGGATGTGGGCTGGCCGGAGTGTAGTTCTCATGCAAGATTTTCTCTTGTGTTGCCTTTCGCTAGTTGAGGGAGGGGTCTCGTGGGACCATAGCCACGTGTAGAAAAGCAGACCTTAGCATCTGCATCGGCAGATAAATTGAAAGCTCCCGACCGAGTCCTGTACTTCTTGGTTAGCCCTGTGACAGGACTCGGGTAGCACATAGTGATACATGTGCATACAGTCATAGAAAAACGATTGATGATGAATGCGTGGGAAAAAGGGCGTGGTTGAGGGTTAGCGTAATCCCTAGTATCCCTAGGTGGTTGAACCCAAACCGAAATACGAAAGCGTGCAATAGTTAAGCGTAATCCCTAGTGGTGCTAGGTGGCGTAAGTCCTAGTAGTTCAAACGATGATTCATATGGAAGAGCCTAGCTAGAACAAGGGTGACAGTCCAAACGATTTCAAGGATAATACGACATGAGGAAGCCCGTACGAGGTACGACAAAGGACTGAACTTATATACATGGAAAGAAACATATGATTTGAGTAACCTATATATGCGATATATTGGGTTAACATGGACCATTACACGACTTTGAGTAAGGGACATTCATGGTTAACACATAACAAGGCCGGGATACTAGTACGGAGGGTGCAGAGCAAATATACATGTTAGGACTAGGAAGAATATACATAATAGATACCGTGGGATGTTAGACGGGGCAGATACCTTGGGATAATGTACTCGATAGAAATCTGACGATGTGATACCTTGACTTATTATAACACCGTAGTTTATCATGATACCTTAGTTTACCTTGCCACAGTAGTTCAACCGGCTACCCTGGTTTAGTTTATCTATCTTGTAGTTATCCTTATGTTTACTTTCAGTTTATGCATGTCATGTTACCTTTACCTGTTTTTATACTGGAAGTAGATAGGACTTACTCAGTCTTTTTGACTGACCCGTTTTGTTTCGCCTCTTTTCTTCCGTTCCCCCCCTCCAGGTTACAGGGAGGAAACAATGCTGTTTAATTCGGACTTCTTCTGCTTGAAGGTCATCATGGATGGCTTGGACTTTTCTTAGCTATGGCTACTTTACTATTTTATTTGGGGAATAAATTATGAAAAAGTCTTTATGCTTCTTTACTATTGCAAGACAGGTTTTGATGTACTCTGATGTAAAAGGCTTTAGACCTTAATTATTAATGTTTATGAAAGTTCGATTTTACTTCCGCTATTTTATATGCTCTGTCTTGTGATATTTCTGTGCATGTTTACCTTGATAATGCTTCACCAAACCTAGTGCATTCCCTTTGTGAGTGACCCTAGCGGAGGTGGGGTGTTACAATTTTCCTTTTTTTGTGTTGGTTCTTGGGCCATATCTTATTGAATCTTCAAAAAAAATCTAATTCTACTTGATGACGGATATGAGCTTTTTGTTTATTTCACTTCAGTTGGTTGAATATGTATCATGCTAGTCTAGTTGATGTAGTGATGAGTTACCTTGGACTTATCATTTACCATTAAGCATTTTAATGTATATTACAACTTATGTGTGATTATCACTTGTTAACAGGGCAAGCAACTGTAGAAGCAGTGATAAGTGGAAGCAAGAGATACTTTCTTGGAACAGATAGTGATCCTCATGAAAGGCAAAGCAAAGAAAGACCTTGTAAATGCACAGGAATATATAATGCACCTGTTGATGAAGAGTTGAAGAGAAGGATGTTTTTCCATTCATGAATCAGAAATATATAAAGTTACAAGATACATGCAGTCATACGCACTGCAATAATTATGTAATAACATCATTAATAATATCTATGGAATAAAAGTCAGTGTATTAAAAAGAGGAAAGATTTTTTCCCATTTGAAAATGATATGTTCTCAACAATATAAATGGCCGAAATCTTTCTGACTTTTTATTCTTCAACTCCTTTTCTTCCATAGATATCGTCTTTTCTACTTGCCTCCTCCTTTCAACCCTGCCTCATTCCTCTAACTCGTGCCTCAATCTATCCCTCTCGTCTCTTCTGATGCCGAAAATAAGAAGTCAAAACTGCGATTTTCTACAAGTGTCACTAGATCTGGAAGAAGCTTTTCGGCTCCTCTTGTTTTTGCAGCAGCATCTGGTAGCTCCTCCATGCTTGATCCGGCTGCGCTTGTTTCTGCAGCATCTTCTCCTATCTCTGGCGTCAAATCCTTGGATACTTCGTAAGGGTTCTCCTCTTTCAGCTGGCTCGCGAGATTCAGAGCGATGGACGGATGTTAACATCTCTGCTAACTTCGATCCGCACATTAAGGCGTCAAACACAGGTATAATTTCTGCATCTCAAGGAATTGGTTTGAGAGGTAATGGTACTAGGAGCCTGCTAAAAGAACTGAACAGTAAAAATGTGGCTGAAGTGTTCAGTAACATTGGGTCTGATCCTACTTTGGGTTTGAATAAATCAGAAGCAAATGGTAGTATATTGGAGATAGTTGATGTATCTGTGCCATCAACAGCTGAAGTAATTCATAACAATACCCAAGGAGATTCATGCACACCAAATACATCAAAATGCTGCTATGTTTCATCATGTGCTTTACCCTGTTCATCCACTGTCCTCACCAAATAAAAAGACTCCGACCACACAATCCAAGCCAACCTTCTCCTCCTTCTTCACCTCCCTGCCTCGTTGTGTTGGAGGATACGTTCCTTATATGTTCAAGGCATCCCCAGTAAACCCAGTGCCTCCATATGAGGTAGTTGATGTGGGAATCAATATTTGGAAAGACCATCTTGTTGGTTTTTTCCATGACTCAGAGGTTCCGAACATAGATGTACCTGAGTTTTGTCGCAAAAGCATGGAAATTGAAAGGAGGTCTACGAGCTAATATTGTAAATGGAATGTTTTACTTCAAATTTTCATTAGCAGAAGAGAGAAGGATGGTACTGGAATCGGATCCTGCAATTATAGAAGGGAAACCATTTATTGTTACATCTTGGAGTGCAATAGTTGAGAGAGCTAGAAAGCGCATGTCTTCCATTCCTGTATGGACTATTTTTACCGGAATTCCTTTTGTTCTACAAACGCTTCTAGATTTGAATTGGCTAACTAGTAGAATAGGGAATTTAGATGTTTTGATACGAATACGGAGACAAGGAAAAATCTCGTCTTTTCTAAATCCTTGATGGAAATAACTCCGAACAAGCCATTGCCAAAAAAAACTCAAAGTATCTATTGACGGCTGCGATTTCTTTATTGAAGTACAATACTCGTGGCAACCTGGGATATGCACAAAATGTCACTGCTTTGGTCATCTTCTAGAATCTTGTAAGCTCGCTGGTCCCTCTATGGTTCGCTCACCTCTCCTGAATCCTCCACCTAGTGTTTGGGTTCAAAAGAAAAAGAAGATAGCAACGTAGTTGATAAAGAACCAAGCATAGATAAAGTATCGAAAGGTAATGATACGATCCTGGTGAAGTTTTAAAGGAAAATGAAGTTGTAATGTCAGATGAGGAAACAAACAATGTCTGTATTCACTGGATGTCTGCCGATCGATCGTGGGTCCATAAAGTATCAGAGATGAGATATGATCCAATTCAAAATGAGTACTATAAATATGTAACAGACATTGAGGAGGATACTAGAGGATTGGAATATCAGGTTGCAGGTGATAGCTTTGAGCTCATTCAGGAGGGTGATCTAGGTGAGAAGAACAAATCACTTTTTCATGATTCTACTTGGGATTGGGAGTGCGAGTTTCATAATCCTAACCTATGTTTTGTACCTAGCCTTGCTATACTTTTTTCTTAGTATGTCAGTGTTTTAGGTGGTGATAGTGATTCCTCCAGTTATTCCACCATGGTGGGGGATTAACTGCTAGGTCCTTATTAGTAGTTGAAACTTTCTGTTTCACTCTTGTTCTTTATAGTTAGTGTTCTGGCACTTCAAACCAGATGGAGTATCTGTGCCTGTACAGAGCTTCACTTCTTTACTCTTCTAGTAAAAAGTGGTATGGCCACTATAAAACCGGCTTACCATGCCAAAAAAATATTTATGGAATAATATCAATAATGGTATTTATTCCATTTCTCATATTATGGCATGTCATTTATACATAATGATTATGGAATAATATCATTAATGATATTTGATAATATCATTAATGATGTTTATTCTATTTCCTCATATTATGGCATACCATATATGCAGAGATTGACTTAGAGTATGTCAATCCTTATCACGCCCCCTCAAAATGGACGGCCAAGATGAAAGACCGATTTTGCTAACCAATGGTGTGAAGGAGGTATGTGGTAGTGGCTTGGTAAGGGCATCCGCAGGCTGGTCATTAGTGGAGATGTAAGAGATCCTCAAATTTCCACTTTGCACATTTTCTCTGAAAAAATGGTAATCTAATCCCGGATGCTTATTTTAGAATGAAAAACCGGATTAGCACTCACATATGTAGCTCCAGCATTATCACAATAGATGACTAGCGCGGGAGTGAGGTTATGACCAAGCTCCTTGAATAAATTTCCTACCCAAAGAATTTCGGCAGTAGCATTTTCCACTGTCCTATACTCGGCCTCAGTAGATGATCTAGCTCTTGTACGCTGCTTCTTTGATGTCCGGGTTATAGGATTCTTTCCCAAATAACTATATATGCTGTTGTAGAAATGTAGTCGTCTTTGTCACGAGCCCAATCCGGATCAGAATAAGCATGGAAAGTGAGAGGTGAATCTTTGTGTATAATTAAGCTATATTAGATGTACCACTTAGATACCGAAGAAGACGATGTAGAGATTGCATGTGTTCCTCAGTTGGACGCTGCATGTATTGAGCTAACTTGTTCACTGCGAATGCCACATCAGGCCTTGTAAGACTTAAATATTGTAAACTTCTTATCAAAGTATGACACTTAGTAGGATCGTTGAGAAGATTTCCATGTATAGTTAGTGGAGTATGAGTTGCTAATGGTGTTGCAACTAGTTTTGCATTGCCCATATTATCTTTGCACAAAATATCAGCAATATACCTCTTTTGACTCAAGAAAATAGCTTTTGTATGAGGCATTACTTCCACTCCTAGGAAGTAAGACAATTATCCAAGGTCTTTGACTGAGAAACATTTCACAAACTTTTTTATGAAAGCTTCTAGTGCATGGGTTGCGTTACTTGTAACAGTAATATCCTCCACATAAACCAACAGATAAATGATGTCACCATTTTTGTGCAATGTGAATAAGGATGAATCAGAGACCGTATTCTTAGGTCCCAACTCAATTAAATATTGCCGTAATTGTATATACCAAGCTCTTGGAGCTTGTTTTAACCCATACATTGCCTTCTTTAATTTACATATATGTGTTTGATGTATAGGATATGTGTAGCCAGGAGGTTGTATGTTGTATACATATTCAGTGAGTGTGTCCAGTAGAAAAGCATTGTTTATGTCAAGTTGGCGCAATGACTAACCTTGACTAACCGCAAGTGAGAGCACAAGCCGAACCGTGGCGGGTTTAACTATGGGGCTAAAAGTCTCACCGTAGTCAATGCCAGCTCTTTGATTAAAACCTCTTGCAACATAGTGAGCCTTGTATTGAATAATGTCACAATCCTTATTCTTTTTAATTCAAAAAATCCATTTGCATCCCACTACATTTGTGACATAGATGAAGGTACAAGATCCCAAGTTCTATTTTCACCAATGCATTAATCTCTTCATCCATAGCTTTACGCTAAATGGGGCTTTTAAAAGCTTGGCTGATACTTTTTGGGATCTCCATTTCATGGACCTCCGCATTTAAATTCAGTTTACTGGTTGGCTAATTCCATGTTGAAGTCTTGTGGTCATTTGAGGAGAATGTACAGGAATGTTGGGTGTTGAATTTGTAGATGTGGTTATATCGAGGTTTGCTTGAAATAAGTAAAGGAAAGCTCAGCAGTGGTATTAGGAGGGTGAGATGAGTTTGTTGCGGACATAGGAGATGAAAAGGGTGAAGTGGAGAATAAGGAAGGAGGTGTGCTGGAAGGTGAGTTAGTTTGCAATGAATGAGAGGAGGAAGATTGAGTAATTGATAATATAGATAATGTGAGAGGTGCCCAATGTTCCATTAGGTCAGACAAGGAGGCAGTTGAATTTTTAAGTTTAAAAAAAGGAAAAAATTTCTCTTTGAAGTGAACACGACGAGAAATATAAACACGATTAGTGTTTAATTTGAGACAATAATATGCACTTTGAGTAGGTGAATAACCAACAAAAATACATTGTTGAGATTTGAGTTCAAGTTTGTGAGAATTATAGGGTTTAAGCCATGGGTAGCAAAGACATCCAAAACTTCGAAGCTTGGAATAATTAGGATGTTGGCCGAATAATTTAATGTAGGGTGACACAATGTTCAGAGTTGGCATGGGAAGTCGATTAATCAAGTAAACAGCTGTTGAGCAAGCATTTGTCCAATATTCAAGGGGCATTTTAGCATGAGTTAAGAGAGACAGAAATGTCTCAACAATGTGTCGATGTCGACGCTCTGAATATGCATTGTGTTAAGGGTTGTGAGATGCGAAATTCCCCTAGAGCTTTGAGAGTCGGTTGAAAGTATTTTTCAACTAGAGCTTTATAGCGAATGAATATATGTTTTGCACTGATTTTCGTTTCAAAGTATACAACCAAATGTATTTAGAAAAATGATCAACGAAAATAAGATAATATTTAAAGCCATCATGAGAGTAAATCGGTGATGTTCAAAGATCAGAATAAACATACTCAAGTGGGGCAGTAGATACAATAGAGGAAGTAGAAAAAGGAAGTTTATGACTTTTATTGCAAGCACATGAATTACAATCTACAGTAGAGATACTAGGAACATGAAGTTTATTTTTGGAAACAATTTGCCTAAAAACATTACGAGACGGATGCCCTAAACGATGATGTCAATCAAGTGAACTAAATTGTGCTTGCGTAGACTGTAAGGGTTGTGGATTTGAGCTGATAAATGCCTATTGCAACCAGGCCCTCGAATAGAGATTCCCCCATTTTGAGATCCTTCATATAAAAATAGGTGGAAGAAAAGACAATTGAGATATTGTTATATTGACGAAGTTGAGAAACAGAAATTATATTTTTAGACATGGCAGGAACAATTAAGACATTATTTAGTTTGAGTGATGATAAAGAACAAGAACCAACGTGAGTGATTTTAAGGCCTTTGCCATCACCGACGCTCAACTCTTCGGTTCCATCATAAGGAGCATGGAGGGATAGATTGTTCAGATCTGTCGTGACGTGGTGGTAAGCACCACTATTGAGAAGCCATGTTGAAGAGGACGAAGAGGCAGAGGGATTTACGATGTTTGCTTGAGGTTTTGGTGTGAATAGGTTTGACGGAGGTTGAGAATTTGAAGGAGGAGGAATGGCATTAGAAAACTTTTGCTTAAATAAAGGACAATGAGTAATCACATGTCCTTGTTCTCGGCACCATTGACATTTGCCTAGAAATGTGTAGGGCTTTGTAGGATCACTGCCATTAAGAATCTGATAGTATGAAGTTTGGTTAATGAGAGCCATTGAAGAAGAGGAAGTTGAACTGTTTTGGATCAAGGCTCTGATACCATGATGAAGAGTTGAAGAGAAGGATGTTTTTCCATTCATGACTCACAAATATATAAAGTTACAAGATACATGCAGTCATACACAATGCAACAATTATGGAATAATATCATTTATGATATTTATGGAATAATATCATTAATGATATTTATTCTATTTCTCATATTATGGCATACCATTTATACATAATGCTCCAATTATGGAATAATATCATTAATGATATTTATTAATATCATTAATGATATTTATTCTATTTCCTCATATTATGGCATACCATATATGCAGTGATATCACTTAGATTATCACTGTGTGCCAAAGTTTTAGAGGAGGTAATTTTTTATACCTCCTTTTCCTTAATAAATAAGGCAATCATTAAAATAAAATAAGATAAAAACCAAGAGGATACTTAAATGCTAATCTTTTTCTGTTAGTTCAGACTTACCATTTTATTAGTTATAAAAATATCCTTTAACGAAGGCAAGAATCAGTCATTAATACCGATTTTCTCTAAAATCCTTTTTCTGACGTTGCTCTAGAAATTTCTCAACATTGAATTCATCCCAAGAAGGAAATTAATCCATAGCTGACCTTTGATTGAGTTACTGAAACGATCTGGACCTACCTATAATAGGCATCATGTTTATATGACTAAAGATATGCCTAAGTAGTTGCTAAAATTAGTTACCTTGTGTTTATTGGTTTGTCTTCATTTTGTAACAGTAGCCTATTTTGATTTTGCATTGTTAGCTTAATTTTATTTTTAAAAATCATATGTTTCTGTTATCACCATTTTCTTAGATTAATTTGCATTAATTAGCTTGTCTTCATTTTTGTAACAGTAAGCTATTTTGATTTTGCATTATTGGATTAATTTTATATTTCTGTTATCAGCATTTGCTTAGATTAATTTGCATTAATTTTGCATTTATTAGTTTGTCTTCATTTTGTAACAGTAGCCTATTTTCGTTTTGCATTTATCAACATTTGCTTAGATTAATTTTGCATTAGCTTTGCATTTATTAGCTTGTATTCGTTTTGTAATAGTAGCATATTTTCATTTTGCATTGTTAGCTCAATTTTATTTTTAAAAACATATGTTTCTATTATTAGCATTTGCTTAGATTACTTTGCATTTGTTTTTCATTTATTAGCTTGTCTTCATTTTGTAACAGTAGCCTATTTTCATTTTGCATTGTTAGGTTAATTTTACTTTTTAAAAAACTTATGTTTCTACTATCAGCATTTGCTTAGATTAATTTGCATTAGTTTTGCATTTATCAGCTTGTCTTCATTTTGTAACAGTAGCCTATTTTCATTTTTGCATTATTAGTTTAATTTTATTTTTTAAAAACATATGTTTCTGTTATTAGCATTTGCTTAGATTAATTTGCATTAGTTTTGCATTTTTTGGGTGCATCGTTTCCTTTTTTGGAAAGAAAAAAAAAACAAAATGTAGCTCTATGTGGTAAGATTGTTATCTAAATTGGTGTGGCGAAATGCTTGGAAGATGTGCAATTTCCTAATTCAACAGAAGGTTCCTTGTGCATCTAGTATTCTGATCTGGAAAGTTCATATATCATTGATGTTATCTGAGTTAAGATCTTTAAACTGATTTCAAGTTGATGTGTTCACTTCTATTTTCTACTTTCTTTTTCCTGCTTTATTGCAAGTAGCTCCTGTAGTATCGGTTGGCGCATTAGAGTTTACTATTTTTCATTTTGAGTTGAGGTTTGGGTTGGTGTTTCTGTTACTGATTTTTGTGCTTGAGTTAAAAAAATTATTGCGGAACTGTTTATTTTAGTTGCCATGTTTAATTCATTTCGGATTTGTTATCTACTCTTTATGCTCCCTTGTACTGTTCTGATTCAGAAACTCATTCAGAGCATTTGTTGTTTGATGGTTTGCAAGTGTGAATATATAACACACTCCATCTGCACTTTACATGTTTGACCATTACTAATCTTAACTATAACATGTTCTGGGAATTTATAGTATTCCATGAATTGTCATTCTAGTACTTTATGCATCCATTTTGTATGATTCGTAAGTTGCCATGTTTATATATTGAGGCATTGGATTATTTTTATCAGGGCCAACCATAAAATGGTGTATTGATGTGAAGATATTGTCATGCTTTAGGGATGTTTAAATTAGGAGAGTGTAGTAAGATACATATGTAGTTGCTTGTGTGAATAGTTTTACCATGAATAATACATAGGCATTTGAAAACTGAGGCGATATTGAAAGTAGTCGATATAATGGTCAGAACTTGGTTAACAATTTGTATTATAGTTAGGATTTAAAGCGCTTGCTTGATATTCATCAAGACCAGTTGTTGCAACAAATTCCCAGATATGCAGGGAATTAATATTAGAAATGTACGACTAATTTCTTTTTCTAATTTTTATGTTTGAAAGATTTTATGCAGGGTGGTGATGATAGCGCCATAGACATGTAGCTCAAGAAAAAAGCAAAGTAACGAGGAAACAATCATGAATGATATATATAAACAATTAATATTGTAATATTATTATGGTATCATTCAATAAATCATAATGTACATGCTCTAGCTCAAGAAAATAGCGTTTTGGTGTAGATATCAATCAACAAATCATAATATACCATAAAATATTAACACATTTCACAAATTAGAAAATGGATAGATATGCTGGTTTTTACACACCAAGGAGGATTTCATATAAAATTTTATTTATTTATTTTCCTTTTTCTCTTCTTTTCATTTTAATAGCACACCGACCACGCATGACTAGATCTTGGATTTTTAAATGAGGTCAGTTGCAGCTTAAATTATAAGTAATCTCATAACCATACATGACCAGATCTTGGATTTTATTAATGAAGTTAGAGAAACACTTACGTGTATTTTATATTTTCTTTTTTGTTTTCAAAATCTCCTCATTATATAAAAATAGCATGGATGGTAGAAATATGGTACATACAGAAATGATTGTGAATTAAATTTCTAAATTAATCATATTATGAAATATGCTCAACTATACCAGGATTTTAAAAAAAATCAATTGACTCTTTTTCTGAAAAATAATACACTCACATTTCCATCAAAAATTCTGAAGTTGTATATTTATTAAGATGATTTTAAAACTATTAAACTCTCCTTATTAGTATAAAATCACGATGGATGACAAAATGATGGTAGATAACTAAGATCTTTGTGAAATAAGTACCAGTTCAAAGATATTATAATAACTGTTCAAAACATTGTGAGAATTTAAATAAAATTTCCTCTAATTGTGAAGTATATTGTATTCACGACTCATCATAATTTAAAAAATATGGTAATAATTTTGATGAATTCTAAATACAGTTCAGTTTGTTTATTGATTTCAATTTCTGAATAAATAACCAATAAATGATTTTAAAATTGAAAAACAATTATAAGAGGGATTTAAAAGATCTATACAAGATGAGAAAAAAATTAGACATTTGAATGAGAAATTTTTTCAAAACTTCTAAAAACTGATACAACTTGGAGCTTCTAATTATCCATAGTGATCAATGAAAAATAAAGCACAGAAATTTCAATTTTAATCACCAAGCCCAAGCAGATAAATCTAACAGTTCTGTTTTTTTTATCAGAGCAGCAGAATCAGTTTCAGATCAAAGATGTATAAGAGAATTTTTCAGAATATTTGCTTCAAGCCTAAGAGATGATTCATGATCCAAGATTAAAAAATATATTTGAAAACTTGAAGAGATGTGTAAATTTCATGATTCAATGAAACGATCATACCAGATTATTATTTTAAATCTAAGATGTGTGTGAGATTCACGAGATCAATAATTTCAAATGATTTCAAACAGAACAATAATTCAAGCCAGATGATCATGATTAGGGTATGAGTTTCAAGATGGAACACAATGATTCAAGACAAATGTTTTTCAGTTTAGAAATATCAAAGTCAATCCAAAAAACTAATGAAAATATCACAATTAAAAAAATAGTAGTGTGCTGTAATGAATATAATTTTTAAGTCTTTCCAAAATGAATTATAAGAAACTAAAAATAGCATAAATGTGTGAAATTTCACTAGTTTTTCGGTTCTTCATAAATTTATAATTCAAATTAACTGTGTTCAAGATATGATAAGAATGCATCAGCACTGTTAGGAATTCAGGAAAAAAATAAAATTCAAAGCAATTGCAAAGTTTTACAAATTTGAATTCAAGATCTAGAAATCATTAAAACATGAGGGATTTATACAAGTGAAGCAAATTTCCATAAAACCAAGAATTCTGCAATTTGTAAATAAGATAACTCAGAAAAAATATGGCAGTGACAAGGCAGATAAGGATAATCAAGAGAGAGAAAATTGAAGGGGTAGAAGTAGAAAAAAGAAGAACGATAAAAACAGAGAATATTAACAAAAATGAGTTTATAGATCATACCTGATTTAAAGTAGATGTTGTGGATCTCGAACTCATCAATCATGGTTGAGGAACATATATCGAATAGCTTCAATTCAATTATGGAACAATCTTTGATTCTTCTTGTAGGTCGTTCATCAGCCAGCCTCTGGTACCTAAGCATTTTAAGGATCGAGTGGTCAAACAAAGTTTGTAAAACCACCCACAGTTTTGTTCACACGTTTTGGTATCCATACTTGTTTATATAACAATCCATTAGAATCTATCTTTGTGCCTTTAGGAACTCAGATCTGTTTGAACTCTATTGAATTCAATATATTTCCTTTTGGGATCCAAAAATGTTTAAATGGACTATTACTCAACAAATTCTTATCTCGCTTGTTATTCAAAAAACCTTTGAAAATTTAAAGTTCAAATTTGCAAAACAATCTTTTCAAAGCAATTTGAAGGCTTTCTAAAATCACAGGAATTCAGCTTTTCAAAATTTTCAGTTTTCCCAAAGCCAAGACCATATTTATTTCCAATAGAAACTTGGTTTTGCAACAAGATATTCAATGATTTTCCCCATTAGAGTGTTTTTCCAAAGATGATTTTAGTCTTTTAATTTTGGATTTAAGATCACCGTTTTCTTCTATTAAATTTGAACAACGATTAATAGTGATCTTTCTTTCAGCATCATATTGTTTCAAAACCAAATCAAGTAATTTAATTTTGGCTTGGGATTCAGAAATTTCAAATTCAAAATGTTTTTGCTTTTCAGATTCAAGTTTTACATAAAAAAATTCCAATCTCATTTTCAAGTTCATTCAAAGTAGACTCGGTTTTCAGCAAGTTTTTTTTTCCCGTAAAACTATATTTGTAATTTTCAGCCATCTTAAAATTTTCAAATTCCTTTTGAAAAAAATTGTTTGTACTTTTTAGCTTAATCTCGTTTTCTTTTAAAATCAAAATTTCCTTTTACGTTTTTTAATATTTTTATTAAGATGAACAAAACTGTTTTTCAAATTCAAACAATTTTTGCAAGTGGAATTTGAATAATTTTTAGAGCATTCAAGTTTTAATTCCACATCAGGTCAATTCATGATTTTAGATTTCAGAGATTTGTTTTGTTGTTGGAGTTTAGCAACAGATTTAGTTAAATTGGTACACATATAAACTAAATCTTCAGAAGAGAAATTTCCTATCTCATCGTCTGTTGAATATCCATTGAAATCATTATTTGTTTCTCCTTTTAAGCATAAATTTGAATTTGAGTTGGCCTACTGAGGTTTTAAGCAGTTGTCTTTTCTTCCACACTTCGTATTGAGAGTATTCCAGATTTCCTGTGCAGTCAAACAGAGGGAGATATGGCTATATTGGACATCATCAATATAAGAATATAAAATATGAGTAGCACGAGAATTAAATCCATTGTCCTTCATGTTATACCCATTTATAACAATATCTCAACATTTAATATTAACAGATTTTAAATAGGATTCCATTTCTGATTTCCAATTTAAAAAATCTGCACCATTAAAAATAATTGGGATACAACTGGACTGACTCTTACTGGGTTAACAACTAGAAACCATGACTCAAGAGTTAATGAAAAATACATGCTCTGATACCACTTATTGGATCTAGATTAACCCTAGAAGGGGGTGAATAGGATTTATTATATTTTTTTAAAATATTAAAATATCACAATGCAGATTGCAGTAGAGAAAATAAATGCATAAAATAAATAAACAGATTTTACCCAGCTTCGGCAAACTCTGCCTACTGCTGCATTCCACAAGGTTTTTTATTAGAATTAAAACAATTTTTACTCTTACAAAATCCCTATAAACTCGCGACACCCGCTTACAACAGTTCTCATTCTACACTCAAAACCCTATACTGGTTTTAAACCCAAAATTAGATTATTATTTTTTCTCGAATTACAGATCCGTGTTTGCGAACAAATTAAACAATTGTAAACAACTGTAAAATTCGTTCGGCTTTCCTAAACAACAAGGATTGTTGTAGAGGGTGTCGAACTCTAGGACCAAAAATATTTTAATTTATAAATCCAATCAAGTTATTCCAAGATTTTGATTGATTGAAAACACCGGAAATAACAGCAATTAAATAAAAAAAAGATTTATCTAATAAGAGAAAGCAATTAGGGGATAATGACATAGATTAGATTCACACTCATCAATAGACAACAAATAAATATAGATCTAATTCATGTTTCTGTCATAAACACGAATCAACGATAAATAGATTCTTAGAAACAAATAAGTAAATAACAACAAGCATTGCCTATGCAGGAGCTGAGCTCTTAAACAACCATAAACTATCAGGACAGATTCACAAATTATTTTCTAAAAACCTAAAATTAGATCTAAATCTGATAATTGTTAGATCGAACACGAATATACCCTGTGAAGGAGCATAGCTCTTAAACGACACAGAGTATGAAGGTTCAGATCTAACCCTTGATTCAGATCTAGATCTACATATATAAAGTCCTCATCTATTGGCTATGTGATTCATGTTGAATCATATCTATTAGCGTCATCACCCCCTAATCAAAGGGGATTAGCTAGACATAGCTAAAGAAGAAGAGAGAAAGAAAATAACAGACATGAACATAAATAAAATAAAATAACAACTAAGAGAAAGGGAGAAGGGTTTTATTCCAAGAAGAGAATTACAGAATAAAACTAAGTGTGTTTTACAATGAATGAGATAAAGTGTATTTATAGCTGATATGACAAAGACTACTTGGAAAATTCCATAATGTGGGACTAAAAGATTAGCCCAACTAACACATAAGCTAGTGTGAATGCGGCTGTAGAGTGAGAGGCCTTGCAAATGAGCTAATGTGAACGCAATATGAGTCTTTATTAAGCCAAATCTACCCAACTGAACTCTATTTGCAACTGTTCTTCAAGCTTTAAACTCTTCAAGCTTTAGAAATTTCAACTTCACTCTTTTTAAGCAAATTCTTCATGCTTTATCCATCAAATGCTCTAAACCAAGATTTTTATCAACAATCTGAAAACACAGCTATAAATACACAATATTAATTATTTTAAATAGAAAACTAGATAAAAAAGCGGATAAAATATACACATTTACGTGTATATCAATCCGTAACTCGTAAACCCTAGCTATAACCCTATATTTAGAAATCTCTAGTTTTACAAAAAAACTAATGAATGGTTTAAAAACAAAAAAAACAAAATAATTAAATAACCAAAAGAAAAACTCAAAACCCCTTATGCCATTGAAAAAAAATACCAGCCTCCCTTCTTTATTTAACTTTGAAATATTTTGTCTTCAAAAATGATAGCAGTCGGCCTAAATAAAAATTAGGGCTTTGCTTCTTCCAAAGCACCGCTTTGAATTGCTGGAAAAAAGTTCTCTTATTATGTTCGGGTGTCTTTGTTCTTGCTTGTCAATAGTTTGGTGATTTCGATCGAAAATCGTAAGTTCCTATGATTTGATTTTTCGAATTGCTTTCAATATTTGTTGCTTGTTGTTTTTGGTTTTGATGGATACTTATGATGAATTGGTGTAGTATTTATAGGTTTATGAAACCCTAATACAATTTCTGATTTCAAATGATATTCTTTGATTTGTTGCGTGTTTGTTGACTTGCGTGATTTGTTGCGTGTTTGTTGACTTGCGTGATTTGTTGCCTTGATTTGGATGCTAGGAATTCTCTGATTGATGTTCTAAAATTATGGAAACAATAAAAATGTTCTTGCCGCGTTTCAATTGATGATTTCAGGAAATAAATTTAAAACTTGAATTCGACATTGCCAAAAATAACAGAAGCTGAGATGATTGTCCTCCTGTGAATTTGGGAAATTCTTGCCAAATATTGTGCTTGTCGAATCATCATGAAATTATACTTGCCCAAAATCGTTTGCCAAAATTAACAGACTTGGTATTTGATTTTTTATGGAGATGCGTTCATGCAGATTTCTAGTATTTGCCAAATTTATATCCATTTCGATAAATATGAATAAAACTTTGCCCATGAATTTGTTATACGATTTTTTTCTAGAAGCACATGATTGATTTTATTGCATGACATATGCACTTGAATTTCTGGAAAATATTTTTGAACATATTAATCTGTTCTTTCCAAAAATATTTGTGCCACCTGTTAATTCGTGTACCCATCCATTTGTAGCACATAGTAAATTTCCTGAAACACTTCGAGCGTAGATTTGGCACTTGAGTTCACTATTGTGGCTTGGTATGATCAATACAGTTCATTCTTTTGGCACACATAGATTTGTATGTACATACACAAGAGTGTGTGTATATACATAATAATGCAACATCCTTATTATTGAGCATGTTGACATTGCTATGTTGTTGCAACCTTCTTCATTGTGTATCTTTACTCTTCTCTTACACCAATGTACATATTTGTTTGGCTCTTCATGTATTTGGATACCTGCTGTTTGTATATCTTCTGTCATGCATCTTTTTCCTTGTATCAATTGCTTGAGCTCCATGTCCATTGCTCCTGAAGCTTGTATTATTGCTGCATTGTTGTGTTCATTGTCTTGCACTCATCATCTTTTAACATGAAACTGGCTTATGTTGCTGTGTAAACTTGAATATAACATCATTATTCCATTTGCGTTGTGTTGGCCTTGTAACTGCACTTATATTTTACCTGAACCACTTGTGTACATTTGCTTGCTGATTTGTGAGTCACTTGAATTTGCATACCCAGTTTGAACCATGGCTATTGCAACCCATGATGTAGTTGAACATGTATGTGTGCATTCATTTATACATAGTGTTGACCTTTTGATATGCATGGTTGAGTTTGTTGAATATGTATGTGTGCGTGTATATATATATATATATATATGTATGTATGTATGTATACATAGCATGTGTGTGTATATATATATATGTATATATATATATATATCTTGTGTCATTTTGAATTTTCCTTGATCTTCCATGTACTTGAAGCTTACTACACTTGTCACTTTGTGCACATGCAATTGGCTCAGTGTTGTTGCCATGTCGAGTTCACTTAAATATATATATATATATATATATATATATATATATATATATATTTGTGTGTATGTGTGTGTGTGCGCGCGCGTGTGTGTGTGTGTGTCTTATATCAAGTAGGTTGGCTTCTTGCTATGTACAACATACACTTGTGTGAGCCCAACCATGTCAATGCTTTTACATTGCCATTCTTTCAATTGTTTTGTGCATCGGGGCATTTGTTCGAGCTTGTTGGTCCATGTGTCATTAATCATTCTTGGAACTTGCTTTTTGCAATTCCTAAGTTGTTATGCTTCATTTATATGAACTCGACCATGCTGTTGCAACTTGATTTGTTTGTTTTACCTTGCTGCATTTCTATTTCACCCAGATTCCATGTGTTGCCACTTTGTGTTGTTCTTGTTTGTGCTAAAAAAATTGTGCATGTAGTATGTAGTTTGCCTTGATCTTCATGTATACATGTATGTATATATGCATATATGTGCATATATATATATATATATATATATATATATATATATGTAAGTTCTACCAGAAATATTCTGTGCCACGCTGAATTTAAATTTTTGACCAAATTGCCCCAATATGCCTGGAAAAAATGTGTATATACATACATGTATGTGCACACATGTATTATGCACAAGCAATTTATATGTGTGAGCACTAGGGGAATTGTCTACCTTATGGCATTTACAGTGAATCACTGTGAATATCACAAACTATCTAGACACAAATGGATATATATATATATATATATACATATACATATCAGATCAAGTCATGAAATATGATGAGAAACACACCAAAATTTTAGGCAAATAAATTTTAAAATAAATTTATATCTTCTAGAACTTAAAATTATTTTTATTCTAGTTTACTGTGTGTGCTTCTATGACAGGTAAGCAGATGACTGGACTGACGGTGAAGACAGACAGAAGACAAGTATTTATGAGTGAGTGTAACCGTATATGAGTTTGTACAAGAGAGTGAATATAACCAAGTTTGAGTGATGTAACAGGGTGAACTAAGAGTTTGTTGTGAGGACTTAATATAACAAATGAAACTATATGTATTGTATTTCTGAGATGTACAAATAGAGGAGTTGGAAAAATATGTACTACCCAAATGTTGAAATAGAATATTATATTTAAACTATTTATGCAGTAGTATTATGTTTAAATACAAATATTTAATTCTGTAAGTGATGTAGTAGAATAGTACAATTGCAAATACATTTACAAAACGTGGAAAATAAGCTAAAGGACAAACTTAACAAAAAATTTGGTAAACAGTATATAAAGTTTGGAATTTAGGGTGAAGGACAACTTTTAGTGCAACAGGGAAAATGTTATTAGGTCCCTTAAATTCCACTTTTTTACTAGAAGTTGTCCTTTAAACATATATATATATGTATGTTTGTTATCATCAAACAAAAATCATATAATTGTTATATTTAACATAACCACCATGCTAACTAAATTAAAAATATGTCTACATCATTTTGATCAATAGTTAGAAGTTATCTTTTAAGTGTAGCTTCTAATTAATATTATAGATGCATTTAATTTCGATTGTTAAACAACCTGATTTCATATATTTAATTTCATGCATAGAATTATGTCAATTTCTACCAAAATGTTCAGATTACTAGGCTACTGAGTTCATTTCATTTGTGGTTGCTCAACAACTGTAGTAGATTAAGAAGTAATTACTTAGAATTCTGACTTCTGAGATATACTTCTTTTTTTCTATTTGTTCACATTTCTGTGATCCTGTATCGTATTTGACTTACATTTGTTTCTAACTGTATGAATATTATTTTTCGACTAATCCTTTATTTTTCTGGCTACTTGGTAAATTAATGGGATTAATTTATACTTATTTTGAAGGGGAGTCTAGGTCGACATTAGCAGCTATAATTTCTTTGTAGTTGATAATTTGTACTTTTATCGTCTGTTAGAAGTATTTCTTTAATAGGGAAACCTCATAACTAGATGCAATAAGGACATAATTGATTTTTGTTTAGTAATTGTTATCATGGTAAATGCAACAAGCATTGCGCATCACATGATTTATTCAATACCTTAAAATACGACAAAATCATTTTATGTATGCTCCCCATTATTGTTTTTTGAATATTTTATGATGAAATTGTTGTGTAGTGTGCTATTATATTTTGATTTTATAGAAACTTAACGGCTCAGTCCGCAGCAGTAGCCCAACGGTTAAGGACTCTGCGTCATGGTAATAGTGACGTGAGTTCGAAATCTGGAACGGCGTGCTAAGAGTTTACCATGTGCATACGCTAGGATCATCCACTTATGTGGTGCTCGCGGACCAGGCTAGGTACACTAGAGAGATTTTATGTTTTTATTTCTGCCAAGTTCCAAGAAAGGAGCCTGTAATAAAGGACGAATTCATTCAAAGTTCACAACATCCAAGTAAAGAATCGTTTGAAGTCAACACTAGCTAGTTAAAATTTTCCATGTTTAGATGTATTAGTACTATTATATTGTTCTGCATTTGTTGGCATGCACGTATATAGTTTCTAATGGATGCTTTATTTCTAAGCAACTTTGAAGCACATTGGGGAAGTTGTGATTCAGTTTCATCCTATTATCGATATTTAGACTTTTGATCTTCTCAAGTATATTTACTTCAAAAGCTATTGTCAATAATAGTGAAGTCCATTCCCTGATATGAAGGAGAAAATTGAAGTTATTCAGAATACTAATAATGAGGTTGGTCATATACGGTGACAAGAAAATTTTATCTGAATAGCTTTAGCAATAACTTGTGAAATAGTATTAGTTCAGTTTATGAAATGACCAACATTTGGATTAATCTTTCCAAACATGTCACTTCTTCTTACTTTTATTAGTAGAATTTTTTGTCTGGTAAACCTTGTGCCTTGATTACTTTAAATCTTAACAGACGAACTACCATATAGAAATAATATATTAATTTTATTGTTACATTTTGTATATATATAAAAATTAAATTAAAATAAGTGATTTTACATTATGTGTGCGCAGCATGAGTTCTCACTAGTAGATATTAAAGAACCATAATTCAAAATACAACCATTGTACTGATAAAAATGGCAAAATTAATTTTTTTTTTAAACTAATTATGATATATAAATCACATAAAATGACAATAACAAGTTTAAATTTTTATTCATTTATCACTTGACTTAAAATATCTGTATTTAAAGTGCTTATATATATGTATCATGCATTGCATTATAAACTTTTACATTTAATTTAAAATACATATATTTATAATTACCGAAATTATTTACAAAACTCACTCCACTTTCTCCTATGTTTTGTGCTTCAATCCATATATTGAAGCTAATTATGTTGTCTTAAATTTAAAGTAATAAGGTAAATGTAATTAAACGATATTCAATAGTTCGATCACAAAAGACAATATGAAATTTTCAATAATATACATCATACATCTATTAATAAAATATGATAAAATTGCATTTTCATTAAACTAAAACACGTAAGTCGCAATATATGCAATATGACATAAATAATAAGGAAATTTTATAAAATACGCTCTTTTAATTTCTAAATGCATAGATGTTCTTTCTCACAAACATGTTTAATAAACACTATTACTTTTAGTTTCAACCAATTTGTATAAAATTGCTGTAAAAACGGAAAATATTTCCACTTTTACAAAAAATATTGCATTCAACAAAGAAAATTCAAAAAAATTGTTTAGAGACGTGAGATCAAGTACGAATTTATTTTTTGAGACAGCAAAAATAATATCAAAAATGATATCAATTAATTTGTCATGCCCAAAATTATGTTCTTTTTTTTTTGGCATAGCCGACTGATTTATGTAGTGTTCCGTAACACTCTTTTATTATGACTAATAATAAAACTACAATATAATACAGGTAACTGAAGTTAGCAGTTAGCTAATCGATTTTTAAGGTGGACCGTCCACCGCATACGGGGTTAAAATTGGGTCGTCAACTAGTCTATACTAGATTACAGATCGGGAGCTTGCTATTTACTAGACTGCAATATTTTCCTATACACTCCACATAGGAAGGCATAATAAATTACATATTTTCAATAACATACAGAATAACTTTAACATGAAAACTGCTACATAAGTGGAGAACTAGCTTGTACCGCATCATAAAGCCCATGGCTCGGAATAACATTATACAACATAGCGAAGCACAATGCACGATAATTCAACAGTGCACACGGCTCAAGATGGGGTAAGCCCAAGAATGCGGAGCTCAAAACGCACTATAGAAAATTCCTTGAAGACGAGAGCAACTCGTCCAGTCTCAAGACGAAGGTATTACATCCAAAACTGACATTTGGTTACAAGCAAATCTTGCAAATCAACATAAAATCCATCAGGATATGACATATTAAGGAGCATACCAAGAAGGTGATAATCCAAATACTTGTTTCACCACCCCAGAGTTCGTCAGAGGAACCAATACCAGCAGTTGCAAGCCAAGGCTCTATCGTGCACCAGTAAAGGGCAGAAAGAACAAAGAACCAAGGCCAGTGAACAAGTCAAAAACAACGTGCACCATGAAAAAGGTTTTCTAAACACCAAAATCGACATAGCTGACCCTCAAATTCAAAATGAAAATGATCCAGCTCTCAATTGCCATAAGATCGGCAAGTCGAAACCAACCAACATAAAAAAAAGTAATTAAACCCCAAGCTTAAACTTGCAGACTAACAGCCACCATATACGACCCGAAAACTCAAACTACATGGACGTTAACACCGATTACGACCCAAAAGCTTCCTTTGCTCAGCTTTGACCTGCTGGCAAACCAAATATCGAGAAACAAACTCTGCCGCATCTTCCTTCATCCTAGCCCAAAAGAAAATCCTCTTCATATCTCTATACATCTTATCACCGCCTGGATGAATGGTCAGCTTAGAATGATGGGCTTCCTCAAGGACTGTCTTCAACGAACTCCCAACTTGGGGAACACAAAGCCTTCCATCTCGTCGCAACCACCCTCTATCGTCCATGGAGTACCTACTGAGGTGACTAGAAGTATCCCCTCTACTGAACCTATCCAAGATGTTTGAAATCTGTGGATCCTCCCGCTGTGAACTTCCTATCTGATCCAAAAGAGTAGGACTCACCTCTAGTGATGCTAATAAACCATGTGTAAACTTGGTGGAAGGTCTAAAATCAAAAGTTGGTATGAACTCTAGATTTTCCTCTCCACAAACAGAGGACTCAAAGTCATCCTCTGCCTACTCAATGCGTCAGCCACTACATTATCCTTGCCCGGAGTAAAAGCAATCTCAAAATCATAGGATGCTAGAAACTCCATTCATCTTTGTTGCCTTAAGTTAAGAGCCTTCTGCGAGAATAAGTACTTGAGAGATTTATAATCAGTGTAGAACTCGAACTTCTCTCCAAGTATACAATGGCGCCAAGCCTTAAGCGCGAATACTATGGCAGCTAGCTCTAAGTCATGGGTACGGTAGTTCTTTTCATGAACCCTTAGTTTTCTACCTCCATAACATACTACCCTTCCCTCTTGCATCAGAGCCGCACCAAGCCCTGTACCATATGCATCAGTGTATACAGTGAATACTTTGTTCCCATAGGGCAAGGTCAAGACTGGGGTTGTTGCCAGAGCCCTCTTCAATCGCTGGAAAGCATCGTGGCAATCTACATCCCAAGAAAATGTCAGATTCTTCTTACTCAGCCTGGTGAGCGGGGCTGATATCTTTGCGAAGTCCTTAATGAACTTCCTATAATATCCCGCCAATCCAAGAAAACTTCTCACCTCTGTCGCATTATTTGAGATTTGCCAATCTTGAACTGCAACTAACTTCGCGGGATCCACTGCTATCTCATCCTTAGAGACCACATGCCCTAGAAATCTCACTTCGTTTCTCCAAAAATAACATTTAGAGAACTTCGCCTTAAGATGGTGTGCACGGAGAGTTTTCAAAACCTCCCTTAAATGTTGGGCATCTCTTCCTTGTTCTTCGAGAAAATGAAGATGTCATCAACAAAGACTACAACGAACTTATTTAGAAACTGTTGAAACACCCTACTCGTCAGATCAACAAAATAGGCAGGCTGCATTCATCAACCCAAAAGGCATGACGAGCCACTCGAAGAAACCATCTAGAGTTCTAAAAGCGGTCTTGTCTATACTATCCTCGACCACTCTAAACTGGTGAAACCCCATGGCTAAGTCTAGCTGAGAGAAAACAGATGCACCAACAAGCTGGTCAAACTGATCATCTATCCTCGGAAGTGGGTGCCTGTTCTTTTTAGTGAATTTATTCAACTCTCTGTAATCCACACATAAGCGAAGCAAAGCATCTGCCTTGGTTGCGAATACCACCGGAGCACCCCATTCAGATATGCTTCGCCTAATAAACCCTTTCTCAAGTTGCTCCCCTACTTGCTTGCTAAGCTCCCTCCTTTCTCTTGGAGCCATGTGGCGTATAGGCAATGCAACTGGCTTTGCATTGTCCACCAAGTATATACGAAAATCGATCTCGCACCTCAGAGGTAAGCCTCGAACCTCTTCAAAGACATCAGGATACTCACAGACTACAGGTACAGATCGTATATCATCGATAGATGCATCAAGTGACTCAAGGAAACTAAGCATGACAGACCCTTTAGGGTCATAGGAAATCTCGAGGGTCCTCCCATGGCAAGTCAAAAGTCTAACGACCCTCCTCTCACAATCTAGAATGGCACCATACATGGTTAGCCAATCCATCCCTAGAATCAAACCATAGCCCATGAAACAAAGCACATATGTATGGCACTCAAACTCGACGCCTAACACAGACATTCTCAAACCCCGACAAATCATAGACAAATTAGCCATACCACCAATGGAGTTTGAGACAACAACGGGATCTAAAACCATACTAGTACTAAGGTGTAGAGACTCAACCACAGAATCATATATAAAGGAATGAGAAGTGCCTGAATCAAAAAGAGTTCTAATAGGATGATTGGAAAGAGAAATCAAACCTTCAACGGAAACTTTCCTACCTTTATCTGGCACACCGGCCACGAGAGCATGCATCTGCCCTCCCGAAGATCCTACCCTTTGACCTTCTCCTTGCTTCTTTGGGTGCTCCTTAGAAAAGTGTCTGACCTCTCAAGAATTGAAACAAGAATTCTTCTTTCTTTTGCAGTCCTTGATTAAGTGACCCTCGCGTCCGCAATTATGGCACTTCCTTTTATCTATAGCCTTGCCATCCTTTCCTCCCTTCTTTTGTTGTTGTTGTCCTTTCTTGGGCCACATTTTCTTATTTTGTGTTTCCTCAACCTTAGCCTTTTTCTTTTCACCTTTATCTATCTCATGAATTAACGCCATATCAACGAGCTTATCATAAGTTACTCCCATCGGAATATGAGACATAGTCAACCCATGGAGGCATATAGTGACAGAATTGGGCATAACAACAAGATAGACATATAGGAACAGATCTGATGAACATGTGATAATACATTGATTAGGCATAGTGACATGATTAAGCAACTAGCATAATAGGGACATCATAAACAGGCATGATGAGATCTAAACAGTGAATTCGATGTACAAATAATGGTAGATCCGTTATGATTCAGATTACTCAATAGGCATAGGCTTAGATCCAAACTTATAGGCATGTGAAGATTACATTTTAATTATTTCTATCTAAAAATAACATAGACTCACTATGATTGGATGTAAAGAAAACAGATAAAAGCGTGTTGATGTTGAATCCGCGATCTTTGTATACGTATGAATCGTCATTGCCGAGGAAAAGGCTAATTTAGTCTAAGTTGGAGTAGCATCTCATTGTCACCATTGATTTAGATGATTAAAACAATGGGTATAGCGGCCTATTTATAGCATAGGGTCAACGAATCTAGTCAATAAAGGAATCTACGTACGCAGAACTGGATTCTACCCAGATCTCAAGGGGGTCGACATGGGGGTCGACACCCCATTTATTGTGTCGACATGAGTATCGACACCCCAGTTATGGGGTCGACACCCATAGCGGAAAAATTCCCGCTCAGGCCCAGGCCCGCGTTTCCGCCGAGGCCCGCATCTTCTGATTTCGAATTATTTTGAATTTCTGAAATGTTTATTATAGATATAATTAGCTTATATATGTGCAAGCGTCAAACCTTAATAACTTCTTCATACAATGTCCGTTTTACGCAAACTTGGAGTCTGTCTCAAGCAAAATTCCAAGACGTACGCAATGGCATAGTCCATTTTACTTAATTCCCAATATTTAATTAAGTATTCCTTGGTTTATCATCTTAATGTGATAAAATTTCAGCGTGTTACAGAATCCAAGCTCAAACTACTTGAACGTAAAACACCAGGCAATGTAAATGCATAAAATCGCGAGTTTACCAGAGATAGCACACTACGACAATCGTTCGTACTAGGAAAATAATCAACCAGCTTTAAATCGCAGCAGTTGGTCATGGAGTAGTAGAAATGGCTACCGTGCACTGTTGTGGCTGAAATCAGAAGAGTTGAGAGAATCATGTTGTAACGTCCCGCAAATCCGTACTATCTGAGTTGACTAATAACACCACACGTCCAACCCAAATTGCACAGAAATACGAATCATTATTATAAAGAAGTTAGAGGATGAGGAATAGAAAGAAAGAAAAGTTAGAATAAAAGAAAACAAAGAAGGCAAATCTCACAGCGGAACGAATAAAATATATTAAATAACATAACTTTTGAAATACAAATCAGTAACTGTATATACATACCATCATCAGAGCACAACAGTTATTCCTGGAACAGTTATAAACACCTGTTTCCAAATATCACATAGTACACAGCGGAAATATGATAGTCTATAGCTAACTGGTGAAGCCTCCTGCTTCCAGCTCTTCCAAATGAATCTAAAAAATCCCGACTACTTGACTGCCCGTACAAATTTGGGCACCCAAGAGTTTAGGGAAAACAAACAAAATAAACTCTGGGTCAGTCATGGGACTGGTGTGAGTAAACTCCAACAATTTGTTTAATTTTCAAAATCCTTTCGAAAAAAAGGATAATAGTAGGACCAGCCCACACATAAACATGGACGGTTTTTACCTTACTATAACCTAAAACATTTTGATACGAAAATCCAGTGATATTATAATAACAAGTGTGAACCCGTGCTACACACACGGCTTGTAGTTATACATTTTTTGTAATTAGGAATAAACCATTGTTCGACCTATTATATGAATTTTATGAAATGCATGAACAATTATACCCAATCCTTTTCTTGAAATTGTTGATTTTCATCGCTATTTGTTTAAAAAAAATGTATCAATGTGTTTAGCCACTTGTATATAGTGGCTATAATTTTTGTGTGTGTAATATGTGAGTTCGTAGCAGGACCCATTAAAATTGTTCCATTTGAGTTTGCAACGTACTTTTCCGCTTAGTAATATATCATACAACCCAAACCACAAAATCACTTTAATTTTGACTTGAACACACTGCGTGAATATGATATAGAAAAATTATTTCATTTCAGGCTAAGAACCAAGAGTACAGACATATTAAATGTTTAAATTCAAACTTTTTATGAAAGATAAAAAAGAATGGCAAACACTTCCTGTGAACTGGATTAAAAATAAATTACAAATCATATTTGGACACTACAGCTCTTTAGGAACATACATTTAAAACATGTCCAATTATTGTGGCATGGTAAAAGAAAAACAATTATGTAATACTATTGCATATGTTATATATTTGATAGGTCATGAAAATAAAATTATAAATGACTAAATGTTTGACATATTAACTCCCAGTGCAAGCTGAACAACTACATTCTCCATCATGCATGCATCTATTATAATTCATGCTATACTTCCTTCAGTTGTAGTCCAATGACACTCCCTAATATGCACGCTTCAGTTGCTATCGCACATACTGCATTTACTGCTCTACTGACACTATCCACTATACATGCTTTAGCCATCAGCAGCTCCAGTTTCACCAACTTGATACATATATCAATACCTTCATCAAGCAAGTAGCAATTCATGTACCCTAGTATGCTTGGCCACTTCAGCTATGCCTTGCATATCAACAATTTTCCTGGCTTCAATTTATTCGCTTTCAGTCTAACTCTCTTGTTTTTCAGTCACTAACCCACTACAACCTCAAATGTTCATCACGTTATCACCATGCAGTCCGCAGATGATGCAATCCGCACACATACTTAAATGTAATCTGCACACATAATGAGCAACAACATGCACACCTAACTAACTGCAATCAACATTCTCCCTATCATGGAATCACTTGGTAATCAGCCTCAGATGTTCAGGTTGCATGCCAAGCATCCCACATGTTTGCTTCACATTCTTCATCGTCCTAAAGGATTGCTTATCTCAATTTTTTGCCTGTTTAGTACTTTTCTTTGCTATTAGGATATACAATTCAACTTATAATTATATATATATATATATATATGTGTGTGTGTTATGTTCATGATATATGTATAATATGCAGTTATCAATTCATCACATTTATGACCCAGTTCTCTAATGTTGTTTATCCGCAGTCACCTATCAGGAATGTTAGTAGTTTCTGGTTCATATTTTAATAATAAATAAATATGAAGACTCTTATATCAGTAAGGATCACTCTTTCATATAAAAAATCAAATAATAGTGAAATAGTAACAAAAAATACTTCCAAATAGCATGATGGAAAACAAAAACACACATAATAGTTATCATTCATATCTACTGGATAAGCAGACAGGTTTTCCTATTTATCTTATTGACTGTTTCATTGTACTGAATTGATCTATTGTAAAGAAAATGTAAATTTTAGTCCATTGTTGAAGATGGCTGCAACCTATATAAATTAGAGTAGAAATGACCCTTTTGGGGACGCGACATTTCTTAAATATGGTAGAAACTGATGGAGATAATAGTCGGAAAATTTACTGACAATGTTGTTGTAAATTAATTTAAAAGGACAAATAAATTAGCACCTCAGGTAACTGAGTTGATGGCACATAAAGATTGAAGTTAAAAAGTATCAGTCGTCGTGGTTGGATAGAAAATAAACTTTTATTGCTATCCAAGATAATAGAGCAAAATTATTCAAAACACTTCAAGAAATGCAATTTGTCACTGGAAATAGAGAAAATATATTTTACGTAATAGTGTGTAAAAAAGACTACGCTTATGTCAGGCCATGGAGCATGATTTGTAGTGAATAAGATCGAAATAAGTCACAGCAAGTGGATGAAACTGAAGTCATCCAATTACTTTGTGGACCAAGTAGTTGTGAAAATTTTCTATAGTTAAAAAGTACTGTGTTGAAAACATTTTTTTACAAAGGGGAGGAAGGAAAAAACAACACTGTAAGATCAAAACAACTATGGTTATATTAGATCTTATATGCTACTATCCTTTTACCAGTTGACGCCATAGTATTGCGGTCATGTTGCATTTGCTCAACCAACACTGCATAATTTATGTACAGATATTAGTAAATGTAGGTGTTATTGTTATTAAGATAAACAATATTGGATAGGGAAAATAAGTATAATAGTTGTGAACATACCCCTAAATAGTACAGTGAACTGTCCAAACATATAGTTATTGTATAAACAATTCAATCATTTATTTACAGAAATCTAATTTTATGCAGTTGATGTAAACAAAAGATGAATCGTTATCCAAGTAAAATGCATTTATACACCATACAAAGATATGTTGTAATGCATAGTTAATAAGCTATGAAAACATAAACATATTGCTAGTTACAATGCGTATATTTAGCGCATTGATGATGAAATATGAAGAAAAAACCATCCACAATTTTTATACGGAACTATAGTTCAAGTATTGCATAAACCCAGTTGCTTTAATAAAAATATGCTACTTTGTATAGTTGATGTAAGAAACAATTGATCCATGATAAATTAATAAGAACATGTTAATATAGTAAGTGTACAAACATATTCTTATTTCTTTTGACATAAAGCATGCTTACTGTGGTAAGCACCTAAACAAAAACAATTACTTGATGTTGATGCATAGCTAATTTAATTCGCTGATACGAAGACCTTTGTTTATAATAACCTAAATCATTATCAATACGGGGAGAACCAAAAAATAAATTATATAAACAAATAAGTTGTAATGCATATTGTTAAAATGTAATAGAACCTTAGAACAATATTTGCTATATAAGTAGAATAAAAAATTAATCAGGAAAATTCACATAATTAATATAAATAGAAGCTGATAAGGATGGACAATCAAGCATAATATAAATCCCCGAAAACGAACACAATCCTTGATTTAATTTAGTTGCAGAAGAAACATAAACATGGAAACATGAATCCTTTGAATGTCAATTTTACCAAGAACTTAGAAATATGGTAAATTCTTTTACACACACCGACCCACTGTTTCTTTTTTATTAGCTAAATATTAATAATTTAAATTGATGAAATGTCGAAAAATTAATCCATCTCAAATAATTTAACAAAAAAACATATTGTCACCATAAATTATTACCAAGGGGATAATAATATGCTTTAAACATTGAAGTTATAAATATGGACGATCTATTTTGTACAATATCCATTTCTTTTTAAAAAAATGGCACATAGATGTATGTATGCACAATGCATCTAATCAGTCTCTATAAGATCAGGTTTGTAGAAGACTTAATTCAATGCATATTCAACCAACCCCAAACTGTTCCCTTCAATATTTTGCAGTCAAACTCTTTAAATATACTGGTATGAAGAAAAGCGAGTGACTAATATTAATTAGGTAGCTAACATATATTTGCTAATATGGTACTGGTTTTAGGGTATTAAATACAATGGCATAACCATATTTGTTTGAAGTGCAATTCGGGAATACGTGGAGCCAGCAAAACCGATTACACTATGCACTGACATAAGTATTATGCATACGACATTTTTTTCCTAGTTACGAAATCATTTTTTTATGAAATTTAATTGTAATGTGGGAATTAGCATAAAGATTATAAAGCCCTTTTTATGCACTGACATAAGTATTATGCACTGACATAAAGATTTAGAAAACCCTTTTTATGCATCATCTACACACCGCATTCTCAAATCATCAAATTCAATGTTTAACAAATGTCAATAACTATAGGGAACCACAACATGGAAAATACAAAATGCATGTTTTTGATTATATATGTGTATACCTTTATATTACTCCCATCCTTGTTGTAATATGCATATTCATTTTGTGCACATTGCTCCCAGCAATCCAAGCCTTCTACTTGATGTAGGTTTGATTTAGTAGCAACAAATTAGTTATAACCCAACTTCTTGTGCTCAAATGATCTCATCTATTTAAGCGCATTTCTTGATTAGTTTTTAGGACTAAACTGAAATATACTAATATTTAAGAAACGTTATTTAAAGGATGTTACTAACCAATTCCACATATTCGAGGAACCATGATAACTGCATCGCCTTTGTCGAGGACTTCAACAATGCCTGTTTGTATTCTGTTTCATGCATTGCAACCAAATCTAACTTATTTTTCCCTAAAGATTACTTAAACGGAAGTAAGATACTTTTAACTTTCTGAAAGTTGAAAAGAAAATAAATCCTTTTTTTCTTGGAATAAACAATGAAACTTGCTTTGTAGGATATATAATTCTTCTACCTATCAATGTCTTGGCAAGAGCCTGTGATGGAAATTAACTAAATGCAATAATTATTCATCTTTTCATTTAATCAAAAAGCTCAAGGAATTGTTTGCAGTTCAAGTTTACTTATATTTGTTGTTTTAGGATGCCACAAACGCACATGAAAGCAAAGTACATTGAACTTGCTAATAGTCAACCCCCTTCAGTAATATTTGTCACTCAATTTCACTATGAAGCTCTGGTTTCATAGTTTAATGAAGGCGATGGATCATCTTTGAAATCCAGGATTGCTTTAAGACAGAGAAAGATGTCAGAATCTGTTCTTGTCCAGAAAGATAGGCAACCACAAAAAGGAATATGCGCAATTATACAAATACTTCATATGTCTGCTTCACTACTACATGATCTATGACATATCTAGAATATAAAAGGTATAATTAAGTTAGGAAAATTAACAAAAAAAAATTAGAAACCTGCCATCAACTGTAGGTGTGAAAATCACATAAATTACCAAATCATTACCAGTCCCTAGCTACAGAAATCAAACAAATCAATTGTTCATTTCTTTCAAAAGTAGAAAGACATGTGAAATCCATGATAAAAATAGGCAGTATATAAATATATGCCTAGATGTACTACACAAAACAACCCAGAAACAACAATAAACTTAGAGAAGAGAGATACATGGACAACAATTTTGTTTTATATTGGATATCAAGGTGATTCATTCATAAAAACATAAATGCATTATGAAATAGCAAAATCAAAAGCAGACAGAAAATCGAACTAAGTTTACCGATGCATAGTGAAGCTAAAAAGGGATTATTACCTTATAAATGATGGTTAATAGGTTAAAGGGCAGAGCACACACAAAACTACTGGCTACCGCAAATCATTTGATTTAGGAAATGATAGTCGCCAGAACAAATCGAAGGGGGAAAAGATCTAGAATCGCCAAGCATAGCATAAATAACAACCCTTCGAGAAACCGGAAGACGACGATCGGTTTGCCATTGTAATTTGACGCAGGACGATAGATTGAATTAAGGATAGAGCAATGGTAATGGAGATGCGATGGATTTTGGGGGAATGAATTCGTGAGTCATTTTCGGGATGCTTCAGTTTATATTTTGGAGAATGGCTGAGAGCTCAGCATTACTAACTAAATAATTATAATACAGTATATGTGTCTAATCAAATAAATAACCAAGTAGCAGAATGTTTGCATCTTACGCTCCATATATAATATAAAATCAAAAACCGTAGGGCATTTATTGGAGATTGGATTTCGACTATGACAAGGTATGGAACCACCTTCTGATAGTGTATCTCTAGAGAGGAATACACTGGGTTCAACAAGAACATCTTGCAACCCGGCCCACACATGACCGACCACTCATTTCGCTTGAGTGTATCGAATATATATCACCAACGGTTGGGATCAGCAACCGTTTCCCGAAAAGGGACAGCATCGATAGATTAAAGAAGTAAAAGGAATTTCTCTAGATATGTGATACACCCTAATGGGAGCGACCCACATAGCCATGCTACCTGCCCGATTTTTGTCATTTCCCGGTTGTTGAGGCCTGAGGCTAGGCTTACTTATCATTCATTGATAGCACAATCACTTTGAATGCCACATTGTCAGATCCGTTAATCACTAATTGATTGCACAAATATATTCTGGATATTATGCTAAGAGAATAAATTCTCCGCCACCATATATATCTATACAGACCAACATATGCGATCATTGGAAATACTCTGTCAGACATTCGTCCATTTACATTCGTTCTGGGATTGAACGAAACTGAAAGCACAATTTCCATTAATAGAAAAAGTCCTTGCACTTTACTCCGTCTTCAATTATCTTCATATAATCTTATTCGCAACGCTACTGCCAATACGGAGTGGTTCTGGATAATAATCCAACCGGTCTCTCCATATTGACAACGATATTGGGAAACACTTCGATAGCCAGTTATTTAACTATCGAAGAAAAACAAACATCCATTCAAAACATCAAATAAATCACTGGGCCTTTTAATTAATATTTCATTAATTTAAAACATTTCTTCATTTCCTTATCAATATTCGTTAACACGATATTTTCGATAATCATCTTCTTGGCCTCTTACCCTTTTTGGAAAACATTTCCACATATCGTCTTCTTTTATTTTCTGTACTTAGAAAATATCTTCAATTTATAATTGGAGAACATTCCAATTACTTCTCTGTTTCATGACCATTCATTTCTATACTTAGGAAATATTTATTATTATATTTCCAAAATTCCACTTACTTGGGTTAAAACGAATACTATGTAAAACATCGCTACAACAGCCCAAAATACTGCATTCGACTAAATTTCTTTAAACATTTCTCTTCGAGACTGAATCTTGCTATTTATCAATTAATAATGAAATCAATCGAGTTGGGGTATAATTACCTCTCAGACCTTGACTGAAAATATTATTAACTTCAAAACAGACAAGACTGCTTATCGCAAATCATCAACACCATAAAAACCATTATTCATTTTTAAATCCGTATACGTTTTCCTTTCTATTTTTATCAGATTAAATTTATTAATGTCCTTTTTGGTTATAACATTCTATTTTAATTTCGTTTCATTATCGCATTCTATATATATCGATACATTGATTTCAAATTATCAAAATTTCTTAAAAATATTCTAACTCCTTAAATTTTCGGAAAAATTCGCCATAACCTCCTTCGTACCGGCAAATAGTTCAAATCTCAACTCGCCTCTCTAGGCCCTTTCCATTTAAAAATAAAATCAAAAAGCTAAGTGGCTTGCCGATTCGGCGCATAAAACCTCATATGGAATTTAAACATATACCTTTTTGTTGGGCACTAAATTTATAAACTTCATTCTCTTCATTCCATACCTGCTTAACACATCCAAATATTCCCATTTGGTGTCACTCAATCCATTCATCTTAACCCAATTCGCTAATTTATTTTCTAATTAGCTACTTTGCTTATTTCACTTCTTTGTTTGAACATAACATGTTCAAATACAATATCAACTTGCTTATAAACAAATTGAATTCCATCTTTGATTCAAGTTGCATATTCGATTTTTGAATATAAATTTACAAACCCAATCAACTTATCCAAAGCTCAATTTCAATTTAAAACTCCATTAACTAACTTTTTTCTTTAAATTAGTTAATTCAATTCAACAATTAAAAATCTGATTTTTGTTTCAAAAATCAATCCATTACCCCACTTGAGTTCACATATATTTTACAACTCAAATCTGAAATTTTCTAAACAGAAATTCGGATTTATTCGCTTAAAATCCTTTTATAAAATTAAATAAACCGTTATGGTTTTTAAATGGTTATGGCGCTGTTTTTCTGTAAACTTGATTTTGACATAACTCAAAATATATACGATGGAATTCAGAATTTTCTCTTTCATTTGAAAACTATTATTTAGTCGGTCCTGACGGTTCTTGTTTCAAAGAATTCCAACTTAAATTGAGTTCTATATACTCAATTGAAATTCGAAACTCCAATTTACGAACTACCGTTGTAACACCCCACTCCCGCTATGGTCACTCACTCAGGGAATGCCATAGCATCGGTGGAGTATTTTAGTGAATATAGAACAGAAAAATTACAACAAGACAGATATAAACAGTACTTGAAATTTAAAACATCATCTCATAACAGCGGAAGTAAAACATGTCTGGTTACATCATAAAACCACAATAAAAGTCAAGTACAATATCCATCAAAATAAAGAAGTACATAATCCCACTCTCATACAATAGCCAAGACAAAAGAAAAGATAACTGGATAACTGGAGCTTTACATCTATCCAAGCTCCTAAAGACTGGAACAGCAATCCGATCAAGCTCCACTACTGCTAGGATCCACCGTAGGACCTGAGGGTTGGGAAAAAGATAAAAACAACGGGGTCAGACATAAGTCTGAGCGAGTCCTATAACTTTAACAATACAATCGTTAAAGTAAACAGAGAAGACATGACCTGATATACGGTAACACATGGGATGAACTGTTACACTAAGCAATCAACTAAGCTAAGATAAAAGGTAAAGACGCATCTACCCTTCCTAAGGTAAATTACTAGACTGCACCACACCAGTCGTTCCTAACTTAAAGGTTGATCCAAGGACTTATAAAATTAACTTAATAGTACTTGCGTACCCCTAGGTGACCAAGTAGGCGCCACGGGGCCCTA
The DNA here is from genome assembly GCA_030737875.1 of Allium sativum. NCBI lineage: Eukaryota > Viridiplantae > Streptophyta > Magnoliopsida > Asparagales > Amaryllidaceae > Allium > Allium sativum. Next base: position 461,219,927 of record CM060915.1, on the reverse strand, counting down.
CAATCCACTAGGTGTACACACTACTCCCCATTCGATCGGCTCCCTAACGTAGATACCCGTGCTGGCCCCACCATGGGGTGTACCATTCCCCAACGTGGCAACCCGATATAAATAACGGTGCACGGCTTATATCTACACGATGCAACAACGGCTTACCTACCAGCCCGGGCCCACTCACGCATATGAAGCCCGTTGGACTTGCGTTGCCACCGCTAACCCGTTTTAGCCTCTTATAGTCAAGCCCAGTATGCGTGTCCCGTCCTCGACATGGGTCGAGCCCACAAAGATACGTATGGGTTACTGGTTGAAATGGGCCTCCCACAAGCTACCCACCTAAGCTTGTCCCTTTTTCTAGTGTATCCCACTTAACCCTTTAATCATGTTTAATTACATGTTTCCGTTTTGGTTAAGTATTCTAATCGTATTTTCTATTGCCACCCAAGGCAACCACTAGATTTCTTCATGCCACCCAAGCACCCACTTAACCCCTCATGTCCCTCTACATGCTAATGTGGTTAAGTGTTTCTTAATTAATTAATTAAGATCGTAACCTTTGTAAAGACCTCTCACATTAGACTGTCTTTTATGACCGCTGGTTAAGCCGGTTGGGTCCGGGCAGCCTTATGTCATAACCGAGTCTAACCTCGTGTCTTTACATTAATCACGTATTTAGTTTGTGCCTAAGACCTCTCACATTGGGCTAACATTTGTAGCAACTGGTTAAGCCGGTTGGGTCCGGGCAGTTTTACGCTACAATTGAGTCCAACCTCGTGTCTTAGTCAATTAATTACAACTAATTAATCACCCTCATAATTTTATATTAATTATCCCTAATTAATCAAGTCTTTCTTAACATGGGTAGACCTAACTCAATAGGTAAATTCCCATGGGGTAGACCTAACTCAATAGGTAAATTCCCAACGCATAGTATGGGTACACCTAACTAAATAGGCAAATTCCCATACTATGTTCATTTATTTTATGTTATGCATAATTATATTAATTTCATACAATCCTATTAACTTATGCATTTAATTACCCCATCGTTCCCACGTAATTTCGTTCTCATGATATAACACATATAAAAGGTGTCAACTTGCATATAAATGAACATGTTTCAAAGGTGCCATCTTGCATATTAACAAACACATAACTTGCATATGAACTTGCATAACATGTCACATAACTTGCACATAATATGTCACATAACTTACATATTCACTTGCATAACATACTTGCATATTAACTCATAGACTTGCATAATGTGTCATCATGAACTTGCATATTAACAAACATGTAACTTGCATATTAACAAACATGTAACTTGCATATTTACATACATGTAACTTGCATATTAACAAACATGTAACTTGCATATTAACAAACATGTAACTTGCATATTTACATACATGTAACTTGCATATTTACATACATGTAACTTGCATATTAACAAACATGTAACTTGCATATTAACAAACATGTAACTTGCATATTTACATACATGTAACTTGCATATTTACATACATGTAACTTGCATATTAACAAACATGTAACTTGCATATTAACAAACATGTAACTTGCATATTTAGCATCATGCAAACATGACATACATCATATTAAACTTGCATAAACTTGCATACTCAACATGCATAAACATACATACTCAACATGCATAAACATAAGATTAATGCTAACATCATATCATATGATTCAAGACTCATTAATCCACATACAAAACCATAAATCCCATCACATCTCATCTACTTAGTTTACCAAAAGATCATCAAAGTGATAGAAACTCACCACTAGCAATTTTGCACTCCAAATGAAGAAGATTAAGATGCTTAGAAGGGATTAGAGGTTGATTAGAGAGTGATTAGCTTGCAACCCTCTTCATAAATTAGTGGAGGCCATGAGAGCTAGCATTTTGCCATAGTTTAGTTGTATGATAGATTAATGATGATTTAGGGCTAGGTTAGGGTCTTATTTATAGGATTAGGTAGTGTTTTAGGCCCTTAGATTAACCCTAGATTAGATTAGGACCCTTAGATTTCGGAACCCTCTAGAACATGGCCTTAGACTCAGCCAAGACCAGACCTGGTGCACCCAGATCCACAGAGCCGACACCCTGTGTCGACACCCCTGTCGACAGGGCTGTCGACACCCCTGTCGACACCCCTGTCGACATGCCTGTCGACACGGGCTTAGGCGGGAATTTTTCCCCCCTTTCCTCTTTTGGCTCCAAACTTGTGTTAGAGCTGAATTTTAAATTTAAATTTTCTAAAAACTTCTTTGGGCCATAACCGGGCCATACGGACTCCGATTCTCGAAAACTCGGACTCTATTTCGCGTATTTTTCCGAGACGAACGCAATGACCCGCCCGTTTCCCCTGGTTCTCACGTCTGAGATTAATTATACTTTAATTTCTAACCATTAGTATTAATTGAAATTCGGGGTGTTACATTCTCCCCTACTTAAAGGATTTCGTCCTCGAAATCTCTAAGTTAAGAAGAACGTATCCTACCAACCAAACAACCATCTACTCAACCATCAACCACAAGCAACCATTATCCTTAGAAACTTCTAATGATGTATGAACATATGCAGAAAGTGTGTGTATATGTCCGTATACTAATGCAAAATCAGGCGGTCTACTGATTCAGTCGACCTCCTTAATGCAAACCATGATAGTGCCATGCATCCAATATGTATGCGAAACCCTATTGACACATACAAATTTCTACATGCGTGCACACCCATACACAAAAATGCATCATCCATATGATAACACAACCATGATACATCCACCAATCTAACTACCACATCCATTTATGCAATATGCAATATGAAGTGTCTGAGCCGATCTAGTGCCTAATGTGTGTGTATATGCATCCACAAGCAACCACTAGCAACCAATTGCATCCACATGCATCCATCAATCATAACATGTTTCAAACACATGTTTCAACCATAGGCTTACCCTATCTAAAGGTCAAACAGTACTAACGAGAGGACATACCAAAGATAAGATAAGTACTAGACAAGCGATAAAGGAGAAGTTAAAAGACATACTCTCAAAAAGAAATGGATACAAAGAACGCATCTTCGCTTCCGTCTCCCAAGTAGCATTGCCTTCGTCATCTCCCCATTGCACTTTCACTAGCTGAACTTCTCTGTTCCTCAACTTCCTAGTCTCTGACCCAAGGATGCGAGTAGGGGCTCGTCGAATCGTCGCATCACGCTCTACCTCTACATCTCTAAGCAAGCTCGGCTCTACCACCTCCGCGGTCTCATGTAAGCACTTCCTCAGATGTGATACATGGAATACATCATGAACACCACTAAGTCTGTCGGGCAACTCCACCCTATATGCCATTCGTCCAATCCTTTCCTTAATAGGAAACGGCCCAACAAACCTCGGTGCTAACTTCCCAACGGACCCAAAGCGAACAACATTTCTCAACGGAGATACTTTGACAAAAACCATGTCCCCTACCTCAAACTCAAGATCCGTCCTTCTTTGATCCGCATAAGATTTCTGTCTATCTTGTGCTGCCTTCATCCTTCTTCGAATCAAATCAATCTTCTCTGAAGTCTCTCTAACCATATCTGGCCCAAGCAAGATCTTATCCGTAGATTCCCACCAGCACGTAGGAGATCGACAAGGCCTTCCATAAAGAGATTCGAAAGGTGCCATGCCAATACTAGACTGAAAGCTGTTATTGTATGCGAACTCCACCAAAGGAAGATGTTCTTCCCATGTACCTCCAAAATCCAAGATACACAGCCTCAAAAGATCTTCTAAGATACGGTTCACCCTCTCGGTCTGACCGTCCGTCTGAGGATGATATGCGGTGCTCAAACACAACTGAGTCCCTACCGCCTCTTGCAAACTTCTCCAAAACTCACTAGTGAAGATAGGATCTCGATCACTCACAATGCTGGATGGTACACCATGCAATCTAACAATCTCTCTAACATAGACTGAAGCAAGCCATGGAGCGGTCCTCTTACTCTTTACGGGTATAAAATGGGCACTCTTGGTAAGTCTATCTACCACAACCCAAATTCCCGTATTGCCCTTCCTCGATCTTGGTAACCCATCGACGAAATCCATCGAGACACTATCCCACTTCCATTGCGGAACTTCCAACGGGTGTAGCAACCCACCGGGTTTCCTCTGCTCCGCTTTAACTTGTTGGCACACTAAACACCTAGCCACATACTTGGCCACATCTTTCTTCATACCGGCCCAGAAGAAAACTCTCTTCATATCTTGGTACATTTTGTCTCCACCGGGATGAATAGTCATTCTTGAACGATGTGCATCATCCAAAATAGCCTTCTTCAATCCTTCATCTTGCGGTACACAAAGTCTACCGTCTCTATACAACCATCCCCTATCATCTATGGTGTATCTTCCCAAATGGCTGGACGACTCTCCCCTTATAAGCTTCTCTACCAACTCAACCAACTGTGGGTCGTCTCGCTGAGCCTCGCCAATCCGTCCCAAGAGAGTAGGTCTAACCTCCAAGGATGCCAACAAACCAGGTACAAAATCAACAGAAGGTCTGAAGTCAAACAAAGAAAGAAACTCCAAGCTTCGTCGTTCCACGAACAATAGACTCAAAGATAGCCTTTTTCTACTCAAGGCGTCTGCCACCACGTTACCCTTGCCAGGAGTATACGCTATCTCGAAATCATAGGATGCTAAGAACTCCATCCACCTTTGCTGTCTTAAGTTTAAATCCTTCTGAGAGAATAAGTACTTCAATGATTTATGGTCGGTGAACAACTCGAATCTCTCACCAAGAAGATAATGGCGCCAAGACTTAAGTGCGAAAATAATCGCGGCCAACTCTAGATCATGGGTAGGGTAATTCTTCTCATGCACTCTCAATTGCCTTCCTCCATAGGCTATTACCCTTCCCTCCTGCATCAAGACTGCGCCTAATCCTGTCCCACAAGCATCGGTATAAATAACAAACGGCTTACTCCCATCTGGAAGCACTAAAACTGGGGCGGTGGTCAAAGCTCTCTTTAACCGTCGGAAAGCATCATCACAATCTACATCCCATGAGAAAACCAGATTCTTTTTCGTCAAGCGGGTTAATGGGGCTGATATCTTCGCGAAGTCTTTGATGAACTTCCTATAATATCCTGCCAACCCCAAGAAACTTCTTACCTCGGTAGCATTTCTAGGAACTTTCCAATCCTGGATAGATACTATCTTTGCGGGATCCACAGCTATCCCTTCCTTAGAGACCACATGCCCTAAGAATCGCACTTCTCTTCTCCAAAAATGACATTTAGAGAATTTAGCTTTAAGACTATGTGCTCGAAGAGTCTCCAACACTTCCTTGAGATGAAAGGCATGCTCTTCTTCACTCTTGGAAAAGACCAAGATGTCATCCACAAAGACCACTACAAACTTATTCAGATACTTTCTGAACACTCTACTCATTAAATCAACAAAGTATGCAGGGGCGTTTGTCAACCCAAATGGCATCACTAGCCACTCATAAAAACCATCCGGAGTCCGGAAAGCAGTCTTTTCTATACTGTCCTCCGCCACTCTCAACTGATGAAACCCTGTAGCTAAGTCCATCTGCGAAAATACTGAGGCGCCAACCAACTGATCAAAGAGATCATCTATCCTCGGCAATGGGTGTCTATTCTTCTTTGTGAGCTTATTAAGTTCTCTATAATCCACACAAAGTCTGAGGGACCCATCCGGCTTTGTGGCAAACACTACCGGAGCTCCCCACTCCGATATACTTCGCCTTATGAACCCCTTCTCAAGCAACTCCCCTACTTGCTTATGAAGTTCTCTTCTCTCACGAGGAGCCATGTGGCGCACTGGCAAAGACACTGGTTTGGCATTATCCACCAAATAAATTCGGAAATCTATCTCCCGCTTCGGAGGCAAATCCTTTACTTCTTCAAACACATCCGGATATTCCCGGACTACTCTGACAGAACGCAAACTCTCGACCGAAGCATCGAGCGATTCAAGATAACTTAGAAGAACAGATTCCATGGGATTACAAGAGATCTCGAGAGTATTACCCAAGCGGGTCATAAGCCTGACAACTCTCCTTTCACAATCAAGAACGGCACCATTACTGGATAACCAGTCCATGCCCAAAATCAACCCATAGCCCGTGAAGCCCAATACAAAAGCATCACATCTAAACTCAACACTAAGTATAGAAATCTTCAAACCCAAACATATCATAGACAGATATATAGAGCCCCCAATTGGGTTTGAAACAACCAAGGGATCATCAACTAGACTGGTGTCTAAGTGCAGTGACTCAACTAACGATGATGAGATAAAAGAATGCGATGCGCCAGAGTCAAACAAAGTACGAACTGGATGATCAAACAGAAAAACCAGACTTTCAACGGAAATAGTTCTACCTCTCTGCTGAATCGGTGGAACTGAGAGAACCTGAACTTGCCCCCCTGACTGAGGTGGCGCCATAAGAGCTTGCACCTGACCTCCTGAGGTAGACCCCGTCTTCTGCCCCTTCTTTGGGCAGTTTTTCACAAGATGCCCTGCTTCACCACAATGAAAGCAACCGGTCTTCTTCTTTTTGCGACAATCCTTGCTGAGGTGACCTGGTGTCCCACAATTAAAGCACTTCTTCTTGTCACCATTGCCTTTTCCACCCTTTCCTTGTTGTTGTTGTTGTGGTTTCTTCTGATCCCCCTTTTTCTCTGGTGCCTTAGAATTCTTATCATCCTCATGCATAAGTGCCATGTAGACAAGTTTCTCAAAGGTGGCCCCCATAGGAATGTGAGTCATAGCTATTCCTTGCAATGGTTCGTTCAAGCCTCTAACGAACCTCAAAGCCTTCTTCTCCGGTGTATTCACCAACTCTATACCAAACCTTGCTAATTGATTGAATTTGTTGACATATTCTTTCACCGTGAAATTCCCTTGCTTCAAATTCAAGAACTTCTCCATAAACAGATTCTCTTCCGCCCTTGAGAGAAACTTAGCCCCAAACCTTTGCTTAAAATCTGCCCAAGAGTCAACAGGGCGTTCTCCATTAGTGACCTCCCACCAGAATGAGGCTTCTCCCTTCATTAACCAAGCCGCCAACTTGACTTTCTTTCCCTCTTCCACTTCAAAGATATCTAGCAACTCTTCCACTTCCTTAAGCCAATCTCTAGCCTCTACGAAAGTCTCTGAACCTAGAAAAGGTTTTCCTCCTATAGCCTTGAACTCCTTGCAAACCTTAGCAAAATTATCCACTCTAGGCTGAGGAGGAGGAACGGTTGCCTCTGGTGTAGTAGCATTGGCTGGACCCGCAGCCGCGGCCCTAGCCTCTTGCAACCTCCTATACCATAGTGGTATAACTAAACCCTCCGGGATGTTAAGATCTTCAGCCATGCTGAAACGAAAGAGGAAAGATTCAAAAAGGAGATTCCGAAAGATAAAGATATGGCTATTGGGGATTATGCTTTTCTTTTTCAAAAACTTTTTCTCTTAGAAGACATGCTTTTGAAAATACTTTCTTCGAAAATACTCTTAGAAAATAGTTTTTCCCAAAAATTTTATCTGTTCTGGTAACCTTAAGCTCTGATACCACGTGTAACACCCCACTCCCGCTATGGTCACTCACTCAGGGAATGCCATAGCATCGGTGGAGTATTTTAGTGAATATAGAACAGAAAAATTACAACAAGACAGATATAAACAGTACTTGAAATTTAAAACATCATCTCATAACAGCGGAAGTAAAACATGTCTGGTTACATCATAAAACCACAATAAAAGTCAAGTACAATATCCATCAAAATAAAGAAGTACATAATCCCACTCTCATACAATAGCCAAGACAAAAGAAAAGATAACTGGATAACTGGAGCTTTACATCTATCCAAGCTCCTAAAGACTGGAACAGCAATCCGATCAAGCTCCACTACTGCTAGGATCCACCGTAGGACCTGAGGGTTGGGAAAAAGATAAAAACAACGGGGTCAGACATAAGTCTGAGCGAGTCCTATAACTTTAACAATACAATCGTTAAAGTAAACAGAGAAGACATGACCTGATATACGGTAACACATGGGGATGAACTGTTACACTAAGCAATCAACTAAGCTAAGATAAAAGGTAAAGACGCATCTACCCTTCCTAAGGTAAATTACTAGACTGCACCACACCAGTCGTTCCTAACTTAAAGGTTGATCCAAGGACTTATAAAATTAACTTAATAGTACTTGCGTACCCCTAGGTGACCAAGTAGGCGCCACGGGGCCCTACAATCCACTAGGTGTACACACTACTCCCCATTCGATCGGCTCCCTAACGTAGATACCCGTGCTGGCCCCACCATGGGGTGTACCATTCCCCAACGTGGCAACCCGATATAAATAACGGTGCACGGCTTATATCTACACGATGCAACAACGGCTTACCTACCAGCCCGGGCCCACTCACGCATATGAAGCCCGTTGGACTTGCGTTGCCACCGCTAACCCGTTTTAGCCTCTTATAGTCAAGCCCAGTATGCGTGTCCCGTCCTCGACATGGGTCGAGCCCACAAAGATACGTATGGGTTACTGGTTGAAATGGGCCTCCCACAAGCTACCCACCTAAGCTTGTCCCTTTTTCTAGTGTATCCCACTTAACCCTTTAATCATGTTTAATTACATGTTTCCGTTTTGGTTAAGTATTCTAATCGTATTTTCTATTGCCACCCAAGGCAACCACTAGATTTCTTCATGCCACCCAAGCACCCACTTAACCCCTCATGTCCCTCTACATGCTAATGTGGTTAAGTGTTTCTTAATTAATTAATTAAGATCGTAACCTTTGTAAAGACCTCTCACATTAGACTGTCTTTTATGACCGCTGGTTAAGCCGGTTGGGTCCGGGCAGCCTTATGTCATAACCGAGTCTAACCTCGTGTCTTTACATTAATCACGTATTTAGTTTGTGCCTAAGACCTCTCACATTGGGCTAACATTTGTAGCAACTGGTTAAGCCGGTTGGGTCCGGGCAGTTTTACGCTACAATTGAGTCCAACCTCGTGTCTTAGTCAATTAATTACAACTAATTAATCACCCTCATAATTTTATATTAATTATCCCTAATTAATCAAGTCTTTCTTAACATGGGTAGACCTAACTCAATAGGTAAATTCCCATGGGGTAGACCTAACTCAATAGGTAAATTCCCAACGCATAGTATGGGTACACCTAACTAAATAGGCAAATTCCCATACTATGTTCATTTATTTTATGTTATGCATAATTATATTAATTTCATACAATCCTATTAACTTATGCATTTAATTACCCCATCGTTCCCACGTAATTTCGTTCTCATGATATAACACATATAAAAGGTGTCAACTTGCATATAAATGAACATGTTTCAAAGGTGCCATCTTGCATATTAACAAACACATAACTTGCATATGAACTTGCATAACATGTCACATAACTTGCACATAATATGTCACATAACTTACATATTCACTTGCATAACATACTTGCATATTAACTCATAGACTTGCATAATGTGTCATCATGAACTTGCATATTAACAAACATGTAACTTGCATATTAACAAACATGTAACTTGCATATTTACATACATGTAACTTGCATATTAACAAACATGTAACTTGCATATTAACAAACATGTAACTTGCATATTTACATACATGTAACTTGCATATTTACATACATGTAACTTGCATATTAACAAACATGTAACTTGCATATTAACAAACATGTAACTTGCATATTTACATACATGTAACTTGCATATTTACATACATGTAACTTGCATATTAACAAACATGTAACTTGCATATTAACAAACATGTAACTTGCATATTTAGCATCATGCAAACATGACATACATCATATTAAACTTGCATAAACTTGCATACTCAACATGCATAAACATACATACTCAACATGCATAAACATAAGATTAATGCTAACATCATATCATATGATTCAAGACTCATTAATCCACATACAAAACCATAAATCCCATCACATCTCATCTACTTAGTTTACCAAAAGATCATCAAAGTGATAGAAACTCACCACTAGCAATTTTGCACTCCAAATGAAGAAGATTAAGATGCTTAGAAGGGATTAGAGGTTGATTAGAGAGTGATTAGCTTGCAACCCTCTTCATAAATTAGTGGAGGCCATGAGAGCTAGCATTTTGCCATAGTTTAGTTGTATGATAGATTAATGATGATTTAGGGCTAGGTTAGGGTCTTATTTATAGGATTAGGTAGTGTTTTAGGCCCTTAGATTAACCCTAGATTAGATTAGGACCCTTAGATTTCAGAACCCTCTAGAACATGGCCTTAGACTCAGCCAAGACCAGACCTGGTGCACCCAGATCCACAGAGCCGACACCCTGTGTCGACACCCCTGTCGACAGGGCTGTCGACACCCCTGTCGACATGCCTGTCGACACGGGCTTAGGCGGGAATTTTTCCCCCCTTTCCTCTTTTGGCTCCAAACTTGTGTTAGAGCTGAATTTTAAATTTAAATTTTCTAAAAACTTCTTTGGGCCATAACCGGGCCATACGGACTCCGATTCTCGAAAACTCGGACTCTATTTCGCGTATTTTTCCGAGACGAACGCAATGACGCCGCCCGTTTCCCCTGGTTCTCACGTCTGAGATTAATTATACTTTAATTTCTAACCATTAGTATTAATTGAAATTCGGGGTGTTACAACCGTGCTGCGGCGAGTTCGTTTTAATTGTATTTTAATACAAACATTTCAACGTCGTTTATAATTTATTTCAATCTCATTCCAATATATATTTTTACATATGTTAAATCCAGTTTTCAAATCCAACTTAATATTTCAGCTTATCTCTCTAATTGCCGATTTTCATTACTCGGTTATAAATTTATTTATAACTCCATCTTTTATATTATATTCCAATCCCTTTATAAATTATTTATAAAGTTCGATAAAATCGAATTCAAATTATAAATCCTTATATTTAACTCAATTCATTTAATATTCCGAATTCCAAAATAAAACCGTCATTCCCTTTTTGAAACGATTCCCAATTCATTTTTATAAATTCATAATTGAATTTGAACTTCTAAATTATCTAAAGATATTTTATCTCACTAAATTATAAACATAGTTTATAATTTAACTTCCTTGTTTTATAAAGTTAAAACAAGTTTCCATTTCGAAATCTATTTAAACCAAAATCTTATTTTGGAAATGTTTTATTTATTATAACTTATATATATGATTGAAAAATCTATTTTCACATTTTAATTTAAAATTCTATTTAATACAATCCTAATATCTTTTCTGAAAATATTTTATTTAATTAGATTCGATATAATCGAATTTAAATCATAATCCAAACGGATTTATTCAATTCAATTATATTCTGAACATCAGAACAAATTTCATCGTTTCTGTTAGAAACTAATTTCAGTTCTCCTATTTAAATTCACATTTGAATTTATATTTCCCAAATTTATCCAATGATAATTTATTTCATTTCATATATAAACATCGTTTATAAATGAACTGCTTGTTTTTATTTTTCGAAACAAGTTACTTCTAGTCCATTTGAAATTCAAATTCTATTATAGAAAAAAAATAGAATTTTCCTTTTATACCTCAAAATTTCTTTTCATGATATTTTTAAATATCAACATTTAGGCCCATTGATATTTAAACAATCAAATCATCCAATTATCAATCATTGGATTTTAACACATCATATATGATAATGTATATGAAATCAAACAACCAACAAAAAATAAATTTTTGAGGAATCCAGTCGAATCCCTCCAACCTGTTTTCCTGCATCCACAGACATTAGTCAACATAACTAATACCCATCCTGCTTCGAGGCGGGATATCGCGGTATAGAAGGTCATCCACTATCATAACGTGGGGCGTATAGGGTCATCCACTAATGATACCGCGGGCATCCGCTAATGATACTGCGGGAAATCCATCCACCAATATATATATATAATAACCACAACAACCAATCCTATATAACTAAAATATTTAATATAGCCACAATAAAATTTCAATGTAAGCAAACAACCAACAAACAATTATTTTTAACTGATAAAAATAATTCTAAATAAAATGTGAGTGAGATTTACTCACCAGCTCTTTCCATTGCTAATTATCCTATTTAATTCAACAGTGTCGTGACTATGAATCGTCTCTAATGACTTTATATAGCACAGTAGCACCTATGATTAATTATTTTAATTTACCGACTAAACGATTATTCAATTTAATTAACTACTATACTAAATAAATAAATAAATTATTAAATAAATAATGTATTTAATTACCTTAACCCATTTCTTCACTGTTAAAACTATCACAGTAGATTTTTCTCACCACTCCCTCGAAAATCGCCTGCTCCAACACCCTTTACAAGAGCGACTTCCAACTTGTCGACCTACAGGCTATGGTAGAAATTTGCCCTTGAATCCCAATAATCCCCTGCGAACACCTATTTCACCATTGCATTTCAGCGTTGGCCTTCCCATTTCATCCTCTTTCTAAATCAAAAAGGTCCAAAAATTTCTTTTGCAACTCAGCTCAAAACTGTCGAACCCTCGTTGAATCTGTTCGATCACCAATCCTTGGTCGCTGCTCCAACTCCCAATACCACCGAGACGATGCTGCACAACCATCAAATCTACGTGCCTCAACCTGCGGTTATCCCCAAATCATAGCATAAACTACCCTAGATCCTCCCTTCCTCGATCGCTTCCTTTCAGAGTTCGCACCAACCCTCGAAACTTCAACGCGTCATCCACAATAATTGAACTTCAACCTGCTTTCATATCCTACTGTCGTGACCTTCGATTCGGGCTTCAAAATCACGGATTCACACCCCCAAAAATTTCGAGCGCTGTCGATCATCACGATTTCGCGATCTTTACTCGTGCTTTCCAATTGCGATTTCCATCTTCTTTCTGGCGTTCGATTTTGATTTTTAAAAAGGAACGAGGACATTTTAATTTATTCAAAGCTTTTCTTTTTCTTTTTTTCAGAGACTGGAAATGAAATCAAGAAGGAGAGGGAGGATGCCGCGGTTTTATAGCAGAAGACTTCCTTGGCTATTAAGGAATTAAATTAGCCTAGGTAGAGTGAAGTACAACGAATTAAATTCGATTTGAATGTGATTTGATTTAAGAAGATTTTTATTCTTTTTAAATAGATACCGATTTGATTTTGAACCTATCCACAATCAGATATTTCAGGGTCCATTAATTTAAACCACGAACCGCTATTTTAACGTACTGACCGACGCTTCAATATTATTGCATTATTCTGAGCTAAACTGAATATATTTTGATATTTAATTTCAACGTATATACCATATTAATATAATATAATATAATATAAATTTAGAACAAATCAATTCACTGGTAATAAATTATTTTTATTTTCGTCTATATTCAAACAGAATTTATACCACTCTTCTGAATTGTTTTTGACTCCGTATTTAACTTCGATTTTAATCGATAACATAAATATAAAAATTCAATTATATTATCAAATCAATTTAAAACAATATTAAATATTCAAAATAAATAGACGAAAAATTCGGGTTGTTACACCTGTGCAAAGATGATGAGGAAGAAGGAAACGGAGGTGAAGGGTCAGAGAGGATTCAGATCTGAAAAGGTGAGCATTGAAGCTTCAACTAGACTACGCAGACGAAAGCAAACTTAGGGTAGGATAGATACGAGAGGATCTGAAGGAGAGAGGTAGGAAATTGAAGAGAGACCGGTGGAAGATTAGAAAGTGGAAGAAATGGAGGAAAAGTTTGTCGCCATTAACATTGTACGAGAAGCTCGCAAACCTTGAAATGGTGGATGGAGCTTACTATCGAAAATTATGTTTTTTTATAGCAAAAACCTTAATTTTAAAATTCTTATAACCTCTTACCGAACTACCTCGGTTCTCTTTGAATATTTTATATTTGACTTCACATACTAAAGTTAATAAAGAATCTTAAAATTATAAATAGACTTTGAAAACTATTAGTTGTTGATGTGTCAAATATATCATAAGAAAATGAAATTTTCAATATTTGCATAGTATTTATATTAAGAAAAAAGTAATAGAATTATTTTGGATATAAAAATACATTAGTCACATAACATAATTATTTACGTAAGTAATGACTGGAAATTTAATTTATGATTCACCTATATCGATGCGTTGATGCATTACATTGTAAAATTCTTATTTTAACTAAAGTGTTTGCATTCTGAAATGTCCATGGTTGTTTACAAAACTCTCCTTAGTGTCACATCATTTAGTAAATTTACATTAATATATATATTTAATTAACCTTGTAATTTTGGTTTTAATTTATTTGAATCAATTTAATTAATTAATACTCAATAATTCATCTAATAAACCCGTAAATGTAACGATTCAATCTGTTTATGGCATTCATATTAAAAAAGCAGCCAAGTAGTTCATTTAAATATAAAGACATATAATTCAAATATCATAAATAATATACATGAATAAAATTAACAAAACTAATTTATTATTCATTTATCCTAATAAATTTATTTGCATTGTAGAATTCTATTTTCAACTTTAAATATCCATATTTTAACATTTCTTTAGTTATGTACAACTTCATTTACTGTTTCTTAATCTTTCATGTTCAGATCGATGTACTTAAATTACTTACGAAATAACAAATTTGAAGTATTTTAGTAATCTATATATTAGTCGTGTATGTATACACACAATTACTATAAAAATAACAACACAAAATTTATATTTCATAATATAGATCATATACTTATGTTTACGTATATGAACAATAATAATAAAGTTAATTTATTAATTAACTATGATTAATTATGGATATAAAAAATAATAGCAAAGTTAAGTTGTAAATTAACTATGATCATTTATGGACATAAACAATAATAACAAAATAAATTTGTAAATTAACTATAATTATTTATGGACAGAAGCAATAAATTTATCACACTCAACATTTAAAAAGATCTATTTTTAACTTCAAATAACTTTGTATTGAAATCACTGTAATTCTTTTACAAAATGTTCTCAATTAATTTGCATTATTTACTCTAAAATCAATGTATTTTAACTAATTACGTAATTTCAATTTTATCATATGTAAAAGAAATAAATTAAATAATATTCGTTAAATTATCTAAAATAATTATAATATGTCAATTCAATTACATGCATGAGAACTTGCTCATAATAGTAAAAACAGGAAAATTATTGTTTTACTTTAAAAAAATGTAAGTCACATATTACATAATATATGTGAACAACAACGACGACGACGACAAAAATAATAATTTACATTATGTTTATTTTGTCGGGTTCATCGTACGTTATACAATATGTTTCCAATTTTAACATTAAAATTTTAAAAATCACATTTTGTAATACTACCATGTGCAACGCACGTGTTACATGCTAATGGTTGATGATGACTTGATAGGTGGCAATCCCTTATTGTTCTTATGGGGATGCGGTCTACTTGTATTTGGTTGGTTTTTTGGGTTAACCAAAGTACGCTATCGCTAACTCGTGGATCGAAGGATGATAGCTTATAATGGTCATCTAACTACAATAACGCTCATGTGTTTAGGATTGCGAATAGGACATTACAGTCCGTTGTATGAATCGATTTGAAAAGATAAGGTGTTTGGTTCGTGCCTTTACGATTTTCGTTTATGACATGATCTAAGATAAAAAAATATATATACACGAAAATATGTCCATTCGTTCGTAAACGTTCGATGTTTTTCTATGGTTCGAACATTGTACGTCCGTTATCCGGCTCGTATAAACAATGTTTGAGCCAACTTTGTATTCGCTCTGTATACGTCCAAACGTCTTATAAAACAGGATACGAACACCTGAACACCCTTTTGTCCGTCCTGATCCGGTCTGTTGATTAACAACCAGCGTGCGAAAATTGTACAGGGCACAAATTTTTAGCGCAGCGGTTGGCCATGTTATGCGCTGTTTAGGTAGTTGATTTATTAATTCTGTATCAAATATTAATGTCCGATAGCAATCAATTAGATTTGCGTGATCCACGAAGCTTCGTATCACACGGAAGTCAATCATTGCTTTCATTTCATTTTTGTGCATGCATGTTCTTAATCAAAATTAATTTGCAAATTTTTTAGACGCTTAACTGCTAAAACGCACACAAGCACGAAAAAGTGGTACCTTACTGAAAACTAAACATATACTGGTTATAAAATTGTGAAATTCAAATCATATGCGTATTGTTCAAACTTCAAGGCATGCATAATAGTGTACCATATTTAACATCAACAACACCAAAAAAAATGATTACCATTTTTTTTTCCACAACTAACCTGTTTTTTAGGTGAACGCAAACACTTTTATTATAGATAAAGGTTCCGGTACTCTGCACATGCACAGAGTAACAACCTGCTTTGAAGTATCCAGTCACTATCATTACTAAATTTTTTACAGACATAAACATTAAGACAAAGTGCAAACATATTGCTACAAGAAACTAAATAACTGCACCGTCAGCATTGACGTCAAAGAAGGAACCTATGAACGCTTATGGGTCCAAAGCGAAGAGCTAGATCATCAAAGTTAAAGGTAGCTGAAAGACGATTTCTATTCCATGAGGGATCATTGAGCAGAATTTCGTTGTTCTCAACAACTTCTGCATCAGTTCGGATATTCAGTCTGCCATCCTCTAGCTCATAGAAAAAACGACTTCTATCTCGATTGCTTCGTCTATAAATATGAAAAATGTATCATCACAGTCAGAGTGCATCCTAGAGGGTGCATGCACCCAAGCTGACTCCGTCTCGTTTCAAGTGATATCTGGATCTGGAGGGACATCTGTGAATACAGGAGGTTCCACAACTAGAAGAAACTTCCTACCAGTTGGAACCCAAACTCGTGCAAGAGGCTTAGATAGTGGAATCTTGACCGGAGGTGGGTCATTAACTTCTAGTGTACAGGCTTTAGGGCGATGGCCAAAAGATTTACAACCTGCTTTGTATACGTTTCAACCTACTTTTTATTCTTAAAAAGGGATTAACTGAAGAGACCTGCTCAAACAAACTAAACTTCTATACTAAAGCATAAAAGAAATGATCAAAAACGAAACATGAAGTGCTGGGTACGAAAATTCATATTGGTGCATTTATCTTCAAGATCCACAGCAGAGATTATGTTTGTCCAATTTTACAAGCCTCTTGGAATTTTGAATCCAATGTTTCCATTTCCCCTATTGTCCTGTGTCCCTCCACTCAAATCTCCTTATTTCCGTTTTTTTATTTAAATCCTTCAACAATTAAGGGATTTAACTGCAAAAGATGAAAATCAAGGAGCCGTGATTGGATGGGACACGTGGGACAGAACAATTGATGCTGTGTTAACCTGTGGTTCAGCTGAACATATTGCAGTGCATCAGTTTCGTTAAGATGAATTAATTGTTTATATCCTAGTGTTTTCCCAGTTAAATTCTTTTGGAACAAGTAACCCAACTTTGTAGCCATAAGGGAAGAAAAAAAGATGAATAATCTCTAAATTTTATTTATTATTTTTCAAAATGGGAAAAGTTTTAAAAATAATAATATTCCCTTTCCCTTTCTTTTTTAATATTCTTAATAAAGTTAAAATATGGCAACATAATGTATTCTTAGAGAACAAATCCTCAAGTTTTATTCTGTACAGTTCATGATCATTAGGGGTGGGCATAAACCGCACCGCAATACGGAAACCGCCCGGACCGGACCGTACAAACGGTGCGGAAAACCGCACCA
Organism: Allium sativum; assembly: GCA_030737875.1. Classification (NCBI taxonomy): domain Eukaryota; kingdom Viridiplantae; phylum Streptophyta; class Magnoliopsida; order Asparagales; family Amaryllidaceae; genus Allium; species Allium sativum. The sequence continues at coordinate 461,202,082 of CM060915.1, read as the reverse complement.
GATTCTCTCTCTAAAGCTTACAACCTAAACTGAACCGACCCGCAACGATACGGTTCGGTTGTGGTTTGAATCGTTACCAAACCATATTAAACCGAAACGAACCGCATAGCTACACCGAATAATATTACGATAAAAGATTAAAAAATTATTATCTAACTTTTTATTTTAACTATATATATTCTATTTTTAGCGTATGTTGTAGTTATATCAATTCAAGATAACACTATGTGTTTTAAATTTCAGGTGACACAACGTCATACAATCATAAATTGATTGCTGATGGAAGTACTTCTCTTGTTACGTATTTAATACGGATTCAAACCGAACCGAACCAAAACCAAACCGTATTGTATTAAAACTGAATCGAAACCGAACCGTTTTAACGGTTAGTATAATGGTTTGTATTTTTGATTAACCGTTTGATGCGGTGCGGAAGCGGTTTGAGCTCCAAACCGCACCGAACCGAACCGCGCCCACCCCTAATGATCATACAAATCATCATTCATTTTATTTAATATGAAAGGCCGTACATATTATGAACAATGAATAAATGAATAGAAGTTTGTTGATCTCAAATTATGTAAAGTTACGGTGACACCCTTCTTTCATTGGAAAAAATCAAGATTATCCATATGAAAGTTTTTGATTTTCTCCAATAGAAGGTCGGGGTCACCGTGACGTCAACAAACTAGCAGTCGATGAATATGACATTCTGCTTTTAAATCATGTTTTTTGCCTGAAAAACAATGAATTATACTCTGAACAGTCTCATGTAAGCCAGTCACATCTATCTATTTCCGTGCATTATCTACAAACCTTCCTACTCATATTCAATTAGCACACACTTGTAAAACAATACAAAAGCATTTTGAGGTATACAATACAATGAACACGTTCCGTGTTGGGAACTACATGGCCGCCTAAGGCTAAAACTTGCTTCATTTGCACGCAACAAGCTTTTGCAATCTAATGGTTTCTCATCAATATTTTTAAGAAAACTCCAAATTAACCACATCATGCAATAATACTAATTATCTTCTAATCCATTTACAAGAACATCATCCAATGATTTCTTGTGGTAAAACAGTAAAACGTTCTTAGTAATTATAACCCAGGAAAACATGGTAGACTTATAAAATCAACCCTATATAGCTCAAATCGTGAGGAGAGATTCTGAATGTCCTTTCATTAGCACTAATTAGATAATTTTTAGGCACACGCTGCAATATTTCCATTTATAAAATATGGTCATTATCTTTCTCATTATATTTAATCCACATTTGTCATCTTGCACTGTAACTTCAGACTCAAACGTTATATATATATATATATATATATATATATATATATATATATATAACTCACTCCCACCTTCCTTCATTTGAAGATATATAGATCAAAGATACTGTTTTCTTTTGGAGGAAGAAATTAATGGGCAATAGTCTAAGATGCTGCATAGCTTGCGTGCTGCCATGCGGAGCCTTGGATTTGATCAGAGTGGTTCATTTAAGTGGGCAAGTAGATGTTTATAGTCGCCGAGTGTATGCGAAGGAGATACTGGATGCGAATCCGGGTCATGCTTTGAGCAAACCCTGTTCGCATGGCGTTTCCAGCAAGATCATCGTTGTATCTTCCAGCGAGGAGTTGAAGCGTGGTAGCATTTACTTCTTGATTCCGAATTTGAATTTGCCTGAGAAAAAATGTGATAGTGTGAAGAAAGAGAGTCCTAAAGCGGCAAAGGAGGTGGAAGGAAGAAGAAGACATAGAAGAAGAAAGAGTGAGGTTTCGCTGTGGAGGCCTAATCTTCACAGTATATATGAAGATTAATTACTTGGTTGGGATGATCTTTCTTTCTCATCTTATTTTTTTTCTTGAATCTTTAATGCTTGTTTTTTTTTGTCTTAAAGATCCTTTTTATGTACATAGACTTGTACCTATTCCATATATAAATGTTAAGTTTGGTTTTTTGGTGAAGAAACTGAACTGGATTTGTGGAGCTTGTTCGCCACTTTACGGCAATAATTGAACTAATTCTGAAGCAATATCAAAGGGGTGGTAAGTCAATTACAGTGCTCTTTGTCAGAGAATATACATGTTTTTTGCATGGTTAAGTACCATATAATTAGGCATGAGTATAAAGTTTCACCTTTTTGCTTGAGCGTAACTGTGTAAGACTAGTATTTAAGTATGTTTTTTGCAAGAATCGAATTCAATAAACAAAGTTTCTAAATATATGTTAAAAATCAATTAATGTCAGAAAGCACAGCCTTCATTTGTCCTCATTGCAGTCTGATTGAATCGTACGCCCCATTCAATACTTTAGAGGACATATTTAATTGGTTAAATAGTTTATTCTGAATCGTACACATGATTCCCGTAATTTAAGAGATAATTCACGAATAAAGAAAGGTGAGAGTGGATGTATCAGAAGACATGCAGTTTGGTCCTTTTAGAGTTACTATTCCATTTCCATGTTATTGAAGCATGGGGAGAAAGTGAAGACGAGGAAAGTGTCCTTTTTTCCCTCTAGTATGAAACGTTCCTAACAGGACCAGGCCCTCTAGGTTCGAAGGCCCAAAACAGAAAAAAAATGTTCATATACACAAATAAAAATTAAAATTTGAAATTCTAAAACAAGATAATGCTAAAATTTGATCTTAGAATATTTCACAAGCAAGCATAATACCAAACCAATGAATCACACAACCTTCTAACTAATTTATTACAATCTATTATATATTAAGGGATCTTAGAATCTTCTACATACAAGCATGATACCAAACCAATAAATCACACAACCTTCTAATCAACTTATTGCAATCTATTATATATTAAGGGAAAATAAGAAATTGAGGCCTCTAATGATCAAAGGCTCTTGGCAACCGCCACTGCTAGAGCTACAGTGTATTGCCACAGGCAGTTTGCAACGGCCGTCAACGACCCGTTGATTTCGTCGTAAAATTGTTATTTTAATAAACTTGTCGTCTGAAGTCGTTGGAACCCGTTAGTGTAAAGACCGTCTGCGACCGTTGGAAGTAGGGGTGTTAATTGGACGGACCGGACCAGATAGAGGGGTGTTCGTGTCATGTCATATAAGGCTTCCGAACATACACAGACCGGACGAGAAGTTGGCTTGGACATTGTTCGTACAAGGCGGACAATGCATGGACAAAGTTCGAACAATAGAAAAACATCGAACATTACAGGACAAACATATTTTAAAACAATTTTTTTGTCCTAAATAATGTCCTAAATGAGAATCTTACGAACACGGACCGGACACCTTACTACTTCGGACCGAGTCGTACATTGGACTATTATGTCCAATTAACACCCTTAATTGGAAGCTGTCGGAAATTCCCTGTATAGATTTTCAAAACCCGCGACATACTCTCCATTTCCCTTCCAACCGAAAGAAAACGAAAAAAAAACCTGCTCCTCTATTTTCCCTACTTCTACCACTCTCCGAACGACCTCCAGCACCACCTATTATGTGTTGTAGCCCCTCTTCACCCTCCACGCAAAATGAGATTTTTTTCTTTCCTTAAACCTATTTATTTAGGTGTTTTGACTTGGGCCTAATTTGTATTACGATTGATTCATTATTGCTAGTGTATGTTTATTACATCATGTTACATGCTAATTGTTATTATTATCATCATAATAGTCAAATTACAACTAATTGCAAAATTTTCTAATTTACCCTATAGTGTATGTTTATAATGATTATGTTAGTATTGAACGTAGGTATATGATAGGATTTGCAAGTAGTATAATTTATGCAAACACGAATAAATTATGTTAAGATTGATCGTAGTTTTGGATAATTTACGCGAATACAAATTATGTGCTTATGCAAACACGCGAATTGATTTGCTGTATAATAAGTTTTGGATGACTTTAAAAGATTTTGATAGGTATCATCGTAGTTAGAATTCATTAAATAGTATAATTTAGGTATATAAACAAATTTTATGTTTAATTTAGTTATAATGTAGTATATAGGTAAAAACGAGTTATATATTATGCAAAATAGTAAAAATATATAATTTAGTACATATGTAATAAAACGTTAAAATATAAACAAATTATATATTTAAATGCAATATAAACAAATATTAAATCCCTTTACATATTATTTGGCTTCGTCTAACATGTGTTATATATGATTGTTATACGGATATTCATTTTTATTACAAAATGAACATGCATATTCATTTGATATAGCATTTGTCAGATTTATCTCTATATTGGACAAGTTACAAACACTATAAAGTAATTATGTTTCGTAAATCATATTACTTTAAACAGTTAACAAAGTTTCGAAGGCATTTCCTTTTCATTCCTTGTGTACTCGCATTTGTGTACGATACAATGAACATGAAGGAAATGCTGCCGAAATTTTGAGAAATCGTTTAAAATGATATGATTTGCGGAATGTAATTACTATTGTGTTTGTAATGTGAGGTAAGATACTGACCATCACGGAAGGCACATATATGTCAATGAACCATTAATTATTTATTTAAAATAAAGTTTATAAATTTTTTATATGATTTATGTTATGTAACGACGGTCGGAACAAAGCCCCCCTTCCTTGCACGCATATGAGCTGGCACACAACTCCCATATAACAAAAGGAATCCCTGATGTTACGTGCCTACCAACTCATATTTGTACTCAACTCCTTCAATTTATTCCGTAATGTGGGACTATTGTAACCAAACCATCATTCCTTCTTAACAACATGCGAGACAATCCGAACAGTCCCCCCCTTGACTCGCATCCTACGAGTATCTTCTGAAAGCACTGCCTTGTCTGCATGACTCAGTCCGAACCTTCGGCTCTGATACCATTGTTATGTAACGACGGTCGGAACAAAGCCCCCTTCCTTACACGCAAATGAGCTGGCACACAACTCCCATATAACAAAGGGAATCCCTGATGTTACGTGCCTACCAACTCATATTTGTACTCAACTCTTTCAATTTATTCCATGATGTGGGACTATTGGATGCAAACCATCATTCCTTCTTAACAACATGCGAGACAATCCTAACAATTTAGTATAGTTAATAAAGCCGAAACTAAAATATAAAATGAATAATTAGTAATTTTTTACTTTTCATCATAGGTTTTAAAGTAAAAAAAATGATCAATTATTTTATTGATCGGAGCTGGATGTATCAAAGAAGAGAAATTGATGGCTCAATAAGTCATTTTCTTAACGGAGTACATGTGTTCATCGTTTTGATTTAAGTAATACTGAAAACGATGTAGAAATTCATTGTCCATGTAGTAGGTGCAAATTGATGAACCATTTAATACCGGATATGGTTAAAGTTTATTTGCATCAATACGGTTTCGTACCCAATTTGGTGTGCGATCATCATGAAGAAATTATAGCCCCTAATCAAGAACAGTCAGTGGAGGTCATTGGTGATCAAGTTAGTACGATGAATCTCATAGAACATATGGTCGAAGATGCAGCATAATCAATGTCCCCTATAGTTAAAATTGATAACAGCGATGTTAACGTCGAAGAGGAACCAAATGCTAGAGGAAAAAAATATAATTTATTGCATTTGCTAAAAAAAACATTTCGAGTGAATGTACAAGCGTCACTTAATTATTGGTAGTTGTAGAGTACATTGCAATGAAATCAAAATACAACCTTACGGAAGTCGGATTTACAACTGTTCAAGCTGCTAAACGCCATATGCCATCCAATAATTAAATGTGTGTGAAAACTATTATGAAGTGAATAAACTTGTGTCATCTTTCGGTTTGTCATATCAAAAATGGATACATGTTTTAATGATTGCATGTTGTTTTGAAAAACATCAATCTTAGAAATTGTAAATATGTAATCAAGAAATATATAAACCAAGGGAAAAAAAAGGGAAAAGAAGTTTCGTACAAGCATGTGCATTATTTACCTATCACTTCTAGACTTCAAAGGTTATATGCATCATTTGTAACAACACATCATATGAGATGACACAGTGTTGAGAACACCTGAAGAAGGTACGTTAACACACTCATCTAATGGAGACGCATGAAAATATTTTAACAAGAAATATCCCGATTTCGCAGCGGAGAGCTGCAACGCTAGACTAGGTTTATGAATGGATAACTTCTCACTGTTTTCTCAGTTTGGTTCTAAATATTCATCTTGGCCTATAATAATTACACCTTACAATCTACTCCCGTGGATGTGTATGAAAACTTTATATATATTTCTCACAATTGTCGCCCCTAACCCTGATGATCCGGCATAGGGCCTCGATGTTTACTTATAACCGTTAATCGAAGAGTTGAAAACAGTATAGTATGAAGGAGTTGAAATATAAAATGTATCAAAAAAGGAAAAATTCAGATGTTCTCTTCTTTGTTATGGACTATTAGCGATTTTCCTGTATATGCAATGCATTTGGGTTGAGTACGACTAGTCGTTTTGCTTGTCCTTATTGCGTGGAAGAAACACGAGCATTTTCTTTAGCGCATGGGAAGAAAATTTCATGATTTGATTGTCATCAATGTTAATAGACATGAAACTCTACGAGCACCAACAGTTTGGTCAAGCGAGGATATATATGAAATTGTAAGATATTATCCAAAGATACACGAAACCAGACAACAAATTCAAATCCAAGGTAAATCAACGATTCATAATTGGTGCAAATAGAGCGTATTTTGGGAGTTTCCTAATTGGAAAAATCTCTTAATCTTTCATATATGACGTGATGCATAACGAGGAAAAAATATTGGATTATGTGTTCAATACAGCTTTGAATGTTAACGGCAAGACTAAGGAGGATCTGAAAATAAGACATGATATTGAAGAAATTTGTAATTGTCCTAAGCTTCATATGAAGTTAAATGACAGTAAAAAAACTTAAAGTATGCTATGAACTAGACAACAACCAAATTAAAGTACTATTAAACGGGTGGAAGGATTACGATTTCCCGATGGAATTTCCTCCAATCCTCGTAAATGTGTCGACTATAAAATGGAAGGCCGAGTGAAATGAAAAGTTATGATTGTCATGTAATGGTTGAAAATTTGTTACCCGTCGCTTTCAAAGAACTATTTCCCGTAAAAGTTTTGAAGGTAATAACGGAAACTAGTTTATTTTATATGGAGTTTTGTTCAACTACGTTGAAAGTTGTTCGTCTAGTTAACTTGAAGAAGAAATCGCTATACTGCTATGAAAAGTGGAGAAAAATATTTACTCCAGTTTTCTTTAATGTAATGGAGCATTTATTTGTTCATCTTCCATATGAAGTACATCTTAGAGGTCATGTGAAATTTGAATGGAAATATATCCATTTGAGAGGTATGTTACTAATATTGAGTATGGAATTGTTAATTTTATTATAAATAAAAGTTAGTATTGAACTGAAATATTTTTTATTAGGTACTTCAATCATTTAAAGAAAAAATGAGACAAAAAGCTTAAGTTGAAGATTCCATTTGTAAATCATATATCAAAGAAGAAGCTTCGTTCTTTTTCTCTCATTATTTCATTGATCATGTAAACTTATCATTTGAAAATGTTACACGTAATGATGAGGCCGTTGAACAAGATTCTTTTTCTGAAGCAGTGTTGTCTATTTTTAAACAACATGGCCGACATGGTGGAAAATGTGTGTAATTATGGCTAGATGATAAAGATTACCATGTAGCATACACATATATTCTTCTTAACTACCCTGAAGTTGCACCATTTGTTAGGTAATTATCACATTACATGTTTTGATAAATATAATACTACACGTGTAAATTAATAATAATGCAATATATTACATTTGTATTTGCAGCATTTATGAATCACAAAATCCAAGCGGCGATTTAAGCAAAGACTTTCGCTACTTGATTTTAGAACTACATTTGTGATCCCATAAATCATGTGCTGTATAAAGGACTGAAACATCCGACGTTGGGACCAAAAAAAAGTTAAAAGATATAAAATATTTTTTCGTTAATGGATATAAATTCAACATCAAAGAATACGATGTTGAAAATTAACAAACAATATTGGTGTATTTGTTAAAGATAGTGATGATCCTGATAATCATATAAATGATTTTTATGGCGTATTAAGTTAGATTTTGTAATTGACATATTTTACAAGACCCGCAGAGGCTATTTTTGTTTAGAACCAACTGGTTTAGCAATGTTCCATGTTCTGGTGTTAACGTACATCCAAATTTTAATCTTATAAATATGAAACATACCTCGCGTTATCAAAAGTACGACCCTTTTGTACTAACCAATCAAGCCCTACAAGTTTATTACACCCCTTATCCATCTCTAGAAAGAGATAAAGCAGATTGGTTTGCGGTTTTAAAACCAAGGCAAGATTTACATTTGACGGAAAGAATATTCCAAATGAACAATGTAACGACCCGTCGGAAATTCCATGCCTGAATTTCAACAATAATACATAAATGTTGTATTACTTGCCAAAACCCATGTATCGAAAACACCGGATAGTTAATAGAAAAAAATTAGAGGGCGAAAAAAGAAAGAAAGAAATATTAGAATAGAAGAATAAGAAGAACCAAACTATCCAACACAACACAGAGTCTCCTATCACAGCGGAATAAAATATAATATAAAAATAGAAAGTTATTAACAGCTTGAAATAAATACGTGCAATCATCAAAGTACAACTTACTGTCAACACATATGCACAGTTATAACAACCTGTCCTCATATACAACACATAGCGGGATACACACTAAATAAATATATATATATATATATCATACGTATGAACTCCTCCAGCATGTATTCTGAAGTACATATCATCTTAACCTGAACCTATAAAACTCAGTATGACCCGAGAATTGTAAATGCTAGGATCAGTCTGGTGAACAAGAGTAAGAAAACTCACTAAGTTTATAGGTATCATCCAACTTGATTTCAAAGTCAAAACTTTTCTTTTCGAAAGAAAAGGATAATCGTAAGACTGGTCCACATATAAACATGGCTAGTTTTTACCTTATGATAACCCAAAGCATTTTGAAATCGTATCTATTCTGATATTATAATAGTTTATAAATCAAATAAATAATTGTCTGATAGAATGCTTGCATCTCACGCGCTACATACATAGTATACAATCAATATCACGGGTGCTTATTGGATAATGGATTCTGACTATGACAAGGTATGGAAACACCTTTCGATAGTGTATCCCTAGAGAAGAATATACTAGGAACAAGAGTATCTTGCAACCCGGCCACACATGACCGACCACTCATTTCTCTTTAGTGTATCGAATGTATATTACCAACGGTTGGGAGCTACCCACCATTTCCCGAAAGGGATAGCATGGATAGAATATAAAAGCGAATGAATTTTCTCTAGGTAGGTACTAATACACCCTAATGGGAGCGACCCACATAACCATGCTGCCAGCCCGATTTTTGTCATTTCCCAGTTGAAGAGGCTTGATGTTACTATTACCTTTTTAAGAAAATCACATCATCATTCACTTTGAATGCCACATTGTCAGATCCGCCAAATCACTAATTGGCATCCTAAAAGTATTCTGGGTGTTAAACTTAGTGATGGTGTCTTCTCCGCCACCAACAGAAATACGTTTGAGAAAATTAGTGTACGTGACCCTTAAGAAATACTCTGGCAGACATTCGTCCCTACAAGTCATCCAGAAATAGGATGAACTGAAGGTACCCTCTTACCACATCCTAGATATCACCCTATAGATCAGTAGTGAGTAGTCCTTGCTATCTATAGATTTCAACCATGACCGAACCCTAGTATATCTCCTGGTCGAATTAGAGATTTTAAGTGGTTCTTCCGTTTTATGAAGATTTACGGTCTTCAAATGCACCATCTCAATCATTAACTGATATCTTCCACATTTTCGTATTTGCTGGTAGGAATGGTATTCAAATATAGATTCAAATCTGGTCTTTTCATACTAACAATCGTATAGGCCAAATTTGATAGCCGGTTATTTAACTATCAAATAAACAACCATTCAACGATGAAAATAAAATAGATTTACTAGTTCAGTACTCAGCATTACTTGGCTTCTTTGATTAAAAATAATTAACGAATGGTTAATCAAAATATTCAAATATTTGGAAAACATCATTTCACTTCTTACTTTAACATACTAATATTCGCAAAACCATTTTATTTAATACTTAGATAAATATATTATAACAATATCCAATATTCCATTTAACTATTATTTGCAAAACATTCACTACATCATTATTCATTATCTATAACTGGGAAATTAGTTTTACTAATTATTCATAAAACAATCGTTATGAAAATATATTTTGTTTCATTACTTGAAAATAATAATCGACACTTACCTTTTTAGAATAAATATTTTAACACTGATATTTTTATTTCATTTTACCCTGAAAATATCGTTATATTTCCATAAAACTCTTTTATAGTTGCAACATTTCTATTTCTTATTCATATATTTCTATACTTCAACATTCATTAGTCCCTGGCCATAAATTGGTTAGAGAACGATCCCCTATTTATCAACCCCAAAGACCGAAATTAGCATCAGATTAACACTACGAAAGTCACTCAATTCAAACCAATCTCCAGATAGGTTCAAATTTTTTAATTTCTTATCTTAACTCATTATCAACCCATTTTAGTCCACTTCTAATCCATTCAACCATCTTCTGCTTTGAAATTTTCGTTTCAATTACAATCATTTCATTTAATTTTATTATGCAAATGTCCAATTTCTTAACTTCTGGCCAAATTCTTTCTATCAAATCCTCCCTTCAAATTTATCTAATCATAATCCTTTGCTTTTTCAATGGGGAGTTTCTGATGCCACTAGTATGGGTAAATCCACTTTTTAATTTTTTAATTTTTGGGTTAATCATGCAGATTTTTTTAATATTTTAATGCAGGTGTGCTCAGCATAGTTTAATTCTAATCCATTGTTATCACTTGTGAACAAGATGAAGTTTCTAAAGTTTCATCTTAGAGCTTGGACATCATGTAATTTTGGATGGGGCTCTTTGCAGTCTTCTTCAGCCAGAGATGAACATGTTAAGGTTCAAGAGGCTATCAATAGAGATCCCTCAAATATTATTCTGATTAGGATGGAAAATGAACTTAAGAAGAATTTGGAAAAGGCTTCGGAATTAGAAATACAATCTTTAAGGCAGCATGCTTATTTTAGAAGACAAATAGAGGCAGATCGAAATACAAAGTTTTTTCATAATTCACTGAAAATTAAAAGGGGTACAGATTCTATTTTCATGATCAAAGATATAAATGATGATGTTCAAGATACTGAAGTGGAACTAATAATGCATTTTTTTCAATACTTTTCCTTTATCTTAGCCTTTTCAAATGCTTTCAAACCTGATGTGCTTCCCCTTTTCACACTAACCTCCCATCACTCTCCAAACAACAATCTGATAATCTTATCAGCCTTATCACCAGATAGGAAATCAAGAATACTATTTTAATTTTGGATGCATCTAGTTGTGGAGGACTGGATGGTTTTAATGCTTTTTTCCTTCAGAAATCTCGATCCATAGGTGATGATATTTTGAACGTTGTTCAATACTTTTTTATGAACAATGTTTTACCATCTGATATTTCCGCTACTACTATAGGTTTGATTCCTAAAGTTGATAATCCTTCATCAGTTTCTGAGTCTAGACCCATTTCATGTTGCCATATTGTTTACAAAGTTATATCTAAAATTTTGGCTAGAAGGTTGCAAGAGTTTCTACCATCTATTATTTCGAGTAGTGACAATATTTTAATCACACGAGAGTTGTTATATGGCTATAACAAGAAAAATATTTCTCCTAAATGTATGGTTAAATCAGACATTAGGAAGGCTTTTGATTCAGTTTTGTGGAATTTGATAATAGTAATAATGTCAAGGATGAACTTTCTAAAGCCTTTTTTAGCATGGATTTATACATGTATATCTTCACCATTTTATTATATATCGAGGAACGGATGTTTTCATGGATATTTTAAAGGCACTCAAGGAGTAAGACAGGGTGATCTAATTTCAGCATATCTTTTCATTATTGTTACGGAGCTTTTAAATACACTTTTGGTGGACCAAGTTGTAAAGAAAAAGGTAGAGCTACATCCTAGTGTAAACATCCTTTGATAACCCATCTTCTTTTTGCTGATGATCTAATTATCTTTACCAAGCCGACATTGCCTAATATTCAATGTATTTTATCCACCTTTGCATGATTTCTATAATCTCACTGAGCTTCCGATTAATGTGAGTAAGTCATCTATTTTAATTGCTAGTTTACAAGATGATGGAAAAGAGGAGATTATCAAGTTTTCTGGTGTCATGGAGTTATCTAGTAAAGCAACATATTTGGGTCTTCCTCTTACATGTTCTAGAATATCAAAATAAAAATGTACTCCTCTTTTTAAGAAAATAATTGGAAAATTACAGTAGTGGCCTAGCTGCAAGCTGTCACAAGCAGGTAGACTTACGATAGGTCAATTAGTTGCAATTGCTATGACTACCTATTGGTCAAGACATTTTATGCTGCCAATTAAGCTTATAAAGATGATTACTAGGGCTCTCAACAAATTCTTATGGCATGGTGATCCATTTTCTAAGAAGTTCGTTCTTATTTCTTTTAATAAGCTGTATGATGATAGGAAGCATGGTGTGTTGGGTATAATAAATCTTTTTCTTTGTAATAAAGTTGCTATTTCAGTTTATTTTAATAAACTTCTCAGTAATGATGGTAGTCTTTGGACACAATGGGTGATGCACAATTTGATTGGTAGAAGGAACTTCTGGACAATACAATTACCTCAGAATTCTAGTTGGAGTTAATCGAATATTCTTGATTTTAATAAGATTAAGAATATATGCAGTATAATTTTAGTATAATTTTAATAAGATTAAGAATATATCCTTTTGGCACTCTCCATGGGCAAGACAAGGATTGATATTAAGTAGTGTAGTAGGTTATAATGTCAGGACGAATTCTGGAATTCCAGATTCAGCTCGGGTTGATGATTTTATTCATAATGGTGAATTGGTTTTTCCATATTCTAGGTCAACATCATTAAGGCAATTATGGAGGGAAATTTCAGTAGCAATCATTTCTTCTAATAATGCTGGAATTTTATGGAATGGGAATACACATTCAATTAAGCATGTATATAAGGTTCTACAGCATGTTAAAGAAGTTTTGCTTGGTCTTCAGGAATCTGGAATTTGGGTAGCTCTACGAAGGAGAATTTTCTACTGTGGAAGGTCATGGAAAATTTGCTGAATACCAAACATAAGCTTCACTCTATTGGTTTGATTTTGGATGATAAATGTGTCTTCTGTAATGTGGAGGCTGAAACTAATGTGCATTAGTTCTTTGAATGTGCATTAGTTCTTTGAATGTGCATTTGTTTTTAGAATTTGGATGAGAGTTTTGGCAAGTGAGAATTTTCACAAGCCATCTAATGTTGGTGTTGTGGAATGGTTTAATATCTTCAAAGCAACACGATGGAAGAATGCAAAAACTAAGTTGCTTTTGAAGATCTTAAAGAAGTTCATTCATTCAGTTTGGTCAGAGAGAAATAGAAGGATTTTTTTTAGGTATGATGAATGGAATGAGTTATACTCCTTGATTCATACAAGTATTTTGAAGGATCTCCAAGTTTCTCCTTGAAGTGTTGTATATTTTGTTATTTCTTATTTTGTTGCTACTGTTTTGGTTATATACATTCTATAGTTTCTTCTTATTCATGTAGTTTGGTTCTATATGTGAGCTGCGTTGTTTATGTAGAGGGTGTTTTGTAGTGAGATTTTTGTTTTTTCATTACTTATTATTTTTGCAGTCACATTCTTGTAAATTTTGTGTGTTAATAAAGTTCTTGTTGCCTTTAAAAAAACGACGTTTATCTCATACGAGAATAAACTCTTCATTATATATTTTAAACACGAGTTCAATTTATATATCAAATCTCAAAATGTTTTAGAAACTCGATTTAAAATCGAGTTCAACAAATTCTTATAACAGTATTAAAAAGCCAAATTACTGCTAAAAATACCAAACTTGTGAAATAAGGTTTTCACATCCAATCAAACATACTTAATATAAATTATAAAAATTATTAATATTGATGAGGAATCCATTTGGATCCCTCCAACCTGTTTTTCCTTGCATCCAAATAGGTTACCTTAAAATAACATCATTTTATTTCAATAAACAAATATAATATTCAACAATAATCAATAAATAACAGCATTCCAAACATCCATCTTTTAATTTTATACGTGTATATTATTATAAACGTAACCAAACCAGGTAAGTTACCTTATTTGGTAAAAACCGTTAAAATAACGATTTGATTTCATTTAAATTAAAATAATGTTTAAATCAACCAATTCATCCAATATATATATATATATATATAGGTATATTCAACAAACAACAAACAATTATCAACTATAGCACACAAAATAAATCCCGACTTATATAAAAAATAAGTGGGTAAAAACCAAGCCAGTTATACTCACTTTGATTTGATTCGTTGTTGAAACAGTTTGGTTATAGTTAAATTAAACAGGTGTTTAATTTAACTATTAATTTTAGTTGCTTCCCACTTTATCCAAACGGTTCCAGAATGCAGTGTTCGTCACCATGATCCCGTTGCAACTTATTTCGATAAATTTTGTTAACAAATAAAAAGTTATTTCAGTTTCAGCGTACACAATTTAAATTAACTTAATTAGCTTCTTTAATTAACAAAGTTAATAAACTAAGTACGTTATTATAATATAATGGTTGGTTACTTGATTTCGTAAACCACGGGTCCGGTTTTTTTCCATCACTTTATTTTTGCATACTCAAAAATCTGCATGACTCTTTCTCTCTCTCTCTCTCTACATCATTTAAAACCACAATATCACCACATATGAAAACACCACCTCAACCCTTCGTTGTCGCGTCTTCCTCCTCCCACCAGACCTCGATCAATGACCACCCTTGGAATCGCCACTCTCTCCTCGACTTCCACCCAAGACCCCGCATCGCTCGGTCCTACCGATAACTTGCACTAACCCTAAACCCAAAGCCCCTTTATGATGAGAACCCGGCCACCACACTAAATGAAACCCGATCATACCCATACGATTTAAATCTCTCACTGAGTTGAGTGAGTTTGTAGTTGAACATTTTTACTAAAGATTGATGGATTGGGAGACTAAATGGAAAGAAAATTGGAACAATGGCTATCGTTAACATCATGGGGATGGGCGCTGGATCGAAAGTGGACCATGTAGAAAATAGTTGACCAAATACTAGAGTTTGAGGGGTATGGTGATATTTACAGTGGGAGAAATTATATTATTATATTATAAATCGAGACTTCGTCGTGAAGTAATGCGTTAAAACACCGACATACGTTCTCTGATCGAGATCAAAATTTAAATCCTAGCATAAATAATATTCCGGGCACGATGGAAAAGGTTTCGTCGAATTCTGAGATTGTTTGTGAAAATTCCTTTATATTTCACAACGTGAATCGACATGCATTTAAATTGCGTACGATCACAAATTAAATCTAATTAACTTGAAATTTGAAAATCTACAATAATTAATCAACATGGATTTAATAAAATTAATTTCGTTAGAATCCGAGTTCATTAGAAATTCGGCTATACTTTAATTTCATATTAAATCGAATATACGATTGAATAAAAATCTAGGAGTTTACTATTTGTACGATCAAACGATAAGTTCGATCGATATGAAAATCGATATCATATAATAACTAACTAATACGGATCCAATGACACAAGTTTCGTCGCATTCTGAGACTGTTTTTTCCGAAATGATATTTTACATGCGATACGACGCTATTTTGAACACTAAAATACCCAATGTCCAAAAATACTGAACTACCTATCTATCCTGACTCTAAATGTTGATATGAATTAAACGGAGTTGGTTACGTAGCTTAATTCGATCATTTGGTCAAGTTATACACAAATACTCATCCATTAAATTAAATTTATTTAATTACGCGATATGAAAACCGACTGAGCGTTTATGTTTACTATTGTCGCATACGACATCAGATTGCCATGAAATTTGGTTTTGTAAAATAATTTAACATTACGGTTCCAACGAAACTAATTTCTTCGAAAACCAAGGCTGTTTGCAAAATGGTTATTTTTAAGGTTTATATAATAACGATAAAATATATAAATTCCAAACAACCCAGTTCAATAATAATAAATTATTATTATTATTATCATATATATATATATCCAAATGGAATTATCGTACAACTTCAAATATAAACCAACATGGATTTCATAACTTAACGTTAACATTTTCGAGTTAAACAATGTCCAAATTTTATTAAATTTTTTTTAAATTTATTAAATAAGCGTTATGGTTTATAAACGAATCCATAGCGACTATTTGAAAATTTTATGTGGACATAACTAAGAATCTATAGCATGAAATCTGAATTTTTCTCTTTCATTAGAAAATTATAATTAAATAGATTCATACGTTAATTGCTTCTCATAGTTCTGACTTATATCGAATTCTGTATATTCAATTGATGTTCAAAGCACAATATTATGAACTACCACGACATTACGAGCTCAATTTTAATTTAAATATAAACTATATGTTCTAACTTCGTTTTATTAATAAATTCTATATAAATATCCATTAATATACTAATATAATTGTAACGACCCGTATTTTTATGGTATATAAATAATTTATTTAATTATTTAAATAATGGTTTGGTTATTTAAAATGACTAGGATTAGATAATATTGAATATTCAATTAAAATAAATAATATAATAATATATTTAATTTCTGAAATAGTCAGAAATAGTGGAATTCACAAAATGGTGTGAATTGGATCATCTGTGATATTTAGTTCAGTTTAAAATTTAATTAGAATAAAGAATATATTATTTTAACGACAGTTGAACGTACAATTATATTATAATTAAAATCGAGCTCGAAATGGCGCTGCAGTTTGTAATTTGGCGATTTGAACTTCAACTGAATGTATAGGATTCGTTTTAAATCGGATTTCTGTGAAACAAGAAACGTTCGGAGCTGGTGAAGTATATCTTTCTAATGGAAGAGAAAAATCGGGATTTCATTGTGTAGATTTTGATTTATGTCCAAATCAAATTTTAGAAAAGTCACTATGGAATTCCTTTATAATTTATAACGATATATATAAGGAATTTCAATATAAATTTGAATATCGATTCAACCGGGATTTGAATAACGAGTTGTAAATCCCAGCAGAGCTGTATGATATTCTATTGTAAATATATATACGATAATATTTATTTATAAATATTTAATTAAATTATTTTTAAATATATTTATATATTTAAATGGGTTATTTAGAGCTTTAAAAATAGCCAGTTTTGCAAATGAAGTCGAAATTCGACGAAACTAATTTTATTGGATCCGCAATATTAAATTATTGTTAGACGTCAAGTTCCGTGATTTTTGAAGTCAGTATGTGGCCGTACGGGATTTTAATGTGAAAAACAGTCGATATTTTGACGGTTAAAAATACGCTGTGTAAGCAAATGGAGTCGGAATTCGACGAAACCAGTTTCGTTGGGCCCGTAAGGTCAAACTGTAGCTGCATGTCCATTTTCGTGATTTTTAGGTATTGTGTGTGATCACAGGGATTTTTAAACAGCGTATAAAAGCAATGATTCAGTAAAATCAAATATAAAAATCGAATAAAATAATAATATATCTACCCTATAAACAATCATAAACTTCACAACATTAAAAGCATTTTTCTCAGGTCAAAGAAATGCGCCTCCATCATACTTTTTACACCGTAAGAAATTTCTGTCCTTAAATAATTTTTAGAAAATCAAAAATAACTCTACAAATCACAATCCATGTTTATTCGAGTTCCTATAGCCGTGCTCTTCATTTTGGTATAAAAATTGTGAAGTGCGATCAACACTTGAGTTTCACGGAAATGACCTGCGGATGTTAGGGTTGATGGATTCTTCGATTTGGAGCATGGTTTGAAGGAATTGAGTTTGTATTTGGGTTTGGTGAGTTGATTAGCACCTGCGTGGTGATTTTTGGAGAATATGGTGCAAAAAGGTGTCGGTACTGTTACGGTGTCGAGGGTTTTGAAGCCGAGAACGGAAATTAGGGTGGCGGCATGAGTTGGAGATTCGTAGTATGAGCTGATGGGCGTGGGGTTTCAAAGTGGCGTAGCAGTTGACTAGAGCTTCAATGCAAACGCCATGAGAAGGGTGAGTTCGGGTTCTATTAGAAGGGCACGGTGATGTAGAGTGATTGCAAGATTTTGTGGTAAACGGTGATGATAATATGGTTCATAATGATGCACTGTGTATACGGAAGGAAGTGGGAGCGGATTTGTTTCTAGAGTTGGAGGAAATGGACGCGGTCATTCTGTAGTGTGGTGTAAAAAGGAGCGGTGGTAGGTGAATACACCTGGGAAGAAGATGAGGCTGTTCATGTTGAAATGGGTCGGTGCGGATCAGTTTAGGGCGGGCCTGTTTATATGTGAAGCCCATTTTGTTTAGAAAAAAAATAGAAAAGGGAAGTGGAGGACGTTGGGAGGAATTATTGGAACGGCCGGAGATGGAGTATCTTTTCTCTAGCGGGTTTACAAATGAATGGTGGACCGAGTTTTTAATGTGGTGGAAGACTTATCATGATTGGAAATGGTTTGAGTAGAGCAACGGGTTTGATTTATGGTGGGCCGGGTTTTAAAGTAAGGATGAGCCAAATGAATTAAATAAAATCTTAGTTTAAGTTTAAAATAAATTTAATATTTGTTTAAACTGGTAATTGTTATATCTTACTCATATGTAATCAGAATTACGAACCGTTCGGAATGCTGGAAACACATGGACACAGACTACTTTATGAAGCTAGTTCAAAACCGTATGGAGCTGGTTTGGGTTTATGGCAAAATTAAACGACTGACAGGATTGATTGTCCATTTATCATTATTTAACAATAAACCGTCCAATGTGAGTAAAACTCACTAACTCTTCTCAGTTATATTTTTCTAACGTATTTTTAGAAATGATAAATGATGGTTGTTTGCTGTGTGTTGGCTGTTTAGTTGAACTGCTAGTTAACTGGTTGAAAATTTAGATAACGATATATATATATATATATATATATATATATATATATATATATGTCGTTAATCGAATATTAATTCTGTTTATCAGAATACTTCACATTCATGTTATTTATGTTGATTAACATCTCTGGATGCAGGGAAACAGGTCGAAGGGACCCAAATGGGTTCCTCAACATTTATTTTACTGTTTTTCATATATTTTGATATATGATGTGATATATAATCTGTTGCTGATTATATGGGTTTGATTGATATCTATCATTGTTATTTGGTATTTTAAATACCGTGAGAAATACCGGGATAGAAAAGGGGGATATTCAAAGTATATTTGAAAATAAATTATTTATATAAAATCAATGGATTTTATATATAAAAGGAAAATGATTTTATAAAAGAAAATAACTATAAAATCAAAGAAATACAAAGGAAAATATGTGTATAACAAATAGTGAAGGAAAATATTTGTATAACAAATAAAAAAGGGAAATATTTGTATAACAAATAGTAAAGGAAATATTATTTAGAAAATAAATAAGATCTTTTAAAAGTGTATATTAGAAATAAAATATTTATAAAATCAAAGGATTTTATAAAAGGAATATTTATCATTTGATAAATAAAATAAAATAAAAGTGATATTTATTTAGAAAATAAATAGATTATAAAAGGAAATACTTGAAAAATGAATAGAATTGTAGAAAAAGAGAATTTTACACTAGGAAGGTTTAGACCCGTGCTACGCACACGGGTATAACAGAATATGAATTTAAAGTAGACATTTAATAGAAACCTATTTTAACAGATAAGTGGAGAAGATAAATTTATAAATAAGGTTTTATAAATTAAGTAAAATATTTATCATTGGATAAATAGAATATATAAGTCAGGACTTATATAGAGAAGTAAGAATCGATTTCAGCATCGATATTTGAAACTGAATATTGACGAAGAGTTAATTGGATAGAGTTAACCAGTTAGAGTTAACCAGTTAGAGTAAATCAGTAGAGTTAATTAAATATTAGTTATTCAATTAGAGTTAATCGAATATTAGTTATTCGAATAAAGAGTCAACCAGATAGAGTTAAATGAACATAGCTAATCGAATTAGGATTTAATTGAATATTAGTTATTCAATTAGAGTTGATAGAATATAGTTTTTTGAGATAGAGTTAGTCAAACATAGTTATTCAGGATGAGTTTCCATTTCGTACGACTGCTAGCGTAATTCGCAGGGCTGTAGATAGCCTACGGCGGTCGGATGTTTCCTGAGGTAATCAGGCGTAACCATTGTGATCGCTGTGATTTAGAGTCAAGCGAATGGAGTTAAATCGAATATTAGCCATTCGAAATAAAGTTAAAACAGGCATAGTTATTCTAATATAAGTTAATCGAATATTAGTTATTCGATAGGAGTTAAATAAGTTGAGTTAAATAAGTAAGTTAATAAAGTTAAGTTATTCAAGTAAGTTAATCAAGTTGAGTTAATCGAGTTGAGTTAGTCAAAATGAGTTAATCAAACCGAGTTAATCCAAATGAGTTAATCCAAAGGAGTTAATCGAATATAGTTTATTCGAAAGGAGATTAATTGAATGTAAATCATTCGTAGAAAGTTAATCGAATGTAAATCATTCGAAGAGAGATTATCGAATATAGTTATTCGAAGAAAGAGTTATCGAATATAGTTTATTCGAAATGGGGTTATCGAATAGAGATTATTCGAAAAAGAGAATTATACGTTGAATTCGATTATATCGAATTCGGGAGTGTCATATTTACTTTCCGTTTTAATCAAGATTTACTTATTTATTAATAAATTAGTGGTTTAGTTATTTAGTTAAATTAAGGAATAGAAGTTATACTTTGAAGTTGGATATTAAAGAAGAAGGGATTATAACCCTATAGTTATAATCAACGTTTTAAATAAAGAAGTGGATTCATAAATAGAATCCGAGTTACGTAAGGAAGTTGGTTAAAAGATTAAAAGGGTGAACTTTGTCTATTTCGAGGTTAGAAATGTTGTGCAGTTAAGGTCTGAGAGGTAATTATACCCCAACTTGATTGACTTCGTTTTTAACTAAGGGATGGGTAAGGTTCGAAAGTGAAGATTGGCTAAGTGAATTTAGTTAATGAGTGTAATGGTTTGAAATGGCTTAGTGATGTTTTATTTAAACATCTATTTAAATCCAATGAAGGAGTTTTGAAAATGTTTTCCAAATAAAAGAAATCAGAAATGTTTTCTAATTTAGAAAACAAAAATGAAAGTAAGTATGGAGATGTTTTCAAATGATTAATAAAGTATATTTTCTAAATAAATTAGTGATAAATTAAATTAAAGGAGATTAATGTTGATTGATCGATCGAATTTCTATCTGGAAATAAGATCGTTGGTTGTACACCTATTTTCCTTTGATAGTTAAGTCACCGACTATCGAAGTTTTTGACCATTTTTCCGTCGTCTATACGGAGAGACCGAGATCAGAACATTATCTGAAAACGACTCTGTATAGACATTAGCGTTGCGATCAAATATGATGGAGATAATGAAGACGGAGTTATTCAAGGGCTATCCTGTTTATAGAATAGTGCCTTCGGTTTGTCCAGTCCCAGGACAAACGTGAATGGAAGAATGTCTGACAAAGTATATCTAACGGATCACGTAAGTTGATCTCTTCAAACGTACTTACGTTTGGGGGCGGAGGAATTCGTTTCTCTTAGCTTTATACTCGTGGTATTTTTGGGGATATCAATTTGTGATTTGGCGGGTATGACGATGTGGCATTCAAAGTGAATGATGGTCAGATGTTCCAAAAGATACGTTATGACCTCAAGCCTCATCAACCGGGAAATGACAGAAATCGGGTAGGTAGCGTGGCTAGGTGGGTCGCTCCCATTAGGGTGTATATCACCTATCTAGAGAAAATCCATTTCATTCTTTTATCTATTATCGATGCTGTCCCTTTTCGGGAAACCATGGGTAGCTCCCAACCGTTGGTGATATACATTCGATACACTCAAGCAAAATGAGTGGTCGGTCATGTGTGGGTCGGGTTGTAAGACGTTCTTGTTGAACCCAGTGTATTTGCCTCTAGAGATACACTATCAGCAGGTGGTCCCATACCTTGTCATAGTCAGAATCCAATTTCCAATAAGCGCCCGCGGTTTTGTTTGTATACTATATATGTGGAACGTGAGATGCAACCGTTTTGCTAGATTGTTAATTACTTATGATTAGACATTATTATAATATCAGAGAAGTATTGATTTCCAAAAGTGTTTTGGTTATCGTAAGGTAAAAACCGTCCGTGTTTATGTGTGGATCGGTCTTACGATTACCTTTTCTTTTGAAAAGGATTTTGTTAAACCAAATGATTTGAGTTTACTCACACCAATCCCATGACTGACCCAGAGTTTATTTTTTTTGTTTTCCCTAAACTCTTGGGTGCCCAAATTTGTACGGGCAGTCAAGTAGTTCAGGTCTTTACAGATATACTTGGAGGAGCTTGAAGCAGGAGGCTTCAGGATTATATAGTTATTGTTATTTCCGCTGTGTGTAAGTATTGTACTCTGATAATGTTATTATATATATATACTGTTTTATTGAAAAAATTTGTTATATATTATATTTTATTCATTCCGCTGTGAGATTCGTGTTTACTCTGATTGTGTTCTTCTTTTTCTTCTATTCTAATTTTCTATCTTGTCTATTCTCACCCTCTAACTTCTTTCTATTAATGATCTGGAATGTTCGATACCTGAATAATTAACATGGGTTTTACGTTGATTTTCTGGGTCGAAAATCCCAGTTCATTACAGTGTATCAGAGCTTAAGGTTAAGTGATTACCTTGGCTCTGTGGCATGACTCAGTAGAGATGGGGTTAGTAACACCCTAGATTGAGTTGAGTGTATATATACAAGTAAACGTATTTGTTATTGATATAAAAATTGTCTTATATTGTAGAGATTTATTGGTTGAGTAGTTTGTGAATTCTGGTCGATCAGTTTGATCCACTGTATCGATAGGAGTTTCTAAACGCTTGAATACGATAAAACAAAACGGTATGTTTTGAAAAAAAGGTAAATGAAATAGTTTTACCCAAATTATATTTTAATATAAATGAATGATTAATATTTGAAATATTATAGTATATTGGATGTGTTGGTTGATTATAATAGAAATGGTTATATAAATAACCAATTAGAGTTCGTATAATATGAAATAAGATGAAATAAATCTGAATTTAGAATCAGAATTGGAATTAAAAGTTGGAGAAGTGTTTGTAAATGGAATCGTATTAAATATATGAGAAATTTAAAATCCTGGGAGATTTTAAATTGTTTACAAGTATCGTGAATGATATTTTGAAAAAGATTTCAAAATGAAAGTATTTAAAATGTTTTTGATAAGGGATATAGTATTGAACTCACTTCAATAGCTGGGAAATAACTCTGATGATGCTGGCCCCATCATCAGTGTTCATTTTCGAGTGGTAAGTGATGGATTACTACCAAAGAAATTGTGTTAAATTGTTTTGAGAAAAACAAGTTGTTTTGAATCCCGAAAGGGAATAATTTATTTTAGAAAAACTAAACTGTTTAAAATCCCCAGGAAGATAGTATGAATTAAAAACAAATTAAAGGAATTTGTGAAAGCAAATATGGATTGAATTGAAACCAATTAACTGGAAATTTAATTGGAATATAAATATATCAAGTAAAAATCAGATTTTGTGTTATGAGATAAGAATCTGAAATGGTATTGGATTGGTGAGTTAGGAGTTTGGAATCAAGAATGAAACTCGAGTTTGAAATGGAATTTAGCTTTGGATAAGCGAATAATTGTGTTGAGATTTGATTGATTGAAATTGATTGTAAATCGATTGGTATAGATGGATATATGATCAACAGGTATTGAGTAGAAGCAAGTGCAAGGATTTAATGATATGCCCGACAAAGGTATATGTTTAAACTTCCATATGAGGTTGTATGTGCCGAATCGGCAAGTCGCTTGGCTTTTTTATTTTCTTTTTGAAAGAAAAGGGCCTAGAGAGGCGAGTTGGGGTTTGAACTATTGGCCGGTACAAAGGAGGTGCTGACGAAATTTTCCGGAAATTTAGAGCATTAGAAAATTTTCAGGATTTTAGAAATTATCATTGATAAGAATTAATTAATATTTTAATTGAAATTAGGTTGGTTCAGTTGAAATTAAAGTTGGTAAGTAAACAAATAAATTTGTACTAGTCAATAGGGTTTGTTCTCTACCGTAGCAATTTTGAGGACAAAATTATTTTAAGGGGGGAAGAATCTAACGACCCGTATTTTTATGGTATATAAATAATTTATTTAATTATTTAAATAATGGTTTGGTTATTTAAAATGACCAGGATTAGATAATATTGAATATTTAATTAAAATAAATAATATATTTAATTTCTGAAATAGTTAGAAATAGTGGAATTCACAAAATGGTGTGAATTGGATCATCTGTGATATTTAATTCAGTTTAAAACTTAATTAGAATAACGAATATATTATTTTAACGACAGTTGAATGTATAATTATATTATAATTAAAATCGAGCTCGAAATGGCGCTGTAGTTCGTAATTTGGCGATTTGAACTTCAATTGAATGTACAGGATTCGTTTTAAATCGGATTTCTGTGAAACAAGAAACGTTCGGAGCTGGTGAACTATATCTTTCTAATGGAAGAGAAAAATCGGGATTTCATTGTGTAGATTTTGATTTATGTCCAAATCAAATTTTATAAAAGTCGCTATGGAATTCCTTTATAATTTATAACGATATATATAAGGAATTTCAATATAAATTCGAATATCGATTCAACCGGGATTTGAACATCGAGTTGTAAATCCCAGCGGAGCTGTATGATATTCTATTGTAAATATATATACGATAATATTTATTTATAAATATTTAATTTAATTATTTTTCAATATATTTATATATTTAAATGGGTTATTTAGAGCTTTAAAAATAGCCAGTTTTGCAAAGGAAGTCGGAATTCGATGAAACTAATTTTGTTGGATCCGCAATATTAAATTATTGTTAGATGTCAAGTTCCATGATTTTTGAAGTCAGTATGTGGCCGTACGGGATTTTAATGCGAAAAATAGTCGATATTTTGACGGTTAAAAATACGTTGTGTGAGCAAATGGAGTCGGAATTCGACGAAACCAGTTTCGTTGGGCCCGTAAGGTCAAACTGTAGCTGCATGTCCATTTTCGTGATTTTTAGGTATTGTGTGTGATCACAGGAATTTTTAAACAGCGTATACAAGCAACGATTCATTAAAAACAAATATAAAAATCGAATAAAAAAATAATATATCTACCCTATAAATAATCATAAACTTCACAACCCTAAAAGCATTTTTCTCAGGTCAAAGAAATGCGCCTCCATCATACTTTTTACACCGTAAGAAATTTCTATCCTCAAATAATTTTTAGAAATTCAAACATAACTCTACAAATCACAATCCATGTTTATTCGAGTTCCTATAGTCGTGCTGTTCATTTTGGTATAAAAATTGTGAAGTGCGATCAACACTTGGGTTTCACGGAAATGACCTGAGGATGTTAGGGTTGATGGATTCTTCGATTTGGAGCATGGTTTGAAGGAATTGAGTTTGTATTTGGGTTTGGTGAGTTGATTAGCACCTGCGTGGTGATTTTTGGAGAATATGGTGCAAAAAGGTGTCGGTACTATTACGGTGTCGAGGGTTTTGAAGCCGAGAACGGAAATTAGGGTGGCAGCGTGAGTTGGAGATTCGTAGTATGAGCTGATGGGCGTGGGGTTTCAAAGTGGCGTAGCAGTTGACTAGAGCTTCAATGCAAACGCCATGAGAAGGGTGAGTTCGGGTTCTATTAGAAGGACATGGTGATGTAGAGTGATTGCATTATTTTGTGGTAAACGGTGATGATAATATGGTTCGCAATGATGCAATGTGTATACGGAAGGATGTGGGAACGGATTTGTTTCTGGAGTTGGAGGAAATGGACACGGGTATTCTGTAGTGTGGTGTAAAAAGGAGCGGTGGTAGGTGAATACAACTGGGAAGAAGAGGCTGTTCATGTTGAAATGGGTCGGTGTGGATCAGTTTGGGGTGGGCCTGTTTATATGTGAAGCCAATTTTTGTTTAGAAAAAAATATAGAAAAGGGAAGTAGAGGACGTTGGGAGGAATTATTGGAATGGCAGGAGATAGAGTATCTTTTCTCTAGCGGGTTTACAAATGAATGGTGGACCGAGTCTTTAAGGTGGTGGAAGACATATCATGATTGGAAATGGTTTGAGTAAAGCAATGGGTTTGATTTATGGTGGGCCAGGTTTTAAAGTAAGGGTGAGCCAAATGAATTAAATAAAATCTTAGTTTAAGTTTAAAATAAATTTAATATTTGTTTAAACTGGTAATTTTTATATCTTACTCATACGTAATTAGAATTACGAACCGTTCGGAACGCTGGAAACACATGGACACAGACTACTTTATGAAGCGAGTTCAAAACGGTTTGGAGCTGGTTTGGGTTTATGGCAAAATTAAACGACTGACAGGATTGATTAACCATTTATTGTTATTTAACGATAAACCGTCCAATGTGAGTAAAACTCGCTAACTCTTCTCAGTTATATTTTTCTAACGTATTTTTAGAAATGATAAATGATGGTTGTTTGCTGTGTGTTGGCTGTTTGGTTGAACTGCTAGTTAATTGGTTGAAAATTTAGATAACGATACATATATATGTCGTTAATCGAATATTAATTCTGTTTACCAGAATACTTCACATTCATGTTATTTATATTGATTAACATCTGTGGATGCAGGGAAACAGGTCGGAGGGACCCAACTGGGTTCCTCAACAATTATTTTACTGTTTTTCATATATTTTGATATATGATGTGATATATAATATGTTGCTGATTATATGGGTTTGAATGATATCTATCATTGTTATTTGGTATTTTAAATACCATGAGAAATACAGGGATGGAAAAGGGGGATATTCAAAGTATATTTGAAAATAAATGATTTATATAAAATCAATGGATTTTATATATAAAAGGAAAAGGATTTTATAAAAGAAAATAACTATAAAATCAAAGAAATATAAAGGAAAATATTTGTAGAACAAATAGTAAAGGAAAATATTTGTATAACAAATAGAAAAGGGAAATATTTGTATAACAAATAGTAAAGGAAATATTATTTAGAAAATAAATAAGATCTTTTAAAAGTGTATATTAGAAATAAAATATTTATAAAATCAAAGGATTTTATAAAAGGAATAATTATCATTTGATAAATAAAATAAAATAAAAGTGATATTTATTTAGAAAATAAATGGATTATAAAAGGAAATACTTGAAAAATGAATAGAATTGTAGAAAAAGAGAATTTTACACTAGGAAGGTTTAGACCCGTGGTTTAGACCCGTACTTCGCACACGGGTATAACAGAATATGAATTTAAAGTAGACGTTTGATAGAAACCTATTTTAACAGATAAGTGGAGAATATAAATTTATAAATAAGGTTTTATAAATTAAGTAAAATATTTATCATTGGATAAATAGAATATATAAGTCAGTACTTATATAGAGAAGTAAGAATCGATTTCAGCATCGATATTTGAAACTGAATATTGACGAAGAGTTAATTGGATAGAGTTAACCAGTTAGAGTTAACCAGTTAGAGTTAACCAGTTAGAGTAAATCAGTAGAGTTAATTGAATATTAGTTATTCAATTAGAGTTAATCGAATAGTAGTTATTCGAATAAAGAGTCAACCAGATAGAGTTAATTGAACATAGTTAATCGAATTAGGATTTAATTGAATATTAGTTATTCAATTAGAGTTGATCGAATATAGTTATTTGAGATAGAGTTAGTCAAACATAGTTATTTAGGATGAGTTGCCATTTCGTACGACTGCTAGCGTAATTCGCAGGGCTGCAGATAGCCTACAGCGGTCGGATGTTTCCTGAGGGAATCAGGCGTAACCATTGTGATCGCTGCGATCTAGAGTCAAGCGAATGAAGTTAAATCGAATATTAGCCATTTGAAATAAAGTTAAAACAGACATAGTTATTCGAATATAAGTTAATCAAATATTAGTTATTCGATAGGAGTTAAATAAGTTGAGTTAAATAAGTAAGTTAATCAAGTTAAGTTAATCAGGTAAGTTAATCAAGTTGAGTTAATCGAGTTGACTTAATCAAACTGAGTTAATCCAAATGAGTTAATCCAAAGGAGTTAATCGAATATAGTTTATTCGAAAGGAGACTAATCGAATGTAAATAATTCGTAGAAAGTTAATCGAGTGTAAATCATTCGAAGAGGGAATATCGAATATAGTTATTCGAAGAAAGAGTTATCGAATATAGTTTATTCGAAAAGGGGTTATCGAATAGAGATTATCCAAAAAAGAGAATTATACGTTGAATTCGATTATATCGAATTCGGGAAAGTCATATTTACTTTCCGTTTTAATCAAGATTTACTTATTTATTAATAAATTAGTGGTTTAGTTATTTAGTTAAATTAAGGAATAAAAGTTATACTTTGAAGTTGGATATTAAAGAAGAAGGGATTATAACGCTATAGTTATAATCAACGTTTTAAATAAAGAAGTGGATTCATAAATAGAATCCGAGTTACGTAAGGAAGTTGGTTAAAAGATTAAAAGGGTGAACTTTGTCTATTTCGAGGTTAGAAATGTTGTGCAGTTAAGGTCTGAGAGGTAATTATACCCCAACTTGATTGACTTCGTTTTTAACTAAGGGATGGGTAAGGTTCGATAGTGAAGATTGGCTAAGTGAATTTAGTTAATGAGTGTAATGGTTTGAAATGGCTTAGTGATGTTTTATTTAAACATCTATTTAAATCCAATGAAGGAGCTTTGAAAATGTTTTCCAAATAAAAGAAATCAGAAATGTTTTCTAATTTAGAAAACAAGAAAAGAAAGTAAGTATGGAGATGTTTTCAAATGATTAATAAAGTATATTTTCTAAATTTAGAAAATAGGAATTTACAAATATATAGAAATGGGAAACGAATAAATTAATGATAAATTAAATTAAAGGAGATTAATGTTGATTGATGATTGATCGATCAAATTTCTATCTGGAAATAAGATCGTTGTTTG
The DNA here is from genome assembly GCA_030737875.1 of Allium sativum. Taxonomy (NCBI): domain Eukaryota; kingdom Viridiplantae; phylum Streptophyta; class Magnoliopsida; order Asparagales; family Amaryllidaceae; genus Allium; species Allium sativum. Next base: position 461,172,754 of record CM060915.1, on the reverse strand, counting down.
TACACCTATTTTCCTTTGATAGTTAAATCACCGACTATCGAAGTTTTTGACCATTTTTCCGTCGTCAATACGGAGAGACCGGGATCAGATTCATTATCTGAAAACCACTCTGTACAGATGTTAGCGTTGCAATCAAATATGATGGTGATAATGAAGACGGAGTTATTCAAGGGCTATCCTATTTATAGAATAGTGCCTTCGGTTTGTCCAGTCCCAAAACAAACGCGAATGGACGAATGTCTGACAAAGTATATCTAACGGATCGCGTAAGTTGATCTCTTCAAACGTACTTACGTTTGGTGGCGGAGGAATTCGTTTCTCTTAGCTATATACCCGTGGTATTTTTGAGTAAATCAATTGGTGATTTGGTGGGTATGACGATGTGGCATTCAAAGTGAATGGTGGTCAGATGTTCCAAAAGAAACGTTGTGACCTCAAGCCTCATCAACCGGGAAATGAAAGAAATCGGGCAGGCAGCATGGCTAGGTGGGTCACTCCCATTAGGGTGTATATCACCTATCTAGAGAAAATCCATTTCAATTATAATTGTTTTTTCATATAGGCAAAGTTTTAGGAGGCACGGGCACAGTTGCTTGAAAGATCCGGTCACGATAAGTTGATATGGGATGAGGAAGATGATTTTTTCAACACCGTTATGGATCTGACGCAGCGGAATAGACGTTATGACTATAGGAACTAAGTGGTAATTAATCCTTTTGCATATACACAACAAATTAACATGTAGATACATAGTATTATGATATTTTATATGCTGGCAACCCAATTAGAAATAAAGTGATAAGATATATACATGATTCATGTTGCTACTCTATTTGACGACACTTGATAGAAAACAAGAATCTAACACTTCCTCTAAAATTTCATATATATATATATATATGTATGTATGTATGTATGTATGTATGTATGTATGTATGTATACATATGTATGAAAATTACTAATTAGAATGAGACACATGATTGGAGACTGAAATTTTGATACTATTTTGCATGTGCTATTTATCATGCACTGGAAACCCTTTTGCATATGTCGTTTTTCATTTTTCATGTATTTGTATTTATCTGTAATTTTAAACTTTCTTATCGTCTTTCTTTTTTTGAATATCTTTCATTCTATTTTCATGCTTGAGCAGCTCAAAAGGCATATGAAAAAGCCCAGGACAAAGCTGAAATAAAAGAGCTTAGGGCAATATTTGAGCAGCTGCAGAAGGAGAATCGTCTTCGCGCTATACAGATAAAGCCACTGAATTGAAAGCTAGCGGAGTATGTGCAACAACATGGTTCCTTTCCTTCGTCGCCTGGTGCTTCCGGAGGTGACAAAGATGGTTGAGAGGTGTTTTTTTGTGTGTTTGTGTTTGCATGAGGTATATATTCACTTGGAGATGGTGAGGATTATGTTTTGTTGTAGTATATACTGGTTTGAAGTTGGTGAGGATGATATTTTGAATGTATTTATATGGTATATACTTGGTTTGTTGACATGTGAGGTTGATGAGTTGGTTTTTGATGTTTGGACGACTTATTTTTTATATATTGGTATTGATTTGATTTATGTTGGATGTTCATATTGTTATTGCTATATAGGTGTTACATATATGAGGAATAGATTGGAAATGGAATGGAAATTGAAATGGTGTGAATGGAAGGTAATAGGCTTCCTATTATAAAAAAACCTAGATTTCCAACGACTAGAATGCGGTTTCTAATGGCTTATGGGTCATTTATTTTTAATGGTTCCAAACGATTTCCAATAGCTAGGAATCGTTGGAGGCCGTTGGATAGAGTCTGTGGGATCCGTTGGAAATCGTTTGAATCCATGAACAATATTACAACGATTATTCCAGCGGCCATCAACGGCTCTGAGCCGTTGGAATAGCCGTATTCTCTTGTAGTGTGCATTGATCGTCTTGGGCCAGAATTGATCCCGATTCCAAAAGGAAGTAAGTTTCCACTCTTTTCGGGTTATTTTGTTAAAAACATTTTAAAATGATTTGAAAGGAGACTATTTAACGAAAAAGAATTCACTTTTTGGCTACGAAATGGCAATTTGAAAAAATAATTAAAGGTATGGTTGTTTTACCCTTTTGAATTTTTAGTTTTCATCCATATAAAAGTGTACACAATACATGCATACCATGAAAAAAATCAATTTTTTAAAATAAAATAAAAATTAACATATAAAATAGAATACAATCTTTTAATTTAATTTTTCATGTTTTAAGAAATGACGAAAGTACATAAACAATTATCATTCCGTCATCTCTCCAACCTTTTTGCTGTCATTTCAGCCATTTCATCATCTTTCCGTTCTTCTTAAATTTTGCAATTAATGTTGAAAACTTAAAACACTGAGTAAATCAAATGAGCTCTGATTCTTTTATTTGCTACTAATGATTTGTGCTTGAAAAGTAGACATTATTTGTTTCGTATTACATTGTTTAGGTTTTAAGGTACTGCATCTTTATTTTGTAATATAAATACATGCATGGATTTAACTTGTATTAAAACTTTGATTAGGTTTGTCTAAATAACAGTTCAACAGTAAAATAATTATGTCCAACATAGAAGAGAGAAGTTTCATTTTTTTTCTTTTCCTTTTTTTTGTGCGGAGGGGTTGGGTGGAGGATAAGAGAGTGGGAGAGGGAAGGGAAGTATGTGTGTATTCCACACAAGCTATCTAAAGTAAAATAAATTATCTTCTCCCTTATTTAAACAAGCTCCTTTCGTATGATGCATATCAACTGGATTTGCTCCATTATGGGCTTTCTTTTATGCCTACAAGATTAATGAAACAAAATGTTTGATGAATGCAAACAAGTATGAATTAATCACCATTTATTAGTATTTCCATTCAAAGCGTCATTTAATTGGTTTTCCCCAATGGAGTGAATCCATGTATGTCAATATGATGCGTTAGATGCAAGACATACTCAACCCGAAAATTACTAGAAAAGGTACCTTAAAAAGATATGTTTGATCGATATCAAATGCAGAATACCTTTGGGATGTTAGCACCGCTCTTTCAGTAGTTTAGGTGCTCGGGTAGTGGTCCATGAGGTACATATCCAAAGTTTTATGGTGGGAGATTTAAACCAGTGACATATTTTGATACATGGTGTAGTTAGGGCTATTATGGTAATGGTAAATTTACCATTACCATACCAGTACCAAATCAGTGGTAACCAATATCGAGCTGCATCGGTATACCATTGCTACTGGTATAATAACGGTAAGTTTTACCATTGTTAATAGTAAAATAGCAGTAAAGAAATGTCAACACCAGTGGTAACGGTAAATTTACCAGACATATTAATTTTGTTTTTTCGCTATTCTAATGAATTCCAACCTTTGTTTTTTTGAAAGTTTATCATACTTTATGCAGATGCATATAGACTTATTTAGGATGGTAATTTTTTTGGTTTAATTAAATTCAAATTTAAAGATAAACAAAATTATTACATCATATTGTTGTAAATATCTTGTGATAAGCTAAATAAATTTTCTATGCCAATTAAAATAAGTTTAAATATTTATATAAACATTAACGGAGTTAGAATTAGTAAAAAAAATATTTAATTTTTTTCATTATCAAAATTTTGATGTGCTAATGTTTTAATAGCTTTATGTATTGGTAATTTACCATTACCAGTTAACAGTTTACAAGTTTATCGGTATACCAATGAGCATTTTACCAACGGTAATGGTAAATTATCGGTATTTGTTTTTAGCTTTCAAATAGTATCGGTGTGGTAACGGTTTCCTCGTATTGGTAACGGTTACCATTACCATAACAACCCTATGTGTTATATACTAAGTACATCAATGTACTAACATCTAGGTAACTCATTTTAGAAAAAAAAATACTTGAGTGTTAGCTACTTATCCAACATTTTTAATGTCAGATAAGTTGCACAATATTCAAAATTATGTATGTTTCTCAAATTTCTCATTAGTATAACAAGCTAGTTCAACACGACTCGACACAACCTAAATTTTCTCGGCACATCCAGGCCTGGCCAATTTATGTACTTTGCTACATCCTGTATCTATAGCCATACCGCTCAACTCAACATGGCTTCAACAGGACCCAACTCAGGCATTATCCGCCTTTGGTCAGACTTCATCATGACCCATCACCAAACTGTTCTCATCATTCCTTAACTGGCCTAGTACGTCCCTTGCAAATTGGTTTTTAACAGCACAAGTTTTCTCATTAAGCATCGAGGGAAGCGAACAACCAACTTAGACAGAAGAAGCTACTAATATATTTTGTTATACAGACGTACAAAGTAAAAACGATTTGTAAATCCAATCGTACTATGTACAATAGAAAATCTTCCAAAAAATTGCCTATTATTGTAACATGCCACCAATATTAAGTGAACATTAATGTGTAGCACACACAAGGTAGAAGATACAAATAACATACTTCTCAGTCACACATTCCACATCATGTTTACAACTATCATTCATGAGGCCATGCAATTAGGTAGACGACAAGGCATAATTCCACTTATTTTTTGTGCAATCTTAGTCACTGGCCATCTATCTCAAATACTATAAGTACCTCATGCCATACAACATCAAAAAGGTTGGAAGGTGATTTTTCGCCAAGTCACATTTCCAATAAGCAAATCTTCTTAGGACTCTTAAGATTATCAACTTTTAGTATTAAGTGTGTAATTTCTTATCATTCTTTTATAATTCCTCGTAACTGAAAGAAAAAGGGAAATAATAAGAAATCTTCATAGTGTAGGTAAGTTTGGATGAACCACTCTACATCATTGTGCCATTTTCTTTAAATTGATATTCTTCTCCTTGTTTTATATTTTTAAGCCTAATGTTAGTAAGTAATCTTTACTTGCACAAATGCACTAGTCTACTTCAATTTTGGGGTTTGCTAATTTATCAATTGATGTTTAGGGTAAGAAGAAGGCCTCTGTTATATTCTCTCAAATTTATTTATTGTCCTGCTTTATACCTTTTTCGCGTTTCACTATGTTAAATCCAAATAGTGAGAACAAACTTTGTGATGACTTCCCTATACCCCCACACCCGAGTAGTGCACTAACGTGGTACTCGGTCGATGTAGAATGATAATCAAAGTTAACATATAATAAAGCAACTCAGAATAACTAACGTATATCTCGCAGCACATGGAATAGAATATGATAGTTGTAACAATCCATTCGGAATGGGCCTAAATCTCGATCTAGAAAAGGCCCATCGGAACTTAGAGTCATTCCAAATGGATCGTTGGTTCCAATAAGGAATACATAAACAAAGCCAAAATAAGAACGAAATTAGAATCTCATCGCAAAAGTGTAACAACCCGTATTTTCAATAACCTGTTATAACGTAAATCGAGGCAGAATTTAATTTATAAATCTGAATCAAGGTAAATGGGCTATGCCATTGCGTTCGTCTCAGAAAAATACGCGAAATAGAGTCCGAGTTTTCGAAAATCGGAGTCCGTATGACCCGATTAAGGCCCAATGAAGTTTTCAGAAAATTTCAAGTTCAAAACAGATTTGAATTTCAAGTTCAAATTTCGAATTTCGGGCCTGGAAGGCTAGGCGGGAAATTTCCCGCCAAGCCAACCAAGTCGACAGGCCTGTCGACTTGGTTGGACACAAGTCGACAGCCCTGTCGACTTGGCTGTCGACTTGGTTCAGCCGGGCAGTTTTGCCTGGTGCACCATTTTGGGGTTTTGGTTAGGTATTGGGGCCAGATTCGGTTTTAAGGGCTGAGATTGGAATTAGGGTTTAATCCTAAGGTTGAAACTAATCCTAATCTCTATAAATAAGCCCCTAACCTAACCCTAAATCATCATTATTCAACCCTACAACTAAACTATGGCAAAATTATTCCTCTCATGGCCTCCACTCTCTTCATAAAATTCTAAGTTATTTCTATGAGAGATTTTCCATGCATACAAGTGTTTTCAAGCTTGTATGAGTGTCATTAGCTTGCATTCAAGTCAAGTTTCCATATTTACATCATAAAGCAAGGGTTTTTATTGATTTGGAGCTTTCATATTAGGTTTATTTGATTCCATAAGGGCTTGTCTCAATCTATTAATATATTTGTGTCTTCATAAGAATTTGTAAGCCCTTTTACCTTCTTTTTAAACTCTAAAGTTAATGAATGATGCAAGTTGTGTTTGATCATTATGATATGCAAGTTTATCATGTTATGTTATGCAAGTTTGCCATGTTATGATATGCAAGTTTACCATGTTATGCTATGCAAGTTTGCCATGTTATGATATGCAAGTTTATCATGTTATGTTATGCAAGTATGCCATGTTATGATATGCAAGTTTACCATGTTATGCTATGCAAGTTTGCCATGTTATGATATGCAAGTTTATCATGTTATGTTATGCTAGTTTGCCATGTTATGATATGCAAGTTTATCATGTTATGTTATGCAAGTTTGCTATGTTATGATACGCAAGTTTGCCATATGATATGCAAGTTATGTTATGCAAGTTTGGGTTGATCATTTTGCTCATGTTATCATGTTATGCAAGCTTATCTTGGGTTTATGAGCTTAAAGCTTCAAGCTTTATGCTAAAGGTTGCATTTTGGCAACATGTAAGTTATCATATCCCTTATGATAACTTGCATGTGAGGCTAAATGCGAACTTATGGCAACTTCTACATGTCATTTATCACCATGTATCACTTATATGCTAAGTTTGGGTTTATGCATACTTTTGAGGCCTAATGATGCAATATGCAAGTATATGAACATATGTACATTTCATATGTCACCATGTTAAACTTGTGGCTTCAACACCATTTGTCATCTTTATGCCAAGTTCCCTCTTTCTATCCTTTATGCGCTATTGCGATTATGTAAGCGATGGGATTGCGTTTGGGGTTGGGTAAACTTAAAAGACATGAAAACATAAGATTGGGAATTTACCTATTAAGTTAGGTCTACCCATTGGGAATTTACCTATTAAGTTAGGTCTACCCAAATGCTTGAAAACTTGTAATATGTTTTGGAAACATAATGGACATGACACTTAGAAAATATAAGTGTGACCAACTCGAGGTTGGGCTGAGTTTGTAGCGTAAACCTACCCGGAACCGACCGGCTTAACTAGTTGCTACAAACAATAGGACCCAATGTGAGAAGTTGGTCATGTTGTACCTTGAACCCGAGGTTAGACCAAGTTGTGGTGTAAAGCTACCCGGAACCGACCGGCTTAACTAGTAACCGCAACAAAGTTTAATGTGAGAGGTTAAGGCACATTAATTAATTAATGCCTCATTATTAGGGTTAAGTCATGGTCCACTTAATACTTAACCAATTTGGGCTTGGTAGATTAATCAGGGTTAAGTCGTGAACTCATCGTTACACTTAACCAAGTTAATCCATGATTAGCAAGAGGGTTAAACCGTACTTAACCCACTAGAAAATCCTAGCAATGGGGGTCCACTCCAGCAGTAATCCCAAGTTTGTATCATTAAGACCCTAGGGACTAGGCTAGGGTGGGGGCACGATTACTGGACTTGAGGTAAGTGACCAAAAACGACGGCAGAGTGGTACGCCGGTGTAGTTCCGGACGCACTATGGTCGTGCACGTAGTCCATAGCCGGAGAAAACATGCACGGGTACCAGTAGATCGAGACTGTGCACTTATGTTTATGGTGTCCAGGGGTTTACACCCTAGGGCTTGATACACCCGAAGGGTGGACCCGACACAGTCCGACTACAATTATGTTTGGGCCGTATTGACACCAACACGTGACGAGTTAGGCTTAGGGAGCCGATCGATTAGACCGTTTGGTTGGACCTCGTATTAGGGTCATTTCATGTTATTGGGTCAAAGCTTGGGCCAAGGGATCAATACTTGTTTATTCAAGTCATGTTAGTTTGCTAGTACACCTGTGGTGCAAAACCTTAATCCTGAGTATGCGATGACACCTTTTATCTATCATGTCAGTATGTAGTTATCCTTATGTTCATCTCAGTTTTCATCATGCCAGTTAACTTTATTAGTTTATATACTGATGGTAGTAGGGCTTACTCAGTCTTTTTGACTGACCTGTTTTTCTTTTGCCTCTTTTCTTCCGTTTCCCCCCCCCCAGGTTCTCAGGGTGGGAACGTTGGAGCTTAGCTTGGATTTCTGATTGCTTGCTTGTGGGATTTCAGCTCATGTACGGTTTCGACATGAAGCTAGCTATGGTTATCACTTATTTTGGGGATAGTACTTATGTATTTCAGTTTTTCAGTTGATGTTGTTTTTATCTAGACTTGTTTATTTGGAAAGTTATGTTGTACCAGACTTGTTTTGAAATAGTTTGAAATCTTCCGCTGTTTTACTTATCTTATTTACTCTGTTTACATATATACATATGTTCTTGTTCTGCCTTGATATATCATTATGCATGTTTACCTGATTCAAACACCCCTCCAAAGTCAGAGTGCTTGCAAGAGCCACCCTGGCGGAGGTGGGGTGTTACATTTGGTATCAGAGCATATGGTTTACGAGAAGGAACAAAAAGGTTTTTAAAACTTTTGGAAAACTATTTTCAAAACCAAGTATAAAGTATTTTCCAAAGAAAAGTCTAGTTTATTTTAAAGGCTATTCCCCAAAAAGCCATTAGAAAATTCCTTCGTTTTTCTCCATTCTGAATCTGTCTTTTTCTTCATTTTCAGTATGGCTGATAACTTTGCTATTCCGGAGGGAGTACACGTACCTGTTTGGTATAGGAGACTTTTGGAGGCTAGGGCGATCGAAGCCGGCCCCGCCGATGTTCCTCCTCCTCCTCCTCCGGTAGTTAATGTTCTTCCTCCTCCTGTCGCTGAGGTTCCTCTTCCTCCTCCCCCTCAGTATCCACAAGAGGATTTCGCGGAGATTTGCAAAGACTTTAAGGCGATGGGTTGCAAGAATTTCATTGGAACCGAGACTTATGTAGAGGCAAGGAATTGGTTGAAAGAAACCGAAGATCTTTTTGCCTTCTTTGATATAGATGACCGTAGGAAGGTTTTATTGGCAGTATGGTTGCTAAAGGAAGAAGCTGCACGTTGGTGGGTGGTCACCACCGCTACTAGGCCAATTGAGACTTGGGATGACTTTCGGGGAAAGTTTGGACTAAGGTTCCTATCACTGAAGCAAGGGGACATGACTATTAGGGAATACATAGATAAGTTTAATCAACTGGCTCGGGTCGGTTTAGACTTGGTTAACACAGCTCAGAAGAAGGCCCTATACTTTGCTCTAGGATTAAACGAGCCATTACATGGTTTAGCCATGACTCATATACCCTTGGGGGCAACTTTCGAGAGTTTGGTGAATATGGCCCTACTCAATGAAGAGAATAGGAGTGACAAGAAGGGGTTCAAGATGAATGAGTCTCAAAACAAGGAAACGGAGCCCAAAAAGGAAATGAAAAAGAAGGAGGAGAAGTCTGAAGATAAGAAGGAAAAGAAGTGCTTTACTTGTGGAAGCTTGACTCATCTAAACAAGGATTGCAGAAAGAGGAAGGGCACTTGCTTTGACTGTGGAGGAATGGGAAACTTCACTAGGGACTGCCCGAAGAAGGGAGGGCCTACGTCGGAAGAAACGGTGAATTCCGGGAAGCAAGGCAAGAACTCCAAAAACCGCAAGAACAAGAACAAGAGTCAAGGCAACAAGGGGAACAATAGCAAGGGCAATAACGACAAGAGGAAGTGCCATTATTGCGGTTCAGTTGGGCATCTTATTAAGGATTGTAGGAAGAGAAAAAGGAAGAGTGGTGAATGCTTTCATTGTGGTGAGTTTGGACATTTCAGCAAAGATTGCCCGAAGAAGCAAGGGCAAGGTCAGACTCAGTGTTCAAGACCATCTGGAGGGCGAATTCATCCCCTCAACATCGTTCTTCCAGCTCATGATCGAGGTAGTGTTTCTGTTAAAAGTCCTGTTTACATTTCTGATTTTCCTATTCGTACTTTGTTTGATTTTGGCGCATCGCATAGTTTATTTCATCTGGTTTAGTTGAAAGTTTGCACCTAAGTACTAGTCTAGTTAATGATCCCGTGTGTGTTTCAAATCCAATTGGGGGTTCCGCCCATTTGTCTATTATCTACGTGGATTTGAAAATCTCTATCTTGAGTATAGAATTCTCGCGTGATGCTTATATTCTCGGTTTCATGGGGTATGGGTTGATTTTGGGCATGGATTGGTTGTCCAGTTTTGGAGCCATTCTTGATTTTTGAGCATAGGGTTGAGAGGCTCATGACTCGCCTCGGTAATACCCTAAAAATGTCTAGTAACCCTATAAGTCCCGTCATGTTGTGTTATCTTGAATCCCTCAACTCGTCTATCGATAGTTTGCAATCGGTGAGGGTGGTCCGAGAATATCCTGATATCTTGGGTGAAGTGAAGGGGGTTACCCCTAAACGAGAGATAGATTTACGCATTTATCTGGTTGATAATGCCAAGATAGTTTCGTGGCCGGTTAGGCACATGGCCCCGCAAGATGAGAGTTAAGAAAGCAAGTCAAGGAGTTGCTTGAGAAGAACTTCATTAGACGAAGTATATCTGAATGGGGAGCGCCTGTAGTATTTACTACCAAGGCAGATGGTTCTCTTCGACTTTGTGTTGATTATCGTGAGTTAAGCAAAGAGAATAGACAACCATTACCAAGGATCGATGATTTGTTTGATCAGCTTGTAGGAACATCTGTTTTCTCTTGATCTTGCTACTGGATTCCATCAGCTCAGAGTAGCAGAGGATAGTATAGACAAAACTGCGTTCAGAACTCCAGATGGATTCTTAGAATGGCTGGTCATGCCATTCGGTTTGACTAATGCACCCGCCTATTTCGTGGACTTGATGAGTAGGGTGTTCAAGGAGTTCTTGAACAAGTTTGTCGTGGTCTTCGTAGATGATATTCTGATCTTCTCTAAGGATGAGGAAGAGCACGCAAGGCATCTCGTGAAGGTGATGGATACGCTTAGAGCCCATCAGTTGGAAGCCAAGTCCTCCAAATGTCATTTTGGAGAAAAGAAGTTAGATTTCTTGGGCACATAGTTTCTAAGCAAGGCTTAGCGGTGGATCCCGCTAAAGTGGTCGCGGTTCAAGACCGGAAAGCTCCGACGAGGACAAGTGAAGTAAGAAGTTCTCTCAGTTTAATTAGTTAGTTAGCGTCCCTTGAGCTTAGACCTACCCTTCTGGATCAAGTAGGGACTTCACAGAAAGAAGACCCGCAGTTAGTCGAGATCATGGACAAGTTGATTCGAGGCGAGATGGTAAGTCACCTCGCTATAGATGACAAGGGATGGCTAAGACGCGATGAGAGAAAGAAGGTTCTTGAAGATGCACATCACCCGAGGAGGTGGCCGAGTTTGTCCCAAGGTGCATGTTGTGCCAACAGGTTAAAGGCCGAGTCATAGAAGCCCGGTGGGCTATTATATCCATTGGAGGTCCCCGCAATGGAAGAGGGAAAAGCGTCACGAAGGATTTCGTGGATGGACTGCCTAGACCAAGAAAGGGAATAAGAGCATGTGGGTCATAGTAGGTAGACTCACGAAGAGTGCTCATTTCACTCCGGTAAAGAGCGAAAGGACTGCATCATAACTAGCGACAGTTTACTTTCAAGAAATAAAGCGGTTGCACGTGGTTCCCTAAAGGATAGTTAGTAACCATGACTCAATTTTCACTAGCCAGTTTTGGAATAGTCTACGGGAAGTCATGGGCAAGCGACTGAATCTAAGTACGGCCTATCATTCACAGGCGGATGGTTCATTTCGTTCAAGCATGAGTTATAGAAAATCACGTTAGTAAGAGCAATTGGCAACGTGGATTGGTATTTTAAAGAAAAGTTCTGCTGCGTGGAATACTTTATAGTAAGTAAACGAGATCCAGGATTCACTGGTGAATTTTGGAGAGCTTGCATGAAACCATGAGGTCATAGTTATGTTTAAGCCAAGAATGATAGAAGAGTAAGTGAAAGAGGAAGACGAGAGGCAACAATGAAATGGGTTCCAACTCATATTTGGAAATAAGAGTTAAGAAGCTAAGAAATCATGAGGTAAAAGACGGTCAAAGCACAGTGGAGTTAAGCTCAAGGAAACGTGACTTAGAAGACTGAAGGCTAGATACGTGCATCATATCTTTTTTTAAGAGCATATCCTTGATCCTTGTTTTCCTGTGGAACTTACTCGCATGTTATCTTTTTACGTATATCCTCTCGGTCCCATTCTCGGTCCTATTTCTGTCGGGAGGTATGACTTATTGGCTAGTAATACATGTCAGGGTTTGAAGGGGTCCGTTAGGTTGACTAAACCTTTTGGGCTTTTATAGAATATGGGTTGGGTTAGGAAGGGATTTCTTGTAATCCAAAAGGAGTATATCTTGCTTATCTTCCCGATCTCTTTGTAGCATATCTTTCTTTTGCTATCTATATCGTGTTAATCTTGTCATGAGAACCTTAGGTAGAAACCCTTTGGATGAAACATGTGTTTGAAACATGTTATGCTTGATGTTTGCAAGTGGTTGCAAGTGTTTGCAAGTGGTTACTCGTGGATGCATTATACACATTAGGCACTAGATCGGCTCACACACTCCTCATATTGCATATGCATGAGTGTTTATGCTTATTCATGGATGAAAATTTTTGTGTTATCACATGGATGTTGCATATGGATGTATGTTATGTGCACACATATAGATGTTATACATTATGTTAGGAATTGCATACATATGGATTCATTTCACTAACATAATTTGCATTGATGATATTTGCATTAGATAAGTACATATACACGCACCTTTGCATATGTTCATACAACATTTAGAATCTTGTAAGGACAATGATTGCTCGTGGATGATGTTTTGAGTAGATGGATGTTGGATGGTAGGATACGTTCTTCCTAACTTGAAGATTTCGGGGACGAAATCCTTTAAGGAGGGGAGAATGTAACAACCCGTATTTTCAATAACCTGTTATAACGTAAATCGAGGCAGAATTTAATTTATAAATCTGAATCAAGGGAAACGGGCTATGCCATTGCGTTCGTCTCGGAAAAATACGCGAAATAGAGTCCGAGTTTTCGAAAATCGGAGTCCGTATGACCCGATTAAGGCCCAATGAAGTTTTCAGAAAATTTCAAGTTCAAAACAGATTTGAATTTCAAGTTCAAATTTCGAATTTCGGGCCTGGAAGGCTAGGCGGGAAATTTCCCGCCAAGCCAACCAAGTCGACAGGCCTGTCGACTTGGCAGTCGACTTGGTTGGACCCAAGTCGACAGCCCTGTCGACTTGGCTGTCGACTTGGTTCAGCCGGGCAGTTTTGCCTGGTGCACCATTTTGGGGTTTTGGTTAGGTTTTGGGGCCAGATTCGGTTTTAAGGGCTGAGATTGGAATTAGGGTTTAATCCTAAGGTTGAAACTAATCCTAATCTCTATAAATAATCCCCTAACCTAACCCTAAATCATCATTATTCAACCCTACAACTAAACTATGGCAAAATTATTCCTCTCATGGCCTCCACTCTCTTCATAAAATTCTAAGTTATTTCTATGAGAGATTTTCCATGCATACAAGTGTTTTCAAGCTTGTATGAGTGTCATTAGCTTGCATTCAAGTCAAGTTTCCATATTTACATCATAAAGCAAGGGTTTTTATTGATTTGGAGCTTTCATATTGGGTTTATTTGATTCCATAAGGGTTTGTCTCAATCTATTAATATATTTGTGTCTTCATAAGAATTTGTAAGCCCTTTTACCTTCTTTTTAAACTCTAAAGTTAATGAATGATGCAAGTTGTGTTTGATCATTATGATATGCAAGTTTATCATGTTATGTTATGCAAGTTTGCCATGTTATGATATGCAAGTTTACCATGTTATGCTATGCAAGTTTGCCATGTTATGATATGCAAGTTTATCATGTTATGTTATGCAAGTATGCCATGTTATGATATGCAAGTTTACCATGTTATGCTATGCAAGTTTGCCATGTTATGATATGCAAGTTTATCATGTTATGTTATGCTAGTTTGCCATGTTATGATATGCAAGTTTATCATGTTATGTTATGCAAGTTTGCTATGTTATGATACGCAAGTTTGCCATATGATATGCAAGTTATGTTATGCAAGTTTGGGTTGATCATTTTGCTCATGTTATCATGTTATGCAAGCTTATCTTGGGTTTATGAGCTTAAAGCTTCAAGCTTTATGCTAAAGGTTGCATTTTGGCAACATGTAAGTTATCATATCCCTTATGATAACTTGCATGTGAGGCTAAATGCGAACTTATGGCAACTTCTACATGTCATTTATCACCATGTATCACTTATATGCTAAGTTTGGGTTTATGCATACTTTTGAGGCCTAATGATGCAATATGCAAGTATATGAACATATGTACATTTCATATGCCACCATGTTAAACTTGTGGCTTCAACACCATTTGTCATCTTTATGCCAAGTTCCCTCTTTCTATCCTTTATGCGCTATTGCGATTATGTAAGCGATGGGATTGCGTTTGGGGTTGGGTAAACTTAAAAGACATGAAAACATAAGATTGGGAATTTACCTATTAAGTTAGGTCTACCCATTGGGAATTTACCTATTAAGTTAGGTCTACCCATTGGGAATTTACCTATTAAGTTAGGTCTACCCAAATACTTGAAAACTTGTAATATGTTTTGGAAACATAATGGACATGACACTTAGAAAATATAAGTGTGACCAACTCGAGGTTGGGTTGAGTTTGTAGCGTAAACCTACCCGGAACCGACCGGCTTAACTAGTTGCTACAAACAATAGGACCCAATGTGAGAAGTTGGTCATGTTGTACCTTGAACCCGAGGTTAGACCAAGTTGTGGTGTAAAGCTACCCGGAACCGACCGGCTTAACTAGTAACCGCAACAAAGTCTAATGTGAGAGGTTAAGGCACATTAATTAATTAATGCCTCATGATTATGGTTAAGTCATGGTCCACTTAATACTTAACCAATTTGGGCTTGGTAGATTAATCAGGGTTAAGTCGTGAACTCATCGTTACACTTAACCAAGTTAATCCATGATTAGCAAGAGGGTTAAACCGTACTTAACCCACTAGAAAATCCTAGCAATGGGGGTCCACTCCAGCAGTAATCCCAAGTTTGTATCATTAAGACCCTAGGGACTAGGCTAGGGTGGGGGCACGATTACTGGACTTGAGGTAAGTGACCAAAAACGACGGCAGAGTGGTACGCCGGTGTAGTTCCGGACGGACTATGGTCGTGCACGTAGTCCGTAGTCGGAGAAAACATGCACGGGTACCAGTAGATCGAGACTGTGCACTTATGTTTATGGTGTCCAGGGGTTTACACCCTAGGGCTTGATACACCCGAAGGGTGGACCCGGCATAGTCCGACTACAATTATGTTTGGGCCGTATTGACACCAACACGTGACGAGTTAGGCTTAGGGAGCCGATCGATTAGACCGTTTGGTTGGACCTCGTATTAGGGTCATTTCATGTTATTGGGTCAAAGCTTGGGCCAAGGGATCAATACTTGTTTATTCAAGTCATGTTAGTTTGCTAGTACACCTGTGGTGCAAAACCTTAATCCTGAGTATGCGATGACACCTTTTATCTATCATGTCAGTATGTAGTTATCCTTATGTTCATCTCAGTTTTCATCATGCCAGTTAACTTTATTAGTTTATATACTGATGGTAGTAGGGCTTACTCAGTCTTTTTGACTGACCTGTTTTTCTTTCGCCTCTTTTCTTCCGTTCCCCCCCCCCCCAGGTTCTCAGGGTGGGAACGTTGGAGCTTAGCTTGGATTTCTGATTGCTTGCTTGTGGGATTTCAGCTCATGTACGGTTTCGACATGAAGCTAGCTATGGTTATCACTTATTTTGGGGATAGTACTTATGTATTTCAGTTGATGTTGTTTTTATCTAGACTTGTTTATTTGGAAAGTTATGTTGTACCAGACTTGTTTTGAAATAGTTTGAAATCTTCCGTTGTTTTACTTATCTTATTTACTCTGTTTACATATATACATATGTTCTTGTTCTGCCTTGATATATCATTATGCATGTTTACCTGATTCAAACACCCCTCCAAAGTCAGAGTGCTTGCAAGAGCCACCCTGGCGGAGGTGGGGTGTTACAAAAAGGGATAAAATACAATACTTACAGTAGATGTACTATTAAATAAAACCACAATAATGTTGTTTACATCAAGTTTCAACTGTCACATCAGGTACATCAATAAAAATATCCCATGAATACAATAAACTGCCAAACTTTACAATAATAATAATAAATTATAGTAACTCCTTCGCCCGGCTCCAGTCCCATGACATCATAAATCAAGCGTTCCCACTATTAACCTGCTTAATTGTTATGAGGAGAGAGGTCAAAACAACAAGTTATGACCTATGAATTCATTAAATTATGTCTATGCAATTCAACACACTATTAAATACATCAAGCACGTATCAACCTGGCGGATTACCCTACTGTCACTTAAGGACTACATGCTTATATAAATGTGGAAATCTATTATCACTTAGTAACCTATGAGGCGGACTATGATTTAGTCACTTAAGGCCATTTTATATATTCATTTATGGGCGGATTCCTACTATCACTTAATACCCTATGGTAAACCCTAGTCACTTCAGACCTCGTGTTTAAATTCGCCAACGTTATTAAATATGCTCTCAAGGAAGTGTGAGAGATAATAATCTGCCACTTAATACCAGGTTTTTGGTTCACACCCATCATCGTTTATGACCTTTCCGGTGGACCCATGTGTTACTAACTAGTTATCATTACAGGTGAACTCCTAGCCACTAAATACTTTCCTTGGATAGGCGGTCCCATTACATGTTCTTTAGGACTCTTATTTTCTAGAGGTATTCCCTTACATAACCCCTAGATATGAAGTAGACAACTTCCGAAGAACTAATTTACTCATACGTCTACTTTTAATTAGGAGCAATTAATACCTTGTAGGAGAAAAACAAACCCAATGAATTCTTAATATTTTAATAAGAGCGGGTCCTATCACTTGGATCCAAAACCAAGGAGTCAACCTTAGGAACAAACCTAGTCCTAACCACTTAATACTCCAACAAGGTAGGTCAGACACTTAATACCTTCTCGAGGCAAGCCTACTTCACACACACACACACACACACATATATATATATATACATTATATATATATATATATATATATATGTGTGTGTGTGTGTGTGTATACACACGACATCTCACATTAAAATGACCACTTGTAGATGTTGAATTTGTCGGGCGATTTCGAGCAGACTTCTATTACAAGTTCGCTTAACTCCGCTTATTTGTGTACCAATTATAATGGTCCATGGCACCTAGACCTCTTATATTAACCCGACTTCCTTGTAGTTGTGTGCACATAAAGAAACGTCATAAAACGTACAAACCTTAATCCAAACTACAAGATTAAGGTTTACAAGTTTGTTTCCCTAACTTCGTCAACATGGCATAAAGTGTTTATATTCACATTCAAATCAAACATAAGGAAATAACAACATATATATAGAATAACTTGTAACCTAGTTTTAAAGATTACTTCAGTAATAAAAGGAAGACAAGATGTAATATGCCAAATATATGTATAATCCCTTTTTGGTATTATTTCATTTTTCATATGATTTTATATGAAAACAAAGACTTTGGTGACTTGTGTTATCGTTCAAATTATCTATTTCAAAAATATATGCTTGAACCTATTAAATTATAATACCCAAATCTTATGCTTTTGCACACACACACACACACACATATCTGTATGTGTGATTTACAAGAAAGTGAATCAGACCATTATCAAAACTATATAACACCGAGAAATCTAATTTTTATTACATTCATAACTAAAACCTAGTATACATCAAATGATTGACCACTTCTATAATTTACAAGGGATTTAGATGATTTGTTTATATTTTGTTTTCTTGCAAATCCAAACCCATTTAGGCATAAAAATCCAAATATACACTATAAAGATATAGAAAATAGTAAACTCATAAGCGAGGAAAAGGATGAAGATGATGTGTAGAATTAGTTTCTGGATTGTTTCCCCACGATTATTGTTTTCAAACTCCCTCCTAAACCAATATACATATATAAGAATTCAATCAAAGTCTTATACACACACACACACAACACACACACACACACACACTCACATATATATATATATATTCTAATTCCATATTATTCTAAGAAATATATATTAGAGAAGGTAGAGAAATAGGTTAGAAACGAAGAAGAGTCATAGCCTGTTTATTTTTTAGAATTAAGAATAATGGTGGAGAAGTGGAGTAGAGGTGCAGAAGAGAATGAATGTAGGGTTTACAGGAGAGGTTGAGGGTTTATTTATAGTTGCTAGAGTGTGTGTCGACTGTAGGATTAGTTATATAAAATATGAATAGTCCGTTCGAGCAAAAATAAATAAAAATCCTTAGCAATAGTTGCCTCCCTCCCACCCTTGACCAGGAGCGAGGTCGACCTCCTCTCTACGAGGGAGGTTGACCGGCTGGTCAACCCTCTTTTGGGTAGAGGCCGACCCCTCTCTTGGGTTGGGCGCAAGGAGATTTGTTTCCTTTGCATTCCTATTTTATTTAATACATTAATTGTTCTGATTGATTCTTTCCGTTATTTCTTTAATCTTGTCCACTATTACATACTTACATATATACACAAATTTGAATTTCCAGAGAATATTCCATTATGCCAAAAGTATATTATTTTATTTCATTTGATATTCTTATAGTTTAAATTTCAAATCCTGTATGTTTACAATTTTCATATGACTTATTTTATTGATAACTTTTTCATACAGACTCCGTTTTCGACAAATAATATATGAAAACGGACTAGAATCTCACCACGAATACAATGGTAATAATTTCATGTATAAATTCTCAATTATCCAAAATTATTATTTTCATCCCATTTATATTTTATTAATTTAATTATCTATGTCTAATTGGGGTATCTGTTATGGGATTTTACATTCTCCTCCTCTTAAAAAAGATTTCGTCCCGAAATCTTTTGGAAAGGGCGAAAAACAACACTCGTTCTAACAAACATGACACACCCAATTTATTTATTAAATATCCACAAAACATCCATACTCAATGTAATTGTGTACTACAGACTTGTTAAAGTGAGCTCAGTCTAGGGTGAAAGTGTAATATGTGATGTTGTATGTATGCAAAACATCCTAATATGCATACAATTTATACATGGATGTTCAGTGTATTTGTGTTTCAAACTATCTCTGTCATCCAATACAGCTACCAAAATGCAATCATAAAGGAAATTTAGAGGAAATAAATACGTGTAAAAAGCTCTGGATGAGTTTGCCTCTTCTTTTCTTCCGTTTTCCATGTGCTTTTCGTGGGGCTATCTCCCCATTGTACTCAGACGAGGTTGATGGATTTATTGCGAAGACTTCTGATTTTGTGATCCACAATCCTTGCGGTGGCATGGGGAGTCCTAGGATCCAACTCAAAGCTCCATAAGTCCCTAATTTGATCAAGCTCGAGTCTAACAGTAGTGTCAGGAAGGCACTTCCTAAGGTGGGAAACGTGGAAAATGTTATGGACTTCTGATAAGCGGTCGAAAAGATCAACATGATAAATCAGTTTTCCAGTTCTATCAACAATCTTAAACGGCCCAATAAAGCTGGTAGCTAACTTCCTAATATTTCCAAATCGAATGCGAAAGGCTGTCTTAAGAGGAGAAACTTTTTTTGAAGAACAAATCACCAATATTTAATTCATGTTCCTTCCTGCTTTTATCAACACAATATTTTTTCCGGTCTTTGAATGCCTTCATTCTTTTTCATATCAAAAGAATTTTTTTGATAGAATCATGGAGAAGGTTGGGTCCGAGTACAACCTTGGCTGTAGTTTCCCACCAATAAGTAGGCAATTTGCATAGCTGTCCATACGGTGCTTCACAAAGGGGCCACCAATCATTGCTAGAAAACTATTGTTATACGAGAACTCCACTAACACGATATGTTGCTCCCATGCTCCTCCAAAGTCGATGATGCAAGAACTAAGTAGATCTTTAAGAACTCAGTTAACTCTCTTTGTCTGGCCGTCGGTCTACGGGTGGTATATGGTGCACAACTTAAGCGTTGTACCTAAAGTGGCTTGTAGGCTCCTCTAAAACTCGCTTGAAAACAAAGGGCCTCTGTCACTTACTATGCTCGTCGAAATTCCATGTAAATGCACTATCTTCCTAATATACAACTGGCGAAACGAAGCTGCGATCATACTCTTTTTCACTGAGATAAAATGTGCACTCTTCGTCAAACGATCCACAATAAACCAAATTTCTTCATTCCCTTTTTGACTCCTTGGTAGCTCATCCATGAAATCCATCGAGATATGTTCCCATTTCTAAGTGGGAGCCTCAAAAGTAACAACCCTCTGAGCCTACTTTGCTCTGCTTTAACTCTCAAACAAGTTAAACGAATTGCCACAAACTCAGCCAAAACCTTCTTTATACCTTCCTAATAAAAACTCATTGTCTTGTCCTTAAACATTTTATCCACTCCAGGATGTATGGTCATCCTTGAACGATGACACTCCTCTAAAATCACTTCTTTTAGATTCCCATTTTTAGGGACATAAAGTCGATCGTCCCTTCTTAAACACCTATCTCTATCAACATAATACCTATCAAAAAGAGGAAGGTGATCTCCCTAGTAATCGTTTACCCCAACACTCTTATCTCTTCATCGGTACCTTGCTCATTTTTGATTCAATCTACAAAAGCTGGTCTCACTTCCATAATTCCAAGAAATCCTTAAGATGGTACAAACGACGGCTGAAGGTTAAAACTAGAAAGATACTCCGAGTGCTTTCATTCGATAATCGCACTAAGGGTAGTCTGTCTCTGGCTTAAAGCGTCCACAACATTACCCTTCCCTAATGTACACTAAATAGAAAAATAAAAAAAGGCTATATACTTCATCCACCGTTGTTACCTTAGATTCAAATTTCGTTGAGAAAACAAGTACTTAAATCATTAACATTATTATCAAATATATACTAACATCTTTACCCAGAATATATATAGATAAATACTGCAAGATTATATACAGGTGATATAGAAGACCGTACAGTTTAAGAGATTCAAGATTTCAAAAAAGATACAAGATTCAAGACTCCTGAGAATCAAGAGTTCAAGAATATCAAAGTAATAGAGTCTAGTTAGTATGTAAAACTCCAGTTAGCACTTTCAAATTATTTCAAATTCTGTTTTTCAAATCAACTTTTCAAAATATTTTCCAACTCCTTTCAAAATGATTTCAAATTATACATAAATTTTTGACTCAAGATTTCAAATATATATAAGTTTCTTATATAATTTATATTATAAAGTTTATAATTATATTATATAAGTGTTCATATAATTTAATATCATTTATATATATAAAGTCTTATATTATATGTTTTAATTATATATTACTATGTTTTCACACTTAAGAAATTATATTTTAAATAACTAGTTTTGATTCAAAAATTTCCAGATATATATATTCATATATATATATATATATATATATATATATATATTGGTTTAAACACTTGAAAAATGATTTAAAAAATTCAAAAACACAAGTACATCTCGACATACCAATATATACATGTCGACATACAACCGTCATATTTTTAAATTTCAAAAAAAGTGTCTTTTCGTTATTTGAAACATTTCAAACATGTTGTAACCTTTAGAACTCTATGTAAAGGGCTCATTTTTCGAATTTTTAACCAACTTATCTTCTCCTTCTTCATCCTTACTCTTACCACCATTATTCTATTTTAATTTCTTGACTTCTACACATATACTCTGCCGATTTCAATATAAATTATATCATTCTCTTCTCAATCTCTATCAAATACTCTCTGGTTGGATGTGCTATTCAAGGGTTCTAGGGCTATTTGTAATTGTTAAGTTAAAGGTGTGTTCTTCATAGTCTACAGATCAAGGAAAGGGAGCGGTGTGAACCTTGCGGCTGTGAAATCAAGGGTGTTGAATTGGTGTGAACATTGTAGCCGTGAAATCAAGGGTGTGGAATCAGCATTAACCTTGTAGCCGTGAAATCAAGGGTGTTGTAAGATTGATACTAGTATTAATAAAAATCTGTGCAATCTAGCATTGCGTGGGACTAGACGTAGGAGTAATCCGAACCAGTATAAAATCCGGTGTGTTCTTTCCTTTTCTGCATTTTTATTTCTGTTACTATTTTCATCTGTGATTGTTTCTATTATGATATTCATTCTATGGTTCATACAGTTGTTTGAGTAATCATTAATTATTTAGATTTTCTATAATCTCTTTAAAACACTATTCACCCGTTCTAGTGTTAGTTTTGCCTTAAGATATGTGATTCTCATCCCTAACAGAAGGGATTGGGAGAGGGAAAGGAAGTATATGTGTATTCCACACAAGCTATCTAAGGTAAAACAAATTATCTTCTCCCTTATTTAAACAAGCTCCTTTCCTATGCTTCATATCAACTGGATTAGCTCCATTATGGGCTTTCTTTTATGCCTACAAGATTAATGAACCAAAATGTTTGATGAATGCAAACAAGTATTAATTAATTATCGTTTATTACTATTTCCATTCAAAGCGTCATTTAATTGGTTTTCACCATTGGAGTAAATCCATGTATACCACTATGATGGGTTAGATGCAAGACATAATCAACTTGAAAATTACTAGAAAAGGTACCTTAAAAAGAGTTGTTTGACTGGTATCAACTACAGAATACCTTTGGGATGTTAGCACCACTGTTTTAGTAGTTAGGTGCTCTGGTAGTGGTCCATGAGGTACATATCCCAAGTTTTATGGTGGGAGATTTAAACCAATGACATATTCTGATACATGGTGTACTATATACTAAGTACATCAATGTACTAACATCTAGGTAACTCATTTAAGAAGAAAGAAAATTACTTGAGTGTTAACTACTTATCCAAATTTTTAATGTCAGATAAGTTACACGATATTCAAAATTATGTATGTTTCTCAAATTTCTCTTTAGTATAACAAACTAGTTAAACACGACTCGACCCAACATAAGTTTTCTCGCCACATCCAGGTCTGGCCAACTCATGTCAGCCCACACATAACATGCCCTTAAGCTAGCCCACGTACTCTGCTACATTTTATGTCTATGGCCAGTCCTCTCAACTCAACATGGCTTCAACTGGACCCAACTCAGGCATTATCCGCCTTTGGTCTGACTTCATCATGACCCATCACCAAACTATTCTCATCATTCCTTAACTGGCCTCGTACGTCCCTAGCAAATTGGTTTTTAACAACACAGGTTTTCCCATTAAGCGTCGGGGAAGCGAACAACTAATTTAGACAGAAGAAGCTACTAATATATTTTGTTATACAGACGTACAAAGTAGAAAACGATTTGTAAATCCAATCGTACTATGTACAATGGAAAATCTACCAAAAAATTGCCTATCATTGTAACATGCCACCAATATTAAGTGAACAATAATGTGTAGCACACACAAGGTAGAAGATACAGTTAACATACTTCCTAGTCACACATTCCACATCACGTTTACAACTATCACCCATCAGGCCATGCAATTAGGTAGACGACAAGGCATAATTATTCCACTTATTTTTTGTGCAATTATAGTCATCGGCCGTCTGTCTCAAATACTATGAATACCTCATGCCATACAACATCAAAAAGGTTGGAAGATGATTTTTCGCCAAGACACATTTCCAATAAGAAAATCTTCTTAGGACTCTTAAGATTATCAACTTTTAGTCTTAAGTGTGTAATTTCTTATCATTCTTTTATAATTCCTCGTAATTGAAAGAAAAAGAGAAATAATAAGAAACCTTCATAGTGTAGGTAAGTTTGGATGAACCACTCTACATCATTGTGCCATTTTCTTTAACTTGATATTATTCTCCTTGTTTTATATTTTTAAGCCTAATGTTAGTAAGTAATCTTCGGTTGCACAAATGCATAAGTCTACTTCAATTTTGGGGTTTGTTAATTTATCAATCGATGTTTAGTGTAAGAAGAAGGCCTATGTTATAATCTCTCAAATTTCTTTATTTTCATGCTTTATACTTTTTTCACATTTCACTATGTTAAATCCAAATAGTGAGAACAAACTCTGTGATGACCGCCCTACACCCCGACACCCGAGTAGTGCACTAACGTGGTACTCGATCGATGTAAAATGATTTACAAAGTTAAAATAGAATAAAGCAACTCAGAGTAACTAACATATATCTCACAACACATGGAATAGAATATGATAGTTGTAACAATCCACTCGGAACGGGCCTAAATCCCGATCTAGAAAAGACCCATCGGAACTTAGAGTCATTCCAAATGATCGTTGGTTCCAATAAGGATTACATAAACAAAGCCAAAATAAAAACGAAATCAAAATCTCGTAGCAGAAGGGATAAAATATAATACTGAAAGTATATTTAATATTAAAGAAAACCACAATAATGTTGTTTACATTAAGTTTCAACTGTCACATCGGGTACATCAAAAAAAAAACATACATCACAACTGAATAACTATTATGACCTAGCAATGGCGGCAGTGAAAACTCATTCTTCTTCTCCTATCTCCTCCTCCTTCGCCACCGATGCCTTTCCACCCCTTCCACCTCGCCCTCCACCCCCAAACCCCCCGATCCACCACCTCCCTCTGAAAATCCCTCTTCTTCGATAGATGCTAATCCAGATCTGGTTATTCCATCACAACCATCTTTTCCAATGAAATCTGATTATGCATCTCTATTTAGATCTTCTCTAAGGAATGCAGGATCGTACAAGCCTCTCCATTTTGATATACCGAAAGATGGAAAGAAGCATATGATACCAGATCTTGTCAAGCAGCAAGGTCTTAATTACTGGAGTAATTTTCTGATCGGATTTTTCCTCGATAGTACGTTATCGTTTCACGCTGTATCTAATTATTTGCATGGGCATTGGAAGCTTGATGGTGAGGTTGATATTAAATCCGATGGGTCTCACTTTTACTTTAAATTCGCCAATGACTCTGATAGGGGAAAAATTCTCAGATCTGATCCCATCTTCATGCGTGGTATGATATTTATCATATCTGTTTGGGATCCAACCATAGGATATGCCCAATATAAAATAAAAAAGTCCCTGTTTGGATTCATTTATATAGGATACCCATGGTTTTATGGACTCTAATAGGGATCAATTGGCTTGTGAATCCTGTTGGCAGATTGATTTGTTATGATGTTAGTACTAAAAGGTTAGATAGGTTCAAATATGCGAAGGCATTGGTCGAAGTATCACCTGAATTAGAGCTACCAAATGCTATTAAGATTGATGGTTTAGGAGATGCTTGTCCTATTGTAAAGGTTAGCTATGACTGGAAACCAAAGATTTGTGTCCATTGTAGGGTATTTGGACATGATTCATCCCACTGTGAATTACATGCCAATAACAATAAGGATAGTTGGAATCTGGGAAATGCTAATGGGAGGGATTATTGTCCAGCTGAGAATGTGCAAGTACAAAAGCCACATATTAAAATTCATGCAAATGGTAATCAGGAGAAATGGACAAATGTTTACAACAAAAAAAGCAGTATTAGAAGAGAAAGGAGGTAGATACTAATAAGGATATGACAAATTCTGCAGTTGCTACAGGAAATAAAAATGGTAATTCTTTTGCATGCTTAGCTACTGATGATACTGGGCAGAATGTTGATATTAATGCTACTGAGCAAAATGTTGATATTGATGGTCATGGTCTTGATGAGCCTAATATTGTTCAATCTAATCTGGTTACCAGTGCACATTCAGACTACACAACTAGCACTGAGATGCAGACCTTGTTTGGCAATCTGTTTGATGATACAAGAGAACATTTAGAAACTTCAAATAAGGCTACAGGTAATGGAACTATTTATTGTATTGATTTCTTGGGAACTAATTCATCCCCTAGTGCCACTATTGTTGCTCCTTATTCAGCTCTTTCTAGTTCTATGTCATGTTCATCAACTTATAGTTAGAGTTATCCTGCTTCTTCTTGTATGAATTTTACTTCGGCTTTGATTGGAACTTCTTCTTCCAATGCCAAGTGATCTGCTTCCTTAAAGCCACCTGATCATCTAATACTTCCTCCTCCAGCAATCGAATCTTCTGTGTTATCCTCAGCAGTTTCAATGAGTGCATATCCATCTGCAATATCCAAAGGCAAGAAACCTAAAGGAAAATTTTGGGCTGAAGATGACCTTGATGAGGGACATGAGTTCACACTTGAAGACATACGACTCGCTGGTAGCAAGGTAATGTCGCAAAAATGATATATAAGGCACAATCCTGGCCCCTGTTTTGATAAATTCTACATGTGAGTTTTGACTTGTGCCTTGTGTCAAATCCGAGGAATTATGGTGCATCCAAGCTTGTCTTGGAATGATTTTTTTTTAATCGGATGTGTTAGAAGCAAGAGCAACTGGAATGTAATTTTAATTACTGGAGATTCTTTCTATAATCACTTGTGGTTAGCGAGTGAGTATTTGAGATTTTGAAGGGTATCGAGAAGGATGGTTATATATCATAACATACTTGTATATGTTGATATATGTAATGTAAATATTTTGGTGATTAATAAAATTTGCGTTTAACTTTCAAAAAAATATATCCCATGAATACAATAAACTGCCAACATTACAATAAAAATAATAAATTATAGCAACTCCTTCGCCCGACTCCAATCTCCATGACTTCATCAATCAAGCGTTCCCACCACTAACCTGTTTAATTGTTATGAGAAGGGAGGTCAAAACAACAAGTTATGACGAATGATCATCACATAACTTCAATGAATGGTTATTTCCTATACTTAGCAGTATGAATTCATCAAATTATGTCAACGCAATTTAACACACTATTAAATACATCAAGCACGTATCAATTTGGCGGATTACCCACCCGTCACTTAAGGACTACATACTTATATAAATGTGGAAATCTATTATCGCTTAATAACTTATGAGGCGGACTACGATTTAGTCACTTAAGGCCATTTTATATATTCATTTATGGGCGGATTCCTAATATCACTTAATACCCTATGGCAACCCTAGTCAGTTAAGACCTCGTTTTTAGATTCGTCATCGTTATTAAATATGCTCTCAAGGTAGTGTGGGAGATTATAATCTACCACTTAATACCAGGTTTTTAGTTGACACCCATCATCATTTATGACCTTTTCGGTGACCCATGCGTTACTAACTAGTTATCATTAAAGGTGAACTCCTAGCCACTAAATACTTTCCTTAGGTAGGCGGTCCCATTACATGTTCTTTAGAACTCTTATTTTCCGGAGGTATCCCCTCACATAGCCCCTAGATAAGAAGTAGACAACTTCCGGAGAACTACTTTACTCATACGTCTACTTTTAATTAGGAGCATTTAATACCTTACAGGAGAAAACAGACCCAATGAGACGGTCAACCCTCTTTTGGGGAGAGGCCAACCCCTCTCTTGGGTTGGGCGCAGGGAGATTTGTTTCCCTTGTGTTCCTATTTTATTTAATACATTAATTATTCTGATTGATTTTTTCCGTTATTTATTTAATCTTGTCCACTCTAACATACTTACATATACACACAATTTTGAATTTTCGGGGAATATTCCATTATGCGAAAAGTATATTATTTTATTTCCGTTTATATTCTTATAGTTTAATTTTCAAATCCTGTACGTTTACAATTTTCGTATGACTTATTTTATTGATAACTTTTTTATACATACTTCGTTTTTGACAAATAATATATGAAAACGGGCTAGAATCTCACCACGAATACAATGGTAATACTTTCATGTATAATTCTCAATTGTCCAAAATTATTATTTTCATCCCATTTATATTTTAATAATCTAATTATCTACGTCTAATTGGGGTATCTTTTACGGGATTTTATATTCTCCTCCTCTTAAAAAAGATTTCGTCCCAAAATCTTTTGGAAGGGGCGAAAAACACAACTCATTCTTAAAAACATGTCACACCCAATTTATTTATTAAATATCCATAAAACATCCATACTCAATGTGATTATGTACAACAGACTTGTTAAAGCGAGCCCAGTCTAGGGTGAAAGTGTAACATGTGATGTTGTATGTATGCAAAACATCCTAATATGCATACAATTTATACATGGATGTTCAGTGTGTTTGTGTTTCAAACTATTTATATCATCCAATACAGCAACCAAAATGCAATCATAAAGGAAATTTTAGGAAATAATTATGCGTGAAAAGCCCTGGATGAGTTTTCCTCTTCTTTTCTTCCGTTTTCCATGTGCTTTTCGTGGGGCTATCCCCATTGTACTCAGACGAGGTTGATGGATTTGTTGCGAAGCCTTCTGATTTTGTGATCCACAATCCTTGCGTTGGCATGGGGAATCCTTGGATCCAACTCAAAGCTCCCTAAGTCCCTAATTCAATCAAGCTCGAGTCTAACAGTAGTGTCAGGAAGGCACTTTCCTAAGGTAGGAAACGTGGAAAATGTTATGGACTTCTGATAAGCGGTCGGAAAGATCAACACGGTAAACCAGTTTCCCAATTCTATCAACAATCTTAAACGGCCCAATAAAGCTGGCAGCTAACTTCCTAATATTTCCAAATTGAATGTGAAAGGCTGTCTTAAGAGGATAAACTTTTTTGAAGAAAAAATCACAAATATTTAATTCATGTTCCTTCCTCCTTTTATCAACGCAAGATTTTTTCTGGTCTTTGAATGCCTTCATTCTTTTCCATATCAATAGAATATTTTTGACATAATCATGGAGAAGGTTGGGTTCGAGTACAACCTTGGATGTAGTTTCCCACCAACAAGTAGGCAATTTTCATAGCTGTCCATACAATGCTTCATAAGGCTCCTCTAAAACTCACTTGAAAGCAAAGGGCCTCTGTGACTTACTATGCTCGTCGGAATTCCATGTAAACACACTATCTTCCTAATATACAACTGGGCAAACAAAGCTGTGATCCTACTCTTTTTCACTGAGATAAAATGGGCGTCTTCGTCAAACGATCCACAATAAACCAAATTTCTTCATTCCCTTTTTGACTCCTTGGTAGCTCATCCATGAAATCCATCGAGATATTTTCCCATTTCTAAGTGGGAACCTCAAAAGTAACAACAACCCTCTATACCTACTTTGCTCTGCTTTAACTCTCGAACAAGTTAAACGTATTTCTACAAACTCAGCCACATACTTCTTCATACCTTCCCAATAAAAACTCATTGTCTTGTCCTTAAACATTTTATCCACTCTAGGATGTATGGTCATCCTTGAACGATGACACTCCTCTAAAACCTCTTCTTTTAGATTCCTATTCTTAGGGACATAAAGTCGATCATCCCTTCTTAAACACCTATCTCTATCAACATAATACCTAACAAAAAGAGGAAAGTGCTCCCTCAAGTAATCGTTTATCCCAACACTCTTATTTCTTCATCGGTACCTTGCTCATTTTTGATTCTATCTACAAAAGCTGGTCTCACTTCCATAATTCCAAGAAATCCTTAAGATGGTACAAACGATGGCTGAAGGTTAAAACTAGAAAGAAACTCCAAGTGTTTCCATTCGGTAAACGCACTAAGGGTAGTGTGTCTCTGGCTTAAAGCATCCACAACATTACCCTTGCCTAGTGTACAATAAATAGCGAAATCAAAAAAGGCTATATACTTCATCCACCGCTGCTACCTTAGATTCAAATTTCGTTGAGAAAACAAGTACTTAATAGAATTATAGTATTTAAAAATCTCAAACTTTTCTCCTAAAAGGTAATGCCTCCACGCCTTAAGGGCTAACAATACAAATACGAGCTCTAAGCCCAAGTCATGCACATGGTATCTCTTCTCATGATCCTTTAGTTGCCAACTTGCTTTGGTAATTACCCTAACCTCTTGCATAAGCACTACTCATTAATCCGGTCCTACAAGCGCCGGTGAAAACTGTAAACATCTTAGTACCATCAGGATTAATAAGGATAGATGCACTAGCAAGATATTTCTTTAATTTCTCAAATGCACTACTACACTTATCGCTCCAAACAAACTCAAAAAATTTCTTAGTCAATCGAGTTAGAGGGCTGCTATCCTTGCGACGTCCTTAATGAATTTCCTGCAATAAACTGCTAACCAAAGAAAACTTCTAACCGCTGATGCATTGCGGGGGACCTTCCATTCTTGAACATCTTCCAGCTTCATGGGGTCTATGGCCAATCCTTTCCCCAAAACCATGTATCCGGGAAACTTGGCTTCCCTTCTCCAAAAATGATACCTTAAAAACCTATCCTTGAGTTGATTCTCCCTCAAGATCCCTATGACTAACTTTGGTGATCTTCATGTCTTTAAAGTACTTGTAAAATATGAGAATGTTGTCCACAAACACCATAATTATCTTATTAAGAATGCCTTAAACATTCTACTCATCAAATTCCCAGAGAAGGCGGAGGCATTCAATAATCCAAAGGGGATCACTTCCCATTCAAATAATCCATTGAGTGTCCTAAATATGTTTTAGGTTTGCTTTCCTAAAAAATTCTCAGTTGATGAAATCCTATCACTAGGTAGTGGGTACCTCCCAAGTGGTCGAATAAATCATCTTCCTAGGCAAAGGGTACCTATTCTTCTTAGTCAACTTGTCGAGCTTTGTATAGTCAACACATAATCTTAATGATCCATCAGCCTTGGTGACGAAAACTATCGGTGCTCCCCCCTCTGAAGTAATATGTCAGATGAATCCTTTCTGTAGTAACTCAGAAATCTGTTTTTCTAATTCTCTCTTTTCCTTGGGAGCAGTACGCCTTGATGGAAATACTATTGGTTTAGTGTCCTTCCCAAGGACTCTCTTAAATGAGACCGCTCTGTGGGGTGGAAGTATCAGAACTTGTTCAAAGACATACAGAGAAACACAAAAAAAAGGGTGAAGATGGCCCTTCCGAATCAGACGTTAAAGAATGCAATAAGGTTGAATCTTTATTTTCAGTCTTGTAAGGGATCACTAACCGGCGACCTCTACAACTTCTCAAGCTAATAACCTTCTATCGTAGTTAAGGATGGCCCTATAATAAGATAACCAACCCATCCCTAAGATAAGAACACACCTGTCAAAATTTAATACACATGCATTATACGAGAAATCGACATCGTCGATATCTAGTACTAGGTCTTTACAATTAATCAAGCATTGCTTATCTCCTTTGATATGATTAGACACCACTATCAGACTTCTAGCAAAGGATGTAGGAAGTTTCAAGAAATCAACAATGCTCCTAGATATGAAGAAACACGATGCTCCAGAATCAAACAAGTTACGTAATGTGTAAGTGCCAATCCGGTTTTACTTGAGTCTAGTCCGGCATGATCGAACCGGATGTTGACCGAGCTAGAATTCCCATCATTTAGCTTTATTCGACCAAGCTTTAGTCGATCCGGAAATTAACACTTGTGCTTGATAGAACTGGATGTACGGTCGAACCAGATTTCGCTTTTGAGACGACCCGAACTTCCTCGTGAAGGAAAGCACAGATTGAATTGAGGACAAGACGAATCAGAACACAAACAGAAGAACATTTCAATGTATATTACAACAATTCCATCAGAATACAAGAATATACAGAGTATAAACAAATAAAATACATTCGATAAATATCATAGATTACAATAAATTACATAGCAGCGGAAAATAATACAATACACAACTAGAAGTAATACACGGATACAGAGCTTTCCGAATATCGCTTCAGCTGTAAATCAGGATCCTGTGAATATAAATATGCAAAACCAAAACTACTAGCTGCCCGTGTGGAAAATAGGGGCACCCAGAGTTTAGGTTAAAACAATAAACTCCAGGTCAGTCATGTGACTAGTGTGAGAACTAAAACAGTTATTAATCTTTATTTTAAAGTTAGGTAAATCAAGGGACTATGCCGTATAACACGGAACGGGTTTCCTCCCAAGAATACCAGTGCATAAAACAACAACGCAATGCTAAATAAAGAACAATGAAGCTATTATAAGACCAAGGTCCCATCACACAATGCAACACAAGCCGGAGGATAGGGTTTTACCTTATAATAGCCAAAGCATGCTTGATACACTAAATTTCATGTTTTATTATTACTATAAGTGTATAGTGTCAAAACAATTTCAATCATAAGTATCAATTATAGACGGCATAAGTGCCCCATACCATTATGTCGCCATATATAGGTATACAATCAAAACCACAAAGTCACGTATTGGAAGTTGGATTTACATCTGTAAACCGAGGCAAGGGATCGTCCTCTACCGAATTCGAGACTCTCTAGCCCGAGCCTCAGGAACAGCCGCAACTGCCCATGGACCGTCAGGGCCGGTCCACCGATGTGGATTATAGTGCTTGAACACTACGTTTGGGGCATAAATGAGCCAAATAACTCCATCGGCTCCACATAGTCACCGATATATCCGAGGCACCTCGCAATCCAACAACCACACAGGTGAAAATAATATAAATGTCAGGGCTGGTAGGTCACTAACACCACCCTAGCTAGAAAGAAACGCATGCCCTCCCTGATGTCCTCTCCCGTTTTGGGTTCACAACCGGGGTATGAGGCTCGTGAATTAACACTAACAAAGCTATGCCATACAGGCCGTGCTTTGAACATCAACCACAAGACTTTGCTTTTCAACAAAAGCCTCGATCATTTGCATCTTAGCCTGCCACACAGGCAAACCACTCCATGCAACCGATATCCATCAATCACACAGAATGATATCCAATGTCAGACACGCAGTCCATTTACAAGTCCGTTTTGGGTCTGAACGAAACCGGATGCACCTTGTACCTCGCATATCCATCGATCTCCAAGTACGTCTGGACGATCACCAACTGATTCCCTCCTCTTGGGTGTACAGTCCAATCAAGATCATCAGTAATTATCCAAACGATGTGAAGACCTCCGGTCTTCGACCACCGTCTTCATCCTCGACACATCGTCGAATCAGTTATTCCGAATGGGATAAACCCAGTCTTTCTGAATAACTCGTGTATATAATAAACAAGTGTTACACAAACACAACATACGCCTCATTCCAATTCAGAATATTCTTTTATTCAAATATTCTTATACTTTGGGAAAGATTCCCATTAATTTTATCAAAGATAAATTCTCTAAATTTATTCTTTAATCTTCTTTTGAATATCAATTCAAACCAAATTATAGTTTATCCAAACTAGTCGGGATTAACGAACCTTACTGAAGTAATCATTTGTTTTAATTTCCCTATCCCAACCTATTCACCCCATGAAGTAAAACTGGTAATACTTCATATCTAATACCTCGGTGTTATCGGTAAATTCAATTACCTTTTCACGTTCAAATCTAATTAAAGATTTAACTATCTCCTGGAGCAAAACTGATGATACTCCATTCTCGATCATTTAAATCTAATTAAAGATTCATTAAAACTTCACTTGGTTTTAATCTTCCCAAAAATCAATATTAATGATTGTTTAACTTGGGAAACCATATCCTGTCTTTAACTGGGTTAAAGAACCAATGTCATTTAAAACAAGGTTCACGATAAACCCAAAATCACATTCCATTCTATCAGCCTTTAACCGTAAATTAGCAAGTGAACAATTCCCTAAGTATTAACCCCGAAGGCCAAACCCAACATCAGATCAATACCTAAGAAACCATTCAACTTAATTAATATTGGTTAGCTTCTGATTTTCTTAACTCCATTGGGTCTTAGAACAGTATTATTAAAGATACCGTTCACGACAACCCAAATCACATTCCATTAATTATCAGGTTAAAGAACAATTGTTATTTAAAACACCATTCATGATAAACCCAAAAATCAATTCAAATTCAATTCCAATTAAATACCATTTAATTGGAATACTTCATTAAATCTAAATAAAAAGATTTAATCTTTTTCTCAACTGGGTTTAAGAACAGTGTTAATGAAGACACCATTCACGACAAACCCAAATCCCATTTGATATTAAATATAAGACTCTGAATAGAAAATATATCGGCTTATATTCAATATCAAATTCTACGACCAACAAATATCGTATTGGAAATGGCAATATAAATATATCTTTCAAATTTCCATAACAATATCTGTATAATCATGAAATCCAACATCGAAATATTCCAAAGATAATTTCGATTCAAATCCATTCCAATTCAATTATTGGAAATTCTGGTTACTTTTAAAACCCTTTCTAATCCAGTTTATTTATTTCAAAAATAAATGGATTATAATTCTAGTTCAAAACAAGTTCATTTCGATAAAAATCTATTTTTATCTTTTCAAATATGGAATTTTTCATCCCAATTCTTTCCAAATCATTTCTTGTGATTTTACACAAATTATTACTATTTTTAATAATTTTATCAAGGCCCGTACAGTCGATTTCCATAAACGGCCATCGAACTGCACTTATAGCGACCTTTTCCAAATTTGATTTGGACATAATTCCAAATCCAACCGTTATGTTCCAAATCTATAATATTCGTTAGAAAGCTCTTTTCGATACGAACCCAACGGTTCTGGATTTAGGAGAATCTGACGGTTGGATCCCCCGTAATATCCATTTGAAGTCAATGGTCGAAATTCGCGAACTACCGCAGCGCGGCGCGTTCTATTCAGGCCATTATATATGTAATATATATATATATATATATATATATATATATATATATTATATTTCGTCGATTTCCTTTCAAAACGTATTTTATAAATCGTTTTAAATTCGTTTTCAAAACGATTTCAACTTCATGTTCAATTTCTAATCAAAATTGAATATTCCATATCATTAATCTCTAAATGATAATATTTTCAAAACGTTATATTTTGAAATCACTTCCTTTTCTATATTCATTATAAAAATGAATAAAATCGATATAAATATCGTTCACATCATAATGGCGTCAATCTAATCAACACGGCGATATATATTTCAATAACTTCGTTATCCTATTCAACAAATGAATATTTTCTTCAACACATGAATTTTCTTTTATTCAACACATGAATATATATTTTATCCAACACATGAATTTTCTTTTATTCAACACATGAATATATATTTTATTCAACACATGAATTTCTTTTTATTCAACACATGAATTTTCTTTTTATTCAACACATGAATATTCTTTTTATTCAACACATGAATTTTCTTTATTTTCCAACTTGGAATGAGGCCCAATCAATTACCATACTATGTGATTGATATGGATTTTATACACACACGTACACTACAACAATCAAACACCGTCAACCATCACCCAAAGTGCATTCTACACTGCATAAGCATCAAATATAAATATTTAACGCTTACATAGTCTGTCAACCCATCGATTGACATACAACTAAACAATTGGGATTAATGTGCGTCAAATATCATCCCAATACCCGTGTAGGGTTTCAAATCAACAAACACAGATTTTTATTTGTGCAGTTGGGCGATGTGTAAAATTTATCGTCCCAATCAATATCAGTCAAATGGGTGTACATAAACGAATCATCCGATTTGTTTATAAATATTTATTTTATATACAGGTTAAAAGTTATATTTTTAACTATAAAATATTTTATTCATTCCATATCACACAATAAAATTTTCACAACACATCAATCAAACCACAAGTCATCCATGGTCTGTGGACGACGGGTGTCGGGTGCTGCAAAGCACCGTCTGCATCCTAGTATATATTTCAACTAGAAAATAAAATAAAAGTGAGAAGTTCTCACCGAGGGTTCCACTCCTCCTGCTTTCTATTTCTGAACGGTTCGGGTTTGCCCAAAATTCCAGTGCGATCTTTTCCCGCTGTTCATATTGAAAATCGCATTTTTAATAAGATGTTTATTTAAAAAAAATCACATTATTATAATGACACTTCCTACGTAAAAATCATATATTTTTACAATGCTTCTTTCTATATAAAAATTATATATTTATATTTCTACTTTATATATAAAGATCGAATTTTTATCGCTACTTCACATATAAAGATCATATTTTTACTTCGCCTTCATGATAATAAAAATCTCATTTTTATATGCTAGTCATATAAATAAAAATCAAACCCTTTATTTCAAACCTTATGTATAAAAATCGAATTCTTACATAGCTTCTTTATATATAAAAATCGAATTTTTACCGTGTTAAAAATTTAAACTTTACCAAACAAAATCTAAACTTTCCATATATAAAAGTCTCATCTTTCTATCTATAAAAATCTCATCTATCTCGCTGCTATATACAATAAAGATCGCATTTTTATTATGTTAACATATATATGAAAATCACTACTTTTATATGTTATTCATATATAAAAAATCCTAATCTTTGTTTATTTAAAAATCTTGTCTTTCTAACTATAAAAATCAAATCTTTTTATTTTATAAAAATCTAACCTTTCTTCATTTAAAAATATAATCTTTCTTTGATTAAAAATCACCTTTCTTAACATTAAAAATCAAACCTTTTGTATAAAAAAAATCAAATCTTTTATTCTTTATATTATACAAAAATCATATTTTTAACAAAGTTATTTATATATATATAAATTTAGATTTTTAAATCAATTCTATTCATATATAAATTCTGCAGTAAACAAATAAATCACAATTAAAAAGAAACACTCACTTTTCCTTTCCAAAATCAGAATAGCCATCCCAAATCGCTGGTGTTGAGGGAGGAGGCGG
The DNA here is from genome assembly GCA_030737875.1 of Allium sativum. Classification (NCBI taxonomy): domain Eukaryota; kingdom Viridiplantae; phylum Streptophyta; class Magnoliopsida; order Asparagales; family Amaryllidaceae; genus Allium; species Allium sativum. Next base: position 461,135,940 of record CM060915.1, on the reverse strand, counting down.
AGGGACTGGGGTTAGGAGGAGTGGCGCAGATGATCTCGGGTGGAGGCTGTGTTGATTTTGTTCGGGTTTAAGGGGCTTGGTCTTCGATTTCACCATCGCAAAAAGGAGAGGAGAGGAAGAGAGAGAGGGGAGGTCGGAGATGGGGGGGGGGGGAAGGTGCGGTCTCCGGCGCGGTGGCGCTGCCTGGGAGGGAGCGCGACGATGGGCGGCTAGGGTTCTGTGTTTTTGTTTTTTTCTTACGGTTTCGATCTGAAAGAGAAGGGGTGGGTTGACCGGGCATAAGGAGGTAAGAGAGGGAGGGAAATTTAATATATATATATATATATATATATTTTATTTTCTCCATAAAATTGCTTTTTCATTTATTCTCCAATCCAAACCCAACGACTGTCGCCCTTAGCTAATTACCCACATTCCGAACACAATGGGATATGTATCGTAAGCCAGTTCGGCTATTTCGACCAGTTTTCATTTAAATTAAAATTTAAATCTATATATTCAATTTTAAACACACATTTCATTTTACTGGGGTCACATACAGACCCTAAAAATTCCAGAAAAATTATTTCTAGCTTCGTATCGACGATACGGTCCTAACAAAACTAATTTCGTCAAATTCTGAGACCGTTTGAAAAATGGCCATTTTCCAGTGGATTAAAATCAACTGAAACTGGTCAAACGCGTTTTCCTTTGCCACGCTCACATATTGATTCAGAAAATTATGAATTTTGGAATCTAGCAATAACTCGACATCCCGGATCCAACAAAAGTGGTTTCATCGAAAATAGAGGTCGTTTGCAAAATTTCCATTTTTAAGGGCCAGAATTCCATAGCGACTATTCTGAATCTTCAACTGGGCATAACTTTTTATTCCCGCTATGAAATTTCAATTTTTCGGATTCGTTGGAAAGATATTCTCAAATAGATTCTAATATTTTTGGTTTCGCTAAAATCCGTTTTATTTTGAATCCTGTACATTCATTTGTACTTTGAAATCGAATTTTCAAACTACCGCGCCATTTTCAATTCCTTTTATAATTATAAATAATTATTTATATTCTAACGACGATCTATATAAATATATACGTTCTAATTCTATTCAAAATAAATTTCTCGTCGCTATTATTTAAAATAATTCATTTTAAATAACCAAAATTCATCAAAAGTGCCAAAACCAAAAATTTAAATTGGCTTAGATTTTCCGAGTTATTACAATCTCCCCCACTTAAAACTTTTCATCCCCGAAAAGGAACGAAGCTGAAAGTTGTTTTACAAACCAACTCAACTTCCATTATTTTCATTATAGCTTAAGTTCTCCCACTTTTCAGTTTCTAATAACTTTTCAAATTTTTCAAAAATTTGGCTAACACCCTAAATTTTCGAAAAATTTCGCCATAACCTCCCTTGCATCGGGAGCTTTGGGATATTTCAAATAGCCTCCCATGGCCCTCACCAATCCAAAAAGAAAAAGAAACAGCCAAACGCTAGCCAATCGGCTCATAAAATCATCATAAACCCAAGAAATACAATAAACATGTACCTATTTGTCGGGCAAACAATTTTATTCCTCTTCTCTAGCCTCCTTGCTATGACCTGTTCAATGTAAGTACATGTATATGCATGCAAATGCGACTATTTTTCAATACAACTCACTATTTGATACAATTTGGCTAAATGGTTCAAATTTTAATTAATCAACCAATAATCAAACAACACAATCAGCAATCAATTAGTTGATTATCTTTTCAAATTCATAACTTGGATACATAGTCAAAAAATCACATTTTTGGTGCCAAATCACAACAATAGACCCTATCTAATTTTGGTTCTCACACCAGTCAATTGGAAATATATAGATATCCCACTTTCGAAACTCGAACACAACACTGATGATGGGTACCCATCATCAGAATCATTCCCGGGCGACTGCAGTGTGATTCTATTTCTATCCAGTATATTAAAACTTCAAATACACGCGGATCATACGTATACGCAACATCTTTATATACTTGATTGTCCAAATCAATACAAATAAATATTCAAATACGAATAATAAATTTAAATTTTCAAAACAAAACTTGTTTTCATTTTAAAAATATACTCTTCACACTCGTTCTAGGATACTACTGATCCCATCTCAAACGAGTCATTCCCATTGGATATTACTAATCCAATTTCTGATGAATTCTTTCGTTTGGTTCTAATATGCCTTGTTCTCGAGCTTTGTAAACCAAAGCTCTGATACCAGCTGAGACGACCCGAACTTCCCCGTGAAGGAAAGCACGGATTGAATTGAGGACAAGACGAATCAGAACACAAACAGAAGAACATTTCAATGTATATTACAACAATTCCATCAGAATACAAGAATATACAGAGTATAAACAAATAAAATACATTCGATAAATATCAGAGATTACAATAAATTACATAGCAGCGGAAAATAATACAATACACAACTAGAAGTAATACACGGATACAGAGCTTTCCGAATATCGCTTCAGTTGTAAATCAAGATCATGTGAATATAAATCTGAAAACCAAAACTACTAGCTGCCCGTGTGGAAAATAGGGGCACCTAGAGTTTAGGTTAAAACAATAAACTCCAGGTCAGTCATGTGACTGGTGTGAGAACTAAAACAGTTATTAATCTTTATTTTAAAGTTAGGTAAATCAAGGGACCATGCCGTATAACACGGAACGGGTTTCCTCCCAAGAATACCAGTGCATAAAACAACAACGCAATGCTAAATAAAGAACAATGAAGCTATTATAAGACCCATGTCCCATCACACAATGCAACACAAGGCGGAGGATCAAGTTTTACCTTATAATAGCCAAAGCATGATTGATACGCTAAATTTCATGTTTTATTATTACTATAAGTGTATAGTGTCAAAACAATTTCAATCATAAGTATCAATCATAGACGGCATAAGTGCCCCATACCACTATGTCGCCATATATAGGTATACAATCAAAACCGCAAAGTCACGTATTGGAAGTTGGATTTCCATCTATGAACCGAGGCAAGGGATCGCCCTCTACCGAATTTGAGACTCTCTAGCCCGAGCCTCAGGAACAGCCGCAACTGCCCATGGATCGTCAGGTTCGGTCCACCGATGTGGATTATAGTGCCTGAACACTGTGTTTCCCCGCCCTTTGGGGGCGTAAATGAGCCCAATGACTCCATCGGCTCCACATAGTCACCGATATATCTGAAGCGCTTCGCAATCCAACAACCACACAAGTGAAAATAATATAAATGTCAGGGCTGGAAGGTCACTGACACCACCCTAGCTAGAAAGAAACGCATGCCCTCCCTGATGTCCTCTCCCGTTTCTGGTTCACAACTGGGGTGTGAGGCTCGCGAATTAACGCTACACAAAGCTATGCCACACAAGCCGTGCTTTGATCATCAACCATAAGACTTTGCTTTTCAACAAAAGCCTTGATCATTTGCATCTTGGCATACCACACAGGCAAACCACTCCATGCAACCGATATCCATCAATCACATAGAATGATATCCAATGTCAGACACACAGTCCATTTACAAGTCCGTTCTGGGTCTGAACGAAACCGGAGGCACCTTGTACCTCGCATATCCATCGATCTCCAAGTATGTCTGGACGGTCACCAACTGATTCCCTCCTCTTGGGTGTACAGCCCAATCAAGATCATCAGTAATTATCCAAACAATGTGAAGACCTCCGGTCTTCGACCATCGTCTTCATCCTCGACACATCGTCGAATCAGTTATTCAGAATGGGATAAACCCAGTCTTTCTGAATAACTCACGTATATAATAAACAAGTGTTACACAAACACAACATACGCCTCATTCCAATTCAGAATATTCTTTTATTCAAATATTCTTATACTTTGGGAAAGGTTTCCATTAATTTTATCAAAGATAAATTCTTTAATTTTATTCTTTAATCTTCTTTTGAATATCAATTCAAACCAAATTATGGTTTATCCAAACTAGTCGGGATTAACGAACCTTACCGACGTAATCATTTGTTTTAATTTCCCATCCCAACCTATTCACCCCATAAAGTAAAACTGGTAATACTTCATATCTAACACCTCGGTATTATTGGTAAATTCAATTACCATTTCACGTTCAAATTTAATTAAAGATTTAACTATCGCCTGGAGCAAAACTGGTGATACTCCATTCTCGATCATTTCAATCTAATTAAAGATTCATTAAAACTCCACTTGGTTTTAATCTTCCCAAAAATCAATATTAATGATTGTTTAACTTGGGAAACCATATCCTGTCTTTAACTGGGTTAAAGAACCAATGTCATTTAAAACAAGGTTCACGATAAACCCAAAATCACATTCCATTCTATCAGCCTTTAACAGTAAATTAGCAAGTAAACAATTCTCTAAGTATTAACCCCGAAGGCCGAAACCAACATCAGATCAATACCCAAGAAACCATTCAACTTAACTAATCTTCGGTTAGCTTCTGATTTTATTAACTCCATTGGGTCTAAGAACAGTATTATTAAAGATACCGTTCATGACAACCCAAAATCACATTCCATTCATTATCGGGTTAAAGAACAAGTGTTATTTAAAACACCGTTCATGATAAACCCAAAAATCAATTCAAATTCAATTCCAATTAAATACCATTTAATTGGTATACTTCATTAAATAAAAATATTTAATCTTTTTCTCAATAGGGTTTAAGAACAGTGTTAATGAAGACACCACTCACGACAAACCCAAATCCCATTTGATATTAAATACAAGACTCTGAATAGAAAATATATTGGCTTATATTCAATATCAAATTCTACGACCAACAAATATCGTATTGGAAATGACAATATAAATATATCTTTCAAATTTCCATAACAATATCTGTATAATCACAAAATCCAACATCGAAATATTCCAAAGATAATTTTGATTCAAATTCATTCCAATTAAATTATTGGAAATTCTGGTTACTTTTAAAACCCTTTCTAATCCAATTTATTTATTTCAAAAATAAATGGATTATAATTCTAGTTCAAAACTAGTTCATTTCGATAAAAATCTATTTTTATCTTTTCAAATATGGAATTTTTCATTCTAAATCATTTCTTATGATTTTACATAAATTATTACTATTTTTAATAATTTTATCAAGGCCCGTACAGTCGATTTCCATAAACGGCCATCGAACTGCACTTACGACGACCTTTTCCAAATTTGATTTGGACATATTTCCAAATCCAACCGTTAGATTTTCAAATCTCTAATATTCGTTAGAAAGCTCTTTTCGGTATGAACTCAACGATTCCGGTTTTAGGAGAATCTGACGGTTGGATCTCCCGTAATATCCATTCAAAGTCAATAGTCAAAATTCGCGAACTACCGCTGCGCGGCGTGTTCTATTCAGGCCATTATATATATAATATATATATTATATATATTTCGTCGATTTCCTTTTAAGACGTATTTTATAAATCGTTTTAAATTCGTTTTCAAAATGATTTCAACTTCATAATCAATTTCTAATCAAAATTGAATATTCCATATCATTAATCTCTAAATGATAATATTTTCAAAACGTTATATTTTGAAATCACTTCCTTTTCTATATTCATTATAAAAATGAATAAAATCGATATAAATATCGTTCACGTCATAATGGCGTCAATCTAATCAACACAGCTATATATATTTCAATAACTTCGTTATTCTATTCAACAAATGAATATTTTCTTCAACACATGAATTTTCTTTTATTCAACACATGTATATATATTTTATCCAACACATGAATTTTATTTTATTCAACACATGAATATATATTTTATTCAACACATGAATTTCTTTTTAATCAACACATGAATTTTCTTTTTATTCAACACATGAATATTCTTTTTATTCAACACATGAATTTTCTTTATTTTCCAACTTGGAATGAGGCCCAATCAATTACCATACAATGTGATTGATATGGATTTTATACACACACGTACACTACAACAATCAAACACCGTCAACTATCACCCAAAGTGCATTCTACACTGCATAAGCATCAAATATAAATATTTAACGCTTACACAGTGTCAACCCATCAATTGACATACAACTAAACACTCGGGATTAGTGTACGTCAAATATCATCCCAATACCCGTGTGGGGTTTCAAATCAACAAACACATATTTTAATTTGTGCAGTTGGGCGATGTGTAAAATTTATCGTCCCAATCAATATCAGTCAAATGGGTGTACATAAACGAACCGTCCGATTTGTTTATAAATATTTATTTTATATACACGTTAAAAATTATATTTTTAACTATAAAATATTTTATTCAGTCCATATCACACAATAAAATTTTCACAATACATCAATCAAACAAACAAGTCATCCATGGTCTGTGGACGACGGGTGTCGGGTGCTGCTAAGCACCGTCTGCATCCTAGTATATATTTCAACTAGAAAATAAAATAAAAGTGAGAAATTCTCACCGAGGGTTCCACTCCTCCTGCTTTCTATTTCTGAATGGTTCGGGTTTTCCCAAAATTCCAATGCGATCTTTTCCCGCTGTTCATATTGAAAATCGCATTTTTAATAAGATGTTTATTTTAAAAAAAATCACATTTTTATAATGGCACTTCCTATGTAAAAATCATATATTTTTACAACGCTTCTTTCTATATAAAAATTATATATTTATATTTCTACTTCTTATATAAAGATCGAATTTTTATCGCTACTTCACATATAAAGACCATATTTTTACTTCGCCTTCATGATAATAAAAATCTCATTTTTATATTGTAACACCCCGTATTTTCCGAGAATATTAAAATAACAAATTAAGGAATAATTTATTTGAAAACGAGGAATGAGAAAAGAATGATGTTTAGCATTGTTCTAAGGTTTGTAAGCAAAAGACTTAGTAGCTCATTTGGTTAGAACATGTGACTTGCATATAAGAGGTACAGAGTTCGATCCCCGCCAGCACCATATTTTTGTTTTAGAGGAATGGCTAAAAAGTGGCTTAGTGTGAACGCAGTTCAAAAAGTGGTTTAGTGTGAAAATGGTTAATTATGAAGATGTTATTAAGCCATGAAGCTTGTATGCATATGAGAGAAATATAAATATAGATATATATAAAAATTAAATAAATATTCAAAAAAAAAAAGTTCAAAACAGCGAATCGGGAGGGGGAATGGCTGAACCGCACCATTTTTGGAGTCGACCCGAGCCCGGCTCGGGTCGACTAGAGGTCAATCCAGGGTGTTTGGTTGCCAACCCGTGGCCCGATTCAGCCTAAGGGCTGATATGGCATCTGAGTGGTCCAGATCAGTTCTAGGGTTAATCCTAAGGCATAAATAACTTCCTACACCTATATATACACCCTAAGACCTAACCCTAATTCATAAATATTATCTATGACACCATTATGCTGTCAAATTCTCTCTTAAACCCTAGCCGCCGCCTCTAAATCAAATCTCAAGTGTTCAACTTCAACTCAAATTAAAGATTATAGCTTCTACAACAATTTAAGAAGATAAATCAGCAATACCGCAACTTTTCTACACCAATTTCAGTGCATAATTCTATTCTTTAACCACGAAAGGTGAGTATAGTGATTTTCACAATAAAATGGGATTAAAAGTAACATGATGAAGTTGTAAAGAGGATTCATATGTATGTATGTAATTTAAATCTCGTCCAAGTCTTCACCTTTTTGATTCATGTCATCATATGCCTATGTTTCTATGTAAAGTTCATAACTTTATCAATTTATTCATGTTGAATCTGTCATTATGCCTCTATGCCAGTTTACATGCCCTTTTATTTCATGATGTTGTGTTAATTCCAATTTTCTGTGATTTGATTCTCTCTTCTTATCCCTATTCCTTTTATTTTTGGATCTAGGCTACCTTCGAGCCTATGTTAAAAATACGCGCGAATGCAAATACGTGGGAATGATGGGAATATGTGAAATATGGAAAATTGGATATTATTGGGTATTTTGAATAATTGGATAATATGTGAAATTGGCATATTGGGGTATGAATTACATGGAATTGATGAAATTGCCTATAATTGTAAATTTGTAATTGAGGCTAATTAATATGTAATTAGTGACAGTTTGGAATAGGCAATAATATAAACATGATTATATGTTTAATTGGATATACATGACATGAAAATTGGGTATGGGTGAAATACGATTATTAATAAACCTTTGACACGAGGTTAGGCGCAATCGTGGCGTAAGACTGCCCGGAACCGCCCGACAAATCCAGCTGCCACAATTGGACGTCTAATGTGAGAGGTCAAAGGAATGAATTGTAGGCGCAACAGTTAATGACACGAGGTTAGACTCGGTTTGTGGTGTAAGACTGCCCGGAACCGCCCGTCAAATCTAGCGGCCACAAAGCGTTCGGTCTAATGTGGGAGGTCATGCACCGTTCGTCATAAGGAATACTAACCATAATAAGACATGGGTATGGTTAAAGGGTTAAGTGGAGTGACATGTAAATTATGACATGTAAATATGGACTTAACCGGTATAAGATAAGACATGTAAATTATGACATGTAAGTATGGACTTAACCATAACATGTGTAAGACATGGACATTAAAATTAAAATGGTTAAGTGGGAGAAAAACCTAGTGGGGCCCAAGCATAGGTGGGAGGCTTGTGTCGGATGGGGAACCCGTTTCAACCAGTAACCCGTTTGAGTATCTAATTGGGCCCGGTACTAGGCCGGGGTTAGGGCACGCTTACTGGACTTGAATGTAAGAGGTCAAAACGTGAATAGTGGTGGCAACGCAAGTCCAACGGGTTCATGTCCGTGCATGGGTCCGGGCTGATAGGTAAGACGTTGTTGCATCGTGTAGGTATGGCCGTGCATTTTATGTTGGTATCGGGGTTGCCACTTTGGGGAGTGATACACCCCACTGTGGGGCCAGCACGGGTGCCTACGGGGTTTAGGGAGTCGATGGAATGGGTAGGGTAAGGGTACCTTAGCGGGGGTAGGAGCAAGCCGGCACCTACGATAGTAGCTAGGTACAAGTAACTACCAAGTTTGTCATGTGGGTACAGTTAGTGGGAAGGGATCAACCTTTAGTAAATAGAGACTAGTAGACGTGCGGTGTAATTAAGTAATGTGGTGTAACTTAGCAAAATTGCGGTGTAACGAAATACATGTTGGTTGAGTTGTATAGTCCTTTGGGTGCTAGTCTGATGTTGACTTCGGTCTTCGGGGTTAGTACTTGGAGGGTTGTTCGTTTAGCCAAGGTGTAGGATTGTCTTAGTACTTAGGAACGGAATCATCTTGTCCATCCTTTTTATCTACCTTATCTATGTTACAGCCATATCATGATGCCTATTTATGTCTTGATCATTTACCTTACCTATTATTTGTTAAAATTACTGGACTCGCCAGACTTTATGTCTGACCCGTTTTGTTTCCACCTCTTTTCTTTCCTTTCCCCCCGCCCCTTAGGTTTGCAAGGAGGGAATACTACAGCTTAGTGACGATTTCTTTCAGTTGCTTGAAAAGAGTAGATGTATCGCTTTGGACTCTCTCATCTTTATGGCTTTGCTTATGCTCAGTGGGGATTTATGCATTTATGTCATTTAAGTATTTGCTTCTTTATGTACTTTGAAGTTTTTGGAAAAGACTATTGATCCTGTTGTAATGGTTTTGGAGACTACTTATGTAAGCTTGTTTTGAGTTATGATGCTATGAAATAAGTTTTATCTTCCGCTGTATTGTTTTATTTATTTATTCTTGTAATTTATCTGTTCTATACAACAATAACGCTTCATGGACATTAATGCATTCCCTTTGTGAGTGACATTAATGGACATGGGGTGTTACATATATGCTAGTCATATAAATAAAAATCAAACCCTTTATTTCAAACCATATGTATAAAAATCGAATTCTTACATAGCTTCTTTATATATAAAAATCGAATTTTTACCGTGTTAAAAATTTAAACTTTACCAAACAAAAATTAACTTTCCATATATAAAGTCTCATCTTTCTATCTATAGACATCTCATCTTTCTCGCTACTATATACAATAAAGATCGCATTTTTATTATGTTAACATATATATAAAAATCACTACTTTTATATGTTATTCATATATAAAAAATCCTAATCTTTGTTTATTTAAAAATCTTGTCTTTCTAACTATAAAAATCAAATCTTTTTATTTTTTATAAAAATCTAACCTTTCTTCGTTTAAAAATATAATCTTTCTTTGATTAAAAATCACCTTTCTAAACATTAAAAATCAAACCTCTTGTATAAAAAAAATCAAATCTTTTATTCTTTATATGATACAAAAATCATATTTTTAACAAAGTTATATATATATATATATTTATATAAATTCAGATTTTTAAATCAATTCTATTCATATATAAATTCTGCAGTAAACAAATAAATCACAATTAAAAAGAAACTCTCACTTTTTCCTTTCCAAAATCAGAATAACCATCCCAAATCGCTGGTGCTGAGGGAGGAGGCGGAGGGACTGGGGTTAGGAGGAGCGGCGCAGGTGATCTCGGGTGGAGGCTGCGTTGATTTTGTTCGGGTTTAAGGGTCTTGCTCTTCGATTTCACAATCGCGAAAAGGAGAGGGAAGGGTAGAGAGAGAGGGGAGGTCGGAGAGGGGGGGTGCGGTCTCCGGTGCGGCGGCGCTGCCTGGGAGGGAGCGCGACGATGGGCGGCTAGGGTTCTGTGTTTTTGTTTTTTTCCTTACGGTTTCGATCTGAAAGAGAAGGGGTGGGTTGACCGGGCATAAGGAGGTAAGAGATGGAGGGAAATTTAATATACATATATATAATTTTTTTTTATTTTCTCCATAAAATTGCTTTTTCATTTAGTCTCCAATCCAAACCCAATGACTGTCGCCCCTAGCTAATTACCCACATTCCGAACACAACGGGATATGTATCGTAAGCCTGTTCGGCTATTTCGACCAGTTTTCATTTAAATTAAAATTTAAATATATATATTCAATTTTAAATGCACATTTCATTTTACTGGGGTCACATACGGACCCTAAAAATTCCAGAAAAATTATTTCTAGCTTCGTATTGACGACACGGTCCTAACAAAACTAATTTCGTCAAATTCTGAGACCGTTTGAAAAATGGCCATTTTCCAGTCGATTAAAATCAACTAAAACTGGTCAAACGCGTTTTCCTTTGCCACGCTCACATATTGATTCAGAAAATTATGAATTTTGGAATCTAGCAATAACTCTACATTCCGGATCCAACAAAAGTGGTTTTGTCAAAAACAGAGGTCGTTTGCTAAATTTCCATTTTTAAGGGCCAGAATTCTATAGCGACTATTCTGAATCTTCAACTGGGCATAACTTTTTATTCCCACTATGAAATTTCAATTTTTCGGATTCGTTGGAAAGATATTCTCAAATAGATTCTAATATTTTTGGTTTCACTAAAATCCGTTTTATTTTGAATCCTGTACATTCATTTGAAATTTGAAATCAAATTTTCGAACTACCGCGCCATTATTAATTCCTTTTATAATTATAAATAATTATTTATATTCTAACGACGATCTATATAAATATATACGTTCTAATTCTGTTCAAAATAAATTTCTCGTTGCTATTATTTAAAATAATTCATTTTAAATATCCAAAATTCATCAAAATTGCCAAAATAAAATTTTTAAATTGGCTCAGGTTTTCCGGGTTATTACAGCTTTCAAGTTGTTTGACCGATCCTGAGTTAGGTTGAATCAGATTTTGCCTTCATATATGTAACAACCTGAAACTTCGTGCAGTAAATATTCAAATATCGAGGTTATTAAATATTTAAAACTTGGATTTAATGGTGTCATAACCTTGATTAAATCCCTTTATAAATAATAATTAATAAGGAGAAAACATATTGTTGTGTTTTTATTTACAAAGATAAGTAGTTCGAAGAAAATCGGTAATATGACCGAAAACAGTTTTATCGATAAACGAGATTTGGCTTATTAAAAGTTGTTGGAATATCATGTGCATGTAGTAACACTAGAAGCTCACATATATGTGTATGTACATATCATAGAAGTAACATACAATTGGTATATAAGTACATGTTCTAGAATATGGAAAATGGCTTATAATGATAGGGACACGTGTCGCCAAATGAAAGGAACACATGTCCTGTAAATAAGGTTAAGACACATACACCCATTTGGTGTCCATGTGTAGAAACTTCTAAAGACACCTAAGTAGACATGTATCTTCATCCTAAAGAATGCATGAAGATAAGGAGGACAAGTGTCCAAAACCATATTACCAAACTAACCTTGAAAACCACTATATAAAAGGTGGAAAGGTTCATTCTTTTTCATGCATTCTAAAATGATGAACAAAAGTAAGATAAAGAGTAGAAGTTTGGGAGAAGCCTAGAGAATAAATACAAGATCAAGGCACAAGTACATGGTGAGAAAAATTATTTAAATTTTTGTATTCATTTCATACTTTGAAGAAAAGTTGAGAAGTTTGGGAATGAATGACTAGACTTGAAACCCTGAAAATGACGTTCGGTATTTTCGACATACCTTTTGCAATTCTTAATGAAATTTTGACTTCTCTATCAATTTGGAAAGATAATTCAAAGGGCTATAACTTTGATCCTGGTCACTTTTTTCTAATTCGGCCGTTTTAATACCTAAAAACTGGATGCAAGTTCAGGTAAAAATCAGCCCGAAATGGATATGTTAAAAATGCCTCATGATGTTGAATTTTATATATTTAATTGATAAATGATTTTGAGCTTTTCTTTTGATAATAATTAAGTAAACAAAGAGGGCTTCTTACTGTAGAAAATTTGGAGTCAAAAACTATTTCTATCATAGAGAAATAGCGTCATACATTTTGCTTTAAACCTGGCCGAAATTTGGGTTTTGAAACTTTTAATAGCATTTCAAAATGCTATCTTTTATCTGAGTTATTTGTAAAGCATATTAAAGATACTCAAAACTTTTTATAGCATCGTAGAAACGCTATAGTAAGTTGTTTTTTTTGTCTAAAATCATTATAAACCACCCAGAACTTGTCATAGCATTTTTGGAAGCGGTGTCTTTTGATGATTTAACTGTGAAGTACTTTAAAACAAACATAACTTTTCATAGCGTGACAGAAACGCTATAACGGCTGTTTTGAGTTTAAAACTACTATAAACTACCCAGAACTTTTCATAGCGTAACCGAAATGCTATAATTGATGTTTTGAGTATAAAACCTTGATAAATTGTTCCAAATCCTCTCAAATTTGATGTGACACTTGACGTGACATTTGATGTGACATCTGATGTGACATTTGATGTAGATGTGACATATAATAATAAATGTTTGGTGTGGTATTTGATGTGACATTTGATATGATATATGATGTGACATTTGATTTGACATATAATAATAATAAATGTTTGATGTGACATATGGTATGACATTTGATATGACATATAATAATAATAAATATTTGATGTAACATTTGATATGACATTTGAGTATATTTATGATTGAGTAAGATCTTATTAGAGATATATATAGGCGGTTTGAGAATTGAGAATGAAGGATTTTTTGCATAATGAAGATGATCAGCATTTAAAATAAAAGATGTTTATCTTTTGAAAGGAAGTCCTATAAGAGATATATTGATGTTTTTCAAAATTAAAGACTGGAATGTTCTAGGGTGACGGAGAGGATAGTGTCTAGGCTTGGGTTTGGAAAATACAGTTTCCTGCTCTTCTTGGCTATCCATAACTGATCCGACGAACGAGATGGTTAATTCAAATTTTAATTAGATTTTATTTGAGTTTAATTTAGAATATTTTTTAATAAAAGTAATTTAAGATTACTTTTGAGAATCTCTACATGATGTAATGAGTATTTTGAAAGTAAATAATGATTTTAAATGTTTTGCGTAAAGAAGAACTACGTTGGCTTGATCCTGTATCTAATTGCTTATCCAATTAGATAAAGGTACGTAGGCAGTCACAAGGGATAGTGATGCAGCTGCTTTATTAATAAAAATATTTTTTGTTATTACATTTGTGTTGGTGCATCTTTCATGTTTTAACATTTAAGCTATGTTGTTGTTTTATCAAGAAATGAAATAAAGTTGAATTTTAAACCCAAAATAATTTAGAGGGTTTATATAAGTATATAATGGTTATCAAAGGTATTTTGAACGCAGCAGCGGATAATTTTTATTTTGGTCAAAATAGAGCTATCATAAAATGGCAATTCATGTATTTGAGTTATAACTTTAAATGCTTATAATTTTTGGAATCTAAATCGGATTTTCACCAAATGAAGAGCGTTTAATTAATATTGACAAGAGCTTTCAAATGAGTGAAAGCAGATTTTAATTTCGGGGTATAGTTTTCAAGTTATGTTTCAAACTGTATCGGTGAAGGACTTCGTAAGTGCAGTTATTGGCCGTAACCATAAATAGCCATTTTTAATGTTTTAAAATATGGAAATAATTTGTAAAATTATTATAAATTATGTAAGAGTGTTTTGAATCGGAAAGTTTTAAGTTTTGATTGATCAGAAATTCCGGGGCGTTACAAAGTGGTATCAGAGCTTAGGTTAGGTGCCGAAATAAAATTTCACATAAGAGTAGAAAATCATCCTAATTTTTTTGAAATAATGTCATCTGAGTTTGATCAACATAACTGGATAGGATAAGGCACCATTCCTCTGACCAGGGTTAGGGGTAATATTTATTTTTTGTGTTTAACTTTTGTTTAGTGCTTATACTAATAATATGTTGATTCATTTACAAGAACCACATAAAGAGGTATAACGAGTTTGTAAGGGCATGTGATTAGTTATAAAGTAGCAAAGGAATGAAGTGGTTTATAAAGGAAGGTATGTGGTAGCATGAAATCGATGCAATGGAGTGGCTTAAAAGGAATGTGGGATAACAACGTGCTAAAGAAGGAATTAAATGAGCTTGGGCAAGCAAAGTTGAGGAAGATCAAAAGGAGTAAATTGAATACTGTATTCATGCAAAACCAAGATAAGAAAATTTATTTAAATAATTATATCATTACGTAATATGATATCAGAGTTGTTTAGCACTGATGATGTCAGTTTAAAGCTGCTAAAACATCTCTCAGCAATTCAGTCATAACTATTGATTCCTTGATTTGGGTTTAGTCGAAGTTAATCTTGTTGGGAAGCTAGATTAATTATCTAGAATTCTTACATCGTACACATTTTAAATTTTGGAAGTTTTCTATCTCAAAACATTGTTGCAAACTGACTATGTACGACAAAAAATGGGGGTTTATACTTAAGATGATTTTCGAAGTTGGGAGAGTGGATTTTCCAAAATGAAATGGTTATCCATGTGGAAGTAATGATTACAAAGTATAAAAGTGTTTTGAGAGTATACTTTGTTTAAACTTACTAAAGATTTTTATGGATTATTTTATCAATGATGGATACCTTCGGGTGACGATGACGATGTGCGGTATAAGACAATAGATCTTGGGTAGTGCACTATTACTCTATGTTGGTATCGAGCCGAGTATAGTACATCCTATTTGATGATGGGATGTCGGCATAACAATAGATCTTGGATAGTGCAACTATTACTCTATGTTGGTATCGAGCCGTGTAGAGTACATCCTATTGGATGACGGGATGTCGACCGCAATAGGATAAAATATCCTAAATTGAGTGTGGATCGTGTAGAGTACATCCTATTGGATGACGGGATGTCGACCGCAATAGGATAAAATATCCTAAATTGAGTGTGGATCCACTTTGATGAATATGATCCTAGTTTTAACAAAAGAAAAAAAGAACTTATTTGACTTAATTAAAAAAAAATTGATTAGAGACTATTTTGAAAATATTACTCTCTAGTACATTTTGATGGGTACAGTAACAGGGAGAGTATAACATAATTGACGGGTTGACTTTGATGAATATAATCATGTTTTGAAGATATTACATGAGATGTCTAGATTACTCTCTGGTACGTTTTGATGAGTACCACAATATGGAGAATGCATCCTTACTTGATGATGATGAATTGGATGAGTCGAAGCATGATTAATCTTTGGTACATTTCGATGGGTACCACACAAAAATAGAATGAGGCTGGGTATCGATGTGGATTGCAAAGAACATAATCCTGAATTTGGGCATAAAAAGAAACTACGGCGTGCCTGATCAAATAATAGCTTGCAGATTTGATGGAATGTTGGTCACAAATTGAAAGGTTCAGGTACGTTTTAGAATTTCGATTTATGAAATTGTTCTAAAAGTATCCTTTCAAGAAAAAATGATTAGAGTTTTATGTGTGGAACTATTGTCATTCTTTTGATTAAGTATAGCACATAATTTCGGGGATGAAATTCCTTTTAAGGGGAAAGAATGTAACAAACTGAAACTTCAAGCAGTAAATATTCAAATATCGAGGTTATTAAATATTTAAAACTTGGATTTAATGGTGTCATAACCTTGATTAAATCCCTTTATAAATAATAATTTAAAAAGAGAAAACATATTGTTGAGTTTTTGTTTACAAATATAAGTAGTTCGAAGAAAAATCGATAATGTAACCGAAAATAGTTTTATCGATAAACGAGATTTGGCTTATTAAAAGTTGTTGGAATATCATGTGCATGTAGTAACATTAGAAGATCACATATATGTGTATGTACATATCATAGAAGTAACATACAAATGGTATATAAGTGCATGTTCTAGAATATGAAAAATGGCTTAAAATGATAGGGACACGTGTCGCCAAATGAAAGGAACACATGTCTTGTAAATAAATAAGGTTAAGACACATACACCCATTAAGTGTCCATGTGTAGAAACATCTAAAGACACCTAAGAAGACATGTGTCTTCATCCTAAAGAATGCATGAAGATAAGGAGGACAAGTGTCCAAAACCAAATTACCAAACTAACCTTGAAAACTACTATATAAAGGGTGGAAAGGTTCATTCTTTTTCATGCATTCTAAAATGATAAACAAAAGTAAGATAAAGAGTAGAAGTTTGGAAGAAGCATACAGAATAAATACAAGATCAAGGAAGAAGTACAAGACGAGAAAAAGTATTTAAGTTTTTGTATTCATTTCATACTTTGAAGAAAAGTTGAGAAGTTTGTGAATGAATGACCGGACTTGAAACCCTGAAAATGACATTCGGTATATTCGTCATGACTTTTGCAATTCTTAATGAAATTTCGACTTCTCTATCAATTTGGAAAACTAATTCAAAGGGATACAATTTTGATCTCGGCCACTTTTTTCTAATTCGGCCGTTTTCATACCTAAAAACTGGATGCAAGTTCAGGTAAAAATCAGCCCGAAATGGACATGTTTAAAATGCCTCACGATGTTGAATTTTATATATTTAATTGATAAATGATTTTGAGCTTTTCTTTTGATGATAATTAAGTAGACAAAGAGGGATTCTTACTGTAGAAAATTTGGAGTCAAAAACTATTTTTATCATAGAGAAATAGCGTCATGCATTTTGCTCAAAAACTGGCCGAAAATTTGAGTTTTGAAACTTTTAGTAGCATTTCAAAATGCTTTCTTTTATCTAAGTTATTTGTAAAGCATATTAAAGCTACTCAAAACTTTTTATAGCATTGTAGAAATACTATAGTAAGCTGTTTTTTTGTCTAAAATCATTATAAACCACCCAAAACTTGTCATAGCATTTTTGGAAGCGGTGCCTTTTGATGATTTGACTGTGAAGTACTTTAAAACAAACATAACTTTTCATAGCATGACAGAAACGCTATAACAGCTGTTTTGAGTTTAAAAATACTATAAACTACCCAGAACTTTTCATAGCATAACTGAAACGTTATAATTGTTGTTTTGAGTATAAAACCATGATAAACTATTCCAAATCCTCTCAAATTTGATGTGACACTTGACGTGACATTTGATGTGACATCTTATGTGACATTTGATTTGACATTTGATGTGACATATAATAATAAATGTTTGATGTGGCATTTGATGTGGCATCTGATGTGGCATTTGATTTGACATTTGATATGATATTTGATGTAACATATGATGTAACATTTGATTTGACATATAATAATAATAATAATAAATATTTGATGTGACATATGGTGTGACATTTGATTTGACATTTGATATGACATATAATAATAATAAATATTTGATGTAACATTTGATGTGACATTTGAGGATATTTATGATTGAGTAAGATCTTACTAGAGATAATATAGGCGGTTTGAGAATTGAGAATGAAGGATTTTTTGCATAATGAAGATGATCAGCATTTAAAATAAAAGATGTTTATCTTTTGAAAGGAAGTCCTATAAGAGATATATTGATGTTTTTCAAAATTAAAGACTGGAATGTTCTAGGGTGACGGAGAGGATAGTGTCTAGGCTTGGGTTTGGAAAATACAGTTTCCTGCTCTTCCTGGCTATCCATAACTGATCCGACGAACGAGATGGTTAATTCAAATTTTAATTAGATTTTATTTGAGTTTAATTTAGAATATTTTTTAATAAAAGTAATTTAAGATTACTTTTGAGAATCTCTACATGATGTAATGAGTATTTTGAAAGTAAATAATGATTTTAAATGTTTTGCGTAAAGAAGAACTACATTGGCTTGATCCTGTATCTAATTGCTTATCCAATTAGATAAAGGTACGTAGGCAGTCACAAGGGATAGTGATGCAGCTGCTTTATTAATAAAAATATTTTTTGTTATTACATTTGTGTTGGTGCATCTTTCATGTTTTATCATTTAAGCTATGTTGTTGTTTTATCAAGAAAAGAAATAAAGTTGAATTTTAAACCCAAAATAATTTAGAGGGTTTATATAAGTATATAATGGTTATCAAAGGTATTTTGAATCCAGCAGAGGATAATTTTTATTTCAGTCAAAATAAAGCTATCATAAAACGGAAATTCATGTATTTGAGTTATAACTTTAAATGCTTATAACTTTTGGAATCTAAATCGGATTTTCACCAAATGAAGAGCATTTGATTAATATTGACAAGAGCTTTCAAATGAGTGAAAGCAGATTTTAATTTCGGGGTATAATTTTCAAGTTATGTTTCAAACTGTATTAGTGAAGGGCGTCGTAAGTGCAGTTATCGGCCGTAACCATAAATAGTCATTTTTAATGTTTTAAAATATGGAAATAATTTGTAAAATTATTATAAATTATGTAAGAGTGTTTTGAATTGGAAAGTTTTAAGTTTTGACTGGCCAGAAATTCCGGGGCGTTACAATATAGCATAGTTGATTCATGGTCTAATCATAACGGATTGCGCCAAGTTGAAGTTGTTTTTGAGTCACAAGTGCCTTAACAATGAATCCCAATGAACTTGATGGCCTTGTTTAAAGGCAGGTCAACAATTACTCTAGATGTCTATCAACTATCAAGTTCAAAATAGGAAATTATATATGGATAACAAATCTCCCATATTTTTCGTACACAAACGAATAAACATCCATAACGCTATGAAGTTCACGCAAAATGATTAAACCAACTAAGTACTTCCGGTCTCTTTCTATGTAATTAATCTTTCATTAATTAAACCTTTTTTATTAGTTGAACTTCTTTCTTCTACTAGGAATTCGCTTATTATTCAAAACTGCTATTTGATTAATTTCGTTTATATACTTGTGTATATGTTTAATTCCTTCATATGTAAGACATATACTTGTATTCTACTACTTCACTTTTACTTTATAGTTTTTAATACTTCCGAAGTATTTGTATGCTTATCTCTATGGTTCAAGTATATACATATACTTTTTTATAATATAATCAGAGAGGTTAGAAACTATGTTTACTAAGAACTCGTTCTCTTTTACAAGTTAAACTTCTTTTATACTATCTTTATCCCAAAAGATTCAATACTCGTAACTATCTTTAAATATTCATTATTAAATATCAAAGTTAATCCAAAACCATTTGGATTATGTATTTCTAGTTTAAAATTTACATCTAGAGTTTAAGAACAAATATTGCTAAACATCATTTACTACAAACCTAAAACCGTTTTATACTTGCCTTTGCCTTTTAAAACATTGGATCTAAAGTTTTAAGTATCAGTAGTTATTCAACATGATGATATGTTTGTCTATATACAAGTCCATTTGTTATAACATAGGTTATAATCCAAAACCATCTCTTATTATTATCTAAAAGATTAACATATATAAAACTATATATTGGTAAAATAACTCAAAAACGAATTTGAACTAAAATGATTAAAAAACATTTTCTATATCTAAAACCATTTGCTTTTAGTTTTCCCTTCCATTTGAATTCATATAACTTCCCAATTCGGTTCGATGCCAAACGCAACAAAACATGTGAAATGGATAACCTCAATATATTATATAATAATATATTCACTTTTAAACAATTTCAACATATGATAATGTCAAATAATATATAGGGTCCACAATCAGGTTTAATGTTCAATAGTTCATATATTGATTATATGGATTCAAATAACGTAACAATCCTACTGAGAAATTTTGTTGGATCTCTCCAACATGTCCCCTACTTCATAGCTCATATATCAGCATATATAACGCATACGTAAATAAATCATCTATTATGGAGAATCATACTGGATCCCTCGAATTTGTCCGCTGCATCACATAATATATGTGATGATCCGTCCTGCCACTCGGTTCAAATCGATCGTCAAACTGACTTAAACCTATCAACAAAACGTATTGCTTGGGATTACGACTAATAAGAACTGAACAAAACAACTTTAAATATCATTACAATAACTTCTACATCAGAGTACAACTTACACCAGAGTACATTTAATAAATACAACACACAACGGAAATAACAATTAGAATATAACAAGTACACAGCGGAAATCATAAACTTAGCAGAAGAAATAAAATGCTCTAGGAACAGCTTTAGCTTCAATCCAGCACTTACTCTATAAAATATCTGCAAACCAAAACTACTGGACTACCAATGTGGAAAATATGGGCACCCAGAATTTACGTGGGAAAAAAATAAACACTGTGTCAGTCATGGGACTGGTGTGAGAATTAAAACAACAATTTACTTTATTTTATAAGTCGGTTAAATCACAGGATCACGCCGTATAACACGGATCGGGGTTTTCTCCATATGAATACCAACCACAAATAACACGCAATGCTTTTTGAAAAAAATAAAGCTATTATAAGACTCAAGTACCATCACATAATGCAACGCAAACCAGAGGAAAGAGTTTTACCTTATAATAGCCAAACATGCTTGATATTCTTTAAAACAAATACTTTGATATTACTAATAATGTCTAGGTGTGGAAATCACTTTTGGGAATAAATGTATCAATCTTAGCTTGCATAATGCCCCTATCCCATTATGTTGGCTATATAGGCTACAAATGAAAATGCAAAACTCATACTAGAAGTTGGATTCCAAGTATGATGGTTCCTAATAGGAAAGATCTATCATAGATATATGTATCTCCACGGTTTAGGCCAGGCTCGGAACACCATAAGACACATTCACACTATACTCTGGAATCAAGTATCACGCTCAGCGTCTTTAGTCCAGGCTCGGGACACCGCTATACTCTATCCCTTTAGGTGTGGAGCTACCACTACCTCGATCATCTCGGTCGACCGAATCCATTAAAACCCTAAAAGTTGTTCATACTCAACCCACAAGTTGTTCATTCTCGACTTGAAAGTCATAGTAATCTAATCATCAGTTCACCCTCATACCGGGGTGTGAGGTTTTCCAAGTCACGTCACGCACAAATCTACGCTATATCAGCCATGCTTTGATCATCATCCACAAAGCTCTTCTTTTCAACAGAAAACTTTGATCTATCTGGCCACAACACATAGCATGCCACTTGTCAATTCACAACATATAATCGGTGTTTATTAATATATAACCCTCTGAGTACATAAGTCTGAGAGGAGGGTGTTAAGCAAACAGAATAAACCCTCCACCACCTACTGATATAACATCAATAGAAACCAATCGATTATGTTGTAAAATACAACGTCAGACACACATCCATTAACAAGTCCGTTTTCGGTTTTGAACGAAACTGAAGGCGTTTTATTCCACGACCCCGTCTGGGTGTGAAATCCCTTGCAACCCGAATTGCTCCAAGTATGGTTGGATCGCCATCACAATATAACCCCAAAATTGGATGGGCATCCGAGAATGGGGCACCAAAGAGCAATCCTCCCGACATGAAGGTCTCCGGTCTTCTATAACAATCAACGTCGTTTTCATTATGTCGTTTAGTTATTCTTAATTGGTCGAAACCTGGTCATTTTGAATAACTATCGCATCTTTCAAATCAATTAAGATATACAAGATGTCATGCGCCTTATTCCATTTTTGGATTATTCTCTTTACTCAAATTGTTCTTAATATGTGGGAATTTCTCCCTTAAATCATATCAACGATTTACATTCATTAAACTCTTGTTTAAATCTTTCCTCAATCTCATCACTCGCCAAAAATCGTACTTACAATTTCTTAATCTTATCTCTTACGCGAAAAATACGCTTATTCTTTTAAGCGATTCTTAAACTAGTTCCCCTTATTGTTAGTTTGGGAAAACTCTTTCTTCCAAATCTTTATAATTAAATAAAGATTTCTTTTCAACTCATCTTGGAAAATTATCTTTTCCTTTTACCGGGTTAAAGAACATTGTTATTTGAAACATCATTCACGATGAACCCATAATCATACTTCCATTAAAAATGGAATTTTCACAGAAATCATATCAGTTTGTAATCGATATAAATTCCTGTATTCGACTAATACAATAAACAGAATAACGACAAAGCCTTTTAATTTCCTTAAATAGTAACAGACGCTGTGACGATCCCAAAACCTCGTACCACGGTGTTAAGGATAATCATTGGAATATAACACATTAATCATCATTAGCAGAGTACAGATAATTGCATAAACAAGAAATAGAATAATTCACACAAATATGACAGCGGAATCATATATATATATCACCACATCAGAGAGCACAGTGCAGGATACTACTTAGTGCATAATAATACATAATCAGTCAACATCGCCAATGGCGGAATCATAATACATAAAGAGTACATAAACTAAACATCAGTCTGCATCGCCTGTGGCGGAATCATAATACATATACAATAATGGCGGAAAAGTCACAATCATCACAATGTAGTCAAGCCTCGCCATAAGCCAAAAGAGCACCTCTACTGCGGTGTCATGCCCAAAATATGTCAGCTACCTGTAACTAGGCTGCCCGTGTGAAAATAAGGGCACCCGAGTTTGCAAGGTGAAACAAACTACGAGTCAGTCATGGGACTGGTATGAGAATTCTACTTAACTTACTAAACAACAATAATAGGGCACATCAAAGGACCACGCCACTTTCGCGGAACGGGTTTACTCCAATGAGTGCTAGTGCATGAAATAAAATAAATGGTTAAATCATCGCAATGTTTTTTATAAAAATGAAGCCATTATAAGACTCAGGTCCCATCACACAATGCAACGCAAGCCGGAGGATAGAGTTTTACCTTATAATGGCCAAAAATGCTTCATACGTATAAAACGAAAGTGTTTGATATTATTACTAGTGCATGTATGTTTCAAAAACAATTTCAAACATAAATATCAATCCTAGGCGGCATAGCTACCATCTACTATGTCGCCATACTAGTAATACAATCACATCCGCAATTTCGTATTGGAAATTGGATTCCATCATGAGTCGAGGCAAGGGGCAAGCTCCTCTCCGTTCGAGAGACTCTAGCAAATGTCCCTGGACCGCACATAGCAATCCCTGGGTCCTCCAAGGCCGGTCCTCTCTTACTTTTGAGGATTGGCAATTCCTGAACACACGTTTCCCGATCCTTACAGACCTATAATCGAGGCGCCTCGCATTCCAACAACCACACAGGTGAAAAGTATATATAATGTCAGGGCTGGTAGGTCATTGACACCACCTTAGCTAGAAAGAAACGTCGTGCACTCCTTGGGTCTTTCTCTCGTTTTTGACTCATACCGGGGTGTGAGGCTCGCGAATCCACGCTATACACAAAGCTACGTCACACAGACCATGCTTTGATCATCAACCACAAGACTTTGCTTTGCAACAGAAGCCTTGATCATATGCCACTTAGGCGTTCCACACAGGCAATCCACTCCATGCGACTGATTTCTATCTATATATAACCTCTAAGCTCGTACGTTTCAGAGAAGGGCGTTAAGCAAGAGAATAAATTCTCCGCCGCCAAACAGATATATATTCAATAGAGATCAATCAGCATAGAACAAAATCCATTGTCAGACACACAGTCCATTTACAAGTTCGTTCTGGGTTTGAACGAAGCTGGAGGCACCAAATTCCTCGCTTATCCGCACAATCAACAATACGTCCGGACGACTACTACTTCAGCTCCTTCAAGGTAGCTACTCCAGTCATAAGCATCAGTAGCGCCCATTTATCTAATGTGAAGATCGTCGGTCTTCAACCGTCTTCAACTCTTCGACTTCTCACCGTCGATCGATTATTTGAAATGAGAATTAACTCAGCCTTTTCAAATAATCCACGTATATTTAGATTTTCAAATCAATTCTTCACATGGTTAAACTATTTAACATTCACATTTCTGTTCCTTAGTGTAAATTTCATGTCAAATGCATTCAACCATCACATATCAATCAATTAAAGCAAAATCTGTTTATTTCCATTCTATATCGTCGATAATATTTTTCAACGATATATCGCCATTTTTATTTATTTAAAAACGGCCATATTTAATTAAACGACATTTCAGGTCGTGCCGAGGCACTAGTGCTGTTTTTCACTAAATTTGTTTTACACATATCTGAAAATCTAACCGTTGGATCTTCACAAAGTTTATATCATTAGAAAGATCATTTCAAAACGAATCCAACAGTCTCAGTTTTGGGAAAATCCGACGGTCGGATCACCCACACTAGTCGTTTGAAATCACGGTTTCAAATTACGAACTGCAGTGTCTTTATTCGATTTAATTTAATTATATTTATATATAAATATAATCGATTCTGGCGCTGTTTTTCTTCAAATTTGAATTAAACATTCCAGACAATCCAACCGTCGGATCTTCACAAAGTTGCTGCCGTTGGAAAGATATTTCCAAGGCGAACCCAATGGTTGCGGTTTCGGGAAAATCCAATGGTCGGATTTCCCGCACTAGCTGTTTGAAATAACGGTTTCAAAACACGAACTGCACAGCCACGATTCGTTTTAATTTTATTTATATATATATATATATATATAGTTCATTCAACGATTTCAATATCGTTTTCACTTCAAATATTTCACTAACGCCTTTAAATTTTGGAAAATTTCACCATAACCTCCTTTGTACGGGAGGGGCTGGGAAAATTCCCAAATAGCCACACGGGCGTCTCATCTCAAAAAGAAAAAGAAAAGCCAAGCGGCTAGCCAATAGGCTCATAAAATCATCACCCAAACAAAACAGTAAACATGTACCAATTTGTCGGGCACACAATTTTATTCCTCTTCTCTAGCCTCTTTGCTATAACCGGTTCAATAAATATGCATGTACATATATGCAATTTTCATCACTTATTATTTTCTATTCAATTTCATTTTCGATTCACTTTGGTTTAAAGTCACCATTCATTCCAATGTTGCATACATAGGCAAAAATCACATCATTAGCTAATTAATGAATATTTCAACTCATGCATATTTATTTGAACAAGTGGTTATTTTTAACCTTCATTTCAAAAATGATAATTTTGGTGATCTAAAATATGTTACAACACATGACTACTTTATTTAGTTCCTATGCATGTTAAAAACAATATTCCTTTCACAAATATTAATTTCAACGCTCGCATATATTTTTAGCAAATCACATATATGATAACAATGGTATTTTCATCATCTAAAATATTTATTCAACACATGAATGTTTTTAACACTTCATAGTTTCAATAAAAATGTAATTTTTATTGTTCAATCTTTTATTCAACACATGAATTTCATTTTCACACATCTCTTCTCAACACATGAGTATTTCCATACATGGATATTTTATATAGTTTGTTCATATAAGAAAGATGAAATTTTTATTATTGAAACTATTTATATATAAGGCGAATATTTTACATACTTCATATATATTGTAAAAATGTGATTTTTATTGTTTAAACACTTTATTCATTCACACATGAATTTAATTTTCACACATCACTTCTCAACACATGAGCATTTCCACATATGGATATAGTTTCAACACATGACTTTAGTTTCAACGCATGAAAATAATTTCAACATATGAAAATAATTCTAACACATGAATATAATTCCAAATTTCGGCAGCATAACGGCAGGGTAGTTAAAACCGGCACCGTCCCTAGTACGGCTCCTCGCTCTACCTTAAAACCTCGCGGTTTTTGACGATGGGGATTTCATGCATCTAGTTCGCACGCACGCGGCATGTTTTATTTTCATTTCCACAATTATTTCCAATTTGTTTCAATCACCAATGAGTATTTTTCAACCACAACCAAACAATATCAACCACAAACAATTCTATCAACCATTCGCATTATTCACCCAATTTTTCACACCAATTCACAAACAATAAATATCGCCCATGGTTTGTGGACGAGGGGAGTATATATATATATATATTATTTTCTATATTTCACTTGCATTTCAACACACATATCATTTATATAGTGCATGTATAATTCATATTTCGCTCATATAGCTTACACAGCGCATGTACATGAGGTATATAACACGTGTATAATTTATATTTCGCTTATATAATTCATACATGACATTTTCCATTCACATTTCATTTAATTTATATTTCTCACATTGGTTTTCGGAGTGCTAAAATTCATAGATGGCTAAGAAAAATCCACGGTCACTTCTATGTGGTAGAGAGCCTCCTTGCGGTCACGATGTTTCCTGTTTCATCGAATTTCGTTAACACACCATAAGATATGATTTTTCAAAGTTCAAATATAATAAAGGTCTCACCTATCACGATCGTTCAAAACTAGGTTTGCAGTTTTCGCGAAAACCGAGGCATGATACTACGATCGGAAGGTACAGCGTGGAAGAGGGAAGAGAAGGGAGTCGGTCGGTGGTGGTCTGGGCGAACTCGGTGGTCGGATCTGGTCGGGGCGGCGGTGGGAAGTGTCGACGTTCACAGGGCTCGTGCTTGATGATGCGGAGGAGAGAGAAGATGAGGGTGGGTCGGATTTGTAGAGGGGAGGCGGCGCCGTCGAATCAGGGTGGTGGCGGAGGCTGGCATGAACGGAGGCGGCGGGAAAGTGGTCGTGAACGGGGGAACAGCAGTCGTCGTTGATTAGGAGAGAGGCGGGCGGGTTTTTCTGATTTTGGGGAAAATAAAAATAATAAAGGAAAAATCCTATTGGCCCGCTATTTATATATTTTGAAAATTAGGCTTTTCGGACACGGACTCGAAATCAAACCCAACTACTGTCGTCCCTAGCATTTTACCCCCATTCCGAACACAATGGGATATGTTTCGTAGGCCCATTCGACTGTTTCAGTCAGTTATTTTTCAAATTAAAATATAAAACATTTTATATTCAATTTGAACGTATATTCCAATTTTCCAGGGCCACAAACTGATTCGAAAAATTCCAGAAAAATAATTCTAGCTATGTTTTGACTCTACGGTCCCAACAAAACTAGTTTTGTCGAATTCTGAGATCGTTTGAAAATGGCCATTTTCTGGTCGATCCAATTTAACAGAAATTGACCAAACACATTTTCTTTTTCCACGCTCACATACTAGCTTCAAAAATTATGAAATTTGAAACCTAGCAATAGTTTGACATCCCGGACCCAACAAAAGTGGTTTCGTCGAATTTCGAGGTCGTTTGCAAAATGTCTATTTTCAAGGGCTATATATTCTTTATAACGACCTTTCTGAAAATTCATTTGGCCATAACTTTTGATTCCCGCTATGAAATTTCGATTTTTCAAATTCGTTAGAAAGGTATTCATAAACAGATTTAAATATTTTTGGTTTCACTAAAATCCGTTATATTTCCCACTCGGCACAGTTAGTCAAAGTTTGAATTCAAATTTTCAAACTGCCTCACTATCTCCAATTCATTATTTTATTGAAATATTATATTTCAATTGTTCAAATTGCATTGGAATAACGAATTTAAAATTTTTAAATTGGCTCGTATTTTCTGGGTTGTTACAATCTCCCCCACCTAAAACTTTTCGTCCCCGAAAAGGAAACAACAGTAAAGTCGGAAACAAAATGTAAATGCAAAGTATTGTGAAGGTACCTTGCACCGGAGTTAGTCAGAGATGTCCACTCTGCATTTGGGGTAAGCTTGCTTAATGCTTTCCTCAGTCTCCCAAGTACAGTCTCTAGGATCACTGCTCCACTGCACTTTAACTAAATGAACCTTTTTGCTTCTTAGCTCTTTAGTTTCTTTGCCAACAATTTTTAATGGCTCTCTTCTGACTGCTAATTCTGGAGTGATTTCTAAATCCTGTTGCGCTGCTTCTTCTACAACAAGATCTGGATCATGCACATGTCTTCTAAGTTGAGATACGTGAAACACATCATGCACTCCAGGCAACCAATCAGGTAATTGAACTCTATAAGCAAGAGTTCCAATTCGTTCGAGTATAGGAAAGGGACCAATAAACCTGGGTGCTAACTTCCCAGTTTTATCGAATCGGATCACTCCTCTCTTCGGAGAAACTTTCAAGTAAACATGATCACCAACAGCAAATGTCAAATCTCTTCTTCTGGAATCTGCATAACTTTTCTGTCGGCTTTGTGCGGTTTTCAATCTCTTCTTGATGAAATCGACTTTATCAGATGCTTCTCGAATCATATCGGGTCCTAACACAAGTCTGTTGCCAGGTTCTACCCAACATGCTGGAGATCTGCACGGTTTACCGTATAATGCTTCAAATGGCGACATTCCCAAACTTGCTTGATAGCTATTGTTATATGAAAATTCTGCCAAATGCAAGTGATCTTCCCATGACCCGCCAAAATCAATAATACAAGCCCGTAGTAGATCTTCTAGAATTCTATTCACACGCTCAGTTTGGCCATCTGTCTGAGGGTGATAAGCGGTGCTCATATTCAGTTTCGTTTCCAGTTCTGTGTGGAATGCCTCCCAGAATTTTCTAGCAAAAATTGGGTCTCTATCACTGACTATGCTGATGGGAATTCCATGCAGCTTAACAATTTCTTTATAATATATCTATGCCAGACTTTGAGCGGTTCTATTGGATCTGACAGGTTTGAAATGGGCAGTCTTCGTGAAGCGATCTACGATTACCTAAATATTGTCATTACCTTTCTTGTTCGAGGCAAACCATCTATGAAATCCATGGAAATTTGTTCCCATTTCCAACATGGGACTTCCAACGGTTGCAACAATCCTGCTAGCTTTTGTTGGTCGCTCTTGACTAATTGACATGTAGGACATCTGCTAACATATAAAGAAATGTCCCTCTTCATTGCCCTCCACCAGAAGGTGCGCTTAATATCATTATACATTTTTCTCACACTGGGACGGGTACTAAGTTTGGACTTATGGCACTCGTCCATGACTTCTCTTCGAAGCTCTGGAATATTCGGGATGCAAATCCTGCCATTTAATCTGAGAACCCCTTGTCGTCAATACAGAAACTTGTAGTTCCACCTTCCTTGCTCCTCTGGCTGATTCTCTGAAT
This sequence comes from Allium sativum, assembly GCA_030737875.1. Lineage (NCBI taxonomy): Eukaryota > Viridiplantae > Streptophyta > Magnoliopsida > Asparagales > Amaryllidaceae > Allium > Allium sativum. The sequence continues at coordinate 461,106,131 of CM060915.1, read as the reverse complement.
AAATTCGTCGTCTTTTTGAAGGATTGAAATCTTATCAATCAATGAAGACGTAACAGCTATGCTAGCTATGATTTCATTCTTTCTACTAAGTGCATCAGCCACTACATTAGCCTTTCCTGGCGTATACAGAATATCCAGATCATACGCAGCAAGAAATTCTAGCCAACGCTGCTACCTCAAATTCAGATCTTTCTGGCTGAACAAATACTTTAGTGATTGATGGTCAGTAAATAGTTCGAATTTCTCACCCAGCAAGTAATGCCTCCAGATTTTCAAGGCAAAAACGATAGCTAGCAACTCAAGATCATGAGTTACATAATTCTTCTCATGCGGTTTCAGCTGGCGGCTTGTATAAGCGACTACTTGGCCTTTTTGCATTAACACTGCACCAAGACCTCTAATAGAAGCATCTGTCCAAACCGTCAAATCTTGATTGCCATCGATAATGGTTAACACTGGAGCGGTTGTCAGTTTCGATTTCAATTCCTGGAAAGCTTCCTCACAGTCGGAAGTCCATTTAAACTTCTCATGCTTCTTTGTAAGCTTCGTTAATGGACCAGATATCTTCGAAAAATCCTTAACGAATTTTCGATAATAACTAGCCAACCCCATAAAAATTCTAACCTCTGTGGGTGTGGTAGGCTGTTTCCAGTCTTGAATTGCTGTAATTTTACTCGGATTTACAGAAATCCCTTCCTTTGACACGACATGGCCAAGGAACTTCGCTTCTTCTTGCCAGAAGACACACTTAGAGAATTTGGCTTTGAAGACGTTCTTTCTTAGAATCTCCAATACTTGTTCTAAATGTCTTTCATGCTTGGGTTTTGATTTGGAGTAGATTAAAATATCATCGATGAATACGAGGACAAATTTATTCCGAACTCCCCTGAACACTCTATTCATTAGATCGACGAAGTATGCTGGAGCGTTGCATAGGCCGAACGGCATTACTAACCATTCATAAAATATGTCTGGACCTCTGAAAGCTGTCAAAGGAACACACTCTTCTGCAATTCTCAATTGATGGAAACCTGTAGCTAGGTCCATTCTGGAAAATACTCTCGCCCCATTTAATTGGTCTAGAAGATCATCAATGCGGGGTAATGGGTATTTGTTTTCGAGGGTCTATTTGTTGAGGTCTCGGTAATCTACACACAATCGAAGAGTACCGTTTGACTTTGGGACAAATACTACAGCTGCACCCCAACTAGAAAAGCTAGGTCTGGTCAGACCCATCCATAGCAGTTGGCGAGTTTGATCGCCTAATTCTTCCTTTTCCTTTGGAGTCATCCTTCTAATTGGATGAACCACTGGTCTGGCATTGGGAATTAGATCGATTATGAATTCTATTTCTCTTTGCGGAGTAAGTTTTCAACTTCTTCAAACACATCCGCATAGTTTCTAACAACAGGAATCTTTTCTAAGGAAGTGGGGATAACTTCTAACGCAGACCAAAATTCTTCTCTATCTGGATCTGAGCCATGACAGGGTATAAATATATGTCCTAGCTTTGTTCGAATTTTAACGATCCTTTTGGCACATCTAACTTCTGCTTCGTATTTCGTTAACCAATCTAACTCGAGAATGATATCAAACTCAGGAAAGTCCATAACAACTAGATCAAAAGGAAACTTGTAAAAAGAATAAGAGGCTGGCACTTTACAATATGAGCTGAGAATAATAGAACCCCCTATTGGATTATGAACCTTAACCGATTCTTTGAGCTTTCTTCGTTTTAACTTTAATTTGTGCACTATGTTACTAGCAATAAAACTACGTGATGCCCCCGTGTCAAACAATACAGAAACAGGAATATTTTTGATTGTAAGGGTACCTCCCAAAACATCGGGTTTACCTGCTCCATCGGAAGCAACTGGAGGGTTCGTCCCGTCATATACGTGAGCTACTGCGGCCTTCTTCAGCAAAGGACAGTCCCTGACAAGATGATCTGTCTTGCGGCAGTTAAAGCACGAGCGAGGGTTCTGCGAGCCTTGGCTTGAACCTTGAGAATTGGTCCTCTGCCGTTTCGGGGCTGTGCAAACATTTGAGTAGTGCCCCGCATTGCCACAGTTATAGCAGTTTCCTCTTGGCGGCTTACTGGTTTGTGGATTCGAGGATGTCGCTTGGCTTGACTCGCCTTGATTCGCAGCAGTCTTGCGTTTATTCCCGGCTTGGCTTTTAGCACGATCCTGATCCAGGTGCCTTTGATCTAGGTCTTCATAGTTACACGCCATCTCCACTAATTCATTAAACCCCAGCTTGATATGGGCCATTGCCCTGTCTTGGTACTTTCGTTTCAGCCCGAGGATGAACCTCTTGTTCTTGGACTTTGCGGTGGCGACGAGTTTGGGAGCATAGCGGGCTAATTGTGTAAATTTGTTCAGATAATCTTGCACTGAGAGATCCCCCTGTTGGAGGTTTGCGAATTCGTCGTGCATGCGCTCCAGGGCTTGTTCTAGTACATACTTCTCTTTGAATAATTCTTTGAATTCGTCCCAGGTTCTACCAGCATTTCTGTTCCTTGCGATGAGAGCTTCCCACCATAATTCGGCTTCTTCCTGCATAAGCCAGGCACCCATGAAAGCTTTATCTTGATCACCCAGCCTTAGGCCTCCTAGTATCTTCTCGCATGTTTTTAGCCATGCTAAGGCCTCAATTACAATGCCCGTTCCAGAGAAGGTTTTGCCTCCTAGATTCTTGTACCTTTTAGCCACGCGGTCAAGCTCGAAGGGTTGAGCGGCCGGGGGTTGTATTAAAGGTCCATCTTCTGCTGGGACTTCACCACGTCCTCTGCCACGGCCAGCTCGGCCTCCTCTACCAGCGGCTGCTCGGGTAGCCATTGTTCAAGTTCTGTATAAGCAAGAAAAGAGTCAGCTTACAGAAACGATAATTTTATTGTATGGTAAAGCAGAAGAACTTAAGGAAAGATAACGATGGACTGATCAAATTGTTTTTGCGCTTAGCTCATTCTAGGACATTACTAGTCCTATCTCTAATGAGCTACTCGCCTTAGAATACTACTGATTCTATTCTGACGAAGTGTTTAATGTGTTAAATTCCAAAACTAAGGTTAACCAAAGCTCTGATACCAGCTGTGACGATCCCAAATCCCCGTACCACGGTGTTAAGGATAATCATTGGAATATAACACATTAATCATCATTAGCAGAGTACGGATTATTGCATAAACAAGAAATAGAATAATTCACACAAATATGACAGCGGAATCATATATATATATATCACCACATCAGAGAGCACAGTGCAGGATACTACTTAGTGCATAATAATACATAATCAGTCAACATCGCCAATGGCGGAATAATAATACATAAAGAGTACACAAACTAAACATCAGTCTACATCGCCTGTGGCGGAATCATAATACATATACAATAATGGCGGAAAAGTCACAATCATCACAATGTAGTCAAGCCTCGCCATAAGCCAAAAGCGCACCTCTACTGCGGTGCCATGCCTAAAATATGTCAGCTACCTGTAACTAGGCTGCCCGTGTGAAAATAAGGGCACCCGAGTTTGCAAGGTGAAACAAACTACGAGTCAGTCATGGGACTGGTATGAGAATTCTACTTAACTTACTAAACAACAATAATAGGGCACATCAAAGGACCACGCCACTTTCGCGGAACGGGTTTACTCCAATGAGTGCTAGTGCATGAAATAAAATAAATGGTTAAATCATCGCAATGTTTTTTATAAAAATGAAGCCATTATAAGACTCAGGTCCCATCACACAATGCAACGCAAGCCGGAGGATAGAGTTTTACCTTATAATGGCCAAAAATGCTTCATACGTATAAAACGAAAGTGTTTGATATTATTACTAGTGCATGTATGTTTCAAAAACAATTTCAAACATAAATATCAATCCTAGGCGGCATAGCTACCATCTACTATGTCGCCATACTAGTAATACAATCACATCCGCAATTTCGTATTGGAAATTGGATTCCATCATGAGTCGAGGCAAGGGGCAAGCTCCTCTCCGTTCGAGAGACTCTAGCAAATGTCCCTGGACCGCACATAGCAATCCCTGGGTCCTCCAAGGCCGGTCCTCTCTTACTTTTGAGGATTGGCAATTCCTGAACACACGTTTCCCGGTCCTTACAGACCTATAATCGAGGCGCCTCGCATTCCAACAACCACACAGATGAAAAGTATATATAATGTCAGGGCTGGTAGGTCATTGACACCACCTTAGCTAGAAAGAAACGTCGTGCACTCCTTGGGTCTTTCTCCCGTTTTTGACTCATACCGGGGTGTGAGGCTCGCGAATCCACGCTATACACAAAGCTACGTCACACAGACCATGCTTTGATCATCAACCACAAGACTTTGCTTTGCAACAGAAGCCTTGATCATATGCCACTTAGGCGTTCCACACAGGCAATCCACTCCATGCGACTGATTTCTATCTATATATAACCTCTAAGCTCGTACGTTTCAGAGAAGGGCGTTAAGCAAGAGAATAAATCAGTAGCTACTCCAGTCATAAGCATCAGTAGCGCCCATTTATCTAATGTGAAGATCGTCGGTCTTCAACCGTCTTCAACTCTTCGACTTCTCACCATCGATCGATTATTTGAAATGAGAATTAACTCGGCCTTTTCAAATAATCCACGTATGTTTAGATTTTCAAATCAATTCTTCACATGGTTAAACTATTTAACATTCACATTTCTGTTCCTTAGTGTAAATTTCATGTCAAATGCATTCAACCATCACATATCAATCATATCAAGCAAAATCGGTTTATTTCCATTCTATATCGTCGATAATATTTTTCAACGATATATCGCCATTTTTATTTATTTAAAAACGGCCATATTTAATTAAACGACATTTCAGGTCGTGCCGAGGCACTGACGCTGTTTTTCACTAAATTTGTTTTACACATATCTGAAAATCTAACCGTTGGATCTTCACAAAGTTTATATCATTAGAAAGAACATTTCAAAACGAATCCAACGGTCTCAGTTTTGGGAAAATCCGACGGTCGGATCTCCCACACTAGTCGTTTGAAATCACAGTTTCAAATTACGAACTACAACGTCTTTATTCGATTTAATTTAATCATATTTATATTTATATATAAATATAATCGATACTGGCGCTGTTTTTCTTCAGATTGAATTAAACATTCCAGACAATCCAACCGTCGGATCTTCACAAAGTTGCTAGCTTTGGAAAGATATTTCCAAGGCGAACCCAACGGTTGAGGTTTCGGGAAAATACAATGGTCGGATTTCCCGCACTAGTTGTTTGAAATCACAATTTCAAAACACGAACTGCACGGCCATGATTCGTTTTAATTATATATATATATATATATATATATATATTGAGACGACCCGAACTTCCCCGTGAAGGAAAGCCCAGATAGAATTGAGTACAAGACGAATCAGAACGCAGACGGAAGAACATTTCATTGTATATTACAACAATTCCATCAGATTACAAGAATATACAGAGTATGAGTAAATATTACACAAAAAAAATCAGAGATTTAAATTACATTTAAATACATCGCAGCGGAAAATAATACAAAACACAACTGAAAGTGATACACGGATACAGAGCTTTCCGAGCATCGTTCCGGCTGTAAACCAGGTTCCTGTGAATATAAATCTGCAAAACCAAAACTACTAGCTGCCCGCGTAGAAAATAGGGGCACCCAGAGTTTAGGTTAAAACAATAAACTCCAGGTCAGTCATCTGACTGGTGTGAGAACTAAAATAGCTATTTATCTTTATTTTAAAGTTCGGTAAATCAAGGGACCACGCCGTATAACACGGAACGGGTTTCCTCCCAAGAATACCAGTGCATAAAACAAACAGCGCAATGCTAAATAAAGAAAAATGAAGCTATTATAAGACCCAGGTCCCATCACACAATGCAACGCAAGTCCGAGGATAGGGTTTTTATCCTATAATAGCCAAAGCATGCTTGATACGTTTAAAACACATTATTTGATACTATTATAGGTGTATAGTGTCAAAACAATTTCAATCATAAATATAAATCATAGACGGCATAAGCGCCCCATCCCACTATGTCGCCATACTAGGCTTTACAAATAAAACCAAAACACACGTATTGGAAATTGGATTTCCGTCATGAGTCGAGGCAAGGGGCAAGCTCCTCTCCGTTCGAGACACTCTAGCAAATGTCTCAGTACCCCCACTTTGATCCTTGGAATCGGCTGGGCCGGTCCTCTCTTACTTTTGAAGATTGGCAATTCCTGAACACATGTTTCCCGGTCCTTACAGACCTATATCCGAGGCGCCTCGCATTCCAACATCCACACAGGTGAAAAGTATATAAATGTCAGGGCTGGTAGGTCACTGACACCACCCTAGCTAGAAAGAAACGTCGTGCTCTCCCAGCGGTCCGTCTCCCGTTTTTGAATCATACCGAGGTGTGAGGCTCGCGAATTCACGTTATACACAAAGCTACGCCACACAAGTCGTGCTTTGATCATCAACCACAATACTTTGCTTTTCAACAGAAGCCCTGATCAATTGCCACTTACGCGTGCCACATTGGCAATTCACTCCATGTGACTGATGTCCATCGATATACAACCTCTGAGCTCGTACGTCTCATAGAAGGGCGTTAAGCAAGAGAATAAATTCTCCGCCGCCAAAAAGATGTATATTTAATGGAGATCCATCAACACAGAATAAAATCCAATGTCAGACACACAATCCATTTACAAGTTCGTTCTGGGTCTGAACGAAACCGAAGGCACTTTCCTCGCATATCCATCGATCTCCAAGTACGTCTGGACGACCACCAACTGTTTCCCTCATCTTGGGTGTACAGCCCAATCGAGATAACCACTAATCACCCAAACGATGTGAAGACTTCCGGTCTTCGACCACCGTCTTCATCTTCGACATCTCATCGAATCGGTTATTCAGAATGGGTATAAACCCGGCCTTTCTGAATAATCCACGTATATGATAAACAAATGTTACACAAACACAACAAACGCCTCATTCCAATTCAGAATATTCTTTTATTCACAAAATCACATTCTTAGGGAAAGGTTCCCATTAATTTTATCCAAGATAAATTCTTCTAAATTTATTCTTTAATCTTCCTTTGGATATCATTTCAAACTAGTCGGGATTAGCGAACCACACCGAAGTAATTATTTGTTTTATTTCCCAATCTCAACCTATTCATCCCCTGGAGAAAAACTGGTAATACTCCATACCTAACACCACGGTGTTATCGGTAAAATTAATTACCATTTCACGTTTAAATCTAATTAAAGATTTAACTATCGCTTTGGAGCAAAACTGGTGGTACTCCATTCTCGATCACCTTTTAGATTTGATAATTTAAATTATCAATTCACATTTCAATCTAATTAAAGATTCATTAAAACTCCACTTAATTTTAATCTTCTCAAAAATCAATATCCTGTCTTTAACTGGGTTAAAGAACCAATGTCATTTAAAACACGATTCACGATAAACCCAAAATCACATTTTATTGTTAATCGGGTTAAAGAACATGTGTTATTCAAAACACCGCTCACGATAAACCCAAAAACCAATTCAAATTCAATTCCAATTAAATATTATCTAATTGATACGCTTCATTAAATCTAAATAGAAAGATTTAATCTTTTTCTCTATTGGGCTTAAGAACAGTGTTAATGAAGACACCATTCACGACAAACCCACATCACATTTGATATTAAATACAAGGCTCTGAATAGAAAATATACCAGCTTATATTCAATATCAAATCCTGGAACCAACAAATATCGTATTGGAAATAACGATATAAAATATATCTTTCAAATTCCCATAATAATATCTGTATAGTCACGAAATCCAACATCGAAATATTCCGAAGATAATTTCGATTCAACTCCCGTCCAATTCACGTATTGGGAATATTGATTATTTTTAAAATCACTTTCAAATTCAATTTATTTATTTCAAAAATAAATTGATTTTAATTCTAGTTCCAAACTAGTTCATTTCGACAAAAATATATTTTTCTCCTTTCAAATGTGGAATTTTTCATCCCAATTCTTTCCAATTCATATATTATGATTTTACACAAATTATTGATATTTTTAATAATTTTATCAAGGCCCGTACTGTCAATTTCCATCAACGGCCATCGAACTGCACTTACAACGACCTTTTCCAAATTTGATTTGGAAATAATTCCAAATCCAACCGTTAGATTTCAAATTTCTAATATTCATTGGAAAACTCTTTTCGATACGAACCAAACGGTTCCCGTTTTAGGAGAATCCAACGGTCGGATCTCCCGCAACGTCAGTTCGAAGTCAATGGTCGAAATTCACGAACTGCCGCGGCGCGTTCTATTCAGGCCATTATATATAATATATATATATATATATTATATATTTCGTCGATTTCCTTTTAAAACGTATTTTATAAATCGTTTTAAATTCATTTTCAAAACCATTCCAACGCTACATTCAATTTCTAATCAAAATTGAATATTTCATATCATTACTATATAAATGATAATATTTTCAAAACGTTATATTTTGAAATCACTACCTTTTCAATATTCATTATAAAAACGAATATAATCGATATAAATATCGTTCACGTCAAAATAGCGCAACTCTAATCAACACGGCTTTATATATTTCAATAAATTCGTTATTCTATTCAACAAATGAATATTTATTCTATTCAACACATGAATCTATATTTCTTTCAACACATGACTAATCTCAACACATGAGTACTGTCAACACACGACAATTTTTGTTATGTAAAATATTTTATAAAACTATGGTATCTATCGTTTGATTTTTAATCAGACTCCAACCGTAAAGTAGTGTCTAATCATAAATATGATAAAGATGTAAATTTTATTATTAAAATATTTTACTCGACACATGAATAGTTTCAACACATGAACATCGTCAACAAATGACTATTTTAATATTCAACACATGAATTTTCTTTTATAATATTCATTATTTTCCCGATTGGAATGAGGCCCAGTCAATTACCATATAACGTTAATTATATGGGTTCCATACAACACATGTATATAATAGCAACGATAAACAATCAACCATCATCCAAAGTGCACCACACAACTGCATAAGCATCAAATATAAATAATCAACGCTTACACAGTCTGTCGACCAATCGATCGACATACAATTAAATAATTGGGATTAGTGTACGCCAAATATCATCCCAACACCCATGTGGGGTTTCAAATCAACAAACACGGATTTTTATTTGTGTAGTTGGGCGATGTGTAAAATTTATCGACCCAATCAATATTAGTCAAATCAATGTATATAAACAAATCGGCCGATTTGTTTATAAAGATTTATTTACTCACATTCACTATATTCATATTCACGTTAAAAAATTATATTTTTAACGATAATTAATTTATTTCAACCATCTACCTTTTATTATCGATTTCACATCAACATCACAAACAATTTTCACAACACATCAATCAAACAAACAAGCCATCCATGGTCTGTGGATGACGGTTGTAACACCCCACCTCCGCCAGGGTGGCTCTTGCAAGCAACTCTGACTTTGGTGGAGCGTTTTTAAAACAAGGTAAAAATGCATAATGATATAACAAGGCAGGACATGACATATATATATATGTAAATAAACAGAGTAAGTAGATAAAACAGCGGAAGATTTTTAAACCATTTCAAAACACAAGTCTGGTACATCAAAATGTTAATTTCCCAAAATTACAAGTCTAGATAAATACATCATCTGATAAACTGAAATACATAAGTACTATCCCCAAATAAGAGTGATAAACCATAGCGGCTCAAGTCCAAAGCATACTTGAGCTATCCAAGGAAGCAGCTAAAATCCAAGCTAGGCTCCAGTATTCCCTCCCTGAGAACCTGGGGGGGGGAAACGGAAGAAAAGAGGCGAAAGAAAACAGGTCAGTCAAAAAGACTGAGTAAGCCCTGCTACGATCAGTCTATAAACTAATAAAGTTAACATCATGATGGAAACTGAGATGATCATAAATAACAACATACTGGCATGATAAATCAACTACAAGATAGATAGAGGTGTCATCGCATAAAACAAGGTTAAGTTTTTGCACCACGGTGTACTAGCAAACCAACATAACAGGTATTGATCCCTTGGCCCAAGCTTCAACCCAATAACATGAAGTGACCTTAATATAAGGTCCAGCCCAACGGTCTAGTCGATCGGCTCCCTATAAACCTAACACGTCAAGTGTTGGTGTCCATATGGCCCACATATGGTTGTAGTTAGACTGTGCTGGGTCCACCTTTGGGTGTATCAAGCCCTCGGGTGTCAACCCCAGACACTTGAGCAATATTGCACAGCCCTAACCTACTGGTACCCGTGCCTCGAGTTTGTCCAACACCGGACTACGTGCACGTCCGTAGCCCGCCTGGACCCGCACCGCTGTACCACTCAGCCATCGCCCTTTGGTCGCTTACATCCGTCCAGTAATCGTGCCCCCGCCCTAGCCTAGTCCTCTAGGGTTGTGAATGATACCCAACTGGGATTACTGCCGGAACAGACCACGCTGCTAGGGTTTCTAAGAGGGTTACGTGTGATTTAACCCTTCTCTAATCATGGCTTAATTGGTTAAGCGTAACCGACAGTTCACAACTTAACCCCATTTCAATCCCTCGAATCCCCAAATTGGTTAAGTATTAGTGGACCCTGACTTAACCCTAATCATGAGGCATTAATTAACTTAATGCACCTTAACCTCTCACATTAGACCTTTGTTGTGGTTACTAGTTAGGCCGGGCGGGTCCGGGTAGGTTTACACCACAACTTAGTCTAACCTCGGGTTTTGGCACCACATGACCAACTTCTCACATTGGGTCCTATTGTTTGTAGCCACTAGTTAAGCCGGTCGGTTCCGGGTAGAATTACGCTACAAACTCAACCCAACCTCGAGTTGGCCACACTTATGTTTTCTAAGTGTCATGTCCACTTTATTTCAAAACATAATTACAAGTCAACAAATGCTTGGGTAGACCTAACTTAATAGGTAAATTCCCAAGGGGTAGACCTAACTTAATAGGTAAATTCCCAATCTTATATTTTCATGTATTTTAAGTTTACCCAAACCCCCCAACGTCATTCTATCGCTTACATATTCGTAATAACGCATAAAGGATAGGAAGAGGGAACTTGGCATAACATACATGATGAACTTGCATCTCACAACAAACATGCATAACATGTTAGACTTGCATAACTTAGCATAGTGAACTTGCATATTACCATAAACATGCATAACATATTAAACTTGCCTAACATGGCATAGGGAACTCGCATAAACATGCTTAACTTATTAAACATGCATGACATGGTATAGTGAACTTGCATAAGCATGCATAACTTATCAAACTTGCAAATCATGTCATAGTGAACTTGCATAAACATGCATAACCCAATAAACTTGCAAATCATGGCATAGTGAACTTGCATAAACATGCATAACTTAATAAACTTGCAAATCATGGCTTAGTAAACTTGCATAAACATGCATAACTAAATAAACTTGCAAATCATGGCTTAGCAAACTTGCATAAACATGCATAACTCAATAAACTTGCAAATCATGGCTTAGCAAACTTGCATAAACATGCATAACTCAATAAACTTGCAAATCATGACTTAGCAAACTTGCATAAACATGCATAACTCAATAAACTTGCAAATCATGACTTAGCAAACTTGCACAAACATGCATAACTTAATAAACATACATAAATCCCAACTTGCGTCACATATTAACTTTAGAGTTTCTAAAATGAAGGTAAGAGGGCTTACAATGCTTATGCGGACTCAAATGAGTATAGCAAATGTAAGAAACCCCTTATGCAACTAATTAAAACCCCCAAATGCAAGCAAACTTGATCAAGACTCCTCCTTTATGATGCCAATAGAGAAACAAGCCTTTAATGCAAGCTAAGGAGGATCATACAAGCCCAAATATACTTGTATGCATGGAAAATCACTTAGGAATTAATTTAGGAATTGTATGAAGAGAGTGGAGGCCATGAGAGTTTTGATTTTGCCATAGTTTTGTTGCTAGAATGAATAATGAATGATTTAGGGTAGGTTAGGGTCTTATTTATAGATTAGGCTAGTGATTTAGACCATAGGATTAACCCTAGATTCAATTAGGTCCATCAGATTTCGGAATTCTCTAGAAACAAGCCACAAGACCAAGCCCAAATCAAAATGGTGCGCCAGGCCAATCAGCCCGGCCACCCCCTGTCGACAGGGCTGTCGACAGGGCAGTCGACATGCTAAGACCCCTGTCGACAGGCCTGTCGACATGGGGTCCTGGGCGGGAGTTTTTCCCGCCTGCGCCAGTTTTCCCTAATTTCTGTTTTTGATTTAAAATTTAAATCTGTTTTTACTTAGGAATTTTCTGCAAACTTCAATGGGCTTTAACTGGGTCATACGGACTCCGATTTCCGAAAACTCGGACTCTATTTCGCGTATTTTTCCGAGACGAACGCAATGGCATAGCCCGTTTCCCTTGATTCACATTTTATAATTAAATTCTGCCTCAATTTACGTTATAACAGGTTATTTGAAAATACGGGTTGTTACATTCTCCCCTCCTTAAAGGATTTCGTCCCCGAAATCTTCAAGTTAGGAAGAACGTATCCTACCATCCAATCATCCATCTACTCAAAGCATCATCCACGAGCAATCATTGTCCTTACAAGATTCTAAATGCTGGATGAACATATGCAAAAGTGTGTGTATATGTACTTACCTAATGCAATAATCAGGCGGTTACTGATACAGTAAACCTCCTTAATGCATATGTATGTAAATCAGGCGGTTACTGATACAGTAAACCTCCTTAATGCATATGTATGTCAGTGAAATGAATCCATATGTATGCAAATTCCTAAATTCATAGCATCTATATGAGTGCACATAACATTCATCCATATGCAACATCCATGTGGTGGCACAACAAGTTTCAATCATGAATAAGCATAAACACTCATGCATATGCAACATGAAGAGTGTGTGAGCCGATCTAGTGCCTAATGTGTATAATGCATCCACGAGTAACCACTTGCGAACACTTGCAACCACTTGCAAACATCAAGCATAACATGTTTCAAATACATGTTTCATCCAAAGGGTTTCTACCTAAGATTCTCATGACAAGATAAACACGATAAACTAGATAAACTAGATAAACATGGACAGAGAGATATGCTGCAAAGAGATCTTAGAAGATAAGCAAGATAAACTCCTTTTTGGATTACTAGAAATCCATTCAAACTTTGACATATAGTACTAACCGATGAGTCTTAACCCCCTTATGGAGTTTACAACAGAAATAAGATCGAGAATGGGACCGAGAGGATATATACAAAAGATAACTTGCAAGCAAGCTCCACAGGAAAACAAGGATCAAGGATGCACTCTTAAAAAGAGATATGATGCGCGTATCTAGTCTTCACTCTTCTTAGTCACGTTTCCTTGAGCTTAACTCCACTGTGCTTTGACTATCTTTCACTTCATGATTCCTTGGCTTAAACATACTATAACCTCATGATTTCATGCAAGCTCTCCAAAATTCACTAGTGAATCCTGGATCTCGTCTACTTACTATAAAGTATTCCACGCAGCAGAACTTTCTCTTGAAAATACCAATCCACGTTGCCAATTGCCCTATAAACGTGATCTTCTATAACTCAGGCTTAATCGAAATGAACCATCCGCCTATAAGTGATAGGCCATACCTAGATTCAATTGCCTACCCATGGCTTCCTGTAGGATATTTCAAAACTGGCCAACTTTTTTTTGAGGGTAAACCGTTGCTAACCATGACGCAGTCCTCTTGCTCTTCACCGGACTGAAATGAGCACTCTTCGTGAGTCTACCTATTATGACCCACATACCCGTATTCCCTTTCTTTGATCTAGGTAGTCCATCCACATAATCTATCGAGATGTTTTCACACTTCCCTTGCGGAACCCCCAATAGAGGTAATGGCCCACTGGGCTTCTATGACTTGGCCTTAACTTGGTGGCACAACATGCATCCCGAGACCAACTCGGCCACCTCCTCGAGTGATGCGCATTTTCAAGAACCTTCTTTACCAAGTCTTTCACTCGAGGAACACATAATCTCTCATCGTGCCTTAGTCATCCCTTGTCATCTATAATATATCTAGTGAGGTGACTTAACATCTCGCCTCGAATCATCTGGTCCATGTTCTTGACTAACTGCGGGTCTTCTTCCTGCGAAACCCCCTTCTTGATCCAGAAGAGTAAGTCTAAGCTCCGGGAATGCTAACTAACTAGCCAAACGGAGGAGGCTTCTTACTTCAATTGCCCTCCTCAGAGTTTTCCGGTCTTAAACCGCAACCACTTTAGCGGAATCCACCGCTAAGCCTTACTTAAGAACTATGTGCTCAAGAAATCCAACTTCTTTCCTCCAAAGTGACATTTGGAGAACTTCACCTTCAACTGGCGGCTCTAAGCGTATCCATCTCCTCCTTGAGATGTATAGCATGTTCTTCCTCGTTCTTTTGAGGAGATCAAAATATCGTTTATGACGACCATGACAAACTTGTTCAAGGACTCCATAAACACCCTACCCATCCAGTTTACGTAATATGCGGGTGCATTAGTCAAACCAAATAGTATGACTAGCCATTCTAAAACCCATCTAGAGTCCTAAACGCAGTCTTGTCAATTCCATCCTCAGCCATCCTACGCTGATGGAATCCGGTAGCTAGATCAAAAGAAAACAGATGCTCCTACAAGCTGATCAAACAAATCATTGATCCTTGGTAACGGTTATCTATTCCTCTCACGATAATCAACACATAAGCGAAATAAACTGTCCACATCAGTAACGAATACTACTGGAGCACCCTACTCGAAAATGCTTCGTCTTAGGAAGTTCTTCTCAAGCAACTCCTTGACTTGCTTTCTTAACTCTCATCTCGTGAGGTCACGTGCCTAACCGGCCACGAAACTGGCTTGGTATTACCAACCAGATACTGCGGAAATCTATCCCACGTCTAGAGGTAACCCCTTTACTTTTCCCCAAGATATCAGGATATTCTCGGACCACCCTCACAGATTGCAAACTATCGATAGACGAGTTGAGGGATTCAAGATAACATAACATGACGGGACCCATAGGGTTGCTGGAAATTTCTAGGGTACCACCGAGGCGAGTCATGAGCCTCACAACCCTATATACAAAAACCAAGAATGGCTCCAAAACAGGACAACCATTCCATGCCCAAAACCAACCCATATCCCCTGAAACCGAGAATATAAACATCCCACGAGAATTCTATACTCAAGATAGAAATTTTCAAATCCACTCAGACCACAGACAAACGGGCAGAACCCCCCAATTGGATTTGAAACACATACGGGATCATCAACTAGACTAGTACTTAGGTGCAAACTTTCAACTTGATCAGATGAAATAAAACTATGCGATGCGCCAGAATCAAACAAAGTTCAAACAG
Organism: Allium sativum; assembly: GCA_030737875.1. NCBI lineage: Eukaryota > Viridiplantae > Streptophyta > Magnoliopsida > Asparagales > Amaryllidaceae > Allium > Allium sativum. Next base: position 461,090,576 of record CM060915.1, on the reverse strand, counting down.
GGAAAATCAGAAAATGTAAACCAGATTTTCAACAGAAATGCCACCTCTATCATGAGCTGGAAGAACGGTGTTGAGGGGATGAATTCGCCCTTCAGATAGTCCTGCACACTGAGTCTGACCTTGCCCTTGTTTCCTTGGGCAATCCTTGTTGAGATGTCCAAACTCACCACAATGAAAGCATTCGCCCCGCTTTCTCTTCTCCTTCTTCCTACATTCCCTGGCTATATGTCCAACCTTACCACAGAAGTTACATTTCATATTCTCTCTTGGCTTGTCCTTGCGGTTGTTGTTATTCTTGCCCCGTTTCCCGGAATTTACTCTCTTGCCTTGAGACTCATTCGCCTTGACCTCTTTCTTGTCATTGTTATCTTCTTCTTGAAGTAGGGCCATATTCACCAAATTCTCGAAAGTCGCCCCCAAGGGTATATGAGACATGGCCAAACCATGTAATGGCTCGTTTAATCCTAGAGCAAAGTGTAGGGCCTTCTTCTGAGCTGTATTAACTAAGTCTAAATTGACCCGAGCCAGTTGATTAAACTTATCTATGTATTCCCTAATAGTCATGTCCCCTTGCTTCAGTGATAAGAACCTTAGTCCAAACCTTCCCCTAAAGTCATCCCAAGTCTCAATTGGCCTAGTAGCGGTGGTGACTACCCACCAACGTGCAGCTTCTTCCTTTAGCAACCATACTGCCAATAAAACTTTCCTGCGGTCACCTATATCAATGGTGGCTAAAAGATCTTCGGTCTCTTTCAACCAATTCCTTGCCTCTACAAAAGTCTCTGTTCCACAAAAATTCTTGCCACCCATCATCTTAAAGTTCTTAAAAGTTTCCGCAAAATCCGCTTGTGGAGGCTGAGGGAGAAGAGGAACATCAGCTACGGAAGGAGGAGGAGGAGGAACAGCGGCCTTGATTGGAAAGACAACATTAGAGACACCCGGGACCGGTGCCGTGACTTCCAAGTACCGACGAAACCAATCGGGTATTGTTACCCCTTCGGGCAAGATGAGATTATCAGACATGCTGGAAACGAAAAGAAAAGAGTTCAAATGAGGGATCAAAGGATAGTGCTAATGGCTTTTTGGGGAATAGCCTTTTAAAAATAACTAGACTTTTCTTTGGAAAATACTTAATACTTGGTTTTGAAAATAGTTTTTCTTTTCAAAAGTTTTAAAAACCTTTTTATCCCTTCTCGTAAACCATATGCTCCGATACCAAATGTAACACCCCACCTCCGCCAGGGTGGCTCTTGCAAGCAACTCTGACTTTGGTGGGGCGTTTTTAAAACAAGGTAAAAATGCATAATGATATAACAAGGCAGGACATGACATATATATATATGTAAATAAACAGAGTAAGTAGATAAAACAGCGGAAGATTTTTAAACCATTTCAAAACACAAGTTTGGTACATCAAAATGTTAATTTCCCAAAATTACAAGTCTAGATAAATACATCATCTGATAAACTGAAATACATAAGTACTATCCCCAAATAAGAGTGATAAACCATAGCGGCTCAAGTCCAAAGCATACTTGAGCTATCCAAGGAAGCAGCTAAAATCCAAGCTAGGCTCCAGTATTCCCTCCCTGAGAACCTGGGGGGGGGGGGGAAACGGAAGAAAAGAGGCGAAAGAAAACAGGTCAGTCAAAAAGACTGAGTAAGCCCTGCTACGATCAGTCTATAAACTAATAAAGTTAACATCATGATGGAAACTGAGATGATCATAAATAACAACATACTGGCATGATAAATCAACTACAAGATAGATAGAGGTGTCATCGCATAAAACAAGGTTAAGTTTTTGCACCACGGTGTACTAGCAAACCAACATAACAGGTATTGATCCCTTGGCCCAAGCTTCAACCCAATAACATGAAGTGACCTTAATATAAGGTCCAGCCCAACGGTCTAGTCGATCGGCTCCCTATAAACCTAACACGTCAAGTGTTGGTGTCCATATGGCCCACATATGGTTGTAGTTAGACTGTGCTAGGTCCACCTTTGGGTGTATCAAGCCCTCGGGTGTCAACCCCAGACACTTGAGCAATATTGCACAGCCCTAACCTACTGGTACCCGTGCCTCGAGTTTGTCCAACACCGGACTACGTGCACGTCCGTAGCCCGCCTGGACCCGCACCGCTGTACCACTCAGCCATCGCCCTTTGGTCGCTTACATCCGTCCAGTAATCGTGCCCCCGCCCTAGCCTAGTCCTCTAGGGTTGTGAATGATACCCAACTGGGATTACTGCCGGAACAGACCACGCTGCTAGGGTTTCTAAGAGGGTTACGTGTGATTTAACCCTTCTCTAATCATGGCTTAATTGGTTAAGCGTAACCGACAGTTCACAACTTAACCCCATTTCAATCCCTCGAATCCCCAAATTGGTTAAGTATTAGTGGACCCTGACTTAACCATAATCATGAGGCATTAATTAACTTAATGCACCTTAACCTCTCACATTAGACCTTTGTTGTGGTTACTAGTTAGGCCGGGCGGGTCCGGGTAGGTTTACACCACAACTTAGTCTAACCTCGGGTTTTGGCACCACATGACCAACTTCTCACATTGGGTCCTATTGTTTGTAGCCACTAGTTAAGCCGGTCGGTTCCGGGTAGAATTACGCTACAAACTCAACTCAACCTCGAGTTGGCCACACTTATGTTTTCTAAGTGTCATGTCCACTTTATTTCAAAACATAATTACAAGTCAACAAATGCTTGGGTAGACCTAACTTAATAGGTAAATTCCCAAGGGGTAGACCTAACTTAATAGGTAAATTCCCAATCTTATATTTTCATGTATTTTAAGTTTACCCAAACCCCCCAACGTCATTCTATCGCTTACATATTCGTAATAACGCATAAAGGATAGGAAGAGGGAACTTGGCATAACATACATGATGAACTTGCATTTCACAACAAACATGCATAACATGTTAGACTTGCATAACTTAGCATAGTGAACTTGCATATTACCATAAACATGCATAACATATTAAACTTGCCTAACATGGCATAGGGAACTCGCATAAACATGCTTAACTTATTAAACATGCATGACATGGTATAGTGAACTTGCATAAGCATGCATAACTTATCAAACTTGCAAATCATGTCATAGTGAACTTGCATAAACATGCATAACCCAATAAACTTGCAAATCATGGCATAGTGAACTTGCATAAACATGCATAACTTAATAAACTTGCAAATCAGGGCTTAGTAAACTTGCATAAACATGCATAACTAAATAAACTTGCAAATCATGGCTTAGCAAACTTGCATAAACATGCATAACTCAATAAACTTGCAAATCATGGCTTAGCAAACTTGCATAAACATGCATAACTCAATAAACTTGCAAATCATGACTTAGCAAACTTGCATAAACATGCATAACTCAATAAACTTGCAAATCATGACTTAGCAAACTTGCACAAACATGCATAACTTAATAAACATACATAAATCCCAACTTGCGTCACATATTAACTTTAGAGTTTCTAAATTGAATGTAAGAGGGCTTACAATGCTTATGCGGACTCAAATGAGTATAGCAAATGTAAGAAACCCCTTATGCAACTAATTAAAACCCCCAAATGCAAGCAAACTTGATCAAGACTCCTCCTTTATGATGCCAATAGAGAAACAAGCCTTTAATGCAAGCTAAGGAGGATCATACAAGCCCAAATATACTTGTATGCATGGAAAATCACTTAGGAATTAATTTAGGAATTGTATGAAGAGAGTGGAGGCCATGAGAGTTTTGATTTTGCCATAGTTTTGTTGCTAGAATGAATAATGAATGATTTAGGGTAGGTTAGGGTCTTATTTATAGATTAGGCTAGTGATTTAGACCATAGGATTAACCCTAGATTCAATTAGGTCCATCAGATTTCGGAATTCTCTAGAAACAAGCCACAAGACCAAGCCCAAATCAAAATGGTGCGCCAGGCCAATCAGCCCGGCCACCCCCTGTCGACAGGGCTGTCGACAGGGCAGTCGACATGCTAAGACCCATGTCGACAGGCCTGTCGACATGGGGTCCTGGGCGGGAGTTTTTCCCGCCTGTGCCAGTTTGCCCTAATTTCTGTTTTTGATTTAAAATTTAAATCTGTTTTTACTTAGGAATTTTCTGCAAACTTCAATGGGCTTTAACTGGGTCATACGGACTCCGATTTCCGAAAACTCGGACTCTATTTCGCGTATTTTTCCGAGACGAACGCAATGGCATAGCCCGTTTCCCTTGATTCACATTTTATAATTAAATTCTGCCTCAATTTACGTTATAACAGGTTATTTGAAAATACGGGTTGTTACAACGGTTGTCGGGTGCTGCTAAGCACCGTCTGCATCCTAGTATATATATATATATATAACTAGAAAAAGAGAATTTAAAGTGAGAAGTTCTCACCGGCTAGCTAATCCAATACCACGACTCTTCATATGTAGAAGTCTTTGTCGTTCTCGCCTTTTGTTACTTTCGTTGCCCGTATTCACTACATATATAAAAATTCTATTTTTACTCCGCTACTATATAGATAAAAATTCTATTTTTACATCGATGCTATATAGATAAAAATTCTATTTTTACTCCGCTATTATATAGATAAAAATTCTATTTTTACATCGATGCTCATATAATAGAGATTATATTTTTATCGCGCTATACACTATATAAAGATTTCGCCTTTTCAAATATAAAGATTTCGCCTTTTCAAATATAAAGATTTCTCCTTTTCAAATATAAAGATTTCGCCTTTTCAAATATAAAGATTTTTATTTCGCTATATCTATAAAGATGATATTTTTACTATCTATATAATATAAAAATCATATTTTTATACTTTCCATACTATAAAAATCATGTATTTACATTGCTACTACTATAAAGATCACATCTTTATTACTCTATTTATATAAAATCATATTTTTATTCTTCATACTATATAAAAATCATATTTTTATTATCGCCACTATATAAAAATCATATTTTTATTATATAACTTCACATATAAAAATCGCATCTTTATGTTATATAAAAATTCAATCTTTTTATTCAACGCAAAAATCCTAGCTTTTTATAATTAAAAATATGGTCTTTCTCTAATTAAAAATATGAAAATCAGAACTCTTCATTTTTAATTACACGAATAAATTGAAATAAAGACTTACAAAGGGGAAATGGGGAGGAAGGGAGGCGCCTGGAGCTTGGTGGAGGGTCGGAGGTGGCTGCTGGTGCTCTGGCGACGCGGCAGGGTGGCTCAAGCGTTTGGGGGGGGCGGTTTTATTCAGAAGAAGGAGAGAGAAACGAGAGTGGGAGGGAGGGCTGACACCGCACGGCGGTGGTGGTGGGCGGCGCCACCCTAGGGCGCGGTGGCGCCCCGATGGGAGGAGCGACGGTGCTCCTCCCCCCCTTCGTCTTTTTTTTTTTTTCGAAATGAATTCTAACGGGGGGGGCGCTGAGGAGATAAGGGGAGAGAGGGATTTATTTTAATTTATTTATTTATTTTATTTCAAAAAGCAACTTTTATTATCGAACTCGAAATCGAACCCACCGCCTGTCGTCCATAGCTAATTACCCCCATTCCGAACACAATGGGATATGTATCGTAAGCTGATTCGACCGTTTCGATCAGTTTTCGTCAAAATCAACATATAACTCTATATATTGAATTTGAACGTGCATTTCAATTTACTAGGGTCACATACTAGCTCGAAAAATTGCAGAAAAATATTTTCTAGTTTCGTATTGACGATACGGTCCTAAGAAAACTAATTTCGTCGAATTCTGAGACCGCTAGAAAAATGGCCATTTTCCAGTCGATTAAAATCAACTAAAACTGGTCAAACGCGTTTTCCTTTGCCACGCTCACATATTGATTCAAAAAATTTTGAAATTTGGAATCTAGCAATAATTTGACATCCCGGATCCAACAAAAGTGGTTTCATCGAAATCCGAAGTCATTTGTAAAATTTCCATTTTTCAGGGCCTGAATTTCATAGCGACTATTCAGAATTTTCAACTGGACGTATCTTTTGATTCCCGCTATGAAATTTTGATTTTTCGGGTTCGTTGGAAATATATTCACAATTAGATTGTATTATTTTTGGTTTCACTAAAATCCGGTTTATTTTGCACCCGGTACATTCAATTGAAGTTTGAAATCGAATTATCGAACTACCGCGCCATTTTCAATTCCTTTTATAATTATATATAATTATTATATTCTAACGACGATCTATATAAATATATACGTTTGATTCTATTCAAAATAAATTTTTGTCGATATTATTTAAAATAATCTATTTTAAATGTTCAAAATTCGCTAAAATTGCCAAAATAAAAATTTTAAACTGGCTCGCATTTCCGGGTTGTTACAATCTCCCCCACTTAAAACTTTTCGTCCCCGAAAAGGAACAAAGCCGAAAGTTGTTTTACAAACCAACTCAACTTCCAGTATTTTGATTACGACTTAAGTTCTTCAACTTTTCAGTTTCTAAGAAATTTTCCAATTTTTCAAAAATTTAGCTAACACCCAAAATTTTCGAAAAATTTCGCCATAACCTCCCCTGCACCGGGAGCACCGGGAAAATCCCGAAATTGCCATATAGGCCTTCTGATCTCAAAAAGAAAAAGAAAAGGCCAAGCGGCTAGCCAATCGGCTCATAAAATCATCATCACCCAAACAAAACAGTAAATTATGGTAAACATGTACCTATTTGTCGGGCAAACAAATTTTATTCTTCTGCTCTGGCCTCCTTGCTATGACCTGTTCAATGTAAGTACATGTATATGCAAGCAAATGCGACTAATTTTCAATGCAATTCAATATTCGATTCTATTAGGCTAAATGGTTCAAAATTATCAAACAAATAAACAAACAACACAAACATCAATCAATTAGTGAATTAGATTTTCAAAATCATAATTTTGATACATATATACAGAAAATCATGTTTTTGATGCCAAATCACAACAAATAAATCTATCTATATAAGTTTTGGTTCTCACACCAGTCTAATGGAAATATATAGAAATCACACCTTCGAAACTCGAATATGAATACTGATGATGATGCACCATCATCAGAATCATCCCCGGATGTCTAGAATGTGATTCTATATCTACCCAATATATTAAAACTTCGAATATACGTTCATGACGCGTATACGCGAAATCTTTATATATTGGATTGTCCAAATTCAAAATAAATAAATATTCAAATACGTTTAAAACAAATTAAATTTTCAAAACAAAATTGTTTTCATTTGAAAAATATACTCTTCACACCAGTTCTAGGATACTACTGATCCCATCTCTAATGAGTCATTCTAATTGGATATTACTAATCCAACATCTGATGAATTCTTTCGTTCGGTTCTAATGTGCCTTGTTCTCGAGCTCTGTAAACCAAAGCTCTGATACCAAACTGAGACGACTCGAACTTCCCCGTGAAGGAAAGCCCGGATAGAATTGAGTACAAGACGAATCAGAACGCAGACGGAAGAACATTTCATTGTATATTACAACAATTCCATCAGATTACAAGAATATACAGAGTATGAGTAAATATTACACAAAAAAAATATCAGAGATTTAAATTACATTTAAATACATCGCAGCGGAAAATAATACAAAACACAACTGAAAGTGATACATGGATACAGAGCTTTCCGAGCATCGTTCCAGCTGTAAACCAGGTTCCTGTGAATATAAATCTGCAAAACCAAAACTACTAGCTGCCCGCGTAGAAAATAGGGGCACCCAGAGTTTAGGTTAAAACAATAAACTCCAGGTCAGTCATGTGACTGGTGTGAGAACTAAAACAATTATTTATCTTTATTTTAAAGTTCGGTAAATCAAGGGACCACGCCCTATAACACGGAACGGGTTTCCTCCCAAGAATACCAGTGCATAAAACAAACAACGCAATGCAAAATAAAGAAAAATGAAGCTATTATAAGACCCAGGTCCCATCACACAATGCAACGCAAGCCGGAGGATAGGGTTTTTACCTTATAATAGCCAAAGCATGCTTGATACGTTTAAAACACATTATTTGATACTATTATAGGTGTATAGTGTCAAAACAATTTCAATCATAAATATAAATCATAGACGGCATAAGCTGTTGTATATAACAGTGTTGTATACACAATTATATGATTTTTGTTTGAAGATAACAAACAAATATATTTTATTTTAAATGTGTTTGTTATTGTACTGTTATATAACTTCACGGACGGGAATATAATATTTATATTTAAATAGAATACGACTGTACAGAATTTTATATATTCACAAAGTATTTTATTTAAATATAAATATTTCAACATTCAAACAGTACAAATTATATGACTCCACTATTTGTACACATTCACAGATATTAAACATGATATTGTACTTGTATATAAATTGAATACGATAGACAAATTTGTTTGAACACAATAAAATAATATTTTATTTCAATCAAATTTGTTTATTACAAATATCAGTATAATTTTCTCATTCTGTACATTTGTTCCTCACTACAACATTCACACTCAGTTGTACAAACTCTCTCATATACAGTTTCACATATAAGTCACACAGCAATGGTAAGTGGCTCAACAATGAATATTCAAAGTCAAGACAAGTGCAAATCAAATTATATGTAGCATGAACTTTTTTTTAAGCAAACAGGGCAATAGTTTTTGATGCATCAGAAATTGTACAAAGAATAGGAAAATGGTCGAGCTAAGATACACTTGAATGGCAATATTTGTGTCCAAAATTTGCCAAGAATTAATGCTTTCCAGAAATGAAAGATTAATCAGATTTGGAAAAATGGTTTATTGCACCATTTAAATGTTTCTAGAAATTATACAAGAATTTCAAATCTTCACAAGCCTATTTTAAGGAATGATTTATAGCGCATATTCAATCATGCAAAAGTTCAAGTTTATTTGGCACAGTGCATATCTGAAATGTAATCAAAGTCATTTTTGCATTTGCATCTCGAGATAATGTACAATTTATCACAAGTGAAAATATAGTATACATGCAAAACGTAATTGAGAGTTTTCTTCCCTCTTTAATTCACTTGTTCAATCAGCATGGAAAAGAATTAATGATTCTTTGGCAAGAATTCATACCAAAAGAAATCAAAGAAATGACTCATGGCAATTAATAGTGTTTAATTGGTTCCATGAATTCAGCAAGAATGTTTTCGGCAAGAAATTAATCAACGTTTCAAACATGGCATGGAGACAACAATACAATCTTTTCTGAACAAATCATGTAGTGTTTTTATTTCAGGAATGCATGAATTCATTTTTGGCAAAACACAAGTCAGGGCAGTTTTTCAACACATGGAGAATATATTTTTTTGCAAGAGGATAAATTTCCATCTTTTTTTTGGTAAGAAAGAAATTCCATAGTTCAACTCACTATGAATATATTTGGCGAAAACCATTTCAGTTTTTTTCCCCAAATATACAAAGTGGCAAGATTGGCACAAATCTTTTTTAAGTAGTGTAAATTGCATCAAGCATGTGGCATATAAGAAAAACTGGAAAGGGCTTAATTTGCATTCTTTGCAAAGATGTATTGTGGCAAGTATTCAATCAGTGAACAACTTTTTTGGCAAGTGATTAATTCATTTCTAGAAATGCATATATGAACAAATCAGTTCATACATATATGTATGGAAAGATTTTTGAATTACAGTTTCGCAATCAATCATGTTTGTATGGCATGTTTTCAAAAGGTGTGTTCACATATGAAATGCAGTGAAGCAAGAAAATTCTTTTTGGGCAAAAATTCATTTCTTTATAAACAGGCAAGAAAATGGAGCATATCAGAAATGATCAAAATCATTAATAGTGGGGCAAGAAGTTTAATCCCAGATTTCTAATCACAGTGTATTTTGGGCAAGCGTCAAATTCATTTTTGGCCAAAGATATATTTCCAGATTTGAGTAGAACAATCTGTATATGGCATAGTAACCAATTTATGGGCGACACAAGGGACATAATCGTTTCTATCAATCATACATGGAAAACATTTATTTGTTTTCAAATTTATTTCCAGAAAATTAGTTGAGGGGCAAAGGTTTTCACATGATGGCTTCAGAAATTCATTCAGGGGCCAAAAGGGGTGTAACTCACTTTCCAAAATTGATTCAATCGCACAACAACATAGTCAATGCAGAGAATTCAAAAGAGGAAAACAAACACATGCGCAAATCAAATCAAGGCACTAAATGAAATCAGAGTAATTTTAGGATTTCATAATCCTATAAATTCAACCAATTCATCACAGGCAAGTGAATCGAAAACCAACCCAACAATTCAAAGAGAAAATCAGAGAAATCAAAACAGTAATACTCATGTGTTTTCGATCATCATTATCCCAAATCGAAGCATCAGAGAGCATCCACTTTTGAAGCTAAACAGAGAAGCAAATCAAAGAGCAATCACGATCGAATTTGATTTGGGATTTGAAAAACCCAAATTCCATTCTTAAAGTCGGCCAACATCTGTGAAGGAAGGAGCTTGCAAAGAAGAATGGGCCAGGCTCTTCTTTTTATGTTATAAAAGGGATTTAGGGTTTATTTGTTTTTTAAAATTCATTTTGTTGTATTTTCTTTTGTAATCGTTCAAACAGTTTTCTAGAGTCTGTAAAATTCTAGGGGAATCCAGTTAGGGTGTTAACTGGCAGTTTACTAGCGTCTGTAAAACTAGGGGAAATCTGGTCTAGGGGATATAGACCAGTCTAGAGTTTTGAGCGTAGTGTTAGAATAGGAGCGAGGGGTTCGCAAGTTTACATGGTCTTGTAAGCGGGATCTGTTCTATCACCTAGTAGAAACTTTAGGAATGCAGCAGTAGGCAGAGTCTTGTCGAAGCTGGGTATCTCTGTGTGTTATTTTCTTTTTGCTTTTTATTTCTGCTGCATTTTGTGATCTGATATTTTTTTTATATATCGCTTAATTTTCAATAAACCCTATTCACCCCCCCTCTAGGGTTAATCTAGATCCAACAAGTGGTATCAGAGCAGGTTTTCTATTAACTCTAGAGTAATGGTGATCTCTTGTTGTCAGACCTTAGAGAGTCAGTCCAGTCGTATTCCATCTATTTTTTATGGTACAGATTTTGTAAATTGGAGATCAGAAATGAAATCTTATTTAAAATTTGTTGATATTAAATGTTGGAATAGTGTTATAAATGGGTATGATATTGTAAATAGGAATGATATTGGATTTAATACTCGTGCTATTCATATCCTATATTCTTATATTGATGATGTACAATATAGTCTTATCTCCCATTGTTTGACCGCGCAGGAAATCTGGACAACTCTCAACACGCTATATGGAAAAGAAGACAACAGCTCAAAACCCCAGAAGGTCAACTCAGTTTCAGAGTTGTGCTTAACAGGTTTTACAGATGGAAATCCAGATGGAGACTCAACTGGAGATCTTTCTTGTAAAGATTTAATTTCTTGCTTAAATGGTTTAACTGAATCTGTTGAGAAACTAAAGTCTAAAAATAAAATTCTGAAATCTGAAAAACTTGAGTTGATTTGCAAAAATAATCTTTTGGAATTAAAGCTTAAAAATGTCAAGAAGTATTCAAATTCTAATTGCAAAAATTGTTTAAATTTGAAAAATGATCTTGTTCATCAAAATAAACATATTCAAAAACTTGAGAGCGAAATTCTGATTTTAAAAGAGAACAAGATAGAGCTTGAAAGCACAAACAATTGTTTGCAACAAGAATTTGAAAATTTCAAGACGATTGAAAATTCCAAATATATTTTTGCTGAAAAACAAAGCTTGTTGAAAACTGATTCTATTCTGAATGAGCTAGAAAGTGAGATTGAAAACTTAAGAAATTTGAATCTGAGAGTCGAAAACGTTTTGAATTTGAAATTGCTTAATCCCAAACCAAAATTAAATTGCTTAGTGATGAAAATTTGGTTTTGAAAGCTGATTTTGAAAAAAGTAAGATCACTGAAAATCATTGTTCGGATTTAATGAAAGAAAACGGTGACCTTAAAAATGAAATTCAACGACTTGAAACAACATTGACTAAATTTTCTAACGGTGAAAATTCTTTAAATATGTTGTTGAAAAATCAGTTTTCTTCAGGAAACAAAAGTGGACTCGGCTTTGGAAAATTTGATGTTTTTGAAAAGAGAAGTTCAAAAGATTTTAAAAATCCTTCAACCTTCTTTGAAAAGAATCGACTTGATAATCTGAACTTTGATAATTTCAAAGGATTTTTCAATCGAAAGCAAAATGTAAACTTCTTTAGAAACAACTCTGTTTGGACCCCAAAAAGAAATAAAATGATTTTTGGAAAAACTAAACAAGTTTGGGTTCCTAAAGGCACAAAGATAGATTCGAATGGGATGTCATACAAACAGATTTGGGTACCAAAAGATGTTAACATAACTGTGAGTGGTTTTACTAATTTTGTTAGACCACTCAATCCCCTAAACTGTTAGGTACCAAAGGAGGCTGAGGAACTGTTGTGCAAAAAGAAATGTGAAGCAAAGTTGTCTATACTTTTATATTATTCACAGTTTCTTCGGCCAAGATCTGATGAGTCAGAGATTCTGGTTTACACTGATTTCAGGTATGTTCTCTGAACTTGTCTTTGTATATTCTCTCTGTTTTTAGATTCTGTGCTTATTCCTTCCTCTACCCCTTCTATTTTTCTTCAGTTTTTTTTGTTGATTTATCACTGCCATATTTTTTTGTTTATGGGCTTCATTAACTTCCAATTGCAGAAGTCATGTTTTTTTCTGGAAATTTGCTTCTTTTGAATAAAACTCTAATGTTTTTTAATCTTTTCCAGATCTTGAATTTATTTTGTAAATATCTGCAATTGTTTTGAAGTTATTTTCCTGTGTTCTAAATTCCTAACAGTGTTGACGTATTCTTATTATATCTTGAACACTGTTATTTTGAATTCTAAATTTTTGAAGATCTGAATAATTAATGAAATTTCATACATTTATGCTGTTTTGAGTTTCTTCCAATTCATTTTGGAAACGCTTAGAGTATTATACTCATTACAGTACACTGCTTCTTATCATTCGTGATAATTTCATTGATTTTCGGATTGGCTTGAATCGCAGTGATACATCTTGAATTTCACATTTATTCATGATTATTATGGTTGAAATTTGTTTGTTTGAAATCATCTGAAATTCTAGATATTTTGAATATCACACACTACTTAAATTTGAAATTATCAATCTTGTGTGAATAATTCATTATATCTCAAAACTTAACATTGATTCAAGTGATTTCAAATAAATTTTCTTGATCACGAATATCCTTCAAATTAGATGTAAATGATCTGAATATTCTTTATACTTGTCAAAAATATTTGTGAAAATTCTTTTGAAAATATGGTCATAAATATCACTATTATTTTATGATTTGAATATATTTTTGTTTAACATCATTTGAAATTATTGATTTATTGAATCTCACACATAATTTTGAATCTGAAATATAACCTAGTGTGATTGATTCGTTAAATCCTAATACTTTCACATTTCTTCAAATGATTTAAAATAAACTAAATTTTATAATCATGAATCATGGAATATATTGTTTTTGTGACCTTCAAAAACATCGTCTGACAAGTCTGCTATGATATTGATTTTTCTGTGCTGCTCTGATACTGTTCTTTGATTACTGCTTGTCTTGGTATATACTGTCGGCTGCTTTGAAAAATGTGCCAAATTTATCTGTCTTGTCTGCTTATGATCTGAGTTTGGATATCATTGTCTATAATACCTGTGTTAGCCACCCATGTCATGTTAAAATTCTTATAAATAGAGACACCATTTGGTATCAGATGTGCTAAATTTTTTTTTTGTATATTTTTTTTATTCCCTCTTGATCTGTATAACTCTTCATATTCCTCTTGTAATTGATTTTCAATTTTAAAATTATTTATTTTTTATTCATTCAGAAATTGAAATCAATATCCAAATTGAACTGTATTTATAATTCATCAAAATTATTATCAGATTTTGAAATTGTGATGAATTGTGACTGCAGTATATTTCACAACAAGAGGAGACTTAATTTAGATTTTCATGATGGTTGAACATTTATTATAATATCTTTGAACTGGCAATTATTTCACGACCTTTTTCATAATCTATCATCCTTCTATCATCCATTATGATTTTATATAAATATGGAGAGTTAATATTTTTTAGAAATCCTTTCGAATAAATAGTGAAAATATTTATGATAGAAATTGGACTATGTTATTATTCAGAATTAGTGATAATTGAAAATTTTCAATGATCCCGATACAGTCGAGCATATTTCATAATATAATTAATTTAGAAATTTATTTCACAAACCATTTCAGTACCTACCGCATTTCTATCATCCATTTTTGGTTTTACATACTGAGGAGTTTTTTCATTTTGAAACTAAAAATAATAAAAATATAATATTCTTAAGTATTTCTCTAACCTCATTTAAAAAATCCAAGCTTTGGTTATGCATGGTTATGAGATTACTTATACTTAAGCTGCAACTGATCTCATTTAAAAATCCAAGCTCTGGTTATGCGTGGTCAGTGTGCTCTTAAATGAAAAATAAAAGAAAAAGGAAATAATGTACTAATTATAAATTATTATGAATTTCTCCTTGGTATGTAAAAATCAGCCTATCAATCCATGTTCTAATCTGTGAAATGTATTAATATCTTATGACGTATTATGATTTGTTGATTGATAGCTATTGGGATTTGAGATTATACGATGTTTTCACTTAAATTGAATTATTAACTTTAGTCCAAAATCCATCACTGTTTTTGAATCTCATTTTTTTTAAAAAAAAATCATTGGAAAATAATTGGAACTCATTTTTTAACTCTCCCCATTTATATGAATTTCATCGTAAATCCGTCATTATCCACAATGTGAAATATGCCACTAGTTCTCAGTATATTATGATTTTTGTTTGACTGAATGAGATTTATGATGACTGTTCTTTCTCTTAAGCTGAAATTATACTTTTAGTCAGTCTTCATCTATTTTTTAACTTCTGTATCCTTTTGATGATAACAAAAGGGGGAGAATGAGTTGCGATTTTGATTTATGAGCGAATATTTTATAAATATTTTTTATTTTTGAAATTCTATTCAAAATTATTATTTTCACTCATTCACAGTTATAGGGGGAGTTTCTGTTGTAGGGGGAGCTTTCAAATAGGGGGAGTTCAGTTATTCACTGTCAAACACATTTACTGTATTCAAAATCTTAATATTTGTTTGTCATCATCGAAAGGGGGAGATTGTTGTATATAACGGTGTTGTATACACAATTATATGATTTTTGTTTGAAGATAACAAACAAATATATTTTATTTTAAATGTGTTTGTTATTGTACTGTTATATAACTTCACGGACGGGAATATAATATTTATATTTAAATAGAATACGACTGTACAGAATTTTATATATTCACACAGTATTTTATTTAAATATAAATATTTCAACATTCAAACAGTACAAATTATATGACTCCACTATTTGTACACATTCACAGATATTAAACATGATATTGTACTTGTATATAAATTGAATACGATAGACAAATTTGTTTGAACACAATAAAATAATATTTTATTTCAATCAAATTTGTTTATTACAAATATCAGTATAATTTTCTCATTCTGTACATTTGTTCCTCACTACAACATTCACACTCAGTTGTACAAACTCTCTCATATACAGTTTCACATATAAGTCACATAGCAATGGTAAGTGGCTCAACAATGAATATTCAAAGTCAAGACAAGTGCAAATCAAATTATATGTAGCATGAACTTTTTTTTAAGCAAACAAGGCAATAGTTTTTGATGCATCAGAAATTGTACAAAGAATAGGAAAATGGTAGAGCTAAGATACACTTGAATGGCAATATTTGTGTCCAAAATTTGCCAAGAAATAATGCTTTCCAGAAATGAAAGATTAATCAGATTTGGATAAATGGTTTATTGCACCATTTAAATGTTTCTAGAAATTATACAAGAGTTTCAAATCTGCACAAGCCTATTTTAAGGAATGATTTATAGCGCATATTCAATCATGCAAAAGTTCAAGTTTATTTGGCACAGTGCATATCTGAAATGTAATCAAAGTGAATTTTGCATTTGCATCTCGAGATAATGTACAATTTATCACAAGTGCAAATATAGTATACATGCAAAACGAAATTGAGAGTTTTCTTCCCTCTTTAATTCACTGGTTCAATCAGCATGGAAAAGAATTAATGATTTTTTCGCAAGAATTCATACCAAAAGAAATCAAAGAAATGACTCATGGCAATTAATAGTGTTTAATTGGTTCCATGAATTCAGCAAGAATGTTTTCGGCAAGAAATTAATCAACGTTTCAAACTTGGCATGGAGACAACTACACAATCTTTTCTGAACAAATCATGTAGTGTTTTTATTTCAGGAATGCAGGAATTCATTTTGGGCAAAACACAAGTCAGGGCAGTTTTTCAACACATGGAGAATATTTTTTTTTTGCAAGAGGATAAATTTCCATCTTTTTTTTGGTAAGAAAGAAATTCCATAGTTCAACTCACTATGAATATATTTGGCGAAAACCATTTCAGTTTTTTTCCCCAAATATACAAAGTGGCAAGACTGGCACAAATCTTTTTTAAGTAGTGTAAATTGCATCAAGCATGCGGCATATAAGAAAAACTGGAAAGGGCTTAATTTGCATTCTTTGCAAAGATGTATTGTGGCAAGTATTCAATCAGTGAACAACTTTTTTGGCAAGTGATTAATTCATTTCTAGAAATGCATATGTGAACAAATCAGTTCATACATATATGTATGGAAAGATTTTTGAATTACAGTTTCGCAATCAATCATGTTTGTATGGCATGTTTTCAAAAGGCGTGTTCACATATGAAATGCAGTGAAGCAAGAAAATTCTTTTTGGGCAAAAATTCATTTCTTTATAAACAGGCAAGAAAATGGAGCATATCAGAAATGATCAAAATCATTAATAGTGGGGCAAGAAGTTTAATCCCAGTTTTCTAATCACAGTGTATTTTGGGCAAGTGTTAAATTCATTTTTGGCCAAAGATATATTTCCAGATTTGAGCAGAACAATCTGTATATGGCATAGTAACCAATTTATGGGCGATACAAGGGACATAATCGTTTCTATCAATCACACATGGAAAACATTTATTTGTTTTCAAATTTATTTCCAGAATATTAGTTGAGGGGCAAAGGTTTTCACATGATGGCTTCAGAAATTCATTCAGGGGCCAAAAGGGGTGTAACTCACTTTCCAAAATTGATTCAATCGCACAACAACACCGTCAATGCAGAGAATTCAAAAGAGGAAAACAAACACATGCGCAAATCAAATCAAGGCACTAAATGAAATCAGAGTAATTTTAGGATTTCATAATCCTATAAATTCAACCAATTCATCACAGGCAAGTGAATCGAAAACCAACCCAACAATTCAAAGAGAAAATCAGAGAAATCAAAACAGTAATACTCATGTGTTTTCGATCATCATTATCCCAAATCGAAGCGTTAGAGAGCATCCACTTTTGAAGCTAAACAGAGAAGCAAATCAAAGAGCAATCACGATCGAATTTGATTTGGGATTTGAAAAACCCAAATTCCATTCTTAAAGTCGGCCAACATCTATGAAGGAAGGAGCTTGCAAAGAAGAATGGGCCAGGCTCTTCTTTTTATGTTATAAAAGGGATTTAGGGTTTATTTGTTTTTTAAAATTCATTTTGTTGTATTTTCTTTTGTAATCGTTCAAACAGTTTTCTAGAGTCTGTAAAATTCTAGGGGAATCCAGTTAGGGTGTTAACTGGCAGTTTACTAGCGTCTGTAAAACAAGGGGAAATCTGGTCTAGGGGATATAGACCAGTCTAGAGTTTTGAGCGTAGTGTTAGAATAGGAGCGAGGGGTTCGCAAGTTTACATGGTCTTGTAAGCGGGATCTGTTCTATCACCTAGTAGAAACTTTAGGAATGCAGCAGTAGGCAGAGTCTTGCTGAAGCTGGGTATCTCTGTGTGTTATTTTCTTTTTGCTTTTTAATTCTGCTGCATTTTGTGATCTGATATTTTTTTTATATCTCGCTTAATTTTCAATAAACACTATTCACCCCCCCCCTCTAGGGTTAATCTAGATCCAACATAAGCGCCCCATCCCATTATGTCGCCATACTAGGCTTTACAAATAAAACCAAAACACACGTATTGGAAATTGGATTTTCGTCATGAGTCGAGGCAAGGGGCAAGCTCCTCTCCGTTCGAGACACTCTAGCAAATGTCTCAGGACCCCACTTTGATCCTTGGAATCGGCTGGGCCGGTCCTCTCTTACTTTTGAGGATTGGAAATTCCTGAACACACATTTCCCGGTCCTTACAGACCTATATCCGAGGCGCATCGCATTCCAACATCCACACAGGTGAAAAATATATAAATGTCAGGGCTGGTAGGTCACTGACACCACCCTAGCTAGAAAGAAATGTCGTGCTCTACCAGCGGTCCATCTCCCGTTTTTGACTCATACCGAGGTGTGACGCTCGCGAATTCACGTTATACACAAAGCTACGCCACACAGGCCGTGCTTTGATCATCAACCACAAGACTTTGCTTTTCAACAGAAGCCCTGATCAATTGCCACTTACGCGTGCCACATTGGCAATTCACTCCATGCGATTGATGTCCATCGATATACAACCTCTGAGCTCGTACGTCTCAGAGAAGGGCGTTAAGCAAGAGAATAAATTCTCCACCGCCAAACAGATGTATATTTAATGGAGATCCATCAACACAAAATAAAATCCAATGTCAGACACACAATCCATTTACAAGTTCGTTTTGGGTCTGAACGAAACCGGAGGCACTTTCCTCGCATATCCATCGATCTCTAAGTACGTCTGGACGATCACCAACTGTTTCCCTCATCTTGGGTGTGCAGCCCAATCGAGATCATCAGTAATCACCCAAACGATGTGAAGACTTCCGGTCTTCGACCACCATCTTCATCTTCGACATCTCATTGAATCGGTTACTCAGAATGGGTATAAACCCGGCCTTTCTAAATAATCCACGTATATGATAAACAAATGTTACACAAACACAACAAACACCTCATTCCAATTCAGAATATTCTTTTATTCACAAAATCACATTCTTAGGGAAAGGTTCCCATTAATTTTATCCAAGATAAATTCTTCTAAATTTATTCTTTAATCTTCCTTTGGATATCATTTCAAACTAGTCGGGATTAGCGAACCACACCGAAGTAATTATTTGTTTTATTTCCCAATCCCAACCTATTCATCCCCTGGAGCAAAACTGGTAATACTCCATACCTAACACCACGGTGTTATCGGTAAAATTAATTACCATTTCACGTTTAAATCTAATTAAATATTTAACTATCGCTTTGGAGCAAAACTGGTGGTACTCCATTCTCGATCACCTTTCAGATTTGATAATTTAAATTATCAATTCACATTTCAATCTAATTAAAGATTCATTAAAACTCCACTTAGTTTTAATCTTCTCAAAAATCAATATCCTGTCTTTAACTGGGTTAAAGAACCAATGTCATTTAAAACACGATTCACGATAAACCCAAAATCACTATCTATTGTTAATCGGGTTAAAGAATAGGTGTTATTCAGAACACCGCTCACGATAAACCCAAAAACCAATTCAAATTAAATTCCAATTAAATATTATTTAATTGATACGCTTCATTAAATCTAAATAGAAAGATTTAATCTTTTTCTCTATTGGGCTTAAGAACAGTGTTAATGAAGACACCATTCACGACAAACCCACATCACATTTGATATTAAATACAAGGCTCTGAATAGAAAATATACCAGCTTATATTCAATATCAAATCCTGGAACCAACAAATATCGTATTGGAAATAACGATATAAAATATATCTTTCAAATTCCCATAACAATATCTGTATAGTCACGAAATCCAACATCGAAATATTCCGAAGATAATTTCGATTCAACTCCCGTCCAATTCATGTATTGGGAATATTGATTATTTTTAAAATCACTTTCAAATTCAATTTATTTATTTCAAAAATAAATTGATTTTAATTCTAGTTCCAAACTAGTTCATTTCGACAAAAATATATTTTTCTCCTTTCAAATGTGGAATTTTTCATCCCAGTTCTTTCCAATTCATATATTATGATTTTACACAAATTATTGATATTTTTATTAATTTTATCAAGGCCCGTACAGTCGATTTCCATCAACGGCCATCGAACTGCACTTACAGCGACCATTTCTAAATTTGATTTGGACATAATTCCAAATCCAACCGTTAGATTTCAAATTTCTAATATTCATTGGAAAGCTCTTTTCGATACGAACCCAACGGTTCCGGTTTTAGGAGAATCCAACGGTCGGATCTCCCGCAACGTCAGTTCGAAGTCAATGGTTGAAATTCACGAACTGGCGCAGCGCGGCGCATTCTATTCAGGCCATTATATATATAATATATATATATATTATATATATTTCGTCGATTTCCTTTTAAAACGTATTTTATAAATCGTTTTAAATTCGTTTTCAAAACCATTCCAATGCTACATTCAATTTCTAATCAAAATTGAATATTTCATATCATTACTATATAAATGATAATATTTTCAAAACGTTATATTTTGAAATCACTACCTTTTCAATATTCATTATAAAAACGAATATAATCGATATAAATATCGTTCACGTCAAAATAGCGCAACTCTAATCAACACGGCTTTATATATTTCAATAAATTCGTTATTCTATTCAACAAATGAATATTTATTCTATTCAACACATGAATCTATATTTCTTTCAACACATGACTAACCTCAACACATGAGTACTATCAACACACGACTATTTTTGTTATGTAAAATATTTTATAAAACTATGGTATCTACCGTTTGATTTTTAATCAGACTCCAACCGTAAAGTAGTGTCTAATCATAAATATGATAAAGATGTAAATTTTATTATTAAAATATTTTACTCGACACATGAATTGTTTTAACACATGAACATCGTCAACACATGACTATTTTAATATTCAACACATGAATTTTCTTTTATAATATTCATTATTTTCCCGATTGGAATGAGGCCCAGTCAATTACCATATAACGTTAATTATACGGGTTCCATACAACACATGTATATAATAGCAACGATAAACAATCAACCATCATCCGAAGTGCATCACACAACTGCATAAGCATCAAATATAAATAATCAACGATTACACAGTCTGTCGACCAATCGATCGACATACAATTAAATAATTGGGATTAGTGTATGCCAAATATCATCCAAACACCCACGTGGGGTTTCAAATAAACAAACACAGATTTTTATTTGTGCAGTTGGGCGATGTGTAAAATTTATCGACCCAATCAATATTAGTCAAATCAGTGTATATAAACAAATCGGCCGATTTGTTTATAAATATTTATTTACTTACATTCACTATATTCATATTCACGTTAAAAATTATATTTTTAACGATAATTAATTTATTTCAACCATCTCCCTTTTATTATCGATTTCACATCAACATCACAAACAATTTTCACAACACATCAATCAAACAAACAAGCCATCCATGGTCTATGGATGACGGTTGTCGGTTGCTGCTAAGCACCGTCTGCATCCTAGTATATATATATAACTAGAAAAAGAGAATTTAAAGTGAGAAGTTCTCAACGACTAGCTAATCCAATACCACGACTCTTCATATGTAGAAGTCTTTGTCGTTCTCGCCTTTTGTTACTTTCGTTGCCCGTAT
Source organism: Allium sativum (assembly GCA_030737875.1). NCBI lineage: Eukaryota > Viridiplantae > Streptophyta > Magnoliopsida > Asparagales > Amaryllidaceae > Allium > Allium sativum. Next base: position 461,068,697 of record CM060915.1, on the reverse strand, counting down.
TCACTACATATATAAAAATTCTATTTTTACTCCGCTACTATATAGATAAAAATTCTATTTTTACATCGATGCTATAGATAAAAATTCTATTTTTACTCCGCAACTATATAGATAAAAATTCTATTTTTACATCGATGCTCTTATAATAGAGATTATATTTTTATCGCATTGTACTCTATATAAAGATTTCGCCTTTTCAAATATAAAGATTTCGCCTTTTCAAATATAAAGATTTCGCCTTTTCAAATATAAAGATTTTTATTTCGCTATATCTATAAAGATGATATTTTTACTATCTATATAATATAAAAATCGTATTTTTGTACTTTCCATACTATAAAAATCATATCTTTACATTGCTACTACTATAAAGATCTACTCTACATTATATAAAATCATATTTTTATTCTTCATACTATATAAAAATCATATTTTTATTATTGCCACTATATAAAAATCATATTTTTATTATATAACTTCACATATAAAAATCGCATCTTTATGTTATATAAAAATTCAATCTTTTTATTCAACGCAAAAATCCTAGCTTTTTATAATTAAAAATATGGTCTTTCTCTAATTAAAAATATGAAAATCAGAACTCTTCATTTTTAATTACACGAATAAATTGAAATAAAGACTTACAAGGGGGAAATGGGGAGGAAGGGAGGCGCGTGGAGCTTGGTAGAGGGTCGGAAGTGGCTGCTGGTGCTCTGGCGACGCGACAGGGTGGCTCAGGGGTTTGGGGGGGGGGGCCTTGCCTTGGACGGCGGCGGCGATTTGAGGGGGGGCGGTTTTATTCAGAAGAAGGAGGAGAGAGAAACGAGAGAGGGAGGGAGGGCTGACACCGCACCGCGGTAGTGGTGGGCGGCGCCACCCTAGGGCGCGGTGGCGCCCCGATGGGAGGAGCGACGGCGCTCCTCCCCCTTCGTCTTCTTTCTCTTTTTTTTATTTCAAAATGAATTCTAACGGGGGGGGGGGGGGGCTGAGGAGATAAGGGGAGAGAGGGATTTATTTTAATTTATTTATTTAATTTATTTCAAAAAGCAACTTTTATTTTCGAACTCGAAATCGAACCCACCGCCTGTCATCCATAGCTAATTACCCCTATTCCGAACACAATGGGATATGTATCGTAAGCTGATTCGACCGTTTCGATCAGTTTTCGTCAAAATCAACATATAACTCTATATATTGAATTTGAACGAGCATTTCAATTTACTGGGGTCACATACTAGCTTGAAAAATTGCAGAAAAATATTTTCTAGCTTCATATTGACGATACGGTCCTAAAAAAAATAATTTCGTCGAATTCTGAGACCGTTGGAAAAATGGCCATTTTCCAGTCGATTAAAATCAACTAAAACTGGTCAAACGCGTTTTCCTTTGCCACGCTCACATATTGATTCGAAAAATTATGAAATTTGGAATCTAGCAATAATTTGACATCCCGGATCCAATTAAAGTGGTTTCGTCGAAATCCGAAGTCATTTGTAAAATTTTCATTTTTCAGGGCCTGAATTTCATAGCGACTATTCAGAATTTTCAACTGGACATATCTTTTGATTCCCGCTATGAAATTTTGATTTTTCGGGTTCGTTGGAAAGATATTCACAATTAGATTCTATTATTTTTGGTTTCACTAAAATCCGGTTTATTTTGCACCCGGTACATTCAATTGAAGTTTGAAATCGAATTATCGAACTACCGCGCTATTTTCAATTCCTTTTATAATTATATATAATTATTATATTCTAACGACGATCTATATAAATATATATGTTCGATTCTATTCAAAATAATTTTTCGTCGATATTATTTAAAATAATATATTTTAAATGTTCAAAATTCGCTAAAATTGCCAAAATAAAAATTTTAAACTGGCTCGCATTTCCGGGTTGTTACATATATAAATATAGTTCATTCAACGATTTCAATATCGTTTTCACTTCAAATATTTCACTAACGCCTTTAAATTTTGGAAAATTTCGCCATAACCTACTTTGTACAGGAGGGGCTGGGAAAATTCCTAAATAGCCACATGGGCATCTCATCTCAAAAAGAAAAAGAAAAGCCAAGCGGCTAGCCAATAGGCTCATAAAATCATCACCCAAACAAAACAGTAAACATGTACCTATTTGTCGGGCACACAATTTTATTCCTCTTCTCTAGCCTCTTTGTTATAACCTGTTCAATAAATATGCATGTACATATATGCAATTTTCATCACTTATCATTTTCTATTCAATTGCATTTTCGATTCACTTTGGTTTAAAGTCACCATTCATTCCAATGTTGCATACATAGGCAAAAATCACATCATTAGCTAATTAATGAATATTTCAACTCATGCATATTTATTTGAACAAGTGGTTATTTTTAACCTTCATTTCAAAAATGATAATTTTGGTGATCTAAAATATGTTACAACACATGACTACTTTATTTAGTTCCTATGCATGTTAAAAACAATATTCCTTTCATAAATATTTATTTCAACGCTCGCATATATTTTTAGCAAATCACATATATGATAAAAATGGTATTTTCATCATCTAAAATATTTATTCAACACATGAATGTTTTTAACACTTCATAGTTTCAATAAAAATGTAATTTTTATTGTTCAATCTTTTATTCAACACATGAATTTCATTTTCACACATCTCTTCTCAACACATGTGCATTTCCACACATGGATATTTTATATAGTTTGTTCATATAAGAAAGATGAAATTTTTATTGTTGAAACTATTTATATATAAAGCGAATATTTTACATACTTCATATATATTGTAAAAATGTGATTTTTATTGTTTAAACACTTTATTCATTCACACATGAATTTAATTTTCACACATCACTTCTCAACACATGAGCATTTCCACACATGGATATAGTTTCAACCCATGAATTTAGTTTCAACGCATGAAAATAATTTCAACATATGAAAATAATTCTAACACATGAATAGTATTCAAAATTTCGGCAGCATAACGACAGGGTAGTTAAAACCGGCACCGTCCCTAGTACGGCTCCTCGCTCTACCTTAAAACCTCGCGGTTTTTGACGATGGGGATTTCATGCATCTAGTTCGCACGCAGGCGGCATGTTTTATTTTCATTTCCACAATTATTTCCAATTTGTTTCAATCACCAATGGGTATTTTTCAACCACAACCAAACAATATCAACCACAAACAATTCTATCAACCATTCGCATTATTCACCCAATTTTTCACACCAATTCACAAACAATAAATATCGCCCATGGTTTGTGGACGAGGGGAGTATATATATATATATATATATATTATTTTCTATATTTCACTTGCATTTCAACACACATATCATTTATATAGTGCATGTATAATTCATATTTCGCTCATATAGCTTACACAGCGCATGTACATGAGGTATATAACACGTGTATAATTTATATTTCGCTTATATAATTCATACATGACATTTTCCATTCACATTTCATTTAATTTAGATTTCTCATATTGGTTTTCGGAGTGCTAAAAATCGTAGATGGCTCAGAAAAATCCGCGATCTCTTCTATGTAGTAGAGAGCCTCCTTGCGGTCACGATGTTTCCTGTTTAATCGAATTTCGTTAACACACCATAAAGATATGATTTTTCAAAGTTCAAATATAATAAAGGTCTCACCTTTCACGGTGGTTCAAAACTAGGTTTGCTGTTTTCGCGAAAACCGAGGCACGATACTACGATCGGAAGGTACAGCGTGGAAGAGGGAAGAGAGGGGAGTCGGTCGGTGGTGGTCTGGGCGAACTCGGTGGTCGTTTCTGGTCGGGGCGGCGGTGGGTAGTGTCGACGTTCACGGGGCTCGTGCTCGACGATGCGGAGGAGAGAGAAGACGAGGGTGGGTCGGATTTGTAGAGGGGAGGCAGCGCCGTCGAGTCAGGGTGGTGGCGGAGGCTGGCGTGAACGGAGGCGGCGGGAAAGTGGTCGGGAACGGGGGAACAGCAGTCGTCGTTGATTAGGAGAGAGGCGGGCGGGTTTTTCTGATTTTGGGGTAAATAAAAATAATAAAGGAAAAATCCTACTGGCCCGCTATTTATATATTTTGAAAATTAGGGTTTTCGCACATGGACTCGAAATCAAACCCAACTACTGTCATCCCTAGCGTTTTACCCCCATTCCGAACACAATGGGATATGTTTCGTAGGCCCATTCGACTGTTTCAGTCAGTTATTTTTCAAATTAAAATATAAAACATTTTATATTCAATTTGAACGTACATTCCAATTTGCCAGGGCCACAAACTGATTCAAAAAATTCCAGAAAAATAATTCTAGCTATGTTTTGACTCTACGGTCCCAACAAAACTAGTTTCGTCGAATTCTGAGATCGTTTGAAAAATGGCCATTTTCTGGTCGATCCAATTTAACAGAAATTGACCAAACACATTTTCTTTTTCCACGCTCACATACTAGCTTCAAAAATTATGAAATTTGAAACCTAGCAATAATTTGACATCCCGGACCCAACAAAAGTGGTTTCGTCGAATTCCTAGGTCGTTTGCAAAATGTCTATTTTCAAGGGCTATATATTCCATATAACGACCTTTCTGAAAATTCATTTGGCCATAAATTTTGATTCCCGCTATGAAACTTCGATTTTTCAGATTCGTTAGAAAGGTATTCATAAACAGATTTAAATATTTTTGGTTTCACTAAAATCCGTAATATTTCCCACCCGGCACAGTCAATCAAAGTTTGAATTCAAATTTTCAAAATGCCTCACTATCTCCAATTCATTATTTTATTGAAATATTATATTTCAATTGTTCAAATTGTATTGGAATAACCAATTTAAAAATTTTAAATTGGCTCGTATTTTCCGGGTTGTTACAGACTTCATCCCCGGAGACCCATCTCCATTATCACTAAATTGATTTCCATTCCAATTTAATTTATTAATTAGAAAACTTAAATTTGGAAAACTCATTTAATCTTAATTAAAAGATTAATTCCCTAAATTTCATTTTCAATTGGGTTTAAGAACAATGTTATTGAAGACACCATTCACGACAAACTCCAAACTAATTGATATCAAATATAAGATTTGAACAGAATTTACATTAACTTATATTCAATACCAATTATCGTAATCAACGAATATCGTAAGTGAATAACGATGTAAAACATCTTCCAAATTCCTCAAAATAGTAGACGTCTACACAACAGTAATCAATACCGAGTATCTAAAGATCATTTCTACCCAAATCCAATTTTTGTGAAAATTGGATAACTTTTCTAAATCAAAAGATTTATCTAAACACTTCTTTCAAAACATGGTTATATTTTATAAACCAAATAATTTAAGTTTATTTAACATAAATTCACAAAATAACGTCTTATCGTATTCGGTAGGTTCGCCTGAAAACACAAATACTCGAAATATAACCCTAAACTTCATATTTCTTTTCCAAATCACTTTGAAATCATTTAGTATAATTTATCATAATTTTCCCATTTTTTTAATATTTTAAAAATAGCTCATTTCATCAAAATCTAGTTTCGGGTCACTAACGTCACTAACTCTGTTTTTCATCAAATTAGTTTTGGACTTATCACAACATATAAACGTTGGATTTTAAACTTTACAAATCATTTTAAACCCTTTTCATTTTGAACCAAACCTTTTTCATTTTAGGAAACTTCTACGGTCGGATCTCCCGGTACATCGATTTGAAGTCAATGGTCAAAATTCGCAAACTACTATTGCGCGACAAGTTCTATTCAAACCAAACTTCGATTATATGTTAAAATTAAATCGACTGGCTTCTAAAATAGTTTATTAATTATATAATAACTTTATGAAATTTTTGGTAAACTATAATTTCCATTTTCAACTCAAAATTCAAATAGTCCATTAAATGGCTATTTTTGGGCCCAAACTGTCCTGAAGCCCATTATAAAAATAAAAGGATAATTTTGAAAAAGTAACCTTGTTAAAACATTTCTCTGATACCCTAAACGAACTTCACTTTTTCTAGTTACCATTTATTTTAAAATAAAAACTTGAACAGGCCTTAACTACTTGAAAATCATTTCAAATCAATTTCTTTTCTTTACGAAAGTTCTTCGTAATGACTTAAACTTTGCATCCATCAAAAATCAGACATTAAATTCGAACTTTTATTTTCGCCCGATATTTTATTATTAGAATATTCAATTAATTCCCAATTTGGAATAAAACTCAATCAACTACAACATAATTTATATTCGTGGTGTCAATGTGTGTAAATATTTATAATAACACCCATAACAGTTCAACATCCATCAAAAAATAGTCATAATATAAGCGTTATAATTTTTTACCCTTAAATGTACATAAACAATATATAAATAACTGTAAATAAACGTCCATCATCCATGAAGCAACCATTGCAATCACAGGCAATCAATATATAATAAAATAAGATTAAAATAACTTATAAATCAGTTCAAGGAGTCCTCACATTGACTTTTGTTGATCGTTGCAATAACGCCGCTTTTTGATTAAATTAAACGTGGGTTTAATTTGACCTAAAATTCCAATTAGCTCCAAATTTGTCCCATTCTATTCCATCTCGTAATGTTTGCCATCACGGTTCCATAGTCCATTGTCTCGTCAAATTTTGTTAATGCACAACCATTGGTTATTAATCTTTGAATAACGATTAATTTTCGATAGTTCAATCTGGCGTTTTATTTTGCTATAAATTGCATCGGGCTCCAAATCGCTCCACATCAGTTTTGTTGTGAAGTCTGCGTCCATACGGTTCTCATGGATACTATGTCGTCGGATTCTGATCTTGTACGGAAAATTACGATTTTTACAAGTTCAATACACATTAAAACATCATTAACTACACTAATTATTTAATTATTACCTAATCACCCTCTAATTACCCTTCTTCCCTCTTGTAACACATTCAAGATCTCTTCCTTTCCATGGCCATTACGCAACTTCCAACTCCAATATTACCTCCAACATTCCACGAAAATAAATAAAAAATCACCTACACTCATCTCATCTTCTCCTCTTCATTCTCATATACCAAACATTCAACTCGAACGCGAGCTTCCATTCGCGTTCTCCAGTTTTTTTAATGCACGTCAGTAGCCAACATCGACGCTTTTCATCTCAGAATTTCACTAAACTTGGCAAGAAAACACTATTTGATACCATGAACCCGAATATCAACTTCATTTCGTGAATCCAAGCATTAATCTCCACGAATTCTTTAACCTAATTCACTGTTGACTTTTGCCCATTCATGAAATTCCATCACACCTAATATTATCAACATGAGGTTGAAGCTCTTCTTGCTAGGAAGACGTAGAAATTAACGTAGAATTTTATGAAATTTTATTTGAATACTTACGATTTCCAAAGGCCACGTTTTTTATTTGTAATGTGAAGAACATCGTGGCTCTAATTTTATTGACCATAGAAGAAAAATGAATGAGGGTTTTGGGTTAGATAAGATATTATATAGGGGTAGGTTAGCTTATAGTGTAAGCTTCATATTTTATTATATTATTTCTTAGCCATCGCTACTTGTACTAGTTGTTTAAAATTCCCACGGGCACACACGGACTCCGTTCCAGGTGAAAATTGATACACATCTATAGTTTGTCATTACGGTACTATTGAAACTTGTTTCATTAAATATTGAGTTTGTTTGCTCAAATAGCACTTGTTCAAGCTTAAATTATTGATCGATTATATACATTGAACGTTTACAGCTCGCATGGCCTCATACTACCTTCGTTTGGCCCAAAATTTGGGATCTTACAATAATTTATTATTCTGGATCCGATAAAATTGATTTTGTTGAATTGCAAAATGGCTATTTTTAAGGCCTATGTAATATTATTATAATATTATTTAATTCCAAAATTATTAAATTTAATTCTAAACTAATTATTATTATTGTATATATCCGAATATAATATCATATAGTTCCAAAATAAAAATACTTGGGTTTAAAACTCGATACTTCAGTTTTCTAGCTAAATTGATGTTCAATATATATTGAAAATCCTTTTATTTTATTAAATAAAACATTATTCTTCATTAACGATTCCATAACGACTTTTTGGAAATTTGATTTGGACATAACTTATGATCTGTACGACAATATCTCAATTTTTCACCTTCGTTAGAAAGATATGGTTAATAGATTCTAACGTTTCTTATTTCGACGAATTCAGACTTATACTCAATTTTGTACATTCATTTATTTTTGAAGCGTAATATTACGAACTACAGTGTTGCTACGAGCTCGTTTTTAATTATATTATAAATTAAACATTCAAACTCGTTTTAATTCGAGTTGTATAAATTTCAAGTTGTTAATTCTTAAAATTAATCTTTTTAAATATGTAAATAAATTTAAATATTTCTTAACAAAATCCAGGTCGTTACAATATGGGTGTTCTACGACTAGCGGGTACATATCAAAGATCATCCAAACAAAGGGCGGGAATAAATCCAAACCAACCAATAAAATAGTAAGTCGTGCAAACATACAGTCATATAGGTATACTATTATATGGTACAATAATATTCCAAAAAGCATGAGTTATAACTCACCCTAACATGTAGACATTATTAAATAGTTAAAATCAAAGGCGTTTAATTTTAACTAAAATTCCAACTAGTTTAGAATTCATTCAATCCAACTCTAGAACGTAGATCTTGTAGATACAAACACAACATGAGTAAACACCCTCCAAATGCAATCTTTTATGAAATAGTTAAGCAATTTTGTATGTACATTCAAATTAAAATAATTAATTAACTAGTATTGCTGGATTAATCACAATAATTTCCTACCCCGACTTCGACCTCTGCTACGACCATAATTTCCTAGCCACCTTCATTTGGTGATTGGACCACCATTAGATTCCATCGCTCCGACCGCTCATCCATGCCTTATCGATTGAAATCTGTCTGGCCACCTCTTAACAACTCTATTACCTACAATCGACCCTCCTTGCGCAACCCTTCTCAAGCTTGTAGTGCCTTCTTCTAACCGTTGGAGCTTTATCCCCTTTGGTCGTGCGTTGTCGTCTACATGCCAACTAAAATCTCTTTGGACCCCATCTTGAAACAAGGTCCTATGGAGGAGACTGGGGATATAGAAGCGTGGGCCATTGAATACGTAAGAGGAGATGAAGCAGTTGTAGATTTTAGCTGTTTATATTTTGTGAAATTTGTGATTTTGAGGTTCTTTTATACCAAACTATTCATCTGTATTTTCGCAAACTCCATTCATGTAACATCCTGTAAAATTTGACCACTTAAGTAGGTTTAATTACCGATTTGAAGTGGTCAAAAAGACAGTTGTTATAGTTGGTATCAGAGCTTTGGTTTATCAAAGCTTTAGCCTATAAGATAAAAAATCATTACAGATAGGGTAGTGGTACCCTAGAATGAGTGGAATCAACTACATAATCCTTCTTGAGAGAGAGCGTATTTTTAAAGTACAAATGGTTTTTAAAATGATTTTAAAATGTTTTTAAACAAATATTTTTGGATATAAAATTTTATTTAATATTTAAATCTTCTTCTGAAATTTCTCTTCCATCTGAATCCATCTTCCTTCGTAGATCTTCTTTGATTAGGTTCTTTCATTCATTCAGCTTTTTACTCGAATGTTATTAACTTATCCTTGTCCATGACAAGGTATAAGACGTAGAAGGAGGGTATAACTCTTCAAGCGAGCCCATTCTTATTAAATGTTGTTTTGAAATAGATATTATAATAAAATATTTTCTTGATGCACTATTGAAATTTTGATAAATATACCTGTAAATATCATTATATTTTGATAATACCAATATTTTGAAAAGATTTGATGTTTATACTATTTATATATACATATATATAAAGATTTAAAAATGCAAAATTTGATTTTGTCTTGGTTGAAATCTATTATGATATAGTTTATAAATGTGTGAAGCATATATATGTCGAACTTATGGAATTAAACTAGGTTTATAAGTTCGAATATAGACAACATGGTTTAAAAATATTTAGGCATTGTATAGAATGATATTGTTATGTGTTGATTTAATAATAATATTGTTAATATATATATATATTAAGAATTAAGGTTGAATTTTTATAAATAAATAAGTGGGGGAGATATAATTTTTCCTACTTAAAATTTAATAAATAAATGAATGATTTGAAATATATTATTTATAATATATGATTTGGAAGTTTGGTATACACTGTGTTTAAATATAGAAAGATGTTTTGAGTACTTACTTGACGTTAAGTTGATTATCAAATACTTAGTGATTTGGGTATACGTCTGATCAACGTATATGTTAAATCCTATTTGTATTGGACAGATGTAGAGTCACACTCTAGTCGCTTGAAAATGATTCTGGTGACGACTGCAGCATTATCGATACCTATTTTCAGGTTTCGAAAGTGGGATAAATGTATATTGCCAATTGAGACGTCGAGTGAATACTTAAAACTATTTTTAAATATGTTTGAAATTATTTTAACTTTTGATTTATATATATTTCTGAATTATATATATGTATGAGGATAGATATGAACCATTTGGTTCAAATAAATTATTTAATTACTATTTCTCTACCTTGTTCCTTTTCGCGGATGAAAAGGTTTGAGTATGGGAGATTATAACAACCTCAATTTTAAGAGTATTTTATGTAATGATTTAATTTAAATTTTGGTTTTATTTATTTTATTATTTCGAATTTTGTTTTTAAATAATATTTTTTTGATTTAAAACTAAATTTATTTTCGATTTTATAAAACAATTGAATTTGATTTTGATTTGAACAGAATTTAATAATAGAAAGCAATATTGGAAATTTATCCATTCATCGTTCCCATGTCAAAGTCAAATCGCGTTTGATATCATCTATTATTTGATTTATTGTTCGTTAAATTTATATTCCCAAAATTTCTCGTTCACTTTTATTTTCGGTTTTATTCTAATTTTATTTATTTCTTTTCCTAAAACATTCGCTCATCTTTTATTTGTTGTCAAAACCGTTCGTTCCTTTGAGTTTAAATTTTTTTTTTCCGTTTTATTTGCAATCAATGTTTACCTTTTTAAAGTTCAACGTTCATTCCTTAGTATAATTCCTTTCCTTAAACGTTCGTTATTTTCAAAATTTAAACCGTTTATCTCTTTTTATTTATTTCCTTTCGGATTCCCAAATTTTGTGAAAATATATTTAATTTCCTTTTAAAATCAATTTGTTCCCTGAAATTGCCAAGCGTTATCAAGCATTAAATGCCAATAGGCACCTTTCTTTACATGCATTACGTTTCCATATATTTCTGAATCCATCTTTATCCATTTATTCTCATCACCGTATTTTTCTCCATTCCCATTTCTTGTTTAAAGCTGCTTCATTCCCATCCATTCTTCACGTTTCTCCCTTCTGTCCATTTTATTTCCCATCTCTTCGCAGATAAAAGGAAAAAGGGTCAGAGTAGCTCCAATTTATACCCATGCTAGTTTTCTTCTACCATCCTCCACGTTTGTACCCTTCACCATGTTTTTCCTACTCAACGCCATTGCCTCTCCTCACACGGACACAAGACACAAGACCTCCTCTCCCTCACAACCCCAATCGATCAAACTCGTGCCTACCAACTACTAGCGCCACATCATCAGACCGAGTTTCGTTGTAGCTGCACCCGAGTATTTCCTATACCCTGATGACTAGCCTGCGCGTGTGTATTTGGGGGTATGTGTGTATGAGTAGGGTTATGTTATTTAGTTTTTGGTGTGCGGGAATTTTGGTGATATGGTTGTGTGTGCATGTTGAGTACTGTGTGTATATTGTGTGGCATGAGTCTGTATGTGCGGTGTGTGTATTATGTATGTGATATAGTGAAACAACCCGAACTTCCCCGTGAAGGAAAGAACGAATTGCTTTGAGAACATGACAAATCAGAACTCAAACAGAAGAACATTTCATTACTTATTACAACAATTCCATCAGAATACAAGAATATAACAGAGTATGAATAAATATTACACATTTGATAAATATTAGAGATTTAAATTACATTTAAATACATAGCAGCGGAAAACAATACAAAACAGAACTGAAAGAAATACACGGATACAGAGCTTTCCGAATATCGCTTCAGCTGTAAATCAGGATCCTGCGAATATAAATCTACAAAACTAAAACTACTAGCTGTCCGTGTGGAAAATAGGGGCACCCAGAGTTCAGGTTAAAACAATAAACTCCAGGTCAGTCATGTGACTGGTGTGAGAACTAAAAACAGTAATTAATGTTTATTTTAAAGTTCGGTAAATCAATGGACCACGCTGTATAACACGGAACGGGTTTCCTCCCAAGAATACCAGTGCATAAAACAACAGTACAATGCTAAATAAAGAACAATGAAGCTATTATAAGACTCAAGTCCCATCACACAATGCAACGCAAGCCGGAGGATAGAGTTTTTACCTTATAATAGCCAAGAATGCTTGGTACGTAAAATTTCATGTTTAATTATTACTATAAGTGTATAGTGTCAAAACAATTTCAATCATAAGTATCAATCATATATGGCATGAGTGCCCCATCCCCCTATGTCTCCATACTAGGCTCTACAATCAAAACTGCAAAATGTCATATTAGAAGTTGAATTTCCATCATGAGCCAAGGCAAGGCGCAATCCTACTGTTTCGGGACTCTCTAGCCCGAGCCTCAGGACTCAGCCGCAACTGTACCTAGGCAACATGCAGGGCCGGTCCACACTAAGTGCAATGGTGAATTAATAATTCATGAGCATGTGTTTCCCTGCTCTATGGGGCGTAAATGAGCCAAATGACTCCATCGGCCCCGGATCGACCGATATAACCGAGGCGCCTCGCTATTCATCAAGTAATAAGCAACATATGCAACATCCACATAAGTAAAATGTCAGGGCTAGTAAAATGCTGACACCACTCCTATCTAGAAGGAAACACAATGCCCTCCCTGTTATCCTCTCCCGTTTCTGGTTCATACCGGGGTGTGAGGCTCGCAAATTAACGCTACACAAAGTTATGCTATATTAAAGCCGTGCTTTGATCATCAACTACAAGACTTTGCTTTTCAAAAAAAGCCTTGATCGCTGCATCTCAGCATGCCACACAGGCAATTCATTCCATGCGACTAATATCTATCGATATATAACCTCTGAGCTCGTATGTCTCAGAGAAGGGCGTTAAGCAAGAGAATAAATTCTCCGCCGCCAAACAGATATGTAATTAATAGAAATCAATCAACACAGAATAAAATCCAATGTCAGACACACATCCATTTACAAGTTCGTTCTGGGTCTGAACGAAACTGTAGGCACCTTATTCCTCCCCCATATGTCCAATACAGGGGAGAGGCCCTCGCATATCCGTCGATCTCCAAGCACGTTTGGACGATCACCACTTATTACCTCGTCTTGGGTGTACGACTAAAATCAAGACATCAATAATCATCCAAACGATGTGAAGACCTCCGGTCTTCAACCACCGTCTTCATCCTCGACACATCATCGAATCAGTTATTCAGAATGGGATAAACCCGGACTTTCTGAATAACTCGCGTATATAATAAACAAGTGTTATAAAAACACAACATACGCCTCATTCCAATCCAGAATATTCCTTTATTCAAATATCCTAATACTTTGGGAAAGGTTCCCATTAATTTTATCAAAGATAAATTCTTTAAATTTATTCTTTAATCTTCCTTTGGATATCATTTTAATCTAATTAAAGATCCATTAAAACTCCACTTGGTTTTAATCTTCCTAAAAATCAATATTAACGATTGTTTAACTTGGGAAATTATATCCTGTCTTTAACTGGGTTAGAGAACCAATGTCATTTAAAATACGGTTCACGATAAACCCAAAATCACATTCCATTCCATCGGCCTTTAACCATAAATTAGCAAGTGAACAATTTCCTAAGTATTAACCCGAAGGTCGAAACCAACACCATATCAATACACCGGAAACCGTTCAACTTAACTAATCTCCAGTTTGTTTCTGATTTTCTTAACTCCATTGGGTCTAAGAATAGTATTATTAAAGATACCATTCACGACAACCCAAACCACATTTCATAAATTATGGAATCTTCACGGAAAAACAAATCAATATATAATCGATATCAATTTCCATATCCGACCAATAATATAAATGGAATAACGGCAACGCCTCTTAAATTCCATATGTATTAACAGTCTTCCTCCACAGAAGTTCACTTCGATTATTATCAAATCGAATTCCATTCAATTCCAATTTAATATATTAAATTGGAAAACGTTACCTTGAAAAATTCCCGTTAAATCTAAATAAAAAGATTTATAAATCCCAAATCACATTTCACTGTAAATCGGGTTAAAGAACGAATGTCGTTAAAAACACAGTTCACAATAAACCTAATTCACATTAGCCTCTAACCGTAAATTAGTAAGAGAACAATCCCCTAAGTATTAACCCCGAAGGCCGAAACCAACATCAGATCAATACCCAGGAAACTATTCAACTTAACTAATCTCCAGTTAGTTTCTGATTTTCTTAACTCCATTCGGTTCAAGAACAGTATTATTAAAGATACCATTCACGACGAATCCAAAATTCAATTTGATATTAAATACAAGGCTCTAAATAGAAAATATATCTGCTTATATTCAATATCAAATTCTGAAAACAACAAATATCGTATTGGAATAACGATATATATATCTTCCAAATTCCTCCACAATCTCCGTATAATCACGAAATCCAATATCGAAATATTCTGAGCATAATTTCGATTCAAATCCAATCCAATTCATATATTGGAAATCTTGGTTATTTTTAAAACCATTTCAAATCCAATTTATTTAGTTTAAAAATATTGGATTTATTATTCTAATTCAAAACTAGTTCATTTCGATAAAAATCTATTTTTATCTTTTCAAATGTGGAATTTTTCGTCCTAATTCTTTCCAAATCATTTCTTATGATTTTACACTAATTATTGATATTTTAAATAATTTTATCAAGGCCAGTATAGTCGATTTCCATAAACGGCCATCGAACTGCACTTACATCGACCTTTTCCAAATTTGATTTGGATATAATTCCAAATCCAGTCATTAGATTTCAAATCTCTAATATTCATTAGAAGGCCCTTTTTGATACGAACCCAACGGTTCCAGTTTTAGGAGAATCCGACGGTCGGATCTCTTGTAATGTCCGTTTGAAGTCAATGGTCAAAATTCGCGAACTACCGCAGTGTGGCGCGTTCTATTTAGGCCATTATATATATATAATATATATATATATATATATATATATATTATATATATATTTCGTCGATTTCCATTTAGAACGTATTTTATAAATCGTTTTAAATTCATTTTCAAAACGATTTCAACTTCATATTCAATTTCAAATCAAAATTGAATATTCCATTTCATCGATATATAAATTATAATATTTTCAAAACATTATATTTCGAAATCATTTCCTTTTCGATATTCATTATAAAAATGAATAAAATCGATATAAATATCGTTCACGTGAAAATGGCGTTAATCTAATCGACACGGCTTTATATATTTAAATATTTTCGTGTCCATCCCAAATCGAACATCAAAATCAGATTTTGGTCTTATACTGATTATTATTTTAAATTATTAATTATTTCAAAATAATCGTTATTTTAAAAATTCTTTCTTTCTGAACTGGAATCAGACACAATCAATTACCATATAATGTGATTTATATGGATTTCATACACACATGTACACAACAACAATCAAACGCATTCAACCATCATCCAAAGTGCATTCTACTCTGCATAAGCATCAAATGTAAATATTCAACGCTTATAATAGCCTGTCAATCAATCGATCGACATACAACTAAATATTGGGATTAGTGCATGTCCAATTACATCCCAATACCCATGTCGGGTTTCAATCAACAAATAATGAATTTTATTTGTTCAGTTGGGCGATGTGTAAAATTTATCATCCCAATCAATATCAGTCAAATGTGTGTACATAAACAAATCGTCCGATTTGTTTATAAATGTTTATTTTATTCCTATACACGTTAAAAATTATATTTTTAACTATAAAATGTTTTATTCCATTCCACATCACAATCAATTTTCACAACACAATCAAACAAACAAACAAGTCGTCCATGGTCTGTGGACGACGGGTGTCGGGTGCTGCTAAGCACCGTCTGCATCCTAGTATATGTTTTAACTAGAAAATAAAATAAAGTGAGAAGTTCTCACCTTTGTGTTCCACTCTGCCGTTCTTTCCTTCTGAATGGTTTGGATTTGTTTGAAATTCCAAAGCGACTTCTTCCCGCTGTTCATAGTAAAAATCACATTTTTAATATGATGTTTATTTTAAAAATCACATTTTTATAATGGCACTTCATATATAAAAATCATATATTTTTACAATGCTTCTTTCTATATAAAAATTATATTTTTATATCGCTTTCCACATATAAAAATCATATTTTTATTATATCTATTATTTAAGAATCATATTTTTATTATCTCTATTATATAAAAATCATATTTTTATTATCTCTATTATATAAAAATCATATTTTTATCTAATTAAAAATCGAATCTTTATACCTTAAACACATATGTAAAAATCGGATTTTTCTACTTAAGCACACATGTAAAAATCGAATTTTTATACTTTAAACACAGGTGTAAAAATCATTTTTTTTTATACTTCGAACACATACGTAAAAATCGAATTTTTCTTTGCTCACTTTCAATATAAAAGCCATATTTTTATATCGCTGTTTATATTTTAAAAGTAATGTATATTTATATTTACAAAAACAAATGCAGACTTATATTTTTAAAACAACGCTTTTAACATCAATTGCACATATTTACAATAAAATGATTAATTAAAATAACTAAGAGGATTACCCCTTTCATCTTCATCTTCTGTTTCACGCCATATAGCCAAACCCGCCCTCAACCTCAAACCTCTCCATCGCTCGCCACCAGGACGACCTGACCGCCGATCGCTAGTACCCACCGTGTGCGCCCTCGAGAGCTGCACCTCCCCCGTGGTTCCTGACCAGCTCGACCCTCCCGGCGCGCCACAAGAAGGAAACGAACGACGGCCCTACTCGCTCGAAATTCGAGCTCAGTTCCTCATGAGAATTCATCCTAGCTGTTGAAACCCTAGGTCTCATTTAGCAGATCGTTTTTGCTTTAGATGTTTTGTGAAATGATTTGGGCATAAGGAGATCTGATGGAAGAAAGAGGGGAGGATGATGTTCGTCAATCGCATACGGGGCTAAGGAAACCGCGTTGACCATTGGTTTGAATTAAATAGGGTTTGACCCGTTAACTTGAGCCCCTCTATATTAATTAATATTAATTAATTCATTTATTATCTGTTTAACGACACAAACACCAAATCGAACCCAACGACTGTCTCCACTAGCCAACTACCCCCATTTCGGACACAATGGGATATGTTCCGTAACCCAATTCTATCGTTTCGATCGGTTTTCGTTAAATTTAAAATATAAATCAATATATTTTTAATTCAAACGCACATTTTAATTTACCGGGGCCACATACTGACCCCGAAAATTCCCGACAAATAATTCTAGCTATGTTTTGACAATACAGTCCTAACAAAACTAATTTCGTCGAATTCTAAGATCGTTTGAAAAATGACCAATTTCTGGTCGATCGAAATTGGTTGAAACTATTGAAACACGTTTTCTTTTGCCACGCTCACATATTAATCCCAAAAATTATGAATTTCGGAAAATAGCAATAACTTGACATCCCGGATCCAACAAAAGTGGTTTCGTCGAAAACGGAGGTCTTTTGCAAAATTTCTCTTTTTAAGGGCCAAAATTCCATAGCGACTATTCCGAATTTTCAACTGGGCATAATTTTTAATTCCCGCTATGAAATTTTGATTTTTCGGATTCATTGGAAAGATATTCTTAAATAGATTCTAGTATTTTTGGTTTCACTAAAATCCGGTTTCTTTTGAATCCTGTACATTCATTTGAAATTTGAAATCGAATTTTTCAAACTACCACGCCATTTTCGATTCCTTTTATAATTAAAAATAAATATTTATATTCTAACGTCGATTCAAATAAATATATACGTTCCAATTCTATTCAAAATAAATTTCTCGTCGTTATTATTGAAAATAAATCATTTTAAATATCCAAAATTAATTAAAATTGCCAAAATAAAAAATTTAAATTGGTTCGGATTTTCCGGGTTGTTACAATCTCCCCCACTTAAAATTCATTGGAAAGATATTCTTAAATAGATTCTAATATTTTTGGTTTCACTAAAATCCGATTTATTTTGAATTCTGTACATTCATTTGAAATTTGAAATCGAATTTTTCAAACTACCACGCCATTTTCGATTCCTTTTATAATTAAAAATAAATATTTATATTCTAACGTCAATTCAAATAAATATATACGTTCCAATTCTATTCAAAATAAATTTCTCGTCGTTATTATTTAAAATAAATCATTTTAAATATCCAAAATTCATTAATTGCCGAAATAAATTTTTTAAATTGGTTCGGATTTTCCGGGTTGTTACAATCTCCCCCACTTAAAATCTTTTCATCCTCGAAAAGGAACGGAGCTGAAAGTTGTTTAACTAACCAACACAACTTTAATTAATTTCATTATGGCTTAAGTTCTTCAACTTTTCAGTTTCTAAGAACTTTTCAAATTTCTCAAAAATTTGGCTAACACCCTAAATTTTCGCCATAACATCCTCTGCACGGGAGCACCGGGAAAATCCCGAAATCGCCATACAGGCCTCTCCAATCCAAAAAGAAAAGGAAACAGCCAATCGGCTCATAAAATCATCAAAACCCCAAGAAATACAATAAACATGTACCTATTTATCGGGCAAACAATTTTATTCCTCTGCTTAGCTTCCCTGCTATGACCTGTTCAATGTATAGACATGTATATGCATGTAATTTCAAACAATTTTCAAGTCAGTTCAAATTTGACTTGATTTGACTAAATTTACCTTTCGTGTACATATTAGTTTCAACAATCTCATTAGTTAAACCAATAATCAAACAACACAACCATTAATCAATAAGTTGATTAACGTTTCAAATTCATAATTTTGATACATATACAGAAAATCATGTTTTTGATGCCAATTCACAACAGTAAGCGCTATCTAATTTTGGTTCTCACACCAGTCAATTGGAAAATATAAATATCCCACTTTCGAAACTCGAACACAAATACTGATGATGTCCGGACATTACCAGAATTACCCCCGAGCAACTAGAGTGTGATTCTATAGCCATCCAGTATATTAAAACTTCGAATATACGTTTGCAAGGCGTATATGCAAAATCTTTATATATTGGATTGTCCAAATTCAATACAAATAAATATTCAAATACGTTGAATAAGGTTTAAATTTTCAAAACAATATTTGTTTTCATTTTTATTTTAAAAACACTACTCTTCACACTCGTTCTAGGATACTATGATCCTATCTCTAATGGGTCATTCCCATTGGATATTGCTAATCCAATCTCTGATGATTTCTTTCGTTTGGTTCTAATGTGTCTTGTTCTCAAGCTTTGCAAACCAAAGCTCTGATACCAAAATGAAACGACTTGAACTTCGCCGTGAAGGAAAGAACGAATTGCTTTGAGAACAAGACAAATCAGAACTCAAACAAAAGAACATTTGATTGCTTATTACAACAATTCCATCAGAATACAAGAATATAACAGAGTATGAATAAATATTACACATTTGATAAATATCAGAGATTTAGATTACATTTAAATACATAGCAGCGGAAAATGATACAAAACACAACTGAAAGTAATACACGGATACAGAGCTTTCCGAATATCGCTTCAACTATAAATCAGGAACCTGTGAATATAAATCTGCAAAACGAAAATTACTAGCTACCCTTGCGGAAAATAGGGGCACCCAAAGTTTAGGTTAAAACAATAAACTCCAGGTCAGTCATGTGACTGGTGTGAGAACTAAAAATAGTTATTAAACCAGGATATCGTTCCAGCTATAAACCAGGATCCTGTGAATATAAATCTGCAAAACCAAAACTACTCGCTGCCCGTGTGGAAAATAGGGGCACCCAGAGTTTAGGTTAAAACAATAAACTCCAGGTCAGTCATGTGACTGGTGTGAGAACTAAAATAGTTATTTGATTTTTAAAGTTAGATAGATCAAGGGACCACGCCGTATAACACGAAACGTGTTTCCTCACAAAAATACCAGTGCATAAAACAAACAGCGCAACGCTGAATAAAGAACAATGAAGCTATTATAAGACCCAGGTCCCATCACACAATGCAACGCAAGCCGGAGGATAGAGTTTTACCTTATAATAGCCAAATAATGCTTGATACGCGAAATTTAATCTTTTATTATTACTATAAGTAAAGAAATCAACTTCAAATATAAATGTATCAATCATAGGTGGCATGAGCGCCCCATCCCACTATGTCGCTATATATAGGATTACAACTAAAATCCATGTTTTTGTATTGGAAATTTGGATTCCATCATGAGTCTAGGCAAGGGACGTACTCCTTTCCGCTTTGAGACACTCTAGCAAATGTCTTGGGACTACACACTCTGGGTAACCCGTGGATCCTGCAGTGTCGGTCCACTCAAAGTGCAAAAGTGGATTGGTTATACCTGAGCACACGTTTCTCGGTCCTAAAGGACCCATCCATCGGCTCCGTAGTAACCGATATATCCGAGGTTCCTCACATTCCAACAGTCAAATAGGTAAAAATATATAAATGCTAGGGTGTGTAAAACCCCGACACCACCCATAGCTAGGCAGAAACGTCATGCACTCACTGCGTTCCCTTATCCCTTTTTGACTCATATCGAGGTGTGAGGCTCGCGGATTAACGCTATACACAAAGCGGTGCTATATTAAAGCTATGCTTCGATCATCAACCACAAGACTCGGCTTTTCAACAAAATCCTTGATCACTGCATCTCAGCATGTCACACAGGCAATTCATGCCATGTGACTGATATCTATCGATATATAAACCTTTGAGCTCGTACGTCTCAGAGAAGGGCGTTAAGCAAGAGAATAAATTCTCCGCCGCCAAACAGATATATATTTAATAGAAATCAATCAACACAGAATAAAATCCAATGTCACGTACACATCCATTTACAAGTTCGTTCTAGGTCTGAACGGAACCGGAGGCACCTTCTCGTATGTCCAATATAGGAGAGAGGTCCTCGCATATCCGTTGATCTCCAAGTACGTCTGGACGATCACCACTTATTACCTTGTCTTGGGTGTACAACCCAATCAAGACACTACTAATCATCCAAACGATGTGAAGACCTTCAGTCTTCAACCACCATCTTCATCGTCGACTTATTGTCAAATCAATTATTCAGAATGGGTATAAACCCGGCCTTTCTGAATAACTCGCGTATATAATAAACAAGTGCTATAAAAACATAACATACACCTCATTCCAATTCTGAATATTCTTTTATTCAAATATTCGTATACTTTGGGAACGGTTCCCATTAATTTTATCAAAGATAAATTCTTTAAATTTATTCTTTAATCTTCCTCTGGGTGTCAATTCAAACCATGTTACGGTTATCCAAACTAGTCGGGATTAGCGCACCTTACCGAAGTAATCATTTGTTTAATTTCCCAATCCCAACCTATTCATCCCATGGAGCAAAACTGGTAATACTCCATAACTAACACCACGGTCTTATCGGTAAAATTAATTACCATTTCTCGTTCAAATCTAATTAAAGATTTAACTATCGCTAGGAGCAAAACTGGCGATACTCCATTCTCGATCATTTCCCAAATTTGATAATTTAAATTATCACCTTTCCTTTTTCAATCTATTTAAAGATTCATTAAAACTCCACTTGATTTTAATCTTCCAAATATCAATATTAATGATTATTTAACTTTGGAAACACAAACATGTCGCATCGACAATCTACACCATTCTATTGATTTCTGTCGATATATAGCCGCTAAGCTCGTACATCTCAGAGAAGGGTGTTAAGCAAGAGAATGAATTTTCCGCCACTAAACAGATATATATTTAATAGAGATCAACCATATAGTTCGAAATACAATGACAGACATGTAATCATGCCTTTAACTCGGTTAAAGAACTAATGTCATTTAAAACATAGTTCACGATAAACCCAAATCACATTCCATTAATTATGAAATCTTCACGGAAAAAGAAATCAATATATAATCAGTATCAGTTTTCGTATCCGACCAATAATATAAATGGAATAACGACAAAGCCTTTTAAATTCCATATGTATTAACAGTCTTCCTCCACAGAAGTTCACTTCGATTTTTATCAATCGAATTCCATTCAATTCCAATTTAATATATTAAATTGGAAAACGTTACTTTGGAAAAATTCCCGTTAAATCTTAATATAAAGATTTATGAATTCCAAATCACATTTCACTGTAAATCTGGTCAAAGAACGAATGTCGTTAAAAACACAGTTCACAATAAACCCCATTCACATTCCATTTTCAGTTCCAATTAAATGTTAAATAATTGGTAATTCTTCTTCAAATCTTGATCAAAAGATTTATTCTATTCAAACGGGTTTCAAGAACAGTGTTATTTAAGACACCATTCACGACAAACCCAAAATCACTTTCCATTGTTAATCGGGTTAAATAACAAGTGTTATTTAAAACACCGTTCACGATAAACCCAAAAATCCAATTCAAATCCAATTAAATATTAATTAATTGATAAACTTCATTGAATCTTAATAAAAGATTTAATCTTTTCTCCACTGGGTTTAAGAACAGTGTTAGTGAAGACACCGTTCACGACAAACCCAAAAATCCATTTGATATTAAATACAAGGCTCTGAATAGAAGATATATCGTCTTATATTTAATATCAAATTCTGAAATCAACAAATATAGTATTGGAATAACGATATATATATCTTCTAAATTCCTCCACAATGTCCGTATAATCACGGAATCCAATATCGAAATATTCCGAAGATAATTTCGATTCTAATACATTCCAATTCATATATGGGAAATTTTGGTTATTTTTAAAACCATTTCAAATCCAATTTATTTATTTAAAAATATTGGATTATAATTCCAGTTCATAACTAGTACATTTCGATAAAAATATATTTTATCTTTTCAAATATGAAAATTTTCATCCCAATTCTTTCTAAATCATTTATTATGATTTTACACAAATTATTGATATTTTTAATAATTTTATCAACGCCCGTATAGTCGATTTCCATAAACGGCCATCGAACTGCACTTACAACGACCTTTTCCAAATTTGATTTGGACATAATTCCAAATTCAACCGTTAGATTTCTAATTTCTTGTATTATTTAGAAATCTCTTTTCGATAGAACCCAACGGTTCCAGTTTTAGGAGAATCCGATGGTCAATATTTCAATTATTCAGATTCTCGGAAAGATATTTTCAAATAGATACAAATATTTATGGTTTCACTAAAATCCGGTTTATTTTGAATCCTGTACATTCATTTGAAATTTGAAATTTGAAATCGAATAATCAAACTATCGTGCCATTTTCAATTCCTTTTATAATTAAAATAAATATTTATATTCTAATTTCTATTCAAATAAATACATACGTTCTAATTCTATTCAAATTAAATTTCTTGTCGTTATTATTTAAAATAAACCATTTTAAATATTCAAAATTCATTAAAATTGCCAAAATAAAATTTTTAAATTGGTTCTGATTTTTCGGGTTGTTACAATCTCCCCCACTTAAAATATTTTCATCCTCGAAAAGGAACGGAGTTGAAAGTTGTTTAACTAATCAGCTCAACTTTCATTCTGGTGTTCATTCTTCAACTTTTCAGTTTCTAAGAATTTCTAATTTTTCAACACCATAAATTTTCGAAAAAATTCGCCATAACTTCCTTTGTTCGGGGAGCACCGGGAAAATCCCCAAACCGCCAGAAGCCCTCTCATCTCAAAAAGAAAAAGGAAAAGCCAATCGGCTCATAAAATTATCCAAACCCAATAAATTAGTGAACATGTACCTATTTGTCGGGCATACAATTTTATTCCTCTTCTCTAGCCTCCTTGCTATGACATGTTCAATGTATATACATGTATATGCAAGCAAAATAAAACAATTTCCAATTTATTTCAATATTTGGTACAATTTGGTTATATGTACCGTTCTTTCACATAATGGTTTTATTAGATAACAAATAATCATACAACACAACCATCAATCAATTAGTGAATTAACGTTTCAGATTCATAATTTTGATACATATACAGAAAATCATGTTTTTGATGCCAATTCACAACAATAAACCCTATCTAGCTTTGGTTCTCACACCAGTCAATTGGAAATATACAGATATACCACTTTCGAAACTCGAACATAAACACTGATGATGATGATGCATCATCATCAGGATTATCCCCGGGCGACTAGACTGTGATTCTATATCTATCCAATATATTAAAACTTCAAATATACGTTTGCAAGGCGTATATGAAAAATCTTTATATACTTGATCGTCCAAATCAATATAAAATAAATATTCAAATACATATCATAAGGTTTAAATTCTCAAAACAATTTTTTTTTCATTTTTATTTTAAAAATAACACTCTTCCGACTCATTCTAGGATACTACTGATCCTATCTCTAACGAGTCATTCTCATTGGATAATACTAATCCAATCTCTGGTGAATTCTTTCGTTCGGTTCTAATGTGTCTTGTTCTCTACCTTTGTAAACCAAAGCTATGATACCAGACTGACATGACCCAAACTTCCCCGTGAAGGAAATCCCGGATTGAGTTGAGAACACGACAAATCAGAACACAAACAGAAGAACATTTCATTGCTTATTACAACAATTTACATAAGAGTACTGTAACAACCCGGAAAATCTGGGCCAGTTTAAAATTTTTATTTTGCCAATCTTAGCGAATTTTGATTATTTAAAATGAATTATTTTAAATAATATCGACGAAAAATTTATTTTGAATATAAGTTAGAACTTATATATTATATACGCCGTCGTTAGAATATAAATAATTATATATAATTATAAAAGGAATTGAAAATGGCGTGGTAGTTCGATAATTCGATTTCAAACTTCAATTGAATGTACCGGGTGCAAAACAATCCGGATTTTAGTGAAACCAAAAATAATGGGATCTATTTGATAATATATTTCCAGCGATCCGAAAAATCAAAATTTCATAGCGGGAATCAAAAGATACGTCCAGTTGAAAATTCTGAATAGTCGCTATGGAATTCAGGCCCTTAAAAGTGGGAATGTTGCAAACGACCTCGGATTTCGACGAAACCACTTTTGTTGGATCCGCAGTGCTAAGTTATTGCTAGATTTCAAATTTCATAATTTTTCGATTCAATATGTGAGCGTGGCAAAGGAAAACGCGTTTGACCGGTTTCAGTTGATTTTAATCGACTGGAAAATGGCCATTTTTCCAACGGTCTCAGAATTCGACGAAATTAGTTTTGTTAGGACCGTATCGTCAATACGAAGCTAGAAAATATTTTTCTGGAATTTTTAGAGACAGTATGTGACCCCGGTAATTTGAAATGTACGTTTAAAAATTCAATATTGTGATTTAAATGTAAATTTAACGGAAACTGATTGTAACAACCGAATCAGCCTACGATACATATCCCATTGTGTTCGGAATGGGGGTAAAACGCTATAGACGACAGGCGGTGGGCCTCGTTTCGAGGTCGTATGTAAAAGTCCACTTTTTACAAATAAAATAATTAAATAAAATAAAAAAAAATCTCTTCCCCCCTTTAACTCTGGCCCCCCCGTTCGATTGAAATCAGAAAAGATAAATAAAAAAAGAACCCGAGCTTTCCTTTTTATCTCGTCCTCCAGATCGGAGGCGCACCGATCCTCCTCCCCACGACGCTCCGCCCGCCGTTCCCTATCACCACCCAACCGTTCTCTCTCCTGCACCTGCTCCGCTCTCTCCC
This sequence comes from Allium sativum, assembly GCA_030737875.1. NCBI lineage: Eukaryota > Viridiplantae > Streptophyta > Magnoliopsida > Asparagales > Amaryllidaceae > Allium > Allium sativum. The sequence goes on along the minus strand of CM060915.1, from coordinate 461,042,575 downwards.
CTAAACCCTACCTCGACCAAGAAGTGCCGCGCCCCCTTTAGCTGTCCACCGCCACCTGCTGGAGGCGCTCCGCCTTCGCCTGCGCCCTGCGCCACCAACCCGCTCCACGCTACCTCGAGCTCCGACGATGAACGCCCCTCCCCCCCTTATTTCAATGTAAGTCTTAATTTCTGTTTTAATTTCAGTTTTATTCATTTAAAACATAGCTTTTAAAATCTGTTTTATATGCTATAATATTTTTAAAGTTAAAAGGAAGTGATTTGTTTTTATGAAGAGGACTTGAAAAATGAAAAAGATTTGATTTTTAAATTAGTAAAAATATGATTTTTATATGTTGAACATCGAAGTAAAAATATGATTTTTATATGTTGAACATCGAAGTAAAAATATGATTTTTATATATTGAACATCGAAGTAAAAATGTGATTTTTATATATTGAGCTTCGAAGTAAAAATTCGATTTTTATATATTGAATAGCGAAGTAAAAATTCGATTTTTACATATGTAGTGAAAGCGGACAACGAAGGTGACAAAAAGGCGAGAACGAAGAAGATTTATATCAAAGAAGAGTCAAGATGTTTGGATAGCTTTCGGTGAGAACTTCTCACTCTTCAATTAATTTTTCTAGTTATATATATATACTAGGATGCAGACGGTGCTTAGTAGCACCCGACACAATCGTCCACAGACCATGGACTTGTTTGTTTGGCTGTGTTGTTAGTTAGATTGTTTGGGTTGATTTGAATTGTTTGGTGAAATGAAATTGATTTGATTGATGTGTGAATGGCGTGGGCCTTCACTAGACCGGGGATAAGGCTAGGCCTCGTCCCGTTTCTAGTATCGGGCCGTTATGCCGCCGAAATTTTCTAAAATAAGTTAGAAAAATAACAATATCATTTTATAGAATAAATGAATTGAATAGAAATTCATATGTTGAAATAAAATGTTTTGTCGTTAAAAAAATATAATTTTTAACGTGAATGTAAATAAATGAATATTCATTTACAAACCGGACGGTTTGTTTATGTACACCTATTTGAAGGACATTGATTGGGACGATAAATTTTACACCTCGCCCAACTGCACAAATAAAATATGCGTTTGATTGTTTGAAACCCCACACGGGTGTTGGGATGAAATTTGAAGTTCACTCATCCTGATTGATTAAATATGTCGATCGATTGATTGACAGGCTGTTATAAGCGTTAGATATCTATATTTGATGCTTATACAGTGTAGTGCACTTTGGTTGATGGTTGATTATTTTTCAATGCTATTTTATACATGTGTTGTATGAAAATCCATGTAATTAATTTTATATGGTGATTGATTGGGCCTCATTCCAATTTAGAAAATAAAGAATATTATAATATAAAAGTTCATGTGTTGACTGTACTCATTCGTTGAGATTAGTCATGTGTTGAACGAAATAATTTAACAAAAATTGTCACACGTGGACAGTACTCATTCGTTGAGATTAGTCGTGTGTTGACAAAAATAAATATTCATTTGTTGAATAGAATATTTGAAAATAGAAATATATGAAGCCGTGTTGGTTAGATTGACGCCATTTTGACGTGAACGATATTTATATCGATTTTATTCATTTTAAAATGCATATTGAAAAGTGATTTCGAAAACGCATATTTTGAAATGAAATCGAAATGAAATCGAAATGAATTGAATATATAACGATTTCGAAATGAATTGAATATAAAACGATTTCGAAATGAATTGAATATAAAACGATTTCGAAATGAATTGAATATATAATGAATTCGAATTGAATGGAAAACGAATTTGATTTCAATTGAATAGCAAACGAAACGAATTCGAATCGAATTGAATTGAAATGAATTCAAATTGAATTGAAATTTGAATTGAATAGAAATGAATTTTAAAACGAATTTATAAAGAAGAATTCAATTTTGATTTGAATTGAAATGGAAGTTGAAATTGCTTTTGAAACGAATTTAAAACTATTTATATAATTCGTTTTAAATAGAAATCGACGATATATATATTATATATATAATATAATGGCCTGAATAGAACGCGCCGCGCCGCGCCGCGGCAGTTCGTAAATTTCGACCATTTATTTCAAACGGACATTACGGGAGATCCGACCGTCGGATTCTCCTGAAACCGGAACCGTTGGGTTCGTATCGAAAAGAGCTTTCTAACGAATATTATAAATTAGAAATCTAACGGTTGGATTTGGAGATACGTCCAAATCAAATTCGAAAAAGGTCGCTGTAAGTGCAGTTCGATGGCCGTTGATGGAAATCGACTGTACGGGCCTTGATAAAATTATTAAAAATAGTAATAATTTGTGTAAAATCATAAGAAATGATTTGTGAAGATTTGGGATGAAAAACTCCATATTTGAAAAGATAAAAATAGATTTTTATCGAAATGAACTAGTTTTGAACTAGGATTATAATTCTATTTATTTTTAAATAAATAAATTGAATTTGAAAGGGGTTTTAAAAATAACCAAAATTTCCAATGATTGAATTGGAGTGGATTTGAATCGAAATTGACTTCGGAATATTTCGATGTTGGAATTCGTGATTATACGGATGTTGTTATGGAAATTTGAAAGATATATATTTATATCGTTATTTCCAATACGACATTTGTTAATCGTAGAATTTGATATTGAATATAAGCCGATATATTTTCTATTCAGAGCCTTGTATTGAATATCAAATGTGATTTGGGGTTTGTCGTGAATGGTGTCTTCATTAACACTGTTCTTGAACACAGTTGAGAAAAGATTAAATCTTTTTATTTAGATTTAATGAAGCGTACCAATTAAATGATATTTAATTGGAATTGAATGGATATTGATTTTTGGGTTTATCGTGGACAGTGTTTTAAATAACACTCGTTCTTTAACCCGATAATTAATGGAAATGTGATTTTGGGTTTATCGTGAACCGTGTTTTAAATGACACTGATTCTTTAACCTAGTCACAGATTAAAACTAAGTGGAGTTTTAATGAATCTTTAATTAGATTGAAAAGATCGAGAATGGAGTATCACCAGTTTTACTCCAGGCGATAGTTAAATCTTTAATTAGATTTGAACGTGAAATGGTAATTGAATTTACCGATAACACCGTGGTGTTAGATATGAAGTATTACCAGTTTTACTTCATGGGATGAATAGGTTGGGATTGGGAAATTAAAACAAATGATTACTTCGGTAAGGTTCGTTAATCCCGACTAGTTTGAATTGATATTCAAAAATAGATTAAAGAACAAATTTAAAGAATTTATCTTGGATAAAATTAATGGGAACTTTTCCCAAAGTATAGGAATATTTGAATAAAAGAATATTCTGAATTGGAATGAGGCGTATGTTGTGTTTGTGTAACACTTTTATAATATATACGCGAGTTATTCAGAAAGACCGGGTTTATCCCATTCTGAATAACTGATTCGACGTTGTGTCGAAGATGAAGACGGTGGTTGAAGACCAGAAGTCTTCACGTCGTTTGGATAATTACTGATGATCTTGATTGGGCTGTACACCCAAGAAGATGGAAACAGTTGGTGATCGTCCAGACGTACTTGGAGATCGATGGATATGCGGGGTACTAGGTGCCTCCGGTTTCGTTCAGACCCAGAACGGACTTGTAAATGGACTGTGTGTCTGACATTGGATTTTAGTCCGTGTGATTGATCTCTATTAAATATATATCTGTTTGGCGGCGGAGAATTTATTCTCTTGCTTAACGCCCTTCTTTGAGACGTACGAGCTCAGGGGTTATATATTGATGGATATCCATCGCATGGAGTGAATTGCCTGTGTGGCATGCCTAAGTGGCAATTGATCGAGGCTTCTGTTGAAAAGCAAAGTCTTGTGGGTGATGATCAAAGCACAGCCTGTGTGGCATAGCTTTGTGTAACGTTGATTCACGAGCCTCACACCCCGGTTGTGAACCAAAAACAGGAGAGGACATCAGGGAGGGCATGCGTTTCTTTCTAGCTAGGGTGGTGTCAGTGACCTACCAGCCCTGACATTTATATACTTTTCACCTGTGTGGTTGTTGCTGTTGCGAGGCGCCTCGGTTTGATCGGACGATCCGGGTCCGATGGAGTCATTTATTGGCTCATTTACGCCCCAAAGGGAGGGGAAACGCATGTTCAGGCATTTTAATCCACATCGGTGGACCGGCCCTGACGATCCAAGGGTCACTCGAGCTCTGATCCTGAGGGGCGGGCTAGAGCGTCTCGAATCGGTTGAGGACTATCTTTTGCCTCGGTTCATAGATGGAAACCCAATTTCCAAATACGTGACATTTGCGGTTTTATTTGTAAACCTATATATGGCGACATGATATATGGTACCCATGCCGCCTATGATTGATACTTATGATTTGAAGTTGTTTTATACACTATGCACTTATAATAGTATCAGATGATTTGTTTTAAACGTATCAAGCATTCTTTGGCTGTTATAAGGGAAAACCCTATCCCCCGGCTTGCGTTGCATTGTGTGATAGGACCTGGGTCTTATAACAGCTTCATTTTTCTTTATTTAGCATTGCGCTGTTTGTTTTATGCACTGGTATTCTTGGGAGGAAACCCATTCCGTGTTATACGGCGTGGTCCCTTGATTTACCTAACTTTAAAATAAAGATTAATAACTGTTTTAGTTCTCACACCAGTCACATGACTGACCTGGAGTTTATTGTTTTAACCTAAACTCTGGGTGCCCCTATTTTGACACGGGCAGCTAGTAGTTTTGGTTTTGCAGATGTATATTCACAGGATCCTGGTTTACAGCTGGAATGATATCCAGAAAGCTTTGTATCCGTATATCTCTTCTAGTTGTATATTGTATTATTTTCCGCTGCGATGTATTTAAATGTAATTTAAATCTCTGATATTTCTGTGTAATATTCATTCATACTCTGTATATTCTTGTAATCTGATGCATTGTTGTAATATACAGTGAAATGTTCTTTCGTCTGCGTTCTGATTTGTCGTGTTCTCAAACGATAGGGCGTTTCGAATGGTCTGGGTCGGTTTAGCGACTGGTTCGGACCGAGCGAAATTCCTTCTCGTCACAGTTGGTATCAGAGCTTTGGTTTACAAAGCTCAGAGAACAAGACACATTAGAACCATACGAAAGAATTCATCAGATATTGGATTAGTAATATCCAATTAGAATGACTCGTTAGAGATGGGATCAGTAGTATCCTAGAACGAGTGTGAAGAGTATATTTTTAAAATGAAAACAAATTTTTGTTTTGAAAATTTAAATCACTTATTCGTATTTGATTATTTATTTATATTGATTAGGACAGTCCAGTATATAAAGATTTTGCATATACGCCTTGCAAACGTGTATTTGAAATTTTAATATACTGGATAGATATAGAATTACACTCTAGTCGACCGGGGGTGATTCTGATGATTGATATATCATCATCAGAATTTATATTCGAGTGACGAACGTGTAACATCTATATATTTCCTATTGACTGGTGTGAGAACCAAAAATTAGATAGGGCTTATTGTTGTGATTTGGCATCAAAAATCTGATTTTTGACTATATATCAAAATTATGAATTTGAAACTCTAATTCACTAATTGATTGATGTTTGTGTTGTTTGTTTATTTGTTTGATAATTTTGAACCATTACGCCTAATTGTATCAAATATTGAATTGTATTGGAATTTGGTCGCATTTGCTTGCATATACTAGTACTTACCTTGAACAGGTCATAGCAAGGAGGCTAGAGCAGAGAATAAAATTTGTTTGCCCGACAAATAGGTACATGTTTACTACATGATTTACTGTTTTGTTTGGGTGATGATGATTTTATGAGCCTATTGGCTAGCCGCTTGGCTTTTTCTTTTTCTTTTTGAGATCTGAAGGACCGGGGAAGCTATTTGAGATTTCCCGATGCTCCCGGTGCAGGGGAGGTTATGGCGAAATTTTTCGAAAATTTAGGGTGTTAGCCAAATTTTTGAAAATTTGAAAATTCTCAAAAACTGAAAAGTTGGAGAATGGAAGTCAGACCGAACGTAGAGTTGATTGATCAAACCACTTTCTACTTTGTTCCTTTTCGGGGACGAAAAGTTTTAAGTGGGGGAGATTATAACAACCCGGAAAATCTGGGCCAGTTTAAAATTTTTATTTTGCCAATCTTAGCGAATTTTGATTATTTAAAATGAATTATTTTAAATAATATCGACGAAAAATTTATTTTGAATATAAGTTAGAACGTATATATTATATACGCCGTCGTTAGAATATAAATAATTATATATAATTATAAAAGGAATTGAAAATGGCGCGGTAGTTCGATAATTCGATTTCAAACTTCAATTGAATGTACCGGGTGCAAAACAATCCGGATTTTAGTGAAACCAAAAATAATGGGATCTATTTGATAATATCTTTCCAGCGATCCGAAAAATCAAAATTTCATAGCGGGAATCAAAAGATATGTCCAGTTGAAAATTCTGAATAGTCGCTATGGAATTCAGGCCCTTAAAAGTGGGAATGTTGCAAACGACCTCGGATTTCGATGAAACCACTTTTGTTGGATCCGCAGTGCTAAGTTATTGCTAGATTTCAAATTTCATAATTTTTCGATTCAATATGTGAGCGTGGCAAAGGAAAATGCGTTTGACCGGTTTCAGTTGATTTTAATCGACTGGAAAATGGCCATTTTTCCAACGGTCTCAGAATTCGACGAAATTAGTTTTGTTAGGACCGTATCGTCAATACGAAGCTAGAAAATATTTTTCTGGAATTTTTAGAGACAGTATGTGACCCCGGTAATTTGAAATGTACGTTTAAAAATTCAATATAGTGATTTAAATGTAAATTTAACGGAAACTGATTGTAACAGCCGAATCAGCCTACGATACATATCCCATTGTGTTCGGAATGGGGGTAAAACGCTATAGACGACAGGCGGTGGGCCTCGTTTCGAGCTCGTATGTAAAAGTCCACTTTTTACAAATAAAATAATTAAATTAAATAAAAAAAATCTCTTCCCCCCTTTAACTCTGCCCCCCCCCCCCCCCCCCGTTCGATTGAAATCAGAAAAGATAAATAAAAAAAAACCCGAGCTTTCCTTTTTATCTCGTCCTCCAGATCGGAGGCGCACCGATCCTCCTCCCCACGACGCTCCGCCCGCTGTTCCCTATCACCACCCAACCGCTCTCTCTCCTGCACCTACTCCGCTCTCTCCCCAAAACCCTACCTCGACCAAGAAGTGCCGTGCCCCCTTTAGCTGTCCACCGCCACCTGCTGGAGGCGCCCCGCCTTCGCCTGCGCCCTGCGCCACCAACCCGCCCCACGCTACCTCGAGCTCCGACGATGAACGCCCCTCCCCCCTTATTTCAATGTAAGTCTTAATTTCTGTTTTAATTTCAGTTTTATTCATTTAAAACATAGCTTTTAAAATCTGTTTTATATGCTATAATATTTTTAAAGTTAAAAGGAAGTGATTTGTTTTTACGAAGAGGACTTGAAAAATGAAAAAGATTTGATTTTTAAATTAGTAAAAATATGATTTTTATATGTTGAACATCGAAGTAAAAATATGATTTTTATATGTTGAACATCGAAGTAAAAATATGATTTTTATATATTGAACATCGAAGTAAAAATGTGATTTTTATATATTGAACTTCGAATTAAAAATTCGATTTTTATATATTGAATAGCGAAGTAAAAATTCGATTTTTACATATGTAGTGAAAGCGGACAACGAAGGTGACAAAAAGGCGAGAACGAAGAAGATTTATATCAAAGAAGAGTCAAGATGTTTGGATAGCTTTCGGTGAGAACTTCTCACTCTTCAATTAATTTTTCTAGTTATATATATATACTAGGATGCAGACGGTGCTTAGTAGCACCCGACACAATCGTCCACAGACCATGGACTTGTTTGTTTGGCTGTGTTGTTAGTTAGATTGTTTGGGTTGATTTGAATTGTTTGGTGAAATGAAATTGATTTGATTGATGTGTGAATGGCGTGGGCCTTCACTAGACCGGGGATAAGGCTAGACCTCGTCCCGTTTCTAGTATCGGGCCGTTATGCCGCCGAAATTTTCTAAAATAAGTTAGAAAAATAACAATATCATTTTATAGAATAAATGAATTGAATAGAAATTCATATGTTGAAATAAAATGTTTTGTCGTTAAAAAAATATAATTTTTAACGTGAATGTAAATAAATGAATATTCATTTACAAACCGGACGGTTTGTTTATGTACACCTATTTGAAGGACATTGATTGGGACGATAAATTTTACACCTCGCCCAACTACACAAATAAAATATGCGTTTGATTGTTTGAAACCCCACACGGGTGTTGGGATGAAATTTGAAGTTCACTCATCCTGATTGATTAAATATGTCGATCGATTGATTGACAGGCTGTTATAAGCGTTAGATATCTATATTTGATGCTTATACAGTGTAGTGCACTTTGGTTGATGGTTGATTATTTTTCAATGCTATTATATACATGTGTTGTATGAAAATCCATGTAATTAATTTTATATGGTGATTGATTGGGCCTCATTCCAATTTAGAAAATAAAGAATATTATAATATAAAAGTTCATGTGTTGACTGTACTCATTCGTTGAGATTAGTCATGTGTTGAACGAAATAATTTAACAAAAATTGTCACACGTGGACAGTACTCATTCGTTGAGATTAGTCGTGTGTTGACAAAAATAAATATTCATTTGTTGAATAGAATATTTGAAAATAGAAATATATGAAGCCGTGTTGGTTAGATTGACGCCATTTTGACGTGAACGATATTTATATCGATTTTATTCATTTTAAAATGCATATTGAAAAGTGATTTCGAAAACGCATATTTTGAAATGAAATCGAAATGAAATCGAAATGAATTGAATATATAACGATTTCGAATTGAATTGAATATAAAACGATTTCGAAATGAATTGAATATAAAACGATTTCGAAATGAATTGAATATATAATGAATTCGAATTGAATGGAAAACGAATTTGATTTCAATTGAATAGCAAACAAATCGAATTCGAATCGAATTGAATTGAAATGAATTCAAATTGAATTGAAATTTGAATTGAATAGAAATGAATTTTAAAACGAATTTATAAAGAAGAATTCAATTTTGATTTGAATTGAAATGGAAGTTGAAATTGCTTTTGAAACGAATTTAAAACTATTTATATAATTCGTTTTAAATAGAAATCGACGATATATATATTATATATATAATATAATGGCCTGAATAGAACGCGTCGCGCCGCGCCGCGGCAGTTCGTAAATTTCGACCATTTATTTCAAACGGACATTACGGGAGATCCGACCGTCGGATTCTCCTGAAACCGGAACCTTGGGTTCGTATCAAAAAGAGCTTTCTAACGAATATTAGAAATTAGAAATCTAACGGTTGGATTTGGAGATACGTCCAAATCAAATTCGAAAAAGGTCGTTGTAAGTGCAGTTCGATGGCCGTTGATGGAAATCGACTGTACGGGCCTTGATAAAATTATTAAAAATAGTAATAATTTGTGTAAAATCATAAGAAATGATTTGTGAAGATTTGGGATGAAAAACTCCATATTTGAAAAGATAAAAATAGATTTTTATCGAAATGAACTAGTTTTGAACTAGGATTATAATTCTATTTATTTTTAAATAAATAAATTGAATTTGAAAGGGGTTTTAAAAATAACCAAAATTTCCAATGATTGAATTGGAGTGGATTTGAATCGAAATTGTCTTCGGAATATTTCGATGTTGGAATTCGTGATTATACGGATGTTGTTATGGAAATTTGAAAGATATATATTTATATCGTTATTTCCAATACGACATTTGTTAATCGTAGAATTTGATATTGAATATAAGCCGATATATTTTCTATTCAGAGCCTTGTATTGAATATCAAATGTGATTTGGGGTTTGTCGTGAATGGTGTCTTCATTAACACTGTTCTTGAACCCAGTTGAGAAAAGATTAAATCTTTTTATTTAGATTTAATGAAGCGTACCAATTAAATGATATTTAATTGGAATTGAATGGATATTGATTTTTGGGTTTATCGTGGACAGTGTTTTAAATAACACTCGTTCTTTAACCCGATAATTAATGGAAATGTGATTTTGGGTTTATCGTGAACCGTGTTTTAAATGACACTGATTCTTTAACCCAGTCACAGATTAAAACTAAGTGGAGTTTTAATGAATCTTTAATTAGATTGAAAAGATCGAGAATGGAGTATCACCAGTTTTACTTCAGGCGATAGTTAAATCTTTAATTAGATTTGAACGTGAAATGGTAATTGAATTTACCGATAACACCGTGGTGTTAGATATGAAGTATTACCAGTTTTACTTCATGGGATGAATAGGTTGGGATTGGGAAATTAAAACAAATGATTACTTCGGTAAGGTTCGTTAATCCCGACTAGTTTGAATTGATATTCAAAAATAGATTAAAGAATAAATTTAAAGAATTTATCTTGGATAAAATTAATGGGAACTTTTCCCAAAGTATAGGAATATTTGAATAAAAGAATATTCTGAATTGGAATGAGGCGTATGTTGTGTTTGTGTAACACTTTTATAATATATACGCGAGTTATTCAGAAAGACCGGGTTTATCCCATTCTGAATAACTGATTCGACGTGGTGTCGAAGATGAAGACGGTGGTCGAAGACCAGAAGTCTTCACGTCGTTTGGATAATTACTGATGATCTTGATTGGGCTGTACACCCAAGAAGATGGAAACAGTTGGTGATCGTCCAGACGTACTTGGAGATCGATGGATATGCGGGGTACTAGGTGCCTCCGGTTTCGTTCAGACCCAGAACGGACTTGTAAATGGACTGTGTGTCTGACATTGGATTTTAGTCCGTGTGATTGATCTCTATTAAATATATATCTGTTTGGCGGCGGAGAATTTATTCTCTTGCTTAACGCCCTTCTTTGAGACGTACGAGCTCAGGGGTTATATATTGATTGATATCCATCGCATGGAGTGAATTGCCTGTGTGGCATGCCTAAGTGGCAATTGATCGAGGCTTCTGTTGAAAAGCAAAGTCTTGTGGGTGATGATCAAAGCACAGCCTGTGTGGCATAGCTTTGTGTAACGTTGATTCACGAGCCTCACACCCCGGTTGTGAACCAAAAACAGGAGAGGACATCAGGGAGGGCATGCGTTTCTTTCTAGCTAGGGTGGTGTCAGTGACCTACCAGCCCTGACATTTATATACTTTTCACCTGTGTGGTTGTTGCTGTTGCGAGGCGCCTCGGTTTGATCGGACGATCCGGGTCCGATGGAGTCATTTATTGGCTCATTTACGCCCCAAAGGGAGGGGAAACGCATGTTCAGGCATTTTAATCCACATCGGTGGACCGGCCCTGACGATCCAAGGGTCACTCGAGCTCTGATCCTGAGGGGCGGGCTAGAGCGTCTCGAATCGGTTGAGGACTATCTTTTGCCTCGGTTCATAGATGGAAACCCAATTTCCAAATACGTGACATTTGCGGTTTTATTTGTAAACCTATATATGGCGACATGATATATGGTACCCATGCCGCCTATGATTGATACTTATGATTTGAAGTTGTTTTATACACTATGCACTTATAATAGTATCAGATGATTTGTTTTAAACGTATCAAGCATTCTTTGGCTGTTATAAGGGAAAACCCTATCCCCCGGCTTGCGTTGCATTGTGTGATAGGACCTGGGTCTTATAACAGCTTCATTTTTCTTTATTTAGCATTGCGCTGTTTGTTTTATGCACTGGTATTCTTGGGAGGAAACCCATTCCGTGTTATACGGCGTGGTCCCTTGATTTACCTAACTTTAAAATAAAGATTAATAACTGTTTTAGTTCTCACACCAGTCACATGACTGACCTGGAGTTTATTGTTTTAACCTAAACTCTGGGTGCCCCTATTTTGACACGGGCAGCTAGTAGTTTTGATTTTGCAGATGTATATTCACAGGATCCTGGTTTACAGCTGGAATGATATCCGGAAAGCTTTGTATCCGTATATCTCTTCTAGTTGTGTATTGTATTATTTTCCGCTGCGATGTATTTAAATGTAATTTAAATCTCTGATATTTCTGTGTAATATTCATTCATACCCTGTATATTCTTGTAATCTGATGCATTGTTGTAATATACAGTGAAATGTTCTTCCGTCTGCGTTCTGATTTGTCGTGTTCTCAAACGATAGGGCATTTCGAATGGTCTGGGTCGGTTTAGCGACTGGTTCGGACCGAGCGAAATTCCTTCTCGTCACGAGTACAAGAATACACAGAGTATGAATAAATAATATACATTTGATAAATATCAGAGATTTACAAATAACAATGCAGTGGAAAATAATACAAAACACAACTGAGGGAGATATACGGATACAGATCTTTTCGAATATCGTTCCAGCTGTAAACTAGGATCCTGTGAATATAAATCTGCAAAACCAAAACTACTAGCTGCCCGTGTGGGAAATAGGGGCACCCAGAGTTTTGGTTAAAACAATAAACTCCAGGTCAGTCATGTGACTGGTGTGAGAACTAAAACAATTATTAATTTGATTTTTAAAGTTAGATAAGTCAAGGGACCACGCCGTATAGCACGGAACGGGTTTCTTCTCAAGAATACCAGTGCATAAAACAAACAGCGCAATGCTAAATGAAGAACAATGAAGCTATTATAAGACCCAGGTCTCATCACATAATGCAATGCAAGCCCGAGGATCGGGTTTTACCTTATAATAGCCAAATAATGCTTAATATGCGAAATTTAATCTTTTATTATAACTATAAGTGAAGAAATCAACTTCAAATATAAATGTATCAATCATAGGCGGCATGAGCGCCCCATCCCACTATGTCGCCATATATAGGATTACAACTAAAATCCGGGTTTTCGTATTGGAAATTTGGATTCCATCATGAGTCTAGGCAACGGACGTACTCCTTTCCGCTTTGAGACACTCTAGCAAATGTCTCGGGACTACACACTCTGGGTAACCCCTGGATCCTGCAGTGCCGGTCCACTCAAACTGCAAAAGTGGATTGGTTATACCTAAACACGCGTTTCTCGGTCCTAAAGGACCAATCCATCGGCTCCGTAGTAACCGATATATCCGAGGCGCCTCGCATTCCAACAACCACATAGGTAAAAATATATAAATGTCAGGGCGTGTAAAACCCCGACACCACCGATAGCTAGACAGAAACATCATGTACTCACTGCGTTCCCTTATCCCGTTTTTGACTCATACCGAGGTGTGAGGCTCGCGAATTAACGCTATACACAAAGCGGTGCTATATTAAAGCTATGCTTTGATCATCAACCACAAGACTCTGCTTTTCAACAAAAGCCTTGATCATTGCATCTCAGCATGCCACACAGGGAATTCATGCCATGCGACTGATATCTATCGATATATAACCTCTGCGCTCGTACGTCTCAGAGAAGGGCGTTAAGCAAGAGAATGAATTCCCCGCCGCCAAACAGATATATATTTAATAGGAATCAATCAACACAGAATAAAATCCAATGTCAGACACACATCCATTTACAAGTTCGTTCTGCGTCTGAACGAAACCGGAGGCACCTTATTCCTCGTCCCGTATGTCCAATACAGGAGAGAGGTCCTCGCATATCCGTCGATCTCCAATTACGACTGGACGATCACCACTTATTACCTCGTTTTGGGTGTACAGCCCAATCAAGACATCAGTAATCATCCAAACGATATGAAGACCTCCGATCTTCAACCACCGTCTTCATCGTCGACTTATCGTCGAATCATTTATTCAAAATAGGTATAAGCCCGGCCTTTCTGAATAACTCGCGTATATAATAAACAAGTGCTATAAAAACACTTTGGGAAAGGTTTCATAACCTATTCAAAATAGGTATAAGCCCGGCCTTTCTGAATAACTCGCGTATATAATAAACAAGTGCTATAAAAACACTTTCGAATCTCCAATTATGAATATTCTTTTATTCAAATATTCATATACTTTGGGAAAGGTTTCCATTAATTTTATCAAAGATAAATTCTTTAAATTTATTCTTTAATCTTCCTTTGGATGTCAATTCAAACCATGTTACGGTTTTCCAAACTAGTCGGGATTAGCGCACCTTACCGAAGTAATCATTTGTTTAATTTCCCAATCCCAACCTATTCATCCCATGGAGCAAAACTGGTAATACTCCATAGATAACACCACGGTCTTATCGATAAAATTAATTACCATTTCCCGTTCAAATCTAATTAAAGATTTAACTATCGCTAGGAGCAAAACCGGCGATACTCCATTCTTGAACATTTCCCAAATTTGATAATTTAAATTATCACCTTCCTTTTTTCAATCTATTTAAAGATTCATTAAAACTCAACTTGGTTTTAATCTTCCCAAAAATCAATATTAATGATTATTTAACTTTGGAAGCACAAACATGTCGCATCGACAATCTACACCGTACTATTGATTTCTGCCGATATATAACCTCTAAGCTCGTATGTCTCAAAGAAGGGTGTTAAGCAAAAGAATAAATTCTCCACCACCAAACAGATATATATTTAATAGAGATCAACCGACAGTTCGAAATACAATGATAGACACGTAATCCTGCCTTTAACTGGGTTAAAGAACTAATGTCATTTAAAACACAGTTCACGATAAACCCAAATCACATTCCATTAATTATGGAATCTTCACGGAAAAACAAATCAATATATAATCGGTATCAGTTTCCATATCCGACCAATAATATAAATGGAATAACAACAAAGCCTTTTAAATTCCATATGTATTAACAGTCTTCCTCCACTGAAGTCCACTTCGATTATTATCAATCGAATTCCAATTTAATATATTAAATTGGAAAATGTTACTTGGAAAAATTCCCGTTAAATCTTAATAAAAAGATTTATAAATTTCAAATCACATTTCACTGTAAATCGGGTCCAAGAACGAATGTCGTTAAAAACACAGTTCGCAATAATCCCAATTCACATTCCATTTTCAGTTCCAATTAAATGTTAATTAATTGGTAATTCTTCCTCAAATCTTGATTATAAGATTTATTCTATTAAAACGGGGTTCAAGAACAGTGTTATTTAAGACACCATTCACGAAAAACCCAAAATCACTTTCCATTGTTAATTGGGTTAAAGAACAAGCTGTTCACGATAAACCCAAAAATCCAATTCAATTCCAATTAAATATTAATTAATTGGTGAAATTCATTAAATCTTACTAAAAGATTTAATCTTTTCTCCACTAGGTTTAAGAACAGTGTTAGTGAAGACACCGTTCATGACAAACCCAAAAATACATTGGATATTAAATACAAGGCTTTGAAAAGAAGATACATCGGCTTATATTCAATAACAAATTCTGAAATCGACAAATATCGTATTGGAATAACGATGTATATATATATCTTCCAAATTCCTCCACAATGTCCGTATAATCATGGAATCCAATATCGAAATATTCCGAAGATAATTTCGATTCAAATCCATTCCAATTCATATTTTGGAAATTTTGGTTATTTTTAAAATCATTTCAAATTCAATTTATTTATTTAAAAATATCGGATTATAGTTCCAGTTCATAACTAGTACATTTCGATAAAAATATATTTTTATCGTTTCAAATATGAAAATTTTCAACCCAATTCTTTCCAATTCATTTATTATGATTTTACACAAATTATTTATATTTTTAATAATTTTATCAAGGCCCGTACAGTCGATTTCCATAAATGTCCTTCGAACTGCACTTACAACGACCTTTTCCAAATTTTATTTGGACATAATTCCAAATTCAACCATTATATTTCTAATTTCTTGTATTCTTAGAAAGCTCTTTTCGATACGAACCCAACGGTTTCAGTTTTAGGAGAATCCGACGGTCGGATCTCCCGTAATGTCCGTTCGAAGTCAATGGTCGAAATTCGCGAACTGCCGCGGCGCGGCGCGTTCTATTCAGGCCATTATATATATATATATAATATACATATTATATATATTTCGTCGATTTCCCTTTAAAACGTATTTTATAAATCGTTTTAAATTCGTTTTCAAAACGATTTCAACTTCATATTCAATTTCAAATCAAAATTGAATATTCCATATCTTTAATATATAAATGATAATATTTTCAAAATATTATATTTTGAAATAATTTCCTTTTCGATATTCATTATAAAAATGAATAAAATCGATATAAATATCGTTCACGTCAAAATGGCGTCAATTAAATCAACACGTCTTTATATATTTAAATATATTCGTGTCCGTCCCAAATCGGACATCAAAATCAGATTTTTGATCGTTTACTGAATATTATTTTAAAATATTCATTATTTTAAATAATTGTTATTTTAAAATATTCCTTCTTTCTGAACTGGAATCAGACACAGTCAATTACCATATAATGTTATTTATATGGATTTCATACAACACATGTACACAAAAACAATCAAACACAGTCAACCATCATCCAGAGTGCATTACACAACTGCATAAGCGATAAATATAAATAATTAACGCTTACAACAGCCTGTTGTAACGACCCAGAAAATCTGAACCAATTTAAAAATTTTAAATTGGCTAAAATGGTGAATTTAAAATATTTAAAATAAATATTTTAAATAATAACAATGAAAAGTAAGTTTGAATCGACATTTGAAAATGAATATAATTAATTCTAATTATAAACAAGGCATGAAATGGCGCGGTAGTTTCAAAATTTGAATTCAAATTTTGACTGACTGTACCGGGTCGGGTGCAAAACAAAACGGATTTGAGTGAAACCAAAAATATTTAAATCTGTTAGTGAATATCTTTCTAACGAATCTGAAAAATCGAAGTTTCATAGCGGGAAGCAAAAGTTATGGCCAAATGAATTTTCATAAAGGTCGCTATAGAGTTTATATAGCCCGTGAAAATGGCCATTTTGCAAACGACCTCAGAATTCGACGAAACCACTTTTGTTGGATCCGGGATGTCAAATTATTGCTAGGTTTCAAATTTCATAATTTTTGAATTTAATATGTGAGCGTGCCAAAGGAAAATGTGTTTGGTCGATTTCTATTAAATTGGATCAACCAGAAAATGGCCATTTTGCAAACGGTCTCAGAATTCAACGAAACTAGTTTTGTTGGGACCGTATCATCAAAACATAGCTAGATTTATTTTTTGGGAATTTTTAGAATCAGTATGTGGCCCTGGCAAATTGAAATGTACGTTCAAATCAAATATTGAATGTTTTATATTTTGATTTGAAGGAAAACAGACTGAAACAGTTGAATGGGCCTACGAAACATATCCCATTGTGTTCGGAATGGGGGTATTTAGCTAGGGACGACAGTCGTTGGGTTTGGATTGGGGTTCGTGTGTGAAAGAGGGTATTTTTGAAAAAAAAAATATATAAAAAAATTCATTGGGCCAGGTATGTTTCTCTCTCCCCGACCCTCTCTAAACCGACAGTGATAAACAGCTCAAAACTTCCCGGGCCGATTTCTTCCAATCCGCTCCACTAAACACATCGACCCAGTTGAGAATTCTGTAGTATTCCTTACGATCTTCAGATCCATTTGAAGATTGGATTTTTTCGTGACCTGTAGAGCTCGAATCGAGCTCGGGAAAGTGCGACCTTTCAACCGCCGCCGTGACGTACAGGCGCCGTCGAACCCCACGCCACCACAACGATCTGGGCGGCCTTCCTCCCTCCTCGGCGTGGTGCAACTGGATTTTGTCCTCGTGCCTTGGATTTCGCGAAAAACGGAACCCTAGTTTCGAACCCCATCAGAAAGGTACGGCTGAAATAATTTTCAACTATATTATAGCACTTTAGAGCGCTACGGTTTTTTGATTTCACTGTAAAAATCATATCTTTTTCGCTTTTTGACGAAATTCAGTGAAATAAGAGACAGTGGACTCGTGTGGACGTCTTCTACATTTTAGAAGAGACCGCATATTTTTCTGAGCTTTCTGCTATTTTTAGTGGAGTGGAACCCAATGAGAGATTTCTAATTTATAAACAATATGGAAAACGACGGTGTATAAATTATATAGTCGATGTATGACTTATATAAGCGTTGTACACCTTATGTATAAGCGTTGTATAGGTTGTACATTCGATGTATAAGTTATATATGCGTTGTAAAAATTATATATGTGTTGAAATAGAAGTGAAATGCTTATATAAATAAATATATATATTGTTAGCCCACTTTGTGAATTGGGCAACACAAAGTCAAGATGTGAAACATTGAAGAACTTTGGAAGCACTGAAGCGGGTCGGATCGAAGCAATGTAGCGGTTCGGATCGGATAAATTGCGCTGTTCGGATCGGTGAACTATTGCTGTTGGAATCAGAGAGGCACGGCTGTTCGGATCGGAGAGTAACCTACTGCCAGTTGGAGCGGAGAGCAACTTGCTACAAAGACAGATCGGAGCGGAGCAGAGTAAAAACAAGAATTAGTCCTAAGTTAATCTGGGTCGGATCAGGTACTCCGATCCGAACCCCTTGTGCACACCCTTCCGATCCGAGCCTGTCTTCCACGTCACTCCCCTGCATGATCGCCTGGTTATTCGAAGCGGCTATGACCAGTTCCTACCCACAACGTCCACTGCTCTGATGCGTTGTCAACACAGAAATCCATCCGAACCCGAGGCTAATGGGATGGATGACACGTGGCTCCGATCCGGATCGGGTTCTGAGCTAATTTTCACCTATAAATACCCTGTCTGGAGACAATGAAAAGGATCTTTTTTCTGGCACTTTGAGAGTTCAACCACCTTCATAACTCGAATTCCAGCACTCCCGGAAAATCCAAATCTTCTTTCATTATTTGTTTTTAGACAATTGAGTGAGTATAAGTGAGTTGTGAGAGAAATTCAGTGAATATTTCATTGTAATTGCAACTACATCATTGAAAATAGTGAAAGACAAGTGGACGTAGGCATTTCTTCGCCGAACCACTATAAATCATGTGTGTTCATTTTATTTTTGATCTTATTTCATTCTACTTTTAGTCAATTTGGGTGTTAGAACCACTTTTTGGTCTAACATTTTGGTGCTTTCACTGAGAACTATCTGAATTCTTTGTTTTTCGGGATTATCGTTCTACTTTTTGGACCGTTGAGTTCAAAGAAGTTAATCCTCAAGTTTCGAAGCTCTTGGATATTTGTTGAATTGATTGTTGAAGAACCATGGCCAAAGGAAAAGGCAAAGAAGTTCAATCTGGTCGAGGAAATGGAGTTGGCGAAGATCAGCAAAATGCGGTTGTGACAAGGTCTCGTGGGCAGAGCTCAGCAGCAGGACGAACCGATACAGGAAACCCGAACCGCCTTCAGGGGGAGAGCTCCGATCCGATCCGGGTAGGAGATTCTGAAGCAGTGCATTCCCCCCAACCTGAACCGACCCGAGCAACTTGCCCTACACCGACCCGACCTTCCAGCTCCGACCCGAACAGGCTTCCCAGCTCCGACCCGACCCGATTTCCCATCTCTGAACCGATCCGACACTTGGTGATGTTGGAACCTCTACTCGAGCCCCTACAAATGCTCCGATTCCAGCCACCAGGGTCAATGATCAGGTCAATCCATCCGCGCCCATTACTCAAGGAGATTTCTCGCGCCTACTTGACATGCTTGAGAGTACTAGAGAGGCTATGAAAATCCACGAGCGCACCAATCCCATGATGCAAGAAAATATGAGACTCATGAGCAGGGAAATTAGCGAACTCCGAAGACAGAGAACCCCATCCCCGGTTCATCACACACCTGTGGATCAGTCTTCTTCTTCCGAGGAAGAGCGGCCCCGTGAACGAAGGCCGCTCGAACGACCTCAGAATTTGGAGCAGCTGACATTCGGATCTTTGGGGTCTTGTGAGGATATTGCACGAGCACTAGGAAACAATGATCCCACTTAGGGGCAAAGGCTCCAGTCCCCTCCTCCCGAGATCGACCGGGAGCGTAGGGAACGGAATAGAGCAGAAGCAGCTCGAAGAAGAAGGGCATCTCCTGAACAAGAGCCCAGAAGGAACCCGGATACCAGGGCCAGGGAACCTGAACGGCCCCTAACTAATGCTGATGTTCAGGCAATGGTACGCCAGATTATGTCCGAGAGCCGGAACTATACCAATGAAGATTATGGCATCGAGCGAAGCCATACTCCTTTCACTGACGATATCCTCGACTTTCAGTTTCCCCGGCGTTTTAACCTGCCGCAGATGGACAAGTACAATGGGAGAACTGATCCAGGACAACATTTGATGCGATACTCGTGGCTCATGAATGCTGCTGCTGCTCCTGATGCAGTGAAATGTAAGGCATTCCCGATCTATTTAGAAGATGTGGCGCTGTTATGGTTTACCCGACTTCCCCCTCGTTCGGTATCGAATTATAAGGAATTGAGCGAACGTTTTATGAATCAGTTCCGACTCCATACCCGAAAATCTAAAAGTGTTATTGAATTATCAAGAATTAAGCAGGCGCCAGGAGAGTCTTTGAGGTCATATCTTGACCGTTTTAACTTAGCTGTGACTGAAGTTAGTGACCCGCATGAGCCCACCATCTTGATGGCATTAAAGGAAGGAGTCGACCCTGAATCCGAGTTTGGAGATTACCTTTCTGGGAAGACACCCTCCACGAGAGAGATATTCTATGAAAAGGCCGATATTTATTTAAGACGAGAGGAGGCCAGGGCAAACCGAAAGAGAAAGTCTGAAGCGGCATCAAAAGAAAATGTTCAGAGTAACGTCGCCGTGAAGCAGTCTGGGGAAAGTTCCGGAAAAGTTGAAGTGAATGTGGGAAACAAGAGTGGAAACGACAATTCTGGAAACGGGGGCAACAACAATAACCGTAATGCGAACGGTAACAGAAGAAATAGAAATAGGGGAAGTGATCCTAGCAAAAGACCCCGATTCCAGACTTATGAGAATTATACACCGTTGAATGACACTTTGGAGAACATTTACCTGGATACGTACAACGTTTTGCAATATAAAAGACCGCCACCTCGTGACTCGACAGAGAAAGAAATGGCAACTGGGAAGTTTTGTTTGTTTCATGGAACTCATGGGCATTCAACCAATGAATGTCGGCATTTGAGAGATGTGATTGAGAAGCTGCTGCGCGAAGGGAAACTGGATGAATATAAGGTTGCCCCGAGGGACAGGGGGCAGGGAGAGCAGGCTCCAAAACAGATTCAATCTGCTCCCAAGCCTACAGCGCAGCAGAAAGGCAAGGAAATTGTTATCAACTCCATAGTGGGTGGGCCTCACCCAGCAATCCGTAGTTTTAGAGCAATGGATCAATATGTAAATGCTGCCAAGCACGTAGATGTGAATGAAGGTGATGATTTGGAAGATATCGCCCCCATAAAACAGTAGAAGACAATGTTTGACGACGTGGTATTCCGCAGCAGAGATAATACTGGGATCCAGTCACCCACTGATGATCCGTTGGTCATTACTACCACCATTGGGCCGGCCTTGGTTCATAAGGTGTTAGTAGACAACGGGAGTTCTGTCAATATTATATTTAAAAAGTCATTCGATCAGATGAAGCTTGAATCTGAAGATTTGAAGCCATGTGAAGGATGGATCAGAGGCTTCAACGGGGCGTCAACAGCTCCCATGGGGTACATAGAATTGCCCGTGACTTTGGGGCAAGGAGAACGCCGAAGAGTGCGGATGCTTCAGTTTGTAGTGTTGGACGTAGATTCGCCCTATAATGCATTTTTGGGGAGGCCTGCCCTTGCTGAGTTCAGAGCTTGTATCGCCCCTTAGTGTTTATTGCTTAAGTTCCCAACTGAAGCCGGAACTGGAGTAATGAGAGGGGATCAAGTTTCCGAACGGGCCTGCTATGTTGCCGAATTAAAGATGTTGATGAAAGGACTTAACATCGAGAGTAAAGATGCCTCGCCTCCCCCAAAGGGGGGCTCGACATAGCAATTAGAGAGATCGACCCCGAAGGAGTTGCCCAAAGGAACACCTGAAGACCTGGATCGCAGAAAAGACGAGGAACCAGAGACTAGAAATGCAACTCCTAATGAAGCGACAGTGGAAATTCCCATTGATGAAGCTGATCCAACAAGAGTTTTGAAGATTGGATCTCAATTGGATCCACGTCGGGCCAAAGAACTAACGGACTTCTTGAAGGCGAACTTGGACGTGTTTGCCTGGACCCACGCTGACATGTGTGGGATATTGCCATCCATCATAAGTCACACACTAAATGTAAACCCGAAACATCCGCCTGTGAAGCAAAAGAGACGTAGGCTGGGCCCAGAGAGGTCGGCTGCTCTCAAAGAGGAAGTGGAGAAGCTGAAGCAGAACGGATTTATTCGAGATTCGACATATCCCGACTGGATATCGAATCCCGTCTTGGTAAAGAAGCCGAATGGAAAGTGGCGGACTTGCATTGATTTTTCAGATTTGAACAAAGCTTGTCCAAAAGATAGTTTCCCACTTCCCAGGATTGACCAGCTTGTAGATTCGATAGCAGGTCATGAACTTCTCTCTTTCATGGACGCATATTCTAGGTACAACCAAATTCCTATGCACGTGCCAGATCAAGAACATACGAGCTTCATTACAAATTTGGGGTTGTATTGTTATGTTGTAATGCCATTTGGGTTGAAAAACGCCGGAGCCACTTATCAGCGCTTGGTGAACAGAATGTTTTATAATCAAATAGGGAAGACTATGGAAGTTTACGTGGATGATATGCTTGTCAAATCGAAACAGTCCTCCAGCCATACGCAAGACTTGGCGGAAATGTTTGATATCCTGCGAAAGTATCGGATGAAGTTGAATCCTTTGAAATGTTCATTTGGAGTGGCATCGGGAAAATTTCTAGGCTTCATTGTGAGTTCCACGTGGATGATATGCTTGTCAAATCGAAACAGTCCTCCAGCCATACGCAAGACTTGGCGGAAATGTTTGATATCCTGCGAAAGTATCGGATGAAGTTGAATCCTTTGAAATGTTCATTTGGAGTGGCATCGGGAAAATTTCTAGGCTTCATTGTGAGTTCCCGAGGAATTGAAATCAATCCTAGCCAAATAGCAGCGATTAGAAACATTGAAGAGCCGAGGAGAATTAAAGACGTCCAAAGTCTTGCAGGGAAAGTAGCCGCGTTGAGTAGATTTATTTCCAAAGCCACCAACAAATGCGTCCCGTTTTTTGATTTGATTAAAAGGGGAAAGAAGAACTTCAAGTGGACTCCGGACTGTGTTGAGGCCTTTCGAAATTTATTGGAACTACTAGAAAAACCGCCGATTTTGTCAAAGCCAGTGGATCACGAAGAATTGTTTGTTTACTTGGCAGTCTCGGCTCACACCGTTAGCACAGCCCTGGTTCGAGAAGAAGACAAAGTGCAAAAGCCAGTATATTATGTAAGCAAGAAATTAGCAGCGGCAGAGCGTAACTACCCAAAGATTGAGAAGCTCTCTTACAGCCTCCTAATCGCATCCCGAAAACTTCGTCACTATTTCCAAGCTCATCCAATAACCATATGCACTGACCAGCCCCTGAGGCAGGTGTTGGAGAGACCCGAAGCATCGGGAAGGTTGATCAAATGGAATATAGAATTAAGCCAGTTTGATTTAAATTTTCAACCACGAAGGTCGATTAGGGGGCAAGCTCTGGCAGACTTTATTGCAGAGTTCACCATCCCAGAGGAGGAAGTAATCGATGACAGAGTGGTTAAGTCCGAGGATGAGTTAAAGATAGATCCATGGAAGTTATACACAGATGGAGCCAAGAACGACCGAAGGTCCGGAGCTGGAATCGTCTTAGTCACTCCTGAAGGACGGTCGTTATATTACGCTCTACGATTAGAATTTTCGGCGACTAACAATGACTCTGAATACGAAGCCCTGATTGCCGGGCTGAAGCTTGCTAAAGACCTCGGAGTAAAAATGTTGGACATATTCTATGACTCCAAGTTCGTTGTTTGCCAAGTGCGAGATGAATTTGTGGCTCGGGGACCTCGACTTATCGCCTACCTCGGGAAAGTGAGAGAGCTATTGAGCAACCTGGAGCGGTACAGTATAACACATATCCCAAGAGCCGAAAACCAGAAGGCAGACAGGCTGGCAAAGCTAGCTAGTTCCGACAATCCAGAAGAAACTGAAATAATTCCAATTGAAACGTTGGAATCGCCAAGCTTTGAGTCAATGGAAATTGAGTTCGCTTTCGAAGCGGAACCGGAGAAGGAGTCGTGGATGACCCCAATTAAGAACTTCCTTAAGAATGGGACACTCCCATTAAAGAAGAGTGAGAAAAGGGCTATAGTTCGCAAGGCTACCAGATATGTCATGCAAGATGATACTCTTTATAGGCAAGGATTTTCGATGCCCCTGTTACGATGTATAGCACACGACGACATCAAACGTGTACTAAGAGAAGTGCACGAAGGTGAGTGTGGAGATCGTACAGGAGGTCAGACTTTAGCAAAAAAGATATTGCGATATGGATACTTCTGGCCCACAATTAATAAAGATGCAGCTGATTATTCACGACGCTGCGATAAGTGCCAGAGATTCGCCAAAATCCCCAGAGCACCGTCGACCCAACTCAAATCGATGGTGAGTCCTTGGCCATTTGCCACGTGGGGAATTGATATCATTGGAGTTCTACCGATTGCTAAAGGAGGAGCGAAATATGCAATAGTCGCTGTGGACTATTTTACGAAGTGGGTGGAAGCTGAGCCCTTGACCAAAATCACGGCAAGAAAGGTGATAAGTTTCGTGGTTAGAAATATTATATGCCGATTCGGGATCCCAAGGACCATTATAACTAACAACGGAACCCAGTTTGATGGTACTGAATTCAGAAATTTCTGCCAGAAGTATAAGATCGACAAGCGATACACTGCGGTTGCTTATCCGCAGTCGAACGGGCAAGTTGAGGCAATAAACAAAGTAATAAAATCCATCCTCAAGAAACGGTTAGAGCGCGCAAAGGCCAAATGTGTTGACGAATTGCCCCTAGCTTTGTGGGCATATCGGACAACATTTAAGACGGCTACTGGTCATACCCCTTTCTCTCTCTCTTTTGGCTCAGAAGCAGTAATTCCAGTTGAGCTTGAAGTCCCTTCCCACCGGGTGACATATTATGACCCGATGACGAATCGGGCACTCTTACTCGAGTCTCTTGATGAAATCGAAGAAAAAAGGGACGAAGCGGATTTGCGTGCTGCAAGGCATCGACGTCAGATGGCACGCTATTACGACAAAAAAGTTCGCCTTAGGACTTTTGAGCCAGGAGATTTGGTGCTAAAGAGAGTCTTTCCAACCCTTCCTCACCTCGGTCCAAAGTGGGAAGGACCCTTTGTCATCCAACGGAAACTTGAAAAAGGAACCTTCAAGTTAACGACCGTAGATGGCGAAGAAGTCCCTAGGGCATGGAATGCCCAACACTTGATGCGATATTTGGATTAGAAATGTTGTACTCTTTGTTATTTTTCTTATGAACTCTGTAATAAGGCATGACTTGCCTTGGGAAAATCTGATGATATGAATAAAGGACTATAAAGTGGATGTAGGCTACGACTTAGCCGAACCACTATAAAAATATCGTGTGTTATTTACTTTTATGCATTATATATATACATTCATCGACTATTCTGTTGTGATTATGGAATATAAGATGATTCAAAACCTGAAAAGGTTGAAAACAGTTTAAACATAAGAAAAAGCACAACGACTATTTGTGCGACAAGACATAAAAGAATGAGAAAACGACATTCTTAACTCTAACTCTCCAGAGAGAGAGAGAGAGTATAAAAGCGTCTCCGACTGAGCGCTGAAAAAGAGATCCTTCCCCTAACTCTAACTCTCCAGAGAGAGAGAGAGTATAAAAGCGTCTCCGACTGAGTGCTGAGAAAGAGATCCTTCCCCGCTGAAAGACCGAGGAATGAATAGATTGCTGAGCTCGAACTCTAACTCTCCAGAGAGAGAGAGAGTATAAAAGGACGGGAAGACGACGTCCTCTGAGGCATGAAGGTACACCCAGACAAGGGACCGCCTCAGTAAGAACTCTAACCTGAGTATAAGACAAGAGAGTATAAAAGAAATGCCAGAAAAAACGACAGGCATTGACGACACAGAAAATGCTATCCCGTCAGAAAATCGGGAGCATTCAGATTGCTTGATTAAGCCTTAAATAATTTTTGAGAATTGACTGGGGGCACATATGTATACACATATTTCCTCCCTCCGTAACTTCATTTTATAACTATAGTATGACAGGCATTTTTACATAAGTGCAGAACTACTGACAAACAAACATTGCAGAAATCGAATTATTTATTTATTTACGAATGAATTTGTACAGGAAAACATCCAAAAAGAAGGTGCAAGAGCCACCCTTACAACAACAATTATTGATCTACCAAATACTAAAACAATGCAAGACAACCCACTATTTAGATTTCGAGTGAGTCTTGGACTTCTTGGCGGCTTTCTCCGCATCCTTTGCCTCTTTCTCGGCTTCAGTCAAGATGCGCTTTGATTTTTTCTTTCCTAAAGATGCGGTACTGGAACCGGTTGCCTTCTACCCGGAGGGCGGAGCGCTGGAATCAAGAGAAGATTTTTTGGCGAGTTCCTCTGTAATAGATCTAGTTGAGAGCTTAACAACTAACCTTGATCCCGCATCCACAACTGCGAGAGGCTTGAGGGCTTCAGGGTCTAGGTCTTCGGCTTTTAACTGCAAGCGTTTATCTTGATCAGCTTTCATTGCAGCCAAAGTAACATCATCAGCATTTTTCGACTCCCCGACTATTGCCACCTCTGGATCTTCCTCATGTCCTCCGTCACCGCCATCATCCTTCAAGGCTGCTATCATTTCTTCATCATGGGGAGTGTCAGCCTTAGTCGGCTCACTTCCTTCTCCCAAGTCTATAGGAGCAACCTTGTCCTTCCCTCCTGTTGCCTTTTCCGTAGGCTCTGCCCCAGAGGCGGCTCCCTGAGTCACATCTGTCTTTCCGGATGGCTCAATACCTACAGAGTGAGAAGCAACAGTTATCAACTCAGGAGAAAATAATGGGTTTTTCATTGATTGCTCAATCACGTGGCGAAAGGTAGAAATAGCCTTGACGAATTGAGGAGAAAAGGTAGGGATACCTTCCGAAGACTTCTCGGCAGGGGTAACTACTGTCTCTGATGCCGTTTCAGGGATAGGGGATAGCAGAGTTGTTCGGGGAATTCCCGGGTTTTCAGGGTCATACCCCTCTACTTCCGAAGTTGCGGGGGCAGTAGAAGAGGAACCAGCCTCAGGAACATTCTTCTGTTTAGTCCTCCGCCTCTCTTCTTCCATAGCATCAACAATGAGGCGGCGCCCTTCAGCTAGGCGTTCTGGCTCATCATCCCTCAAGTATTTCTCCATTAGCTTATCCTCATCGATGGAATCGACCTTGACCTCCTCTTTTTCCCACTCAACGATCTGACTCCATACTTGAACTAGAGTGGATGGGTAATCCTCGATCCAAGAAATGTTCCGGCGACGGATGATATGTGCGAAGAATTCAATCATTAATTCGTCGAAACCCTGAATCTCTGTCTCTGCCTCTGACAGTTGTTTGCGGGCCTCCTCTGCAGATTTGATAGCACACTCAACGTTGCCCTCCGCCAAGACAGCTCTGTTCTCTGCCTCCAGTAGCTTTGAAGCTAAGTCAGCATTTTTCTTTTCTAGCTCAGCATTCCTCCTTGCCAACTCGGCATTTTTCCGTTCAAGATCAGTGTAAGCAAGGCGCGTCTTAGCGGCTTCTGACTTAGCATCATCAGCTTGCTTTTTTAGCTCAGAACGCTCTTGAGTATGAGATTCAAGTAAGTCATGATAACGTTTTTGCATGTCTTCAAATTGTTGTTTGAAATTAGAAGCATCCCTTTGAGCAACAGCGAGCTGGGCCTGTGTGTCCTCTAAATCTTTTCCAAGATTCTTTAAGGCCTTTGCATCTTCTTCCGCGGTTTTTTGCATTGAATCAGCATTCGTAATTAGAGTACGGATAATTCTAGAAAGGTTGCGTGAATATTTGAACATTTCATAATACTGTTTTTCAACCGCGTCTATCTTTGCTTTGGCCTCGTCTGCCCACCTGGAAGAAATAGGTTCGAGGGCAGGTAAAAAAGTCAAAGTCTCGAAGTAATGCTCGGGAAATTGCTCCTCCAAATACGCCCGCTTGATTGCAGTTTCCGCATCTAGTGGTGGAGGAGCGGGGATCGTCAATTCAGTGTCCCTGTGTGTGGAGGATTCAATAGTTTCTTTATCTGTCCTAGGCCGTTTAGTAGCAGGGACCTTGCGTTTACTTCGAGACTCAGTGTCTTTTGGAGGACTTCTCTCTCTGCTGCGCTTTTCGTGGGAAGAGGTGGAGTCTTTCGATTGTCGCCTGTCCTCTTCCCTACGACTTTGATAACCTTTATATTTCTCTTGGTCCGACCGAACGGGAGAGTGAGAACGTGAGGGTCGAGAGCGATAGGGTTCATAAGGCCTTCTCTCCTCCCTACCGCGATCATCACGGCGATCATACTCGATATCTTGAGGTGGATTAGACATGCTGCGGCGAAGCTTCCTGATATCATAGTAAGATCGGGACATCGTACCTACACAATAAGACAAACGAAATTCAGACTCAATAGTTTCACAGAGAGAGAGGTGCAATGAATGCTAATGCTATTGTATAAAGTGTGTCCTAAGTGGTGTGTTTCCCCCCAACCAACCCGAGTCCGAAGCTAGACTAGTACGGGCAGGCTCTTTCGCCTTAGCAGGAGTGGTCTCTTCAGAAGAGGTGAAGACTAAAGGATCCTTCCTAGAATCCTCCGAAGTGTATATAGTTTCAGGTAAGGGGAGATCCCCCAAACCCTGGAATAATGGGTCATCAGTACTAGGGACATCTCCCTCGGAAGCATTAAGTGGCGACTCTTTGGAGGATGTTGACTTTTGCAGAGAAGTAGCCTCCTCGGGGGCAGTATATCCTTCACGATGCTTTTCGGCTAGGTTAGCCAATTCGTCATCTTGAGTAGAAGATGGAGAAGGTGAAGTTTGAAGAGGCACTGCAGGAACTCCCGAACCTTCTCCTGTCTCTGGGACTACATCCACTGGAGGAATATATACATATGGAGCCGTCCCATGACCGATACTACGAAAAACGGATAACAGCCCATGAAAATGAAGATATTCATCCTTAAGGACTTCATCAATAGTCAAGAATTTCTGGTCGCCATTAAGAAGCTGGTGCATCCGGTCAAAGAA
This sequence comes from Allium sativum, assembly GCA_030737875.1. Lineage (NCBI taxonomy): Eukaryota > Viridiplantae > Streptophyta > Magnoliopsida > Asparagales > Amaryllidaceae > Allium > Allium sativum. The sequence continues at coordinate 461,013,277 of CM060915.1, read as the reverse complement.
CACCTGATCTGATATTTGTTTTGGATTGTCGACTGCAAACAAAAAGAAAAACGAGTTAGGGCAATGACTTGAAGGTATAGAGCCAAGATGTAGATAATTAGTGCTTTACTTGATTTCGTCCATCTCCTGGCACACCCAGGCTGTCGCTTTACATAAAACCATTCCAGTCTGGAATCTCCAGCTTTACTGCTGAATGGCGCTGAAATTATCTTCCTCTTAGGAACAGACTCAAAATAGCAGAAAGAAGGAGTCTCTCGAGTCCGATGCTTGAAGTTATAGAAGAAATGAACGTCATCGAAAGTGAGCTCTATGCCTAAGATCTCACGGTATGCTATGTATAAAGTGTGCAAGTAGGCATAAGAATTGGGATGCAGCTGCATGGGGGCAATCCGCATTTGTCTTAGAAAATCAACGATGAAGGGAGAAAATGGAGGGATAGCACCGACCATACACATCAACCGAGTGACCGCCATATATCCTTCTGGAGGGTTGTGGGGACGGTCAGATCTCGAAGGCACTAGAGTGTCCCTTTTCATTATCCCGTATTTCAAACAAATTCGGGTAAGTCGGTCGTTATCGATAGTTGATTCAACAGAATCTTGGGGTGATTCCAATATGACAGCCGATTCAAACTCATCAGGAGCCCGGTCGTCACCAACCCCTCCTTCCTCTTCAAAACCTAGAGAAAATTCATTCTCTGAAGACACTTCGTCACTTTCACGATTTCCAATCTCGTAGTCTGAACCCTCATTATTCCATTCTGGATCCGACGGAGAAGATATGTCCTCGAGAGTAATTTTGCTGGAGGTTTCCGTGGCTTCTTTTCTCTCAGCTAGTCTAGAAGAGCGTCAGGGTCTCATGATCATAAAACTATTGAAGAAGCAATAGCACAAATTAGAGCAAATTAGCCCGTATCCCCCCGTGCACGTGTGCAAACTAAAGTGTAAACAATGTATGCGGAAAGTGCAAAGTAAATGTTTAAAAGTGCGACGAAAAAGTTTGGCAAATTATAAAGAGTTGAAGTAGTTCTTGAGGTCCAGTTACGTTTGCAAGGCACTATCCTAACTGTCCATTAAGTTGAAGATTATGCCAAAAATTGATTGGGCCAGTTAAACAAGTTTTTATGTATTAAGATGGACTGCTCTTCGGATCGGTTCGGGCATGTTCATTGGGATCGGATCGGGGATGCGGCCTTGACTTGGGCTCGGATAAACCTTGAAACTCAGAAATCAAAATCGGATCGGCTCGGAGGTAGAGTTCCCTAACGGTTCGGATCGGATCACGTAGTTATACTTCTCCTCCTTCATCTTACGGTCCGATCCGATCCGGTTAGGTAAGCTCCCTTTCCCCCTTCTTTAACTGCTTGCTCCGACCCGATCCGATCTCCTGGACTTCTTTTCTTTTTCCCTTTCTCTACTTGCCCCGACCCGATCCGACTTCCTGAACCTCTTTGCTTTTCCCTCTCATCCATCTTCTATACTCCAGCCCGAACCGATCCCCCTCAATCCAATTCTTCTTCCTCCCCTTCTTCAACCACAGTCAAATCCACATCCCTCTCCAAAGCTCCAGTTAACGATGAGCGCACATTTCATTTAACCTCTCAGCGCCTCGAGACGGTGGTAGAACCACCCACGACGACGGCAGGGGAAGAGAGAGACACGATGTTGAAGCGAGAAAGGAGTCATGTTCAAATCATTAAAAGTTAACCGCAAATTTCCATTGAAGCTTATTGTTATAGAATTGATCGACGGATTCAAACCTACCAGAGTATGTAGCTTGAAAATTTGCACGAAAAAAGTAAGAAGTTCTTATTTCTTTTTCCTGGAGTTCCGAAGCAAAAGCAGTAAAACAGTAAAAATGAAAGAAGGAAGAAGGCAGTGCTTATATAGAAGAGTAGAGTGTCCATTCGTCTCCCCATACGGATCGGACCGACAGCCCAATGACAGAACCCCCGTTCGGATCGGATAGACAGTCCAGAAGCAAAGCTTGGCCCAATAGTTCAATGAAAAATAGAAAGAAGAAGGGGTCTGTTCGGATCGGAATCCGAACCGAACCGAATTCTTTAGCTCAGCAACGAATTAAATTGAAATTTGAAGAAGAATATGAAAACACAAGGAAAATCAAAAGAAAAATTACCTCGAAAAGCGCTGTGCAATGATAGTCAAAGCATGCTCCGTCTCCAACAGAAGCATCCTTTGAGGGGGAAAAATGTTAGCCCACTTTGTGAATTGGGCAACACAAAGTCAAGATGTGAAACATTGAAGAACTTGGGAAGCACTGAAGCGGGTCGGATCGAAGCAATGTAGCGGTTCGAATCGGATAAATTGCGCTGTTCGGATCGGTGAACTATTGCTGTTGGAATCAGAGAGGCACGGCTGTTCGGATCGGAGAGTAACCTACTGCCAGTTGGAGCGGAGAGCAACTTGCTACAAAGACAGATCGGAGCGGAGCAGAGTAAAAACAAGAATTAGTCCTAAGTTAATCCGGGTCGGATCGGGTACTCCGATCCGAACCCCTTGTGCACACCCTTCCGATCCGAGCCTGTCTTCCACGTCACTCCCCTGCATGATCGCCTGGTTATTCGGAGCGGCTATGACCAGTTCCTACCCACAACGTCCACTGCTCTGATGCGTTGTCAACACAGAAATCCATCCGAACCCGAGGCTAATGGGATGGATGACACGTGGCTCTGATCCGGATCGGGTTCTGAGCTAATTTTCACCTATAAATACCCTGTCTGGAGACAATGAAAAGGATCTTTTTTCTGGCACTTTGAGAGTTCAACCACCTTCATAACTCGAATTCCAGCACTCCCGTAAAATCCAAATCTTCTTTCATTATTTGTTTTTAGACAATTGAGTGAGTATAAGTGAGTTGTGAGAGAAATTCAGTGAATATTTCATTGTAATTGCAACTACATCATTGAAAATAGTGAAAGACAAGTGGACGTAGGCATTTCTTCGCCGAACCACTATAAATCATGTGTGTTCATTTTATTTTTGATCTTATTTCATTCTGCTTTTAGTCAATTTGGGTGTTAGAACCACTTTTTGGTCTAACATATATATATATACGCCCCTCGTCCACAAACCATGGGCGATATTTATTGGTTGTGATTGGTGTGAAAAATTGGTTGATAGCGAATGGTTGATTAGAATTGTTTGTGGTTGAAATTGATTGATTGTGGTTGAAAAATACCCGTTTGTGGTTGAGAATTATTTGGTTGAAACCACATAGGTTTAGTTTGTGGAAATGGAAAAAAATATACATGCCGCCTGCGTGCGAACTAGATGCATGAAATCCCCATTGTCAAAAGCTGTGAGGCTTTAAGGTAGAGCGAGGAGCCGTACTAGGGACGACCCCGGTTTTAACTACCCTGCCGTTATGTTGTCGAAATTTTGTATAATACTCATGTGTTAGAATTATTTTCATGTGTTGAAACTATATTCGTTTGTTGAATAGAAATTCATGTATTGAACGACATCCATGTTTTGAAATAAATTGTTTTATAATAAAAATCATATTTTTATCATCTATATGAACTATATAAAATAGTCGTGTTTTGAAATAAATTGTTTTGCAATAAAAATCACATTTTTATTATATATATATAAACTATAGAAAACATTCATGTGTTGAATAGAAATTCATTCGTTGAATAGAAATTCATGTGTTGAATGGTATTCATGTTATAAATAAACTGTTTTAAATATAAAAATCACCTTTTAATTTATATATATAAACTATAGAAAACATTCATGTGTTGAATAGAAATTCATTCGTTGAATAGAAATTCATGTGTAGAATGGTATTCGTGTTATAAATAAACTATTTTAAATATAAAAATCACCTTTTTATTTATATATATAAATTACAGAAAACCTTCATGTGTTGAATAGAAATTCATTCGTTGAATAGAAATTCATGTGTTGAATGGTATTCGTGTTTTAAATAAATTGTTTTATAATAAAAACCATATTTTTATCATCTATATGAGCCATATAAAATAGTCGTGTTTTGAAATAAATTGTTTTACAATAAAAATCACATTTTTATCATATACATGAATAGTTAAAAATAGTGAAGTGTTGAAATAGAAGTCAGTTGGATAAAAATATCATTTTTATCAGAAGTATGAAATGAATATGGTTTTGAAATCGAAGAATCGATTATATTTATATATATATATATATATAATTAAAATAAATCGAATAACGAAGCTGCAGTTCGTGTTTTGAAACCGTGATTTCAAACGATTAGTGCGGGAGATCCGACCATCGGATTTTCCCAAAACCGAAACCGTTGGGTTCACTTTTGAAATATCTTTCCAACGACACCAACTTTGCAAAGATCCAACGGTTGGATTGTCTGGAATGTTTAATTCAAATCTGAAGAAAAACAGCGCCAGAATCGATTATATTTTTATATATATATAAATATAATTAAATGAAATCGAATAACGACGCTGCAGTTCGTATTTTGAAATCGAGACTTCAAACGATTGTACCGGGAGATCCGACCGTCGGATTTTCCAAAAACTGGAACCGTTGGATTCATTTTGAAAAGATCTTTCTAATGATATAAATTTTGTGAAGATCCAATGGTTAGATTTTCAGATATGTGTAAATCAAATCTGAAGAAAAACAGTGCCACGGCCGCGTTATGGCCTGAAGCGTCGTTTGAATAAATTGACCATTTTTAAATAAATAAAAATAGTGATAAATCGTTATAAAATATTATAAAAGATATGGAATATGAAATTTAGAAACTAACTGAAGGTTGGCTAAGTCGAATGGTTTCCTGGGTTTTGATCTGAAGTTGGTTTCGGCCTTTGGGGTTAATATTTGGGAAATCGTTCTCTTACTGATTGACGGTTAGTGACTAATGAATTGAAATAAGGCGTATGTTGTGTTTGTGTAGCACTTGTTTATTATATACACGAGTTGCTCAGAAAGACCGGGTTTATCCCATTCTGAATAACTGAATCGACGATAAGAAATCGAAGATGAAGACGGTGGTCGAAGACCGAAGATTTTCACCTCGTTTGGATGGTAACTGATGTCCTGATTGGGAGGCATCCCGAAATATGAATAATGAGTGGTGATCATCCAGGCGTACGTGGAGATCGATGGGTATGCGAGGTATATAGTGCCTCCGGTTTCGTTCAGACCCAGAACGGACTTGCAAATGGACTGTGTGTCTGACATTGGAATTCATTCTGTGTGATTGATAGCCATCCGTTGCATGGTGTGAATTGCCTGTGTGGCATGCTAAGATGCAGTGATCAAGGCTTCTGTTGAAAAGCAAAGTCTTGTGGTTGATGATCAAAGCACCGCCTGTGTGGCGTAGCTTTATATATAACGTGAATTCGCGAGCCTCACACCCCGGTATGAACCAGAAATGGGAGAGGACATCAGGGAGGGCATGCGTTTCCTTCTAGCTAGAGGTGGTGTCAGTGCTTAAACTGGATGACATTTATATTATTTTCACCTATGTGGTTGTTGCTGTTGCGAGGTGCCTCGGTTATATCGGTCGATCCGGGACCGATGGAGTCATTCGTTGACTCATTTACGCCCCAAAGGGCGGGGAGACGTAGTGTTCAGGCATAATAATCCACATCGGTGGACCGGCCCTGACGATCCAAGGTGCAGTTGCGGCTGTTCCTAAGACTCAGGCTAGACAGACTCGAAGCGGTGAGGACTATCTTTTGCCTCGATTCATAGACGGAAATCCAATTTCCAAATACGACAGTTGCGGTTTTGATTGTATACCTATATATGGCGATATGATATATGGTACCCATGCCGTCTATGATTGATATTTATGATTGATTATAAAATTAGAAACTAACTGGAAACGAGCTAAGATGGGTGGTTCCCTGGGTATTGGTCTGATGTTGGTTTCGGCCTTCGGGGTTAATACTTAGGGGGTCGTCCTCTTACTAATTTGCAGTTGGAGTCTGATTAAGAATTAAACGACAAAGTTTACATTTTAAATGATTTGTTTTGCTCATATCAAGCATATTTTGGTCGATATAAGGTAAAACTCTATCCTCCGGTTTGCGTTGCATTGTGTGATGGGACTTGAGTCTTATATCGGCTTCATTTTTATAAAAATCATTGCGATGTTTAAAAGATTTAATTGTTTTTAAAGCACTGGCAATCCAATGGAGTAAACCCGTTCCGCAAAAGTGGAGTGGTCCTGGGATTGGCCATATTATAAATGTGTTAAGTAGATTTCTCATACCAGTCCCATGACTGACTCGTAGTTTGTTTCACTTGCAAACTCGGGTGCCCCTTTTTCTACACAGGCAGCCTTGTGTTCAGGTTTTAGCGGGCTCTTTCTGGATAGCGGGAGCTGAAGATGGATTCTATCATTTATCTCTTTTTATGTTGTTCAGCTCCTATTGTACATATTATGTTTGTTTTCCGCTGTAGACATTTATGTATAGCTGAACTGTATTTGTACTAAGTATGATCCTTTATACTACGTAACTCTGATGATTTCGTTTATCCAGTGTATTATTTGTTCATTATCTGATGTATTTATTTATTTCTGTTCTGCTATTATCTGTTTATGTGTTATATTCCCAAGATTACCCTTGACACCGTAGTACGGGGTTTTGGGGTCGTCACACCTGTCAACCCATCGATTGACATACAACTAAATATTGGGATTAGCGTATGTCCAGTATCATCCCAATACTCGTGTGGGGTTTTCAAACAACAAACACTGATTATTATTTATGCAGTTGGGCGATGTGTAAAATTTATCGTCCCAATTAATATCAGTCAAATGTGTGTACATTAAATTGTCCGATTTGTAAATGAATATTTATTTTATTCATATACACGCTAAAAATTATATTTTTTTTACTATAAAATATTTATTTCAACACATGAATAATTTATTTATTCCAATCCACATCACAATCAATTTCAACAACACAATACAATCAAATAAACAAGTCGTCCATGGTTTGTGGACGACGGGTGTCGGGTGCTGCTAAGCACCGTCTGCATTCTTGTATATATTTTAATTAGAAAATAAAATTAAAGTGAGAAGTTCTCACATTTGGGATCCACTACTCCATTCTTTATTTGTGAACGGTTCGGATTTCATTCTGCTTCCACTCAGTTTCATCGTAATCTATTTTAAGTGGTTCAGGTTAATAATCACACTTTTATTTCATAACCATATGCTTAAAAATCATATTTGGCATATCAATATCTACACACAACAGTCAATCAATATCTAACAGTTCTAAAAGTATGTTATAAAAATATAATTGTTCAGAGTTGGTGAGTTTTACTCACATTGGCAGTTCATCGTTAAATAACGATAAACTGTTATTTGATTTGAATCAAACAGTTTATTTCGCCATAAATTCATACGAGCTCCAATCCTCACCCACTCAGTTCCATGGTGTAGTCACCGTCCATACGATCCTGTCGTATTCTTTATTCTTCGGCCCATTTCCGCTTAACACCCGGTCCATTTCTTCTTCCCTGTATCCATTCCAACTCCTCATTCATCTTTCATGAGCACACAGTAACTTAGCCACCCACAGATGCTACGTTCCTTGCCAACATCATTATACAACTCAACGTCCAGATCTTCAACATGACCCGACCCTTGGATCTTACCAACTTAGGATGTTGGTTCGGTACTGAGTTGAAAATCATTAACTCATAAACAATACTTAGTTACTCACAAATTGCCATGTCATAAGTTAAATCCTTTCTTCCTTTCTGTTAGACCTCCGAACCTACTACTTCACTAATTCACCATTTGCCGAGATTTTCAACCACCTATTTCTACTTTATCTCTCCACCAAATCAACCCACATACAAACTTAAGCATAACTCCAACTTCAAACAACAGTAAAACCCCAAAACGAGAGTACTTTAACGCCTTAACTACACCTTGTTTCCTACTGAATCTCGCAACCGTGTTAAGCTCGCAAGCTTCTTCGCTGATAACCAACATCAGATAAACTTCCCCTTTTTAAAACACAGACTGCACCTTCATGAAACAGTCCCATACTCAAAAACTGGAACCGCAACTTCTACGGTTATCAAACCGTTGACCTCCTTCAAAATCATACTCCTCCTTCCATGTATTAACCGCAAGGCTCCAGCTCCTCAAACAAAACCGCCTGTACCCAAAAACTTCACCAACCCGGAACAGCTTGCCTCCTCATCTTCACTCGATCACCCCTCCAAAAATCGAACTATTCTTCCACTGCTACTACTTCTCAACGCACCCAGACTCCACGCGAACCCCAGACAGCTGGTCGAGCTTCTCGAACAAGCATCGCACCCCTCAAACGTACCACCGAATCGAAGCGAACAATACAGGGGCTCGTAGGCAATTGAATTGAGATTTTGGGAATTTTTCTATAATTTTTATTTTGATTTTTGGAAGATGGAATTTCATTGCGTTGGAAAACATTTCGGTGGTGGCTGTGAAATCTCATTGACCGTGGAAAATGAAAGTATTAGGTTAGGAAAATAGTTAGGGTATTTATAGGCAATGAGATGGAGATATTTTAGTTTTCAGTGAACGTGGAGTTATTTTGGGCTATGAAGAACGGGTGGTTGAAGAAGGTGATGCGTGGGCTTGGTTTTGACCACAGGAAAAGTAGTTTATAAAAGGAGTGGTTATTGATATTATATAATTCATAAGGGTACCTCATTTCGTACAATTTCATTTTCGTACTAACCGATATGGACTGAAATAACCATACCGTTGTGATCAGCAATGAGCCATGATCCCAAAAATATAATGATACCGGTAGTTTAGCTCATTCTATGAAACCTCAAAATGTTGATTACAAGGTGCACAATACTCCAAATAAAAAGTTGCTTATTTAATGAATTAAAAATTACAGTAAAATTCTAAAAATTAAATTATCGTTATGTCCCAAAAGAACCTTGTCTAAATTCAAATCCTATCTCTAGTTATATCGAATAACCCGTTACGGTCGATAAACGATTCTATAGCGACTATTTTAAAATTTGATTTGGACATATCTCAAAATATATACAACGAAAACCTGATTTTTCTCTTCCCCTAGAAAGATATACTCCACCAGCTCCACACGTTTCTTGTTTCACAGAAATCCGATTTAAAACGAATCATGTACCTTTAGTTGAAGTTCGAATCGCCAATTTACGAACTACAGCGCCATTTCGAGCTCAGTTTTAAATATAATATAATTATACGTTCAAACGCTGTAAATGAAGTATATTCGTTATTATATTTCAAATCTAAACGCTACCAAATCTCTTACACTATCCAATTCAGACAGTACTGACAATTCAACTATTTCTGACTATTTCGACATTATCATATATTATTATATTATAATTATTAATTAAATATTCAATATTACTTAATTCAAGTTATCGATATTTTCCTAAATCGATATTTTAAATAATTAAATAACTTAATTATTCTATCTCTAAAATACGGGTCATTACATTCTTCCCCACTTAAAATAATTTCGTCCTCGAAATTGCTAAGGTAGAGGACGACCCTATCTACTGGGTAAATATTTATTGGTTTACCCCTTAACTTCAGTTTCAACTGAACCACTTAAATTCCGATTAAAATATTAATTCATTCCGACTTACTAAATTTTCAAAAAATTTGAAAAAATTTCTAACACCCGGAATTTCTGGAAAAATTTTCCATAACTTCCTTTGTACAGCCCTATCTGTAAAACCACAACTCGCCTCTCTAGGCCTTCTCCAACCAAAAGAAAACCAAACAGCCAAGCGGCTTGCCAAATCGGCTCATAAATCACCAAACTCATATGAAATATAAACTTGTACCTTTTTGCCGGGTATATCATTATATCACTTTGCACCTGTTACCAATTCTGCATATATCATGCCATACCAATCAACTCCAAACAGTTTATATCCTCAAATCACATCTCATTCTTAACTCGAGTTCCATTCTCGATTTTCAAAATTTTAACTCACCAATTCCAATACCATTCCAGATTATTCACTAATCAAATCCAATTTTATTTAACTTAGTTCAAGTTAAATTTTAGTTTATTATTCACATTTACCATCTCATTCTGGTATTTAAATCCCTGGGTTTATTTCAAATCAATTTGAAATCATAATACCAATTCAAAAGCTTTGAATTTCTAAACAACTTGTTTTCCTCAAACAATTCAAAAACAAAACATTTGGTAGTAATCCGTCACTTAGAACTCGAAAATGACACTGATGATGTGGCCACACTCATCAGGGTTATTTCACAGTTTATCAAAGTGAGTTCAATACTATAACACTTTCAATTTGAAAACATTTCCAAAATCTCCCAGGAACTTAAAATTTCCTTATTTTAATTCCTAATCCTGACTTAAATTCAGATTTAATTCATCTTATTTCATATGCTTTACTTATATAAATCCTGATTGGTTATTTATAACCATTTCACCTTTTATAGTCTCATTCGATTATACTAACAACCAATACAACCAGTTATACTATGTTAATTTCAAAACATATCATGTTGGTTCATCGTATTCGAGTGTTTAGAAACCCCTGTCGATATTGTGGTGCCCCACTATCGACCAGAATTCATAAGCCACTCAACCAATAAAGCTCCACAATATAAAACAGATTTTTATATCAAATAACAAATACGTTCACTCGTATCTATACACTCAAACTCAATCTAGGGTATTACTAACCCCATCTCTACTGAGTCACGCCACAGAGCCAAGGTAATTCGCTTAACTTAAGCTTTGATACCAAATGTAATGACCCGAAAATCCGGTCCAATTTGAGCTGACCAAATAACACAAGTCCAACCCCAGATTGCACTAGAAATTCAAGAAATTAATAGAAAGAAGATAGAGGGTGAGGATAGATAAGATAGAACTATTAGAATAGAAGAAGAAGAACATCATCATCATCAGAGTAATCACGAATCTCATAGCGGAACGAATAAAATATAACATAACTTTTGAAATACAAACGGTATATGTATACAATAACATTACAGAGTACAACACTTACAACAACAGCGGAAATAATAATAGCTATAGAATCTTGAAGTCTCCTGCTCCAAGCTCTCCAAGTGTATCTATAAAATCCTGAACCACTTGACTGCCCGTACAAATTTAGGCACCTAAGAGTTTAGGTAGAACAAAACAAAGTAAACTCTGGGTCAGTCATGGGACTGGTATGAGTAAAACAGTTTAAAACAATTTGAACAAGTAAACGATATCTCATAAGACCATGCCGTATAACAGAACGGGTTTTTCCCTTATGGGAATCCAAAATATCTTTATATCAAAAACCTTTTGATATTATAATAATGTCTATCAGCCGCAATATAATAATCATCTAGCAGAAACGCTTTCATCTCACGTTCTACATATAGTATACAATCAAAACCGCAAGCACGTATTGGGTAATGGATTTCCAACTATGACAAGGTATGGAACCACCTTCCGATCAGTGTACTCTAGGAACGATACACTGGAGTTCAACTAGAACATCTTGCAACTCAGCCACACGTGACCAACCACTCATTTCGCTTGAGTGTATCGAATGTACATCACCAAGGGTTGGGATCAGCAACTGTTTCCCGTATATATATGGGACAGCACTGATAGATTTAAGAAGCAAATGAATATTCTCTAGATAGGTGATTATACACCCTACTTCGGTGCGACCGACTTAGCCATGCTACCTGCCCGATTTTTGTCATTTACCGGTTGTTGAGGCCAGAGGTTACGATTTCTTTCCATTCATTGATAACACGATCACTTTGAATGCCACATTATCAAATCTGTTAATCATTAATTGGTTTACACAAATATTCTGGATGTTATGCTAAGGGAATAAATCCGTTGCAACCATATATATTTATACAGACCAATCCATTCGATCATTGGAAATACTTTGTCAGACATTCGTCCATTTACGTTCGTTCTGGGATTGAACGAAACCGAAGGCACTATTCAGTACATCCATCTTAGTCCATTGTTATCTAAGATTTAAACAACAGCCCTTGTACTTTACTCCATCTTCAATTTTCTTTGGCATATTCGCAACGCTTATGCCAATACAGAGTGGTTCTTTGGATAAGAATCCAACCGGTCTCTCCATATCAACAACGTAAATATGGTCAAAACTTGATAGTTTGTGATTCAACTATCAATGAAAACATGTCGGTGTACAAACAACGATCTAAATTCCAAATGGAATTATCGATCCAATCATCAAAACATATATACATATATATATATATATATATATATCCACATTCCTTATTTTCTATGATTTAGAAAAATATACGTTATTAACATGGGAAAACATTTCAAATCCTCATTCACGCATCACTACCATTCCACAACTATTAGTCCCTAACCGTAAACTAGTAAAAAAACAATTCTCTAAGTATAAACCCTGAAGGCCGAAACCAACATCAGATCCACACTCAGAAAACCATTCGACTTAACTAATCTCTAGTCAGTTTCTAATATTGTTTTAACTCTATTTGATTATCCCTATTCGAATAACTAATATTCGATTAACTCCTTTTAATAACGTTTATCCATTTATAAAGATTTCCTTTTTGTACATCTTATTCCGTTAGAAATGATTTTCCTTTTTTATAACATCCTAATCTGTTAGAAACGAGTGGAAACCCGTGCGATGCACGGTAGCATAAACTTTTAAGTGTTTTAGTTTGCATTCATCAGTAGGCGGTGAGAACATATTATATAGTAGCAAGATATAAAATGTACGTGATATATGTATGTGTTTGGATTCTACCGTATAAACTAAATTTTGCAGGAAGAAGTAAATAATGCATGTATGCATGATAACGGCACGCGCTCCGCGCGTGGATTGTTGTCTTTGAAATATTCTATATTTAACATATATAATTAAAAGAGCGGAAACATTGGCACACAATAAACATTAATATTCCAATTTGATTCATTAAAGAATTTACAGCATGTAGAAAAATAGGGTATAAACTCGGTCAAGCTTCAACTTTCAACTGAAAATCCAAATGCGTCCAAAAATATAAATGAGAATAAGAACGCTTGAGTTAAAAACTTAAAGCAAGCAAGGATGTTAAAAGGACATTGGCTAGAAGCTTTGAGAAGCAGAGGGGCAAAGGAGAACAAATAAAAAGTGATATAAAAGAAATATTATTCCCAAATTCTTTATTTCGCGGATTCAAGCACATAAGCATGCGATCTTGAAGTCAGATGAAGGAAGGATGTCCCAACCACCGAGCCGTTTGAAGTCATCTTAAATTCTCATTTGTAATCATCAAAGTAGAAGCCCTGCAGACCAAAATGTTATAGCACCATTTTTCATCTTACACCCCTGACCATTAGTACAGGGCTGAACCAAGTTTAAACGGACAGTTAAAGACATATAAAGATTGTAGAGAATGAGAAATATTATTTTCGTGCATGTATAATGCAAAAAGGAGTGTCAGCATTCTGTACGTGAACGGTTTATGGGTAAAAATAATCAGCGAGAGACTAATATGTCCAAAGAGGTTAAAGCAAAAGCGACCGACCGTGAGAGATATAAAATAAATTAAAGATGTAAAGGAGAAAGATAATATAACCGGTGAAGTGATATATCACATAACAGTACTTTAATATCAAGTGAGGATAAATTTGTACCAAGTGAAATATAGAACCAACAATATGCAAGGTAAAAAAAATGTTGTAAGTTGTTATTTCACTGTAACTTCCTGATTACGCAAAAAAAAGTGAAATAGTTACATAAAACAAATGCAGGTAATAAAATGATTGTTATTAAAAATAGCAACATGCATAATACCTATTAAAGAGTGATATGGTCTATAGATGTTGTACTATCAAATTGCGACAATAGTAAAGCCAATGTTCAGGCAAACCTGCAAAATAAATGCAGTCACTGCTTTAGGTTAATAATCAACAGCCAAGATAATTACCTATAAACATAATATAAATTGCTAAATTTGTGCAAACTTCTTTCTATTCACAAACAGAACATTAGTGCCATCCAAATGTATTGGCAATCAACATCATTATTTTGCATGAGTAGGAAATAACAACCAACATCATTATCGGTAGCTAATTAATAGCAACAACTGACTATAAAAGAATCGAGTAACAATATTCCTATTATAATACCTCATTGTACTACAACAAAAATTGCAAAACAAAAGAGAAATATAGTCATACTGGGCAAATATAAGGGACACAAACAGGTAAATGGATGCATGGCCGGACCCAAACAGCCAAAAACGTGCATGATTTCCTCTTTGCAGTAAGTGAAAGGTTAAGCTCCACACCATTGTGGCTCATCAATTCTTATTAGTGAGTAAAAATACAGTTCGCCAATTGTACTTAAATCTAAAAGAAAGGATTACCAACGGGTAAAAGCATAATGAAAAAATATTTTACATTGCAATTACTTACACCAATGTGGCACACCACCATGGAAATGGAATCAATCATCAAATGAGTCGGGTCCTCTTGCCCATATCGGGTTGCTCCGATTACCCGTTACCATTGAAATCCATCCCAATTCCACTCACTAAATCATCAAACATCTGCTTTATTTCCTTAAAGCTCTTCACAGGCCTTATAAAAACTAATTAATGAGATTAACATTGAAACCAAAACTCAAATCAGTAAATTGATTATCTCACCTCTGACTTCACCCGTTCCGCAGCACCCATAAAATCGTTCTTGAATTCCCCCAAAACCTGACCTATCAAATAAATAATTAACAATTAAACCTCAAAATTACTATAATTACAGTTGCAAAATAATTTCACTTGTGGGGGAGAAGACAGGGGAAAAAAAGAAGTCCACCAACTGTTAACATATTTAATAATGTAATGGAAAGTTGTTGACGCTGTTAAACTTACCGAAGTATATAATATACCCAGGACTTTATATGTACACTTGTTTCCAAAAAAAAAATCTTTTTTTTTGCAACTAATATGGAAATAAAAAGTAATATCTATAGTAAATTAAAACCATAAAGTACATTATTTCAATGATAATAATCAATGATTATAGAAATCAAAATAATAAATGAAAATCGGCAACTTCTACATGAGCGTGGGCCGACAACTAATCAGATTATCCGCAAAATCAAGTTTATTCCATGAATGAAAAGTGCAGAAACCGAAATCTTGAACATCTGCAGTGTATTTTGTTGAACACATAACTTAAAGTAGATCCATTTAATTTTATAAACATATGTCACAGTTAGATACATCATATATACACTATATCAATCCCAAAAGCGGAATACTTGTCATAACATATTGAGACTGGAATGAATTGAATTTCAAGTAACATGGTAAACAAAACTTATTGGTTAGACATGAAAACTCTATGAGATGAAAGATAAAAAGGGAAAAAGAGCATATGAATCAAAGGCTAAAAAGCAAAGAAAACTTATCTAAATAATCAAAGGCTAAAAAGCAAAGCAAAGAACATACATTCACAAAAAAAAAAAAAAAAAAAAAAAAACATGCGTTGAGTTTTACCTGGTTTTCAACACAATCTAATCGCGGCACCATCGAATCGCAACGTCTCCTTGATTTCTTGTTTAATTTTTCAATTTACTTCACAATTTCTTCTCTCTTTGCGCTGAGTTATACCTGGTTTTTAACACAATTGACAGCTCTGCCTTGGCTCAGCAAAACTTGAGGCAGGTACGGAGCATCACAATTTAGAGTTAATAAAAAAAATTGTACTAACAACTATTGGTAGAAAAAAAAGTCAAATAACTGTAATCATGTGCGTGAACTTACCCTCTGCACTTCTCAAAGTGTAGCTCCAGTTTTGAACTATATATCCGAATATTATAAAATTAAAGTCAACATTTTAATATTTTGAATTTAAATCATCCTCGAAAAACAATACTAAAGTTCACATCATCTTCCTTACCTTGAAATCGTTTTACATATAGATCCTAACTAAAAATACAGTTAAGTGTTCAAAAGAAAAACTGTAAAAATTAAATCAGAATAGGAGGAGATGAAAACATAAATGAAAGGATTGAAAATCTGGTTACCTATGATGGCGAAAATTAAAGCAACGGAATCCTATCTCCAAACCACGCATAAGTAATTTACAGATATGATAACATCCAAATCAGGGGTTTTACCTGATTATTGATCGTTGGTCTGTGATTCGATTGTAATCAGGGGTGAAAAATTGGGGGGAAAAAAATTTGAAGACAGAAATAGAAAAAAAACATGGGTCGTGGTTGCGGATCCATAATGAAAACATGAGATCGGATTCTGCTGTAATGAGCGCTGAAAAGTTCGAAAAAAAAAATTGAAGACAGAGATGGGAAAGAAACATGGATTGTGGTTGCGGATCCATAATGAAAATATGAGATCGTGGTAGATCGTGCAAATAAACCGTAACACATGTTTAAATTGGAGCCGCGTGTTAACATTGAAGCCGCTTGATATCTTTGTTCAGAACGAATCTCAGCCGCATAGAGAGAAAATTTTAGTATATCCGCATTTCTACAAACTGCATACAAACATGTTAGTTGGACAAATCCATGTTTAATATTTATTATTGCTATCCTTAACTTAAATGAAATCAGTTGCACCATCAAATATATGAGTGAAAAAAATATAATTTCTTAAAATGGAAACAATGTGAAGTAGCACGCAAATTCAACTGAAAATCTAGATGTTGATTCAGCTGTATATATAACAAATCAATATGATTATACCTTCGTAGTTAAAGAAAAATCAGGTAATTCAAAAAGACATTCTATGGCATGAATAATCTTGCACTAAAGAAACATTCGGTTGAAGATTCGTATAACTGATATAAAATTATTATAGAGTTAAATAAGACGTACAATTTCGAATACATGAAGGTAGAAAGTTCCAATACTGTTTGTTAGCTGAACTTAGCTGAACTTTTTAGACACTTCATGTATATTCCTTTCATGTGGTACATTGAATATTCAACATGCAATCATACGATGATAGAACAATACAGTTTGTTGTGCCATAAGTACTTCAGGTCTTGTGAATTTGCAATCAAATGACATATAGTCCTCCTAATCGTGGATAGCTTTGTCACTATTTTAGCTCGTTTAGGTCATTTTAATTCATTTATGCAGTTGTACTTATTAGTAATTTACACTTCTACGATTGTTGTTCTTGCTATCGGTAATTTGCTGATCTTATACGTTACTTATTGGTAGTTTACATTGGTTAGGCCTTATAGGTGAAGTATTGTCATTTAAGTTTTAATCTATACTATATTATAATTACTGAGTTCGAATTCGAGGCTTCACAAGCATTCTTAGCATTTTGTGAAATGAAACGTCATATTTTTAATTCATATTTTTAATTCGTGCACTCCAGTTCCTTTTTACCAAATTTGAAGCGACCCGAATTTCACTTTTTCTCCCTTCTAATTATTTATTACTGCTTTATTTCCCGTCTATTCCTGTTCGGCATTCATTCCTGCGGATTAGAATCCATGGACGCAAATCAAAAGTCAGGTTTGTTATTCCTATGCCTCTCCCTAATTTATAGATTTATCAAAACACGATCTTGAATTTACCCAAGTTTTCCATGTTTTATTTCTTTCTTCCGCACGCTTTTTACCTAACCCTAATTTCATATGGGCTGCGTTAAATTAATCGTCAGACAGATCGTTCATAGTCTCGATTTTTCGTCAATCTGAAGGTTGTTCTTCGGCTGTAGCTCGGTCATTCTTCATCTTTTTTAGCTACTCTTTTCTGATGGCTTTCTGAAACTTGCGTAGCTCGAATCCGTCAGGTATGCTCTCGATTTGTAATTGAGCGCATGTTAGAGGGAAGCATTGTATGTACAAAAATTATTTGACATGGTTAGGACAATATTGGCTGTCATATAACTTATATTGTTAAATGTTTCTTAAAATCGTGTTAATTTT
This sequence comes from Allium sativum, assembly GCA_030737875.1. Classification (NCBI taxonomy): domain Eukaryota; kingdom Viridiplantae; phylum Streptophyta; class Magnoliopsida; order Asparagales; family Amaryllidaceae; genus Allium; species Allium sativum. Next base: position 460,995,315 of record CM060915.1, on the reverse strand, counting down.
CAGTAATTGAGGACATGGGTTTCTTTGATTTCTAATCATAAAAGTGCTACAGATCCATTTGTCATTTCGTTTGAGGTTAGAAATCTCCTTTTCCAGTTATCTTCTTACTCTGTCAGTGTGCAATTACAATTTGCTGAAGTTGAACGACAATAGCTTATAGCGTTTACATCTTTTGCTTCTGACTATCATTTATTGTGCGGTTTTAACGTCCTTATTCAAACTTTTGATCATGAAAAGGTATGTAATTAGATGTTGTATGTTCTCTTTAATAAATTTCAAATAAAAAGTTTCTTAAATTAAATAAAAAAATTTAAAGGATGTTAATATTCTCTTTAATAAATAGAAATGCGTTAATATACAATTCTTTATAACGCCAATGATTGTAACTTAGTTGGGCATCTCCTTTTATGATTCTTCTCACAAATTTTCCCTTTGTTTTACAGATTTTTTTCCACTAGGTTATCTGGATAAACGTGTTGAAGATGTATTTTGTCAGCTACTTTGATAACAATGCAATTAATGGTAAACTAATTTACGTCTACAAACGAGATTATTGTCTCCATGATCTATGAAGTCTGCTTTAACATACTATTTTATAGTTTACACATAATTCTTTATTGAACTCAACTAGACACAATCATTCGTAGTGTTAAGTTATTATGACTTCATATGCTGAAAAAATATACGCCACTACTACCACTTGAACTACGCTATCCCATTTAGGTTAAAGTTTTACACCTTATGCTGGATGCGAATTAAATTTGTGATCAACTGCAGATTCTAAACTTTTTCTGCTCTTTGAATTTCATTTCTCAATTTATTCTTTTTTCCCTTTTTATGCAAACCAAATTTTTTTTAATGCATCGTATGCATACGCCATGTCTGTAATATGTAATATATAATATGTACGGTAAGCGTAACACTTCTATAATATATGGTATACATAACAGAATATAAACAATAATATTTGTAAATATTTTACCATGTTGAAAAATGAACTTGAATATGCTATTTGGATTTCTCCTGCGTAAACTTTTAAGCAGCCTATTTAATACTTTATTTACAGTTTTTTTTAAAACAAAATTTTGGTAACAGCTAGAAAATGCACTATCCTTACTTCAATCAATGATTTAAAAAATACAATGCTACAAATTTACTGAATGATGCAATGACCAAGTAAGTAGTACTTATTTTGGTTTTTAGAATGAATGAAGGATTTTCGAGCTTATAATGCCACTAGGATTCATGATTATGTTTGTTATGAATCTTAAACATAAGTTGGTTGCTTAGCTACCATATATGGAACAAACATTCAATTTTCTTTTGAGTTCCTATAAATAAAAAATGGTTTATTGAAGTATTGTGATACTCAATGAACATTATTTGTTTGAATTTTACATTATACGTATTGTTTCAAAAAAATAATGGCACACTTAAATGGAAGTCATTAACTGTAAATACTTAAAGATAAGACCTCTTTGTCGAATGGTATAATTGAATAGATTTAGTGATTTAAACAGTATGATCGTTAGTCACTGATACCAAAAAATACATGTCGATCAAAGTACAACAGTCATTATAGACGAATCAATGAGTTTGTTTAGGGCAACTCATTTGTTGTTGCTTTCTGTACAATTTCTTTGTCGTAACTTCTGTATTTGATGTTTCATGTTTACTCAAACAAACATGAATTGTGTTTACACAACCGATATGAATTTTCTCCAACATTTTCACTCTTTTCCATCCCTGTTTTGATCATGTGATTGTTTGGCAAAATCCCTACTTTTACTTTGACCACCAGTGGCGAATACCAAATATTTAACCCTATCCTCATTGTGTATAAAATTTGGGATTCGTGATCCTTTTGTATGTCTACCGTTTGATTCTCTTTTTTTTCATATGTATATGATGCATATTTGATATCTATTTGCATTTCATTTCAGTAATGAATGCCGATAATATGTACAATTATTTCTTATACAATCTGTGCATATGGAAGGTTGTCCAATTACAGTTTTGGTCTTCCCACTTACAATCAGTTGGCTGTACCAATCACACAACATTTCTCATTCTCCTATTCCTATAATACAATTGATATATTTGGGAACTGGAAACAAATGGTGGTTCTTTGAACAGTTAGTATAGTAAATTGGATGAGAAGTTGCCAACTAATTCATGACGTTTTTTGTAATTTTTTCCTCGATATGTAAAGTTTTATGTGCAAAACCAAAGTTTTGAATTGAATAATTGCTCAAGTAGTTCTGTTTTCATTTGGTCCAATTCGCATTGTTCTCAAAAGAGACAGTACCTTTGAAAGTTGCTATTAATATAATTTGTTTACATTTATGTGTGCCAGTGAACACCAGAAGACAATGCAAACTGTCAAATCTGTTATCAAAATTTGGAAAAAGAATTCATTAATCTTCAGTCCAATGTGAAATTACTAGGTAAACAATGAAAAAGGTCTGCATTTAGTGATTTACCGTGTGTGGTTTATATGTGCGGACACTATATCTTTATTTTCTCTTCAATCAGGGAAGGTGACAATATATCATATATTTCTCAGCTACTTTTTTTGTATATATGAATTAAACAATCTTACAAGTTGCTGACAATGTGTTGTAATGATCGTCTTACACATTTAAAAGTCTTACCACACTGTCTGTCAAAGTGTATTAACCATTATACTTAATGATTACACTTTCTTCCATCCTCAACTGTTTTCCCCTAGCATTGCTTAAACTATACTTTGTGCCCCTCTGGGTACGTAATCTTTTCCCAGATCTCACATCTGATGCTTTTACCAAGGTCATTGATTTACTTTTGTGACGAAGAGAAATAGAAAACAATTATTGCAGTTTGTGCATGTACCTTTCAATAATTAAATAACTTTAAAACTGGATTTTTCTTCCTGTCCCCTCTTTTGTTTCTATTCAGTGTATTTCCTCTATATTTTGCTATATCCATTTTATGCTAAATTGTACAAAATAAGGCAGTGTCTCAGTTGGGAACAATACAAGTAATTATAATTTTAAAGTAGAGTTTCTCACCTCGGTAAGGTTACAAAAAAATAGTGTTATAGGGCACACTGCTACACATCCTTCGCTAGGCCAATCATTTTTTGTATTATTTGATTCAATGGTCTTTTCCAATTGAAATAACGCTACCAGCAATTTGTATACAAGTCTATGCATACTTGGCTTTTATTTTAAACTTTGTCTTCATTTGTTAATTTAATCTATTTTTGATCTCTTTGGCTTTGCTTAGTACAATTAACTTGCTATATAACATATATACAAATTGGTTCTATAACACATCATCTTTGTAAATCTGCTGTGTAAAGCAAAAAGTTCCATTGCATGCACAAGATGCTTCCATTTTGGCTTAGCCTGCTTCTAGACCTGCTTCTAGAAATTCCCAACTTTGTTACTTTCTTTTTATTATAGTTTTTCATATTTAAACTTCTGCATATTCCATTATGCAGCCTTGCTTTGATTGTTCTTTTTGAAACATACTCATTATTTTTCTTCTCTTTCACTTTTCCTGGAAAATCTATCAACACAAAATTTGTCCACTGCGGTAGTCTGTTTGCATGTTTGTGGAACTTACGGGAGAGATTTGCCAACGCACTGACGCACAACTTGGATTAAGTGAAGGGTTCTAATGCTGAGTCAGCTGCATTTTCTATGTACTGCTAAGTATGCTGCAAAGATTGGGAATGCACGGCAGAAGATGTGCAAGTATTCGATGTGTTGATGAAGTCTGCAAGGAGTATTACTGATAAAAGATGATGTAAATATAAGGCATACTGTAACAAGTAAGCTTTCATATCTTTACTTCGACGTATTTAAGACTGCTACGTCTGCAATTCATATATGTAAGCACTATCATTCAAGATAGTTTTTCCAATATAACTTCATGTACTGCAATCTATATAATTAAATTGCTCAGAGTTAACTATGAAGACAAAAATTGGTTTAGATTAATAATTTGCTAAGGCATCAGGTGGTTGACTATAATTATCTCACATCGACCACAAATAGACCCTGCTAAACCTACATCAATGTGCTTAACCCATCTTTGGTATCATTAGCTCTCCAAAACAATCCTCCTCCTCCACGACTAACCCTGCTAGCTCTTCAATTAATTAAAAAAAATTTGTACAGAAGTGTCTGGGAAGTCACATTATCTGCTTATTGATTTACTTTTATCTTTACCACACTTTTTATTTTCTACCTCATACTAAGCCAAAAAGGGAAAGACATGAATTTATTTTAATCTCTTTTCTATAAGCACTAACATTAACTGTTATCTCAAATTATTGGTGAATATTCAATATATTATTTCATAGTTTAGTGTTTAATAGTTAGATTTTTAACTAATAATGATTCGTTAGTTACTTCCTAGATTTAACAATTATGATCATGCTTATTATCTCATTTTAGAAAGGTTAAGCATCTTGATCATCTCTTCTTTTATATTTCGGAAAGCTATCTTGATTTATTTATTTTTCCATTTTCTCCTCTTCGATTACCTATGTAGATTCTGTAACACAAATATGTACACTGATTTGATCAATTAATGTTAAGGTCTGCATAGGTTATCCATTTCTACGTATACCAGGTAATATATATTGCATTTGAGGACGATGAAAGGAGAATCAAAGGTAATTTTATCCTTAGTTTCCCTATTCTTTTTCCTTACTAGAAGCTCTATTTTCATATTATTTCATATATATTCTTCTACTTCTAGCAAAATGATTTTTTTCCAAATTGCAAAAAACCTGTTTCTATTTTAACTTTTAAATGTTCTTCGTACAACCAATCTGCGGTATTATATCCACTAAATACACGTGCTTTCTAGAAAAGTACCAAAATAAACTATAATTAATACATCATAAAAGGCAGAAACAAGCAATTTATTTATATTGAATTATTGAACCACTATTGAAATAATGGGAAAATTAAATACAACTGCCATCATTTTGTGAGTGCTGTCAAATACACTATATTTTTTTTTGACATTTTTCAATGAACCGTTGAATTCTAAACGATAAACTGTTTTATACTGCTATTTCATTTTATCCGTATTTTTGTAACTGCGATCTTAGATTGTGGATATAAGGGATTGTTGCTGCCTGAATAATATATTATGTGATTTCATACTGGTTTTACTTTACATATAATACATGTTTAAAATTATTATGAGGCGGAATAGTTTCCTGTTTTCTCACTAATTATATGGATTTCCTCCTCCTCCCGTAATTCTTCTCGAACAGTACCATCTCGATTCTTATGAGGTACTTTCCCAACTTTATGTTATTTTCAAGGCTTAGTTAGAATGTATATATAATATGCAAATTAAAATATGGATCAGAGAGATTATTTTTGTCAATATAGGACATAATTGTTTTCTGCCATGTTTCGGGGATTTTTTGTTGGACTTGATTTATTTTTGTTTACTAATAATGCATATTTACAATGCCTGGAAAACATGGTAAACCTATGTTCTTGGTTTTCATAAAGATGTTAGGACCCTTTTGCAGAATTCTTTTATTGATATTCGTCAGTTTGTCTATATATATATGTATATTTTTTTGACAACTCCCTTTTTCACATATCAAAAATAAAAGAAACCTATTAATTGTATACACTCAATGGTTCCAAACTGTAATGCGTTATTCTTGGGGGTAAATTTGACAATTTAAAGTGATTTTCATCTTAGTAAAGGAATTTGAAAAATTGTTTCCCGGTTAGTTTGATAAGTGGGTTTTGACATCAAATTCCCAACATTATTGTAATCTTTTTCTTGCACTTGCTATTTGCTTACTTCTCTATTTAATTATGCATATGAAGTTTTCAGATATAGATGATTTTCACTAGATTTTAGAATCATACTATGTTTGCAGCCTGGACTAAAAGACTCAAAATAATCAGTTGTTATGCCTTATATCTTTTTGGATCCTTTAAATTTGACTGAGCAGTATAAGATTGTAATCTTAACTTATCTCTTAGATTAATCAATTTTCATCTTAAAAGCATCGTTTCTTCTTCATTTTATAGTCTGTCGGCTACATAACTCCAGGCTGCTAAAAATATATGTTGTTTTTCGTTTGTAATTTGAGCTCCCACAATTTTGTTGAAAATGCTAAGATTCAAATCACGATCTTTATATTTCATGTGAATCAATTTTAGAAAGTGAAACCCTTTGTTTGTTTATCTACTCATCATAGACTTGTGCTTGGTTAACATTTCTAGAATTATGCAGATCACAATTTTTAGGCCATTTAGTTTACCTAACTACCTAAGTAAACCCATTAGGATAAATTTGTAAATTACTAAAATTATCGCATAAATATTTTTATTTTTTTAATGTTTTCTGGTATATCTTTCCTATGTTACCTATGCGATTCGAAAAAACCATATTCCTTAAACAAAGGATATTACTATTTACTAATATAGGATATAATGGTGAACTTGGATTTAAACCAGGAAAGCAGTGCAGATTCCTTATACTGAAACATGTACCATTGAATTTGATTAGTGTGCGCAAAAGGAAATACTTGATCCGAAACCATAGAATATATATTAAAGAATATATATTTAGCATATTATTGACAACAAGAAAATCTATCTAGATATGATTGGTGAATATGTTACAAATTTTGGAAAACATGAATTAGATTGTGATAATACCATATTCTGCTTGAAAACAAAGTTTGAAAGATATATAAGTATTATAAATAAATTTTATTTTAACTGTAGCTTCTTTAATTGTTAACAAATAAGCACTATAATATATTTTAATTGTAATATAATTATAATTGTTTATTTCCAATATTTGTTATCCTGATATATTGCAATATAATATCTATTTACGGAATTTTACTATCGTTGCATATAATGAAATATTTAAATTTCTTATCTTATCTTTTTCCATCAAAGAGGAATGTCAACTATGGTTTACACTACTTTGATATAGGAAACAAGAACCTTAGTATAGAAAACAACAATCTTCCTCAAAATTGAATCCAACCTTGAATACTTGAATTGTATTGTGATGCATTGAAGCATTTTCGGGTGCTCCAAATTCTGATATCCTCTTTTGGAAACATTGTAAAGCATCGGAAACAAATGATGCCGAGGTGGTCAAAATTGCTATGGAATGGACACATAAATATGCCAGTTGGACCTGAATATTTTACAATTAATATGCCAGTTTTATGCAAATAAATATATCCTTATTATTATCTTATATATCAATGGACACATAAATATGCCAGTTGGACCTGAATATTTTACAATTAATATGCCTGTTTTATGCAAATAAATATATCCTTATTATTATCTTATATATCAATGGAATACCTCTAAATGAGAGCCTTTACCTATAAGATCATTATCATGTGTAACAGCACTCTCTTCAAAGCAGAACAATCATTTTCAATTTCTATACTACTTATATATGTACCATTTTTTTGTTTAAAATCAGTTCACTTGATTATTAAAGGTAAAGCTATGGTAAGGTAGATATTTTTGGGATACTGAAATTTAAAGACAAGTGACCTCTGCTATGCAGTGAAGTCCACTCCATTACTTTAGATAACAGTTAGTCATTGGACCAAAAAACATGAAAATTAAAAACTATAGATTATTTCTGTATCAAACTTGCTGTGTATATTTATTTAGATTCAGCTACTTGGTTCAATACCGAGTACAATACACCTCATTATATGAATGTATTATTCACAAAAGTATTCATTTTGCATATTTATGATTTGTAGAGAATTTCAGTTTTAGGTACGATATGAGAGATACAGTAGTTTTGATTGGGTTAAAATTACCTTTTTCGAGTCATATTGTTGTTATTTTGTATAGCTAACATGTCTGCTATTATGCTATATTGAGCGAGGAAGAAAAACATAGGATTTCTATTGAATAGTGCATATAATGTTAGTAGGCCATGAAAAAGCTAAATTAAACTGAGATTTGTATGTCCAGTTAATTCAACACCAAAGATGACAAAAATGAAAAATTGTGAATGATGAATATGATTCAATATTGATTAGCTAATAAATCTAATGAATCTTCCAAAGAAGAATCTTCTAACATATAAACTCTGAAGGGAGTTGAAACATTTACATAATAATGCACTAAGTTAACAAACTTCAACACCAATATATCCGACAACAAAAAAGACAACTTTTCCATTCATTGGTGCAAATAAAATATTTAAAATACCACAATATGTTCTATCTACACTTATTTCGGTATGGTGATTATGTGGAATATGTCATGGAGATAGCTTTTAATTTTTTGGAGTTTTAGCGAGCTCTAAAGCCTAATGTGGAAAATTGATTTTATAGTTCATTTTTGTTTGACATTTCAGAAATTAGTATCTTTTATGAATAGGATTGAAATTTAATTCTTATGTTTGGTAATTTCAGTGAACGAAGATAGTTAATTTACATAATCTTTATGTTAAATCTGGCTAATTTTATGGAAATCGTTGTCCAAACAATATCATGTATGATACATATGGGACAAATTTTTTATCACCCTGTAGCTATAATACGAGAGCTAACAATGCACATTCTTTAAAACATTTAGTTGTGCAAGTATAAACATCACATAATGTACTTTATGGCAAGTTAATGTTTTACTTCTGCATACTTATTTTTTTTTCTAACAAATTTTGATGTTTTTTTTATCTTGCAGGTGTGAAACTGATGTTATGACTGTGCGTAAATCTTCAATTTAGCAAGTGAGGTTCATGATTTTCTTAAGGCTTATATATGGACATGCTATTTTTTAACTTGATGAATACTGTCCTGTATGTTTTTTATGGTACTATGTTTGTCTTTGTAATTGAAAGCCAACTTATGTTGTTTACGTAAGAACAGTCTACGTGTGACAAATCATCTCAGACATCTGTTTGTTTTTGTATGAAGTTAGCAGCAGTAGATTCCAGAAAAAGCAGCACAAATTTGTACTATAATGTATTTTCGTATTTGGTTGTTGGTTGACTGTCCAACCAACCTTTGCTACAACGTTTCTAAAACGTTTGGCATTCAGCTTTAACGAAATCTACGGGTGTTTTCTCCTTACAATATGTTGATTGATGACATTGTTTTTTTTATTTTAAAAATACGTTGACTAATGCTGTTGTCCTAATAAAATTATTTTGTTTTAGATTTGCCATTCCGTCCTGTTGTGCATGGTGATAAAAACAGTGTCATTCAATCATTGAAACAATTGATCTATTTCAAATTTCGTGTGATGGTCGACAAAATCACATTCAACTCAAATTTAGGTCTCATAACGCTGGAAGATGCAGCAATGATCTGTGGAACCCTTTAAAGTGAAGCAGTCAAACATTCTTCTATCGAACAATTTGGGTGTGTGTAGCGTGTGTTAAGGGTGATCAGTTTGAAATGCATTTTCTTCAATCTATCTCCCTTCATTAATTTTATAATTGTTAATCACTAATTTTATATTAATTATTTTGCAAGCCCGTGTGCGAAGCACGGGTTCGCACTTGTGTAAGTTAATAAATTAGTGAGTGATCAGGATCAATCCTAAAAAGGAGGAGAAAAAAGATCCTAGGATACTATTAACTTCAATCAGTAACAAACAAAAATATTGTGGGATAAAATTAACATGACATACAACATAAAGTACGAAATTATTAATCAATAAACTGTTGTTTATAAATTTTAATGACAATATAAGCATATTTCACATGCCTTTCAATATAGCTCAGTGGGATAATAATCATGATATTAGCGTATTTCTGGTAGGTGAAGCATAGAGTTTTTTTATTACAATGAACTAACCTTGAAGAATAGTTGCATCTTAAAGAAAAAGTTGGCAACTCAAAGCTCGACCCAGTAAATTGTCCATTAAACTCGTCATCCAAGTTTTTCAAACCATTTAGATTATAAGATAGGAATATAAAACACTTAGTAAATGTAATTTTTTTCCTATTCATTACAATGACAGATTACAGTCAAGCATTATATCTTCAGTCAACTGCAGCAGGCTTTCTGATTATAAATTTGGTGTTGAAGCCATATAGAAAAGAGGGAAAAGCTAAACCTCATATTATGAAATTGTGTGTTTTGACTTTTGTACATGTCAAAGATATACTTGCAAGTATAAAGACATAATATGATGCCAAACGTATAAGAAGTTTATCTTTGATATGTCATCAATAATTTACAAATACTATACTAACATCAGTTCATCAAATTGACATGCATAGTACTGGCACCAGTTCTCAAGATGTAAGTGTATCATGATACAAACCTAAAGTGGCCAACAGACGTTAATAATAAGACTAAAATATTATTATGAATCTGGCGTATGGAAATGAATGTAACAGTAGATCTTTACTTCAAAATTATAAACAATTGATTTTCAAAACAAACGAGAAATTCAACTTACCATTTGGGATCATCTGCTTGCATTGAGTTCAAAAGCTCGTGCACCTCATAAATTGGTATAACCTGAAGAGTAGGAGCCAAAACAAAAAACTATTCATTAAAGGTAACTGTTAGCCTACTTTGTGAACTAGGCAACACAAAGTCAAGAAACCATACATTGAAGAGCATTTTTAATTAGAAGACTTCGGTTCGGATTGGAGAAGACACTACAATCTAGATTGGATAGCTGCAGTTGTTCGGGTCGGGTCAGAGCAACATATCGGTTCGGGTCGGATAGAGTCTTCTGTTCGGATCGGTGAGCTGCTGCTGAGGAAATTGGTAAGGTATATCTAGTCGGATCGGAGGGCAACATGATCTCAATTGGATCGGAAAGCCACCTGTTTGCCACGAAAATGGATCGGAGCGGAGTAGATTAGAGAAGAAGAAAGCGTTGCATCCAAGCCAATCCGGGTCGGATCGGATATCCCAATCCGAACCCCTTATCTGTGCGTCTCCGACCAGAGCCCATGTTCCATATTATTCTCCTGCAAAAGCGCCTGGATATCCGGACCGGCTGTGACCAGTTCCTACCCATAACGTCCGTTCCTTTGATGCGTTGTCAACATAATAGGTCATCCGAACCCGAAGATAGTGGGATGGACGACATGTGGCCCCGACCCGGATCAAGTTTCGAGCAAATTCACACCTATAAATACCCCGTCTGGGGACAAAGAGAAGGATCTTTTTAGGCACTTTGAGAATTCAACTACCCCCATAATCCGAACTCCATTACTCCCGAAGGATCCAAATCTTCTTTCATTACTTGTTTTAATCTATAGAGTGAATATAAGTGAGTTGTGAGTGAAGTCAAGTGACAATTACATTGTATTTGCAACTGAATCATTGAATATAGTGAAAGATAAGTGGACGTAGGCATTTCTTCGCCGAACCACTATAAATCCTATGTGTTCATTTTTATTTTTATCTCATCTTATTTGCTTTTAATCAATTTGGGTGTTAGAACCACTTTTGGGTCTAACAGTAACAGATACAGTTCCAAATGCATATGCAAGAAATGGGATATAAAAGGTTATGAAGTCCAAATGACTTTGATAGTGTTTTATATTAGCATCTGTAAAATTTTCAGGTCACGGAATGTTTTCCATCAGGCATTTAAAGAAAGAAATGGGCTATACTAATTTATTCAATAATGCAATAAACATTTTTTCAAACACCTTAGGTGCATTCAAGTGCGAATGAATACATGAAACAGGATAAATCTCAACATCAACGTATTATAAATCATTAGCCTTGGAACTTTCTAATTGATAAACAGTCATTATCGAAAATTTCAATAGAAGCTAACCAAGATAATTTCTATGAATCAGGATTAACAACAATAGAAAATAAGGAGCAGTAATGTTAAACAGAGAGAAATACCTTGAATTTAAGGAATAATAGCAAAAGTCATCAGTGGAGAAGGAGTGCGTCGATTGAAACAACTGCCACCACCGTCTCCATTAAATTCCCCAAATTCTTTTAGACGATGATCCAGTTAAATGACATGTAAGAAACATGGTGTCAGGCAAATTTGGGGTAGAAACAGAGCGAAACCCATAAATGTTAGAACGATATGGAGCAAAAATGGACGGAGAAGGAAAGAGGAACTGAAACAGGAAAACGACAGATAATAACGCGTGAAGTGAAATGAGAGAAAGGGATTCTCGTGGGAGGAAAGCGCAAGCGGTTGATTTAGCAGTTCGAGAGAGAAAGATACAGTTTTGAAAATAGAGATGCGTGATGTCGGTAAGGTAAGCCTGAGGAGATCGTGCGAACGAAATGGTATGTGCGTACAAAATCGAAGCCGTTCTTTGTCTTGGCTGAGAATAAATCTCAACCCTTCTTTGTCTTTTAATAACCAACCCATGCTTTTTATTATATAGATATTTTCCTTTTTTATAACATCCTAATCTGTTAGAAATATTTTCCTTTTTATCAATTCTATTTATTTTCTAAATAAATATTCCTTTTATAAAATCCTATGATTTTATAAATGCTTTATTTTCAAATTTATTTCCTTTTATAAAATCGGTTGATTTTATAAAATTCCTTTATTTCAATATACATTGAAATATTCCTTTTTATATCCCAAGGTTTCTTATGATATTTAAAATATCGAATAACAAATGATAAATATCATTCTAACACACATAACCCATAACAGATATACATCACATCATATATCACAATATATGAAAACAGTAAAATAAATGTTGAGGAATCCAGTCGGATCCCTCCAACCTGTATCCCTGTATCCACAGATGTTACACAGTATAATATACATCAATTTCATTTCAATATGAAATGTTCTGATAAACAACATCAATATTTAATGGTATATATATATAATTTCAACTAACTGACCAACGGTTCAATCAACCAATCTACACACAACAGTCAATCAATATCTAACAGTTCTAAAAGTACGTTATAAAAATATAACTGTTCAGAGTTGGTGAGTTTTACTCACATTGGCAGTTCATCGTTAAAGAACGATAAACTGTTATTTGATTTGAATCAAACAGTTTATTTTGCCATAAATTCATACGAGCTCCAATCCACTCCCACTCAGTTCCATTGTGTAGTCACCGTCCATACGATCCTGTCGGATTCTTTATTCTTCGGCCCATTTCCGCTTAACACCCGGTTCATTTCTTCTTCCCTATATCCATTCCAACTCCTCATTCATCTTTCATGAGCACACAGTAACTTAGCCATCCACAGATGCTACGTTCCTTGCCAACATCATTATACAACTCAACGTCCAAATCATCAACATGACCCGACCCTTGGATCTTACCAACTTAGGATGTTGGTTCGGTACTGAGTTGAAAATCATTAACTCATAAACAATACTTAGTTACTCACAAATTGCCATGTCATTAGTTAAATCCTTTCTTCCTTTCTGATAGACCTCTGAACCTGCTACTTCACTAATTCACCATTTTGCCGAGATTTTCAACCACCTATTTCTACTTTATCTCTCCACCAAATCAACCCACATACAAACTTAAGCATAACTCCAACTTCAAACAACAGTAAAACCCCAAAACGAGAATACTTTAATGCCTTAACTCCACCTTGTTTCCTACTGAATCTCGCAACCGTGTTAAGCTCGCAAGCTTCTTCGCTGATAACCAACATCGGATAAACTTCCCCTTTTTAAAACACAGACTGCACCTTCATGAAACAGTCCCATACTCAAAAACTGGAACCGCAACTTCTACGGTTATCAAACCATTGACCCCCTTCAAAATCATACTCCTCCTTCCATGTATTAACCGCAAGGCTCCAGCTCCTCAAACAAAACCGCCTGTACCCAAAAACTTCACCAACCCGGAACAGCTCGCCTCCTCATCTTCACTCGATCACCCCTCCAAAAATCGAACTGTTCTTCCACTGCTACTACTTCTCAACGCACCCAGACTCCACGCGATCCCCAGTCAGCTCATCGAGCTTCTCGAACAAGCATCGCACCCCTCAAACGTACCACCGAATCGAAGCGAACAATACAGGGGCTCGTAGGCAATTGAATTGAGATTTTGGGAATTTTTCTATAATTTTTATTTTGATTTTTGGAAGATGGAATTTCATTGCGTTGGAAAACATTTCGGTGGCGGATGTGAAATCTCATTGACCGTGGAAAATGAAAGTATTGGGTTAGGAAAATAGCTAGGGTATTTATAGGCAATGAGATGGAGATATTTTAGTAGATATTTTAGTTTTCAGTGAACGTGGAGTTATTTTGGGCTATGAAGAACGGGTGGTTGAAGAAGGTGATGCGTGGTCTTGGTTTTGACCATAGGAAAAGTAGTTTATAAAAGGAGTGGTTATTGATATTATATAATTCATAAGGGTACCTCATTTCGTACAATTTCATTTTCGTACTAACCGCTATGGACTGAAATAACCATACCGTTGTGATCGGCAACGAGCCATGATCCCAAAAATATAATGATACCGGTAGTTTAGCTCATTTTATGAAACCTCAAAATGTTGATTATAAGGTGCACAATACTCCAAATAAAAAGTTGCTTATTTAATTAATTAAAAATTACAGTAAAATTCTAAAAATTAAATTATCGTTATGTCACAAAAGAACCTTGTCTATATTCAAATCCTATCTCTAGTTATATCGAATAACCCATTACGGTCGATAAACGATTCTATAGCGACTATTTTAAAATTTGATTTGGACATATCTCAAAATCTATACAACGAAATCATGAATTTTCTCTTCCCCTAGAAAGATATACTCCACCAACTCCACACGTTTCTTGTTTCATAGAAATCCGATTTAAAACGAATCCTGTACCTTTAGTTGAAGTTCGAATCGCCAATTTACGAACTACATCGCCATTTCGAGCTCAGTTTTAATTATAATATAATTATACGTTCAAACGCTGTAAATGAAGTATATTAGTTATTATATTTCAAATCTAAATGCTACCAAATCTCTTACACTATCCAATTCAGACAATACTGACAATTCAACTATTTCTGACTATTTCGACATTTCATATATTATTATATTATAATTATTAATTAAATATTCAATATTACTTAATTCAAGTTATTGATATTTTCCTAAATCGATATTTTAAATAATTAAATAACTTAATTATTCTATCTCTAAAATACGGGTCATTACAAAATATTTCTGGTTTCACTAAAATCTGGTTTATTTTGAATCATGTACATTCATTTGAAATTTGAAATCGAATTTTCAAACTACCGTGCCATTTTCAATTCCTTTTATAATTAAAATAAATATTTATATTCTAATTTCTATTCAAATAAATATATACGTTCTAATTCTATTCAAATTAAATTTCTTGTCGTTATTATTTAAAATAAATCATTTTAAATATTCAAAATTCATTAAAATTGCCAAAATAAAAATTTTTAATTGGTTCTGATTTTCTGGGTTGTTACAATCTACCCCACTTAAAATCTTTTTGTACTCGAAAAGGAACGGAGTTGAAAGTTGTTTAACTAATCAACTCAACTTTCATTCTGGCGTTCATTCTTCAACTTTTCAGTTTCTAAGAATTTCTAATTTTTCAAAAATTTGGCTAACACCCTAAATTTTCGAAAAATTTCGCCATAACCTCTTTTGTACGGGGAGCACCTGGAAAAGCCCCAAACCGCCACAAGCCCTCTCATCTCAAAAAGAAAAAGAAAAAGCCAATCGGTTCATAAAATCATCCAAACCCAATAAATTAGTGAACATGTACCTATTTGTCGGGCATACAATTTTATTCCTCTTCTCTAGCCTCCTTGCTATGACCTGTTCAATGTATATAAATGTATACGCAAGCAAACTCAAACAATTTCCAATTCAGTTCAATATTTGATACAATTTGGTTATAAGTACTGTTCTTTCACATAATGGTTTTATTAGATAACAAATAATCATACAACACAACCATCAATCAATTAGTGAATTAACGTTTCAAATTCATAATTTTGATACATATACAGAAAATCATGTTTTTGATGCCAATTCACAACAATAAACCATATCTAGCTTTGGTTCTCACACCAGTCAATTGGAAATATACAGATATCCCACTTTCGAAACTCGAACATAAACACTGATGATGATGCATCATCATTAGGATTATCCCCGGGCGACTTGAGTGTGATTCTATATCTATCCAGTATATTAAAACTTCGAATATACGTTTGCAAGACGTTTATGCAAAATCTTTATATACTAGATCGTCCAAATCAATATAAAATAAATATTCAAATACATATCATAAGGTTTAAATTATCAAAACAAAATTTGTTTTCATTTTTATTTTAAAAATAACATTCTTCTGACTCATTCTAGGATACTACTGATCCTATCTCTAACAAGTCATTCTCATTGGATATTACTAATCCAATCTCTGATGAATTCTTTCGTTTGGTTCTAATGTGTCTTGTTCTCGAGCTCTGTAAACCAAAGCTCTGATACCATACTAATACGACCCAAACTTCCTCGTGAAGGAAAGCCCGGATTGAGTTGAGAACACGACAAATCAGAACACAAACAGAAGAACATTTCATTGCTTATTACAACAATTTACATCAGAGTACAATAATACACAGAGTATGAATAAATAATATAAATTTGATGAATATCAGAGATTTACAAATTACAATGCAGCAGAAAATAATACAAAACACAACTGAGGGAGATATACGGATACAGAGCTTTCCAAATATCGTTCCAGCTGTAAACCAGGATCCTGTGAATATAAGTCTGCAAAACCAAAACTACTAGCTGCCCGTGTGGAAAATAGGGGCACCCAGAGTTTAGGTTAAAACAATAAACTCCAGGTCAGTCATGTGATTGGTGTGAGAACTAAAACAGTTATTAATTTGATTTTTAAATTTAGATAAATCAAAGGACCACACCGTATAACACGGAACGGGCTTCCTCATAAGAATACCAGTGCATAAAACAAATAGTGCAATGCTAAATAAAGAACAATGAAGCTATTATAAGACCCAGGTCCCATCACACAATGCAACGCAAGCCGGAGGATAGGGTTTTACCTTATAATAGCCAAATAATGCTTGATACGCGAAATTTAATCTTTTATTATTACTATAAGTAAAGAAATCAACTTCAAATATAAATGTATCAATCATAGGCGGTATGAGCGCCCCATCCCACTATGTCGCCATGTATAGGATTACAACTAAAATCCGTGTTTTCGTATTGGAAATTTGGATTCCATCATGAGTCTAGGCAAGGGACGTACTCCTTTCCGCTTCGAGACACTCTAGAAAATGTCTCGGGACTACACACTCTGGGTAACCCCGGGATCCTGCAGTGTCGGTCCACTCAAAGTGTAAAAGTGGATTGGTTATTCATGAACACATGTTTCTCGGTGCTAAAGGACCCATCCATCGGCTCCGTAGTAACCGATATATCTGAGGCGCCTCGCATTCCATCAACCACACAGGTAAAAATATATAAATGCCAGGGCTTGTAAAACCCCGACACCACCCATAGCTAGACAGAAACGTCATGCACTCACTGCGTTCCCTTATCCCGTTTTTGACTCATACCGAGGTGTGAGGCTCGCGAATTAACGCTATACAAAAAGCGGCGCTATATTAAAGTTATGCTTTGATCATCAACCATAAGACTCTTCTTTTCAACAAAAGCCTTGATCACTGCATCTCAGCATGCCACACAGGCAATTCATGCCATGCGACTGATATCTATCGATATATAACCTCTGAGCTCGTACGTCTCAGCGAAAGGCGTTAAGCAAGAGAATAAATTCTCCGCCGCCAAACAGATATATATTTAATAGAAATCAATCAACACAGAATGAAATCCAATGTCAGACACACATCCATTTACAAGTTCGTTCTGGGTCTGAACGAAACCAGAGGCACCTTATTCCTCGTCCCATACGTCCATTACAGGAGAGAGGTTCTTGCATATCCGTCGATCTCCACGTACGTCTGGACGATCACCACTTATTACCTCGTCTTGGGTGTACAGCCCAATAAGGACGTCAGTAATCATCCAAACGATATGAAGACCTCCGATCTCCAACCACCGTCTTCATCGTCGAATTATCGTCGAATCAATTATTCAGAATGGGTATAAACCCAAACTTTCTGAATAACTCGCGTATATAATAAACAAGTGCTATAAAAACACAACATACACCTCATTCCAATTTGTAAATTCTTTTATTCAAATATTCAAATACTTTGGGAAAGGTTCCCATTAATTTTATCAACGATAAATTCTTTAAATTTATTCTTTAATCTTCCTTTGGATGTCAATTCAAACCATGTTACGGTTTTCCAAACTAGTCGGGATTAGCGCACCTTACCGAAGTAATCATTTGTTTAATTTCCCAATTCCAACCTATTCATCTTATGGAGCAAAACTGGTAATACTCCATAACTAACACCACGGTCTTACCAGTAAAATTAATTACCATTTCCCGTTCAAATCTAATTAAAGATTTAACTATCGCTAGGAGCAAAACTGGCGATATTCCATTCTCGATCACTTCCCAAATTTGATAATTTAAATTATCACCTTCCCTTTTTCAATCTATTTAAAGATTAATTAAAACTCCACTTGGTTTTAATCTTCCCAAAAATCAATATTAATGATTATTTAACTTTGGAAACACAAACATGTCGCATCGACAATCTACACCATACTATTGATTTCTGTCGATATATAAACTCTAAGCTCATACGTCTCAGAGAAGGGTGTTAAGCAAGAGAATAAATTCTCTGCCACCAAACAGATATATTTAATAGAGATCAACCACGCAGTTCGAAATACAATGACAGACATGTAATCCTTCCTTTAACTGGGTTAAAGAACTAATGTCATTTAAAACACAGTTCACGATAAACCCAAATCACATTCCATTAATAATGGAATCTTCACAGAAAACCAAACCAATATATAATCGGTATCAGTTTCCGTATCCGACCAATAATATAAATGGAATAACGACAAAGCCTTTTAAATTCCATATGTATTAACAGTCTTCCTCCACAGAAGTTCAATTCGATTATTATCAATCGAATTCCAAGTTTATATATTAAATTGGAAAACGTTACTTTGGAAAATTTCCCGTTAAATCTTAATAAAAAGATTTATAAATTCCAAATCACATTTCACTGTAAATCGGGTCAAAGAACGAATGTCGTTAAAAACGCAGTTCACAATAAACCCAATACACATTCCATTTTCAGTTCCAATTAAATGTTAATTAATTGGTAATTCTTCTTCAAATCTTGATTAAAAGATTTATTCTATTCAAACGGGATTCAAGAACAGTGTTATTTAAGACACCATTCACAACAAACCCAAAATCACTTTCCATTGTTAATCGGGTTAAAGAACAAGTGTTATTTAAAACACCGTTCACGATAAACCCAAAAATCCAATTCAATTCCAATTAAATATTAATTAATTGGTAAACTTCATTAAATCTTAATAAAAGATTTAATTTTTTTCTCCACTGGGTTTAAAAACAAGGTTAGTGAAGACACCGTTCACGACAAACCCAAAAATCCATTTGATATTAAATACAAGGCTTTGAATAGAAGATATATCGGCTTATATTCAACATCAAATTCTGAAATCAACAAATATTGTATTGGAATAACGATATATATATCTTCCAAATTCCTCCACAATGTCCGTATAATCATGGAATCCAATATCAAAATATTTCGAAGATAATTTCGATTCAAATCCATTCCAATTCATATATTGGAAATTCTGGTTATTTTTAAAACCATTTCAAATCCAGTTTATTTATTTAAAAATATTGGATTACAATTCCAGTTCATAACTAGTAAATTTCGATAAAAATATATTTTTTTCTTTTCAAATATGAAAATTTTCTTCCCAATTCTTTCCAAATCATTTATTATGATTTTACACAAATTATTAATATTTTTAATAATTTTATCAAACCCCGTACAGTCGATTTCCATAAACGGCCATCGAACTACACTTACAGCGACCTTTTTCAAATTTGATTTGGACATAATTCCAAATTCAACTGTTATAATTCTAATTTCTTGTATTCGTTAGAAAGCTCTTTTCGATACGAACTCAACAGTTCCGGTTTTAGGAGAATCCGACGATCGGATATCCCGTAACGTCCGTTCGAAGTCAATGGTCGAAATTCGCGAACTGCCGCGGTGCGGCGCATTCTATTCAGGCCATTATATATATAATATACATATCATATATATTTCGTTGATTTCCCTTTAAAATGTATTTTATAAATCGTTTTAAATTCATTTTCAAAACGATTTCAACTTCGTATTCAATTTCAAACCAAAATTGAATATCCCATATAATTAATATAAAAATGATAATATTTTCAAAATATTATATTTCGAAATCATTTCCTTTTCGATATTCATTATAAAAATGAATAAAATCGATATAAATATCGTTCACGTCAAAATAGCATCAATTAAATCAACACGTCTTTATATATTTAAATATATTCGTGTCCGTCCCAAATCGGACATCAAAATCAAATTTTTGATCGTTTACTGAATATTATTTTAAAATATTCATTATTTTAAAATAATCGTTATTTTAAAATATTCCTTCTTTCTGAACTGGAATCAGACACAGTCAATTACCATATAATGTTATTTATATGGATTTCATACAACACATGTACACAACAACAATCAAACACAGTCAACCATCATTCAGAGTGCATTACGCAACTGCATAAGCGTTAAATATAAATAAATAACGCTTACAACAGCCTGTCAACCCATCGATTGACATACAACTAAATATTGGGATTAGTGTATGTTTAGTATCATCCCAATACCCGTGTGGGGTTTTCAAACAACAAACACTAATTATTATTTGTGCAGTTAGGCGATATGTAAAATTTATCGTCCAAATTAATATCAGTCGTCCATGGTTTGTGGACGACGGGTGTCGTGTGCTGCTAAGCACCGTCTGCATCCTAGTATATATTTTAATTAGAAAATAAAATTAAAGTGAGAAGTTCTCACCTTTGGGATCCACTCCTCCATTCTTTATTTCTGAACGGTTTGGATTTCGTTTTGCTTCCACTTAGTTTCATCGTAATCTGTTTTAAGCGATTCAGGTTAAAAATCGCACTTTTATTTCATAACCATATGCTTAAAAACATTTTTTTTATTCTCTTACATATATAAAAATCATATTTTTATTAGCGCTTCTAATTATAAAAATCGTATTTTTATACAGCTACAATCAATATAAAAATTATATTTTTATATCGCTAGTTCATATATATAAAAATCGAATTTTTATTACTACTTCACATATATAAAAATTGAATTTCTGTTGCTTCAATTTCATATTAAAAATCGGATTTTTATCACTTCAACTTCATAGTAAAAATCGGATTTTTATCACTCCAAAAATCGAATCTTTATGTTAATAAAAAATCTAATCTTTCTATTTAAAAATCTAATCTTTATATATATTTAAAAATCTAATCTTTATATCTTTAAAAATCACTTCTTTATGGTTTAAAAAAAGTCAACTCTTCATTGTTTTAAAAAAGTCAACTCTTTTTAACATATAAAAATTCAAACTTCTTATTTTTTTATTTATTAGAAATCATTTCCTTTCTACGATTAAAAACCAAACCTTTCTACAAAAATTATAACTTTATAGATTTAAAAATCCTAACTTTATACAATAAAGATCATAACTTTATATATTTAAAGAAAATCAGATTTTTAATATAGTAAAGAAAATCAGCTTTTATTCATATAATAGGAATGAAATAAAAATAAAAATAAAATAAAATAAAACTCACTTTTGCATTTTCAGAGGGGGGGAGGGGGTTCACCGAAGCAACCATGGCGCGGGGGAGGGCTCAGTCGTCGGTGGAGGTTTCTGAAAAGGGGGCTAGGGCTTTGGGTTTCGGGGTTTTCAAAAAAGAGAGGCGCCTGGGCCGAGGAAAGAGGGGGGAAGCGGAGAGGGGGTGCGGGGTCCCCTTGGGGTGGCGCGCCGGAGGCGTAGCAGCCTGGGTGGCCGCGGCGGCGGCAATCCCTCCCTTCCGTCGCGTTTCTTCTTTTTCCTTTTTTTTAATTTCGATTTGAAATGAACAGGGTAAAGGGAGAGGAAGGTAAAGGGGGTTTTATATAAAATTATATTATATTTAATAATTTCCAAAAAGTTGATTTTTTATTCGACCTCCAAACGAGACCCATCGACTGTCGTCCATAACTAATTACCCCATTCCAAACGCAATAGGATATGTTTCGTAAGCCAATTCGGCTATTTCGATCAGTTTCCATCAAAATTAAAATATAAATAAATAGAACAGTCAATATTGATTTTAACGTACATTTTAATTTACTGGGGCCACATACAGACACCAAAAATTCCAGAAAAATAAATATGGCTATGTTTTGATGATATGGTCCTGAAAAAACTAATTTCATCGAATTTGGAGACCGTTTGAAAAACGGTCATTTTCCAGTCGATTAAATTCAAATTGAAATTACCAAACACGTTTGAATTCTCCACGCTCATATATTGATTCCAAAAATTATGAAAATTGGAATCTGACAATAATTGGACATTCCGGATCCAACAAAAGTGGTTTCGTCGAAAATAGAGGTCGTTTGCAAAATGGCTATTTTTAAGGGCTATATTTCCATAGCGACTATTCTGAATTTTCAACCGGACATAACTTTTTATTCTCGCTATGAAATTTCAATTTTTCAGATTCGCTGGAAAGATATTTTCAAATAGATTCAAATATTTCTGGTTTCACTAAAATCCGGTTTATTTTGAATCTTGTACATTCATTTGAAATTTGAAATCGAATTTTCAAACTACCGTGCCATTTTCTATTCCTTTTATAATTAAAATAAATATTTATATTCTAATTTCGATTCAAATAAATATATATGTTCTAATTCTGTTCAAATTAAATTTCTTATCGTTATTATTTAAAATAAATCATTTTAAATATCCAAAATTCATTAAAATTGCAAAAATAAATTTTTTAAATTGGTTCTGATTTTCCGGGTTGTTACATATTTTATACAACTTAATTAGATCCTATTTTTCTATTAATTATTATACATTCCATTTATGTTTATGTTGAAATCTTCTTATATCCATATGTATTTTAATATGAATATGTAAACCTGTTTTTAGTTGAGGGTAATGAATCTCTCACGAATCATATGGAATTAATATAGTAATTTTATTTATGATCACTACTTTTCCGCCTAATAATTTTTTTGATGTGAATATAAGTTTGTAGTTTAATATTGAATTTTGATAGCCTATAATGTTCATAACAAATAGAATATGTCTAATCATGTAAGCACACATTACGTTGTAATCTAAATTTGATTATGGTAATGAAATTGAAACTCAAATCAAATTTTGATTCTTTATGTTACTAGTTCAATAGTAAATAAAGAATGCTTAAAGTCTTTTTTTTAGTTGTTATCAGTTTCATGAGATTTTACAAGTGGATTAGAGATTGAAGTAGAGTTTAAAGGTTTAAGGTGTGTTAGCTAATAGCACAATTAGGTCATACTTTTAACAAATACCTACATTTACACACATGGTTGAAAAAGTAACATCGTAAATTCAAGTTGTGTTGATATGTGTGATTATGAGAGGGAATTTGAGTCTAAACTACTTTTTAAACTCATAGTTTTAATTTGAAAATCTTCTCTAGTTTTTCTCTTTCCAGTTAAAAACAAATTCCCACTCTGGTATAATCTAATTGAGTAATATTTAAAATTATCGCTTTTTTTGTGCATCGATTTTTACTCGCATACGCACCACGACTGTATGCCATGCACTTGTGGTTTTTATAAGGATATAACTCGGCGGTTTTCTAATAGATAAAGAAACTATTTTTGTATCAAGTTTTTGGCTCCATTGTCAGGGATAGCTATTATATTTTGACAGGTATAGTATTGTATTTTGATTTTACTCTTCAATTCAATTTCTGTTATTCTATGTTTAACTTTTCCTTAACAAAAGCGCCTTTGTTTTTAGTTTTTGTGTTTGTTCACTCATTTTATTCATTTTATGTGTTATTCACTTGTGGTTTGTGCAACATAGGTTATTCGAGGTTTTTTCTTCATAATAAAAGAGAAAGAAATGTTCTACATTTTGTTTACTTGCTTCATCATTTCATTCGCATGCATTTTGTTGTGTTTGTTTGTGCATCATATGTTTTTGTTTTAAGTTTCATTTTCTTACTTTATTTGCAATTACATCATTGAAAAGAAAAAAACAACATTTCGTTTTTAGTTAATAAAACGTTGTGCTTTTCATTACTCTGTTATTGTTCATTTGACTTGTTTTTACGTCTCATCAAAACCAAGTTTACATTCTTATTCTCTTTACTATATTCTATCTTTATATTTTGCCTTCGCTTTCATTCTGTATTGGACTCTCTTTTTTTATTTTTTATTGGGGCCAATTTTTATATAACAACAACAGACCACTTTACAAACTATTTACAAAAAAGGATCAGGTTTTGTCATAACTGGCGTGATCTCAGATGCAGCCGGTTTTTTTTCTTTTACAAAGACGGCATTCGGGATCCCTCCTAAAAGAAAGTAATAGATGTGGGCGGCATTCAAGATAGCGCTAACTAGCGTTTTTTTGGATGTCTCCTAGATATGCCATAAATATATCCAACAATCTTCTTCCTCTTTGACATCAAAACTTCCAAAGAAAAATCAACTTCACAAAATTTTAAAACTCGTACTAGATATGTATCAGCTTTGTACAGGATCTACTCAACAACCAACAAGTTATTGATTCCATCTATTTTTGAAGGTATGACTATTTAAATCATAATTTAATAATGTTTGATTTTGGGTTTTGTTTGACGGTTGGTCTGTTATTGAAATAGTGAAATTATTGTTATTTTATATGTAGAATGACTCCTAAATGTATTCCTACCATATATTTTTATGATGGTTAGCTAGTGGTAGACGAAGATAATTTTGGCAAGTATGTTGGAGGGTCGTATAAATCGGCGAAAATTGTTCAAGGCTGTAATTTGGTTCAGTTGAAAGAGTCAGTATATAAATCGACTAAGATTAAATTAGAAGATTTTGATATTGATTTAGTATATAACTAGCCTATCGATTCTAGATCGAAAACCATTAAAATATCCGATGATGATGTAGATATACTGTTTTCAGCGACATTGAAAACCATCGAGCTTTTTATTATAAAGAGCAATCAGACTCAAGTAGTAGAACTACTAGCACCGGTATTAGTTAACCATGAATGTCAAGATATTGGTAAAAGAACTGGTCATCAAAATGTAATGTCAAGCTTTAATACTCCATCTGTTACCATGACCTACCATCAACAAGAAGGATTTTTTGGTTTTCCACCATGTACGGATTATCAACATGGTATTCAATACAATTATCCTTATTCGACTCAAGAAAGATTCACACATATGATGGAAAGGTTAATGCTACTTTGGTTATTGCTGGATCTATAAACATATGATATTTTGCAGTTCTTAAATACTATGTTTTGTATGCGGTTATGTTACATAACGAGCAACTCCATTTTGCACTGCCGGACCTTTAAATAATTATGTGTCGCCTTTCATTCATCCTACAAAATCCGAGTTACAGCATATAAGTCATAGGTATGTGAAAGTTATACAGTTAACTCGTTGTTTTTGTATGTGAAAATCATTTAAATCATTCTTAGGTTTTACATTTTGTGAATTTTCAGTGCTTCCGTCCAGGACATTTCTACACAATCAAATATCGAAGTACCAAGCGAGGACATTATAGCAAACGAGGCATTAGACAATATTGAAAGGGACATGGTTATAAATGAAGAGGAATATGTGGATCCCCCTTGTTAATCGTATGGATGTTGTGAGAATGCCAGAGAACGCCATTTCTTGAATCGTCAATTTGCAAGTAAATAATGAAGCATTAAACTACGATTATACGGTTGAGGAAGACATATTGACTGAAGAAAGCGATGAGTTGAAAATGGAATTACCCAATGATGATGATTTGTGTATGACACAGTTATTGGCTAAGTCAATCATTGTAGATATTCAGTTCAAAAATGCGATATTTTCGACATTGAGTGTCTAAAACGGTTTCAAAGTTAGTATGATTTTTGAAACAAAACAAATTAAACAACAATTAAGTGAATGATTAATTCTTCATGCTATCTCCTCTAAACCTATAAAGTCGAATATAACCAAATATATCGCCATTTGCAATGTCGATGCTAATTGTCCATGGAGAATTCTTGCTATTGTTTCAAAAAAAATCCAAGCAAAGTTCGTGAATTATAAGAAAATGTCCAAATGAACACAAATGTGTGAATCCAATGGTCAACTCAAACCACATGCAAGCAACGTCCGCATTTCTGGTTTCAAAGATTTTACCGTTTGTAAAATCTGATTTAAATACAACCGCCGACACTGTATAGGTTTTAATGGAGGAACAGTTGATTGTTAAAATAAGTTATATGAAGGCATGAATAACGCTGAGCAAGGCAGTCGAAAAATTAATGGTGATTTTGCAGAAGCCTACACCACCTTAAAGCAATATTTCACTGAAATTGCAAGAACAAACTCACAGAGCTTTGGGAATGTTATTACAGATGAATTTGGAGTGTTTGAACATGCTTTTTCGGCTTGTAGACCATGTATTGAAGGATTTTCACATTGTCATCTCTTACTTTGTATTGACGTACACATTTATATGAAAAATACAAAGGAACATTGTTAGTACCTACTGTTGTTAACGCAGTGATTAGCATAGAAATGTGTTTGTTTTATGCTCTTATATCTTATCTTTTGTAAATAAATAAATATTACTTTGGGTATTTTTCCGTGTGTTTTCACAAGTTCAATATAAGTCTCCTTCATTCAATCAAAGACCAATTGCTATGAAAAAAAAGCTACTTCCCCATATCAACGCTATCTCAATTGCAAAAGAAGTCGTAGCTCACTGGTAAAGGCATAGAAATTTGTACAAACAGACCTGATTTCGATTCCCGACAAGCCCTCTTTTTGTTGAAGAAAGGAACATTCACACTACCTTCTTTGGTCTGAAGAATATATGGACTAGTGTTATATTGTATATACATATATATATATATATCCATATGTATGTACATATGATATAAACTAATAAACATTTCAGGAATAGCCATATTCTTCTCATGGAAATCAATTCAAATCATTCATTTTTCAACTGCCATTTAGAAGAATATTTGATTGAATTATTGCCAAGGAAAAGCCAATCAATCTACCACATGTCACTAATCATAAGAGGAAATCTGCATGGAATATCTCAAGTCTATCTTCATATTTGTAAATAGATTATTTCATGGGATTCATTCTTGGCCCAAATTGTTCTGATAGAGAGGTGTCTACATCCCTATAAATACACATGATATCCCATTGTAAACTCATCCATTATTCTGTATTTTGTTCTTCTTCATCAATAAAGTTTTTCTTTTATTTTTCTGCAATTTTTTATTTTCTTAGCAATTAGTGTTGTCTACACAATTAGATTTGGTAGAGCACTATTTATATTTTTCATTTATTTTCATTAGTGATTGACCATCTGATTAGATTCACTGGTAATCCTAATTTCAATTTCTGTTGTTATTTAATTTATGCAATTTTAATTTTTGTTCTTTTTATTGCTTTCCTATTCATATTGGATTGAATATAGATTTGATTAGATTCATATCTGATTCAATTCAATAATAGCTTCATGTTTTTCAACCGAATCTCCAAATTTCGTCTAACTCGCCCAAGAATTTATATAAATAATTTAATTTACCTCCCTGTGATTCGACCTGCATATTACATGATCTGTGCGCTTGTAGTGTTATTACATCATTCACGCTTTTCTAGTTCCTAGAAAGTGTCGATCACGCGGATGACCATCTATATCCATTGTCTTATGCAATTGTTGAGTCTGAAATTACCAGTCGTTGGAGTTGGTTTTTTTCTTGCATCCATCTCTTCATCCATACCATCAACAATCATCGAATTACATTTATTTCTGACAGAATAAAGGGAATACTGAATGCACTGGAAACAAAGTGGCATTTACCCCATAAGCAACGTTTTTGTGCTAGACATCTTAAGGCTAATTTTCAAGCAGCCAGGTTTAAAGGAAAAAATTAACTACTCTTTTTAATGCTACGGCATGTGCTTTGGAGGAATTCAAATACCGCAAACTTCGTGAAGAAATAAAGAACATTAGCCTAGAGGCAGACAACTGTATTTAAAAAAAGTCTACACAGGAAAGAGGAAAATTGTGCTTTGTTCAAAGATGATGGTGGTCGATTCTATGTGATGACCACAAATGCTTCAGAAAGCTTTAGTGGGGTATTAAAAGGTTCTCTATCGTTACCTATGAAAGCTTTAGTTTCTCGGACTTTTTTTGTATCCGTGGGTTATTTTTCTCGAAGCAGAGAAACAGAAGAAGTTTTAAAACCTGACTTACCCCTAAGTGAGAAGCAAAGATTGCTGAACGAGCCAATGAAGCAAGGCATACAAGGATTATTCGATTTAGTATGGTAGAATGGCGAGTAATTCATTATTTTGGGGATGAATTCAAAGTGTTAATCAACGATGACACTTGCTCGTGTACATGCAATATACCTGTGCAATAGCATTTACCATGTATGCATGTAATGACCGCTTGTTCCTTAGTTTCAACAGGAGCTAATAGAGCTCATCACGATTTTGCTTCATCGTACTATACAGTCAAGAAACACCCAGCTGCGTAGGGATAAGCGATATTGGACGGTAATGGATAATCAGTTGGTACTACCTCCTGTAATGAAAAGGCTACCTGGACGGAAAAAGTCTACTAGAAACAAAAATACTATGGATGAGAGTCAAACACCAAAAGGAAATAGGTGTAGAAAATGCGGTATTGTAAGTCATAAAAAAATCGGTGTACTT
The DNA here is from genome assembly GCA_030737875.1 of Allium sativum. NCBI lineage: Eukaryota > Viridiplantae > Streptophyta > Magnoliopsida > Asparagales > Amaryllidaceae > Allium > Allium sativum. The sequence goes on along the minus strand of CM060915.1, from coordinate 460,966,335 downwards.
CAGCTAGTTAATTTTGTTATAGTTGAATTAATTTTCAAGTATTGGTAACTTTATCATGACATAAGAGTTAAACTAGTCAATATGATATCATTCATCTGAGTTCCCCTAAGTTTTACTTATTTCTTCTTAATATTACAAAAAGTTCATACTTAATACAGATATAATGCTCACTTCCCATCAAATGATCCAGCATTTGGGATACCGCTCTATTTTTACTCTCAGCCTCCAAATGGAGACATGGAGTTAGCAATTTAGCGACATCTCAGAAGCTTCCTGTAATAACCCGCCTTTTCCAATAGTTTAAGTCGGCAATAAACCACACATGTCCGACTCATACTTTTCAAAAAGACGGATTATTGATTGGATTGTTCTAGTGAAATAAAATTCAAAAGAACAAAATACAGAGTCTCACAGCGGAAGGATAAAATATAATACATAAAATAATTACATAAACAGTTCATGTAGCTGTTTAATTATGCATACAAATTCAATATACCATATTACAAAGTTACACAACTTATTAGAGTTATACAATTTCTAATAATATCCAAGTTTACAAACTTATAAACAGAATGAGATAGAGCAGCGGAAATAAATTGATATAATATACTACCATCATCTCTGTCCTCCAGAAAGCTCTTCAAAAACTGTAAAACAACTCGGTTTGACCCGAGCGTAATGCAAAAAAACATTCAGATCATGACTAAAATTCTCATATTAGTTAAATCGAATCATGTGAAATAGGAAATGAATAATCTCGAATTTCTTCGATATACCTAAAATTTTATCAGTTTCAAAACTCATTTCAGGTTTTCATATGCTGTCAATTTACCGATCGATTCAATGTTTCAAAAAATTTAATAATTAACTTTAATTAACATTTCGGGAAATTAAACCGCACATTCTTAATATCAATATCACAATAACTTATTCAGTTTTATTATTTCATAACATTTTATGAATTTCCAATTATCGAAAACCTTACAAGTACATAAAGGGATAAAATCAATCTATAATTGAATCTCCACTAGTAGTATTTTCATCATGTTTCCCTATTTCACTATTATTTTTAAAGGTTATTATTATTCTTTAGAATGGTCATATATAATGCAAAGGAATTTAAGTAAAAAAAAATTGAACTACAAATTATTTTCAATTTTTTTTGGCAAGTTAAGCCATTTTTATAGTGGGCGTACCACTTATTATTATAACCAATAATAAAATACATAAAAGAACAGGTGACTGAGGTTGACAGTCAGCTAAGATCGGTTTTTAAGGTGTACCGTCCACCACCTACGGAGTTTATAGCGTTCCGTCCACTCTACCTAAGCTAGCTAAGAGCACTAGAGCTAGCTAGTTTGCTAGACTACAATAAATAGTTCTCCACGCAGGGAGAGAAAGAGTACATCACATACTTCACTATTTATATTACATACGAGTACAAAAGAAAATTATAGGACTGAAATTAAAGAGGACATGCACTCGGGTACATTACATTACATAACTGCTCCAGAATAGACCAGACACAGACTGTCATACATTGAGCTCCACTCCAAAGAAAAGTAGCGGATACATGTGCAAAACAGTACACAGTGACATTTCGAGCCACACACCAACACTATTCCAAGATGTAGAATCGATGTTGAATCATCGCTTAGTAGGTTTACTAGGACTTGTGTCTCTTTCTTGGGCGGGACACCAAATCCATGTATCTTTACCAATTAACCAATTTCTCGACGCTGGAGTTGATCCTAAAGAGATGACCTACCCCTACCATCACCAATATCCAGCACGTGTAAACACGAAAGCAGCATAGAATCCATGACTTAATGCACATATTCATTTTGATATACATCCAATCCAAACTCAATAACACTGACACATTAGCATAGGAGAAGGTAGGACGTCACATGAATAAAAGCATAGCGGAGGCTGAAAGAACCCAGTGAGAGGAGGAACACTGGCGATGCTAGAAAGGAGACCACTTTGCAATGAACGAGCAAAGCTTCCATATGTTGCAAAAGGTCAAAATTGAGACCAGAGCACCAACGCTGACATGACCCACTCACCAAGAACTACCAGACCAACATAAGCGTGCACATTAGATGAACAGAAAGTTCATCCAACACCCATCGCCACTCCAAACATAAATAAAAGATACCACTCACGCAGACTTCCAAAATCACCATACATACACCACCAACATTACAAAATCAAGACGAACTACATAATTCCCCATTTGAAAATTCCTCATAAGAAAAACCCATCACATACCTGAACATCCAGACAACGTGCTGACGCTTCGTAGCTCAACAGGTAAGAGACAATGTATTGCGCCAGTGGCTAACCTGCTACATAACGTTTACGCATAGCTTCTTAGACGATCAGGTAGAAACGTGAGAATCTCCTTCAAGAGCATTCAAGCAGAGAAAAAATAGACTCCACGGTATGTGGTGACTACAAATCATACACAAGTCGAACCAGTCTCAGTATACGAACTACTATATTCCAGCAAAGAACTCCTCAAGAAGAACCCATCACTTACTGTGATGTCCCTCCCCGCACCAGCCGACATTTCCAATGAAAGTGCGTTGTGTCGATGTCCAACCAGCACGGGATGGTTGCCAAAGAAAGGGAAGGAAAGGAAACTTAACAGTGGACTAACAAAGAACCTGTAGAATGTCTCATGGTGCATGGAATAAAATATAATAGTAACATACTTTGACATAAAACAGGCGAGACAGTGCATAAGATGAAAACTAAACATCATAGCAGCGGAAAATCCAAATACAGCTTATGTTCCACATCATCATTATTACAACTTTTGAAAACTGTCTCTAAAGCAAATAAGGAAGGTACACTACTAATGCCCAAAGTAGTGACCAGCAGCGACACTGGGAGTATATCTGTAGATAATACGTAGGAGCCTCCTGCTCGTCTCCGGATCGGCTACTCGTGCATAACCAGCTAACATGTCTCTAGTCTGCTCATGGATCTCCTTGGTCCTCCGATCCGATCCCGCTCCCTAGCCCTAGTCTGATCCGATCCCCACACCAAGCTTAGGTCCGATCCCAACCCCAACTCAATGCAAATGGCCTTCCTTCTTGCCAAGTCTTCTCAGGTGCCAAGTTCCGATCCGTATCAAATCCCTTTGCCCAGTCCCCTTATCCGATCTGAGCCCTATACCCGATCCGACCCGGTCCGAAACTCTGCACATTTCCTGCAACTTTTCCAGCAACTGTTTTACGCCAAACGAAGACGTTTTCGACCATTATAACTCTTCTAATCAATCACAAAGCATACCATACAATCATAGCAACATAGAGAACTAACCATAAACACCAAAACAATGAATTATCATGTCAAAACGGATCAAACATACCCAAGAACCCATATTTCCCTTAATCATGTTTAAGCATAACTAATGGTATGATTAGCAAAACTTAACCAAATTAACCAAATTTTCTAACAGAGGCCTAAAACAATATTTCAAAATTTATAATTATTTTTCCAGATTTTAATCATGTTTAAATTCGCTAATTATCACTAATTACCCTTAATTAACCTTAATTAGTGCAAAAACAAGGCTAATCACTCACCTTGCCACAAACAAAATACCAAATCTGAAATTTCCCTCTGTCTGGCGCTGTTCCCAAGGCTATACAGCAGTTCTAACCTTGCTTTGGTGCTATTTCTCCTTAATTAGATGTAATTAACACTACAAGAAAATATGTTATTAATAACGCCATTTAATAACGCGTTATTCTAAAGTGTTATTGTTTATGGTTAAACATTTGTTTTTTAACTCATTTTGGTGTATATGGTGTTCTGTAACGTTATTGGCTCCAAATTTTTTATCTTCCCTCCAAAATAACAATTAACCCTATGTATCCCTCTCTACAATCACTTTCGTGCTCCTTCCAATTTTATCTTCATCCAAATAACCCTAATTAAAACTGTCCACTGATCTCAGATCTTTGCAGCCATGGCCGGCCTCGCTTTGGGCCGCACAAATCCTAGGGCACCACACTCCGATTCCACTATTCGCGGCATGGTCCAGCAAAACAAAATCGATATACACACGGAAGAAGAGGGTCGCAACTGAATAACAATTTGGAAGAGACAACACCTACATCTTTCTTGACTCCAAATTCTGTACATACGGTTAGAAAAACTTATTATTTTGCCAATTTGTAAGTGAATCTAATAGCTTCAAATTATTGCTTTCTGCTTATCTGTGGGTTTTGCAAATTTTCTTCCTTTAGTTCCAAATATCTGATAGTACGCATCTAATCCCTTCAGGTAATTCTATTCATTCTGGATTGTTGTCTGCGGTGTCCCGACTTTGTACATAATGGTTTGAAAAGCATTCTATTTCGCCAATTTGTAAGTGAATCTGATAGCTTCAAATTATTCCTTTCTGCTTATCTTAGGGTTATGCAAATTTTCATTCTTTAGTTCCTAAAACCTTATAGTACCGCATCCAATCCTTTATGTATTTCTATTCATTATCGATTATTATCAAGGTTGTCCAAATTTTGTAAGTATGATAAGAGAAACGTTCTACGTTGCCAGTTTGCAAGTGAATCTGATAGCTGAATTAAGTTAATATTATATTTTTATATTTTTGATTTAGTGGTTGATTATCTCATTAATTTCTTTACTGAATAATGCTTTTTTTTAATTTTCTACAGTAAAATAATTTTAACTGCATTCCTCCTCCTTATTCAGGTCCAGAACATTATTAAGTTGGTATGATATAGTTTTCGAACTGTTCTTAATTGTCATTGTGGCAAGATACGCGCAAATGTTACTTCTACCATCTTGGTTATTTGTACTTTTTCAGTTTATGCAATTTTTCCTCCCTAAGTTTATGTTTGTTGATTCTTTTACCCTATTATTTTGTCTTCGGGATAAACAGTAGAACAAACATAGTTTTCCCATTGTTAGAATTCTTTTCCTTTATACATATTTTTATTCCTTTCAAATATACATGTTTTCTGATTGATACTATCGACGAGTAAAAATAAATATTGCAATATAACATCATTTAATTATTACTATAATCACGTAATTTTACGACCATGTAGCTTATGATTTTGTGGTTCTGTTGATCGTTAGCCTCTCTTTCTTTCCCATATTTTGAATTTCCCAGATTAGATAAGAACTGTTCTTCTATAAATGTTGTAGATAATATCAGGATTATTTTAACTAAGCAAATCAGATTACAATTAGAGTTGCTTAGGTATTCATATCAACATGGTAGTGAATATGTATTTTTACAGTCTCCTTAGCAAACTTGGTTTGAGATATTTGCATTGGTCATTTTCTTTTGAAATATGAGTGGTCTTTTAAATATAAATTTCTTTCATAACCAAATTAATGTATACATTACTTCCAAGTTTTATAATTTAAATCAGGTAGGGAGTAAAAATAATTTGCAGTTGTACATCATTTCCTTGCACTTTATGGCTTAAGAAATATTTTTATAGAGAATGGAAAAGAAAATGGGAGGATTAAGAAACAGTTAAAATATTCATTCATATATGCAACTGGAAATTACCTTTGGTAGGGCTTGTTACTTATGAGTTAATTGTGAAAACATGTCTTTGTTTTGATGGAAAGAGGCTGAAACCTAAATTTCAATCTTTTTGGTAAAAACAACTATCATGTACAAATAACATACTGAAATAATTTCCATCATTTAAAATACCAAAGGATATTTTTGGATATTCAAATGTGAAAACCCCTTTAATCTCTAAGAAGTTCTTATGTGATCATTTGATTTGTTTTGAACTGATTTTTTTGAAGTTATAGACCAAAATCTTAAAAATAGTGTCATCCACCATTGTATTCAATTCTGAACTTTGTTGCAACCTAATGTTGCTTAATTGAGTTTCAGTAATGTATTTACCTATAATCATGCATATTTAATTTTCTAAGCATCCTACGCTCTATGACAATTTAACAGGAGTGTTAGCTGCTTTTGTTTCTGGAACAACTAAGGTTAATGGGGGAGTTTGGTTGGAATTTCAGATCTGAACTGGAATCCCGGTTGGAGTTGATGAGAGGAGAGGGAGGAATTGGGTGAGAGGAAGTAGAGAGATGAATGGGGACTGGGTAGGCTGAGTTTGAGTTGAGTGGTGCTGAAGCACTCGTGAGAGATAAACTTGTTTGGCAAGAAAGGGTGATGTGGAGTTAGTTATGCATGGCTTGAGAATATAGTTGCATATATGTGAGTAGGTGGAATAATGAGACGCATTGAATAGTCGAGTGGGGGGATGCATGCACATTGCACATGCACTTTATTACAAGTGACACTAGAAATTGCATTATTCCACATGCACATGCACATTCCACAGGCGCATTATGGTTTTGGTTTAAACCATTATTTTAGCTGTGCCTTGACTGTAAACATGGTTTTTGGTCCATTTTTATTGCTTGTGCATGCCCAATGCTCACGTTTCCAGTTTCAGTGTTCCATGTCATCTCTTTGTCATAATACAAAACTGTCTTTTGTGAAATTCCATCCATAACTTCATAACTACTACACTCTATTGTACCACTTTAGTTAACTGTTTCATTTATTTTTTCAGATATCAGCCCTGTTCGTTGTTACCATGGGAATAACGCGGACTTTATGGCAAGATGTTGTACTCTGGTAGTATTGCTTGTAGGGTGAATTTCTAATTTATATTGTTTTTACCTTTTACTCGTATTAATCTTGTATCTTTTATATATTATTCATATATTCTGCATTATTATTTTCCAGGTTAATCATCGAAAAAAAACTTGAATTTGCATCATCCATGGGGCAAGGGTGGGCGAGAACAAGTAAGTTTTCTTCTTAATTGATGCTATAAATGCCTTACTACTTTATAATATGCTTGTTTATCTTTTTGAATTTTTCTGCTGTACTGGTTCTCAGTCATTGACACTAACACTTGTTTGCTACCTGATGCTTGGTTGTAGTTTTACCTGTACCATTTTGATTGGAAATACTTGACAATATCTGTTGCAACATGTGTTAAAAGTAGTTCTAAGTGGATCTATTACTTGGTCATTTGCTTTTTACTTAATACTTTTGTGTTAGTGGCCATCTTAGTGATTAAGTTTAGGGAGTAGCTTGCAGATTTTTTTTATTACTTAAAAGCTTATGATACATAATAAAGTTTAAGAAGCAAATACAATGTATATTCCCTATGCTTATTGTCGAGTCTCTCTCGCACCCTCTTCACTATACCAATTACCAAATTGTAAAACGTGTTTGTCTTCAACCCAAAAATAGGAAGGTTAAATATATTTTAAAGCCTAAAAATATATATTAATTTGTATCACACTAATATAATGAACGCTAACTTTTACAACACAAGCCTGTGTGTCCTGATATTTAAACGCTAGATTCAAAAATGGGGGCTAGAAGGACAAACTTTGGTAGGAGCATGGACTTCAATATTTCTAAAACATGCATTTTTTAATTTGAATACCCATGATCAAACCAGATTAGTTTTTTTCTTTTAAAAAAAACTATGCAATCTAACGGTCGGTTCTTCGTCATTATGCGGTTGTACTAATATGAGAGGATATCAATAAAATAACACACCAACTTTAATGAATTCTCAAAAAAACAAATTTATGCGATGATCATATCATGAATTTAGAAAGATATGCCTCTTCTGCGGTTTTTTGCCATTTAATGAGCCTTCTCATGTGCACCATAAAGCTAAAACACGCAGTCGCCATGTCTCATTCACACCTTGTGCCATAATGTGCCTTTCTTAACTATGTCTAATTAAAATTTATAGGCATCCCAATTGACCAAAAATATAAAAAAAATAAAAGAAAGGAAGAGAAGATAAGAAGTAATATTATCCAAGTAATCCTGAGAAGCTGCTACCAAAAACACCGAAACAGACCATTATGACATAACTTCAGCCTAGGTATATGTTGTGTATGGACAGGGAAGCCCACCAACGATCCACTCTTGAGGTATTATGTAAAGAAAAAGAGAATAGGTATCAACATATTTTTGTTATAATCTATGAAGGTTTATAGTCAAAACACCGGATGTGCCATAAACCACGACTTTATGACGTATTTTATCAATTAGTTCAAAAGTAGAAATCATTCCTTTCTTAGTGTAAATGTGATTTATTTTTCTTAACCATTAAAATTTGATGTTAATGATGAATCAACATTTTTTTGTTTCGTTTACGAAGTGTTACATCAAATATGAAAGCTGTCATGATGTAGGCTTAATTTTAGCTTATATGGGGAAAATGAATACATTTGGGTTTTTGACAGGTATCTCTTGGACCCGGCCATGTCACATCCTACCGAGAAATAATATCCTTCGCGTCCTAATCTTGCAGAGTCTACATTTTACCTTTATCAAGCAACCAAAGGTCCAATAATATTTTTATTGTTCTCTTCTGAAATTACAAATAACTTATTTAGTCTTACATCTGACTTTATGAACTGCTTCTGAAATTAAAACAAATTTAATGGAAAAAGAGGTAACAGGCTGGTGGCCAACCATTCATAGCAACGAAGTTTGTTACTTTTGTCTTTTCATTTCATACATATTCAAAATAATCATGAAAGCTTCAAAGAACTTCAATGGTGATTGCGTATTTAACTAGAAAAGAGAAAGAAAAGGATCAAACATAAGGGAACTGGAAGTGTCAACGGACTAAGAAATCTACTGAAGTAATATATTCTCTAATATCATTTTTTTTCTTTCTTTCTAATTTTCTATCACTGGAATTAATATTGAATGTTTCTCATGGTTCTTGTAATTTATATGATCCGAAAATTAAATATGATACTGAAAACACAGTTACTATATATGGTTTATGTTTTATAGAATTTTAGAGAAGTAAATAAATTGATATGACAATAGCGTATTGACCATTTATCAATGGCAGGAATATTACTTTACCGGAGTTGCATGGATGACTGAAAAGCTCTTGAGCATGAACCGGTCACCCGAGATGCATGAAATTCTAGTGGCATATTGACGTTCAACACAGATTTCTGAGTATCATTAAGGGTCAGGTTAAATGTGTACTCTTCCACATCAATGGAATTTTGAATGTTATCACATACTTAAACTTCAGCAGGATCTGAGCTAAATTGAACTTGCACATTGTATCGAGCATTGTGTACATATGGAGGTATCTGTAAGTTAGGACTATTAATTTTGCCGCTCTTATTATTTAACATAGGAATTATGTTTTCAATTTACATTAGGCTATTTTGTAATAAGTATCCATGGACAATATTGCTTGAGATAGAGTTATTGCAATGGCTCCCCTTGGTAACATTCTTAACAGAATCGACATTAAGAATGGATGAGTTAATTGTTGTACTCGGCTGAGTCATTATTATTATTATTATTTTTAAACCAAACACTATTAAGATTTTCATTTTTCATGGCTAAGATTTTAGATTTAATTCAACTTTGAAGGGAAAAAAGTTGGTTAGCATGCTGTCATGGGGGCTATGGAAATAAATCAGTAGCAGGTAAGGATTCATCCCAAATAGGGGAAGTAAATATGGGTTCTGTTAAAACTATTTTCATGTGATTGCAGTTCATTGAAACAAAAAGGTCGACGTTAGCATGCTGTCATTGAGGCAATGGAGATAAATCAGCGGCAACAGGTAAGGATTCATCCCAAGTAGGGGAAGTAAATATGGGTTCTGCTAAAACTCTTTCACGTGATTGCAATTCGTCGAAATCGCATTAGGATCTTAGGAAGCCAAACAATCCCAAACAGTTTCATGGGCAACGCAATGTGTTGAGCCAGTTTCAAGACATAAGAGAATTTCTTTCTCTTGCTGGAGCTTGTAGGAGGCAAGAAGCTTCGCAAACGACCAGTAATGTATTGAAGCCAGTCATAAAAGCCTGGAATGAATTGGTCAAGGAGTCTGAGATCTCATCCTATTCACCTATTGAATATTTTCCACCGACTACACATAACAATTTAAGGTGTCAACATGAACATACACAACTCTGGTAACATACAAATGAAAGATCCAACAGGAAGTCAACACGATCAAAACAGGAAATTTCATGCAGTGAGTGATAAGTCTCCGAAGTGGCCTTCTAAAGCCATGTTCAGTACGCCAAACGTGATTTTCAGCTCTTAGGCAAATGTCTCGATAAGTAAAGATTCAGCAAAGATTGAAAATATTAAGGATGAAGGTGATCATTTAATGCTCTGTGATGATGCGGATGTCCATTTTTTGGCAATGGAAGATCAAGAGCCTGCAAAAACTGATGTTGGTAGCTCTAGCCTTTGGATAACCCAGCATAGTAGACGAGAAGATGACAATTCTGTATTCCAACCAGCTGAATCGGCCGATGGTGTGATCACTAACCCTGATTATGTCCAGATCTATGCTGGTGCGTTCAAATTGGGGATTTAATCCATGTTTCTTTGCAAACTTCCATGCGCCCTGGATCTGATTTCAACGGCTTCAACTTTTTTGCTGTGGCAGTCAAGTAAGGCTCAAGGGTTTCCTCTCACTTCTGCAAATTGGCATGTTCAATTGAGGTTGAAGACACCATTCCTCCATGTTTTTCTCCTTTTATTTTCAATCTTATTTTTGCAGCTGAGTCATTATGATCTTGATTATCCATAATGTTCTCGGAGTTGTCTAAATCCGTATATTCACTATGTACTTGTTTACTTCTGTGAATATGTCTATTAAAACTGTTCATTGTGCAATTGTCAGGTGCTTGTTGAGATCCTAAACCTTTTAAACATTATAGAATTTCTATAAGTGGCCAAGGTAATTGCACCGTGAACAACATAGCCTTAATTCATATTAATGTGACCATGGTATTGTATTGATTACTTGTAGACATGGACTATACAACAATGCAGCCTTAATTTTCAGTGAAACCTTTGTCTAAATCCATATATTTGCCATGCACATGTTTACTTCTGTCATTACATCTATTAATAAAACTATTCATAGTACAATTGTCAAGTGCTTGCTGAGATTTTTTTTGCTCCTACGCCTTGTAAACATTACAAATTTTTGTAAATGGCCAAAGTAATCATGCTGTGAACAACATAGCCTTAATTCTTATTAATGTCACCATGATATTGTATTGATTACTTGTAGATGCACTCTATTCATGAATGTAGCTTTAATTTTTAGTAAAAGCATTGTTTACTTTTAAAACTATTAATGGTATCCATATTTGGTATTCAGATCGGAACTTGGTCAGTGGAGGTGGCAAGAGTGTATTTCTTCGGCCTAGATTTTATTTGATATTTAGATTTCATTCGAGTGGACCATTGTTTTAAGGAGGAAATAATCGGGAGCTTGCCTACCAACACACGGCAGATGAGCGGCAGCAGATGCGAAGTTCTCCAACAAGTAGAGGCCATGTGCACGTGCATCGATGTTCGTGTGCATAGGCATATGCATTAGTTGTGAGTGGAACATGTTAAGATTGGTTTGTTGACTGTTTACAGCAATAATGAGGATGAGGTAAAGTTTACGGCAGTGGAAGTAGTTGGGTTAGTGGAGTACGTGTTTGTTGAGGGGTTTGTGTATTTGTTGTTTATAGAGGAGGGGGATGATGTTGGACTGATATTCAACTAGTGGATGGTGAAGGAGGAGTTATGTGAGGTGGCTTAGTAGTGGTATGTAGCTGTGTGGAGTCCGATCTATAGGACTGACGAATTGTTTTGGACTGTTTGTTGGGTCGAAGGTGTAGTTGAGTTGACTGTTGAAGGTGCACGACTCTGTTTTGGAGATTATGAGCGGTGATTTGAAACTATAGGCATATCAGGGCTGTAGTGGCTTAGGTGAAGAGGTAAAACTTTACATTCAAAAGTAGCACTAATATAGAAATGATACCTACAATTTTATTTCCAGTTCTTTGTTTAAAAAAAAATTGATATGACTCTGAATGATATAGAAAATGGTTAGAAATATGAGAGTCCTTGTGTGTGTTATATATGAAACCAGACTAAGATAATTTTCCCAAACGAGACCAAGAGTGGTACTTGAGGAAGGCACTTCTGCTTTTTACAAAATGTTAAAACCAATCCAAATTAGCATTCTAAAGTGAATTTATGATAATGCTTAGGTTAGACAAAACTAATACTTGGAACATTGATAATAATGTAGCTTGATGAATATCTAAGCGAAAAGCATTATGTAGGTAAATGATGTTTGATAGATGATGGAAAACCTGCAGTGACAGTCAGGAAAACAAAGATGAAGCACTAAGGCCTTGGCAACACTAAAAAAATGATAGGTGTAAGACCTTGGTGACAACTGAAACTAGACCATCAGAAATTACATGACATAACCTTTTTTTGGTAAATAAAATATTCGATTGAGTTATCCTTCTCCATTCCAATATTTAGTCTTTTAATAGTTACTAAATGGTATACCTGTCTATCAATAATAATTCCTAATACATGATATTGTTACAAGTACTCAGGTGAAGGTAAAATGCAGAACATGGACAGAAACATGCAGTTTTTGATGGCAGCGCGGATGAATGATTTTGCATATGTACACAATTTTGCTAACAAACAAAATGGTAAAATCATTTTTTAGTTCAATAGTTGTATGGTGGATATCAACTTATGAAATTTTTATTTCGACAGATAAGCTTATTTGAAAGCAAGGTCCTTTGTACGCAAGCAGATCAGATCTTTTTGGACTATTTGATGGAAAAAGAATGACTTTGAGCAGTTGAAGTTTTTAGTGATGCATTTGGTATTCGTAGACTTTAAACATGAACTATGTTTGTGTACTGAAATTGACGTCAATGTGGAATTGAAAACCTATGTATTGAATTTGGTGATTCATGAATTGAAATTATTTTTTACTAGTTGATACTTTATTTTGTTATCATAAATATGCGTTATATTTACTGATTATTATATATTTTTCTTTCATACACTACTTTTTAAATTATTATGAAGATTCATTTTGATTACTATAATATGTTGATTTAATAGCGTTATATAGCCGCTATCAAATAAATATGTTATAGCGGCTATAATGTGTTATAAATATTCTAACTTTCTTTGAGATATATATGTTTAATAGCGTTATGAATGAGCTATTGTCTTTAAATAACATAGCGGAAAATTTGCGTTATAAAACCAAGCTCTTTTATAGCGTTTTTTTTTGGTGTAATAAGTATTTAGCAGTTTTTTATAACATGTCCATATACAACATTTATTGAACCGCTATAACTGTTATTAATAGCGGCTATATACCGCTATAAAAGACAACTTCTGTTGTAGTGTAAGCCAAATCTTCAATTAGAAAGTGGTTTAGAGGTGTTTTAGACGTTGGAGGCCATTACTAGGGTTCCAAGAATGAAAGTGGCGGCTGAAAAAGTGTCTAAAGATGTCTTCTAACCCTAATCAGCCCCTATATCCCCTAATCCCGAAATCCCCCATTGGGCCTAGCTATTAACTACCCAATTAAGCCCGGTTAAGCAGTTTTCCACCTTCTAAACATTGTTTCAGCCATATCTCCCAAACGGTGAGTCCGTTTGGCAAATGTGGTCACTCTACGGAATTGTAAACCATCATCCGAATCCAATGGAAGTGGTTTCAGGTCAAAACTCCTTACCAATCAAAAGTTATAGCCGAAACAAGATCATCTTGGGGCAAAATGGTCATTTAAAAATCGGCAAAAATCATGAACATGGGAAGTGACCCCAATAGTCGTCTCCCAAAGTTACATGACCATACCTCTTCGCACGAGAAAGAAATAAATATTCTACAATCCTCTGATGCGTAGAATGCGGGTCGTTACATTCTCCCCCCCCCCCCCCTTAAGAAATTTCGCCCCTGAAATTCCTTAACTAAGTAACAAGCAAAGGACCCTGCATGCCTATCAACCATTCACCACAATCAAACATACAAAAATGAACAAACAAGTCTATCCTAGCATGCGGAAAACTAAGTCGCAATTAAAATCTTACCAGGCAAAGAGTTCTGGATACTTCCTCCTTATGTCCTCCTCTGTTTACCAAGTATAGTCTTCCTCATCATCAACCCCCTGAACTTTGACTAGTTTCACCGCCTTCCTTCGAAGCTGCTTCATATCGTTCCCAACAATAAGTATAGGCTTGCGGTTGCTAACCGCCTCGGGTTCAACCTCGATATCATCCAACTGATCTGGTGAAATAGCCACATAAGGGTCGTGCACAAACTTCCTTAACTGGGAAACATGAAAAACATTGTGAACTCCCGCCATCTTGTCAGTTAATTCAACTTTATATGCCAAATTCCTAATTTGCTCGAGAACTGGGAATGGTCCAACAAATCTTGGGGTTAACTTGCCTCTCCTGCCAAATCGAATCACGCTCTTTAATGGAGAAATCTTGAAAACACCAAGTCGTCAATGGAGAATTTTAGATCTCTTCTCCTCTTATCAGCATAACTCTTCTATCTATCTTGAGCAGCCTTCATTCGCTGTTGGATAACCTTAATCTTATCTGAGGTTTCTCTTATCACATCTAGTCCAAGCACAAACTTCTCACCAGTTTCTAACCAACATGATGGTGAGTTGCACGGTCTTCCGTACAAAGCTTCAAATGGAGCCATACCAATACTGGATTGATAACTATTATTATATGCAAACTCTACTAGATGTAAATGGTCATCCCATGATCCATCAAAATCCAATATGCAAGCTCTCAAGAGATCTTCTAACACTCGATTCACCCTCTCTGTCTGACCGTCGGTTTGAGGATGATACGCGGTACTGAGATGTAATTCTGATCCTAACGCCTCTTGTAAGCTCTTCCAAAACCCACTAGTAAACAATGGGTCTCGGTCATTCACAATGCTTTTATGTATTCCATGAAATCTTACTACCCACTTCATATATAGTTCAGCTTATTTAGATGTCGTTCTATTCGACTTGACGGGTATAAATCTTGCACTCTTAGTCAATCGGTCCACAATCACCCAAATGCTATCATGGCCCGACCTAGTCCTTGGTAACCCATCAATGAAATCCATTGAGACTTGTTCCCGTTTCCATTCCGGAACTTCTAACGGTTGCAACAAACCACTAGCCTTCTTTTGCTCAGCTTTAACTAATTGGCAATTCATACACTTGGATATAAACTTCCCAATGTCTCCTTTCATTCCTTCCTAGTAGTAGGTCTGCTTCATGTCTCGATACATTTTGTTATCACCGGGGTGTATGGTCAGCTTTGAGCGATGACACTCTCTAAGCACTTCATCTCTCAATCCATTTACGTTGGGTACCGCTAATCTTCCATTCTTTCGAAGCCATCCATCTCGATCAAGCCCATACTTGTTCATCTCTTCGTCGATTCCCATCTCTAACTTTGAGATGATTTCCAATAGGTTAGGATCGTCCCTCTGACTGGAACCAATCCGCTCAATCAAAGTGTGTCTGGTCGTCAAACTTGCTAATACTTCTGGATCCAATTCACACTTTGGTCTGAAATCATACCCAGCGACGTACTCCAGTTGCTTCCATTCTAGAAACATAGCCCCTAAACTGGCATGTCTTCTACTCAATGCATCAGCTACCGCATTGCCCTTTCCTGGTGTGTATGCGATATCGAAATCGTAGGAAGCCAAGAATTCTAACCATCTTTGCTGTTGGAGATTTAGATCCTTCTGAGAGAAAAGAAATTTTAATGATTTATGATCGGTAAACAACTCGAATCTTTCTCCCAAGAGATAATGTCTCCGCATCTTCAATGTGAACATGATCGCTGCCAATTCCAAATCATGGGTAGGATATCTTTTCTCATGCGGTTTCAGTTGCCGACTAGCATAAGCTACAACCCTACCTCCTTGCATTATTACAGCACCTAGTCCGGTACCACAGGCATCTATATATACCGTCATCTCTTCATTCCCTTTAGGGATGACTAACACTGGTGCACATGTCAACTTTTCCTTTAGACTCTTGAATGCATTTTCACATTTTTCGTCCCAGACGAAAGCTTGATTCTTCTTGGTCAACTGAGTCAACGGTGCTGCTATCTTGGAGAAGTCTTGGATAAACTTGCGATAATATCCGGCTAATCCTAAGAAACTTCTTACATCTGTTGCATTCTTGGGCGTAGACCAATCTTGTACCGTAGCCACCTTCGCAGGGTCCACGACAATACCATTCTCTAAAACAACATGGCCCAAGAATCTCACCTCCCTCCTCCAGAAGTGGCACTTAGAAAACTTTGCTTTCAATTAGTGTTTTCTCAACACCTCCATCACTATCCTCAAGTGTTCCTTGTGTTCTTCCTCTGTCCTCGAATAAACAAGTATATCGTCCACGAACACAAGAACAAACTTATTCAACTGATCTCTGAATACTCTATTCATAAGATCCACAAAATATGTTGGTGCATTGGTCAACCCGAATGGCATGACCAACCACTCATAAAATTCAGACGGCGTCCGGAAGGCCATTTTAGCTATACTCTCAGCTTCCGCTCTAAGCTGATGAAAACCTGTCGCGAGATCCAACTGGGAGAACACTCTCGCCACTCAACTGATCAAACAAATCATCTATCCGCAGTAGAGGATACTTATTCTTCCTCGTCACCTTATTCAATTCGCGGTAGTCCACACACAATCGAAGGGAACCATCTGCCTTGGTAGCAAACACGACTGGTGCTCCCCACTCGGAGACACTTCTTCTGATAAATGCCTTCTTCAATAGATCGCTTACTTTCACCCCGAGCTCTCGCTGCTCCCTTGGTGCCATACGACGAAGTGGCATCACTATAGGTCTGGCATCTTTCACTAAATCAATACGGAACTCAATCTCTCGGTGTGGTGGAAGTCCGGTCACTTCCTCGAAGACGTCCGGATACTGGCCAGCCACAGGCACATCTGACAACTCATCATGCGGGATGTCGAGGGAATTTAGAAAACTAACCATTACCCCATCACTAGGTAGACCACCAAACACTACCCTCCGCCCATCATCCGCTCTAACTGTCACCAAAATCCTTCACAGTCTACCACCACCCTGTACTTTTGGAGCCAATCGACTCCCAAAATAATGCCAAACCTAGTAAAGCCCAAAACAAAGCAATCACAAACAAACATGCATCCATGACTTGATAAGACCACATTACGACAATTCATACAAAGCCTAGTTGAATCACAAACGGGTTCATAACTGCTAAAGGCCTATCGACTATCTCGGGTTCCAATCCCAACCTATCTACCAGGTCATTAGACATGAAGGAATGGGAAGCTCCGGTATCAAACAATACTCGAACAGGAACATCATAAACAGAAAGCATACCTTGAATGACGACATTCTTTCCTTTCTCCGCCGCAGTTGGGGCATTCGACGAAGAAGGAACAACAATTATAGCATATGCTTTCACAATCTGCTTTTCTTTAGGGGGTTGCGGACACTTGTCCTTGTGATGTCCCACTTGGCCACAGTTGAAGCACTTCCTATCCGCTGGCTTGGCACAACATTATTTGGCATAGTGGCCCTTCTTACCACAGCTGAAGCACTCAACATCATTCTTATTCTTTTTCTTCTAGCCATCCTTGGTCTGATTCAGCTTTCTTTTATTCTGAGAACCATTCTTGCCTCCACCGCTTTCTTGTGGTTTTGTCTCCTCTACAGATGCAACCTCAGTCTTCGACTTAGGGTATAGACTCTCTGATCTCAAAGCTTTCACCACAATCTATTCAAACGTCTCATCGACATGGTTTATAAGCCTTTCCCACAAGTACTGATCTAAGCCTGTTATGAACTTTTCATTTTTCTTCTCGGTAGTATCAATAAGGGATAATCCATATTTCGATAGAGTATCGAACTCTGCAATGTACTCTGAGACTGCCCTACCATTCTGCTTAAGCTCCAGAAATTTCCTAAACAACTCTGACTTCGGGGAAGCTAGGATGAACTTATCACTGAATCGGGCCTTAAACTGATCCCATGTAACTTGTTCCTCTGGAGTAGCTGCCTTAATAGCATTCCACCAATTCATTGCCCGTCCGTGCATCTGACGGGATGCTAACTTCCTCTTCATCGCATCCTCGATACCCAAGTCTTCGAAGATACGCTCACAGCTATCCAACCAATCCTGAACTTCTGTGGCCGATTCCATTCCGTGGAACGGCTTCCCACCAAGACTAGTGTAATCCTTAAAAAGCTTAGCGAAATCGGCTCTAGGCGCTTGCACCGCTGCACCACCATCATTAGCAGCATTAGGAACTCCCCTCTGAACGTCCCTAAGATTCTCTCTCATGAAGTCAGTGAACATAGTCCTCATATCAGGAGCATTCCCATTATTAGCTCCTCTACCAGTACCCCTCGTATATCGGCTCATCATTCGATCTGTAAAGAGAAACGATTAACCATCTATTCAGTGGTGCTAGTGCAATGCGACTTCATCCTTAAATATATTAATAGTATATATATATAGCTTTTGAAAACCAAAATAATCACAAATACACGCTCTCATATACGTATTATCTCTCCCTGGTGTCTTTCCCTAGGTTAACTACGCAACCTAGAGCTTTGATACCAAGTGACACGGCCCGCCCCGCACCAGCCGACATTTCCAATGAAAGTGCGTTGTGCCAATGTCCAACCAGCACGGGACGATCGCCAAAGAAAGGGAAGGAAGGGAAACTTAACAGTGGACTAACAGAGAACCTGTAGAATGTCTCACATCGCATGGAATAAATATAATAATAACATACATTGACATAAAACAGGCGAGACAGTGCATAAGCTGAAAATTAAACATCATAGCAGTGGAAAATCCAAATACAACTTATGTTCCACATCATCATTATTACAACTTTTGAAAACTAACTCTAAAGCAAATAAGGAAGGTACACTACTAATGCCCAAAGCAGTGACCAACAACGGCACTAGGAGTATATGTGTAGATAATACGTAGGAGCCTCCTGCTCGTCTCCGGATTGGCTACTCGTGCATAACCAGCTAACCTGTCTCTAGTCTGCTCATGGATCTCCTTGGTCCTCCGATCCGATCCCGCTCCCTAGCCCTAGTCTAATCCGATCCCCACGCCAAGCTTTGGTCCGATCCCAACCCCAACTCAATGCAAATGGCCTTCCTTCTTGCCAAGTCTTCTCAGGTGCCAAGTTCCGATCCGAATCAAATCCCTTTGCCCAGTCCCCTTATCCGATCCGAGCCCCATACCCGATCTGATCCGAAACTCTGCACATTTCCTGCAACTTTTCCAGTGACTTTTTTATGCTATACGACGACATTTTCGACCATTCTAACTCTTACAATCAATCACAAAGCATACCATACAGTCATAGCAACATAGAGAACTAACCATAAACACCAAAACAATGAATTATCATGTCAAAACAGATCAAACATACCCAAGAACCCATATTTCCCCTAATCACGTTTAAGCATAACTAATGGTATGATTAGCAAAACTTAACCAAATTTTCTAACAGAGGCCTAAAACAATATTTCGAAATTTATAAATATTTTTCCAGATTTTAATCATGTTTAAATTCGCTAATTATCATTAATTACCCTTAATTAACCTTAATTAGTGTAAAAAAAAAGGCTAATCACTCACCTTTGCCACAAACAAAATACCAAATCTGAAATTTTCCTCTGTCTGGCGTTGTTCCCAAGGCTATATAGCAGTTCTAACCTTGCTTCGGTGCTATTTCTCCTTAATTAGATGTAATTAAGCCAAATCTTCAATTAGAAAGTGGTTTAGAGGTGTTTTAGATGTTGGAGGCCATTACTAGGGTTCCAAAAATGAAAGTGGCGGCTTAAAAAGTGTCTAAAGAAATGTTTTCTAACCCTAATCAGCCCCTATATACCCCTAATCCCGAAATCCCCCATTGGGCCTAGCTATTAACTACCCAATTAAGCCCAGTTAAGCAGTTTTTCACCTTCTAAACATTGTTTCAGCCATATCTCCCAAACAGTGAGTCCGTTTGGCTAATGTGACCACTCTACGAAATTGTAAACCATCATCTGAATCCAATGGAAGTGGTTTCAGGTCAAAACTCCTTACCAGTCAAATGTTATGGCCAAAACAAGATCAGCTAAGGGCAAAATGGTCATTTAAAAATCGGCAAAAATCATGAACATGGGAAGTGACCCCAATAGTCGTCTCCCAAAGTTACATGACTATACGACTTCACACGAGAAAGAAATAAATATTATACGATCCTCTAATGCGTAGAATGCGGGTCGTTACACTCACCGTCTCACCATAGACGACGTGCTGACTCTTCGATAGATCAACATGCTAGAGATAGAATACTACTCCGACGGCTTTCCTGATATGTAAGAGTTTACGCATAGCTTCTTTGGTAAGACAGTGGAAACGCGAGATCCTTCTAAAGAGTAACCAATCAGCAAAAAAATTGAAAACCGCGAAGGTCACCGCATGAATCAGCATAGTGGTGGTGCATGATGATGACTTGGAGGAAGGCATGACCGATAGAAAGATGAAGTTTTTATTTGGAGTAGAAGGAACCAAATCTGAAAAATAATCAAATCTGAAATTAAAACTCGGATACGATACACGATAACGAAAGCGTAGCTAGATCTGAGGAGATAGGAAAATTGTTGAGTTGAGAGAATCGATAGGGGAAGAAAATGAATTCGAGAAGAGAAGCGCTGAGTTGAAGAAAGGGGCGGGTTTACTACGTCGCCATTAACGTATCGTACTCGAGAAAACCTTCTCATTTATTCCATGAGAGAATATTTGAAATGTAAAAAATCTGTTTTTAATTCAATTTATAGAATTTAATTTCTTTATAGTATATAAATTCCAAATTTTCTATATAAAACACCTTCCCGTTTAATTCAACAAATTCCAATTTCGTCAAATGAAAAAAATCAACAAAATCAAATACTTACAAGTAGTCAACAATGCATCCATTAACACCATATCAAGTAGCATGTATAGGAGTCATACCCAAGCTATATGTCATAGTGATCGATCACACATAACGGCAAATATAAGGGTGGAAATCTAAATCACTAATCACTAACAAAAAGAGTAAACAACCATATCAACCATTTTTGAATCAACCAATCATCCAATCAGTTAATGCAATCATATCACATATTACATCAATAGTTACAAGTGTTGGGGTATTTTGTCTAAGTGATATGCAATTTCAACCTAAAATTTAATATCCAATTTCATTGTTGTTATTTAACTATCCATCTTGACTATAAAATTAATTGTTGGTTTCAATTATCAGATTTCAAGTCATTCTAAATAATCAATTAGCATCATTTTAACAACCAAATTTAAATATTAAATTTCAATCAACATTACTACAAGTTTATTAGATCGATTTAATGATACATTTTAATAATCAAATTAACAAATTTAGTTTACCTATCAATCAAATTTCGTTCAAATTATATTTCAAATCGGTAAGTAACATCGAATTATCATCTAAATTTGAACTAACAAATAATAAGAAATTTAGTGCTTCATGAATGGAATGAACAACTCACCTTAAACGACGCTAAAAATTTCAAAACGATGAACAGCTGCGAATCCAATTCCATTGCAAAGATTTAGATTTGTAAGAAGGTGATTTGGGGAGAAAAAAAATGATGATAAAATTAGAATAATAAAAAAAAGGAAGAGATGAGAGAGAAAGAAAGAGGAGAGAGGAGGGAAAGAGAAAGAAGAGAAGGAGATTGGAATTTGGGTTTGGGAAATTGGAAGAGAAGATGAGAATGTGATGGCAGAAGGTTTCTAGATAAGAAAATGAGAAAGAGAAATGCGCACCTTTTCTCTTTTAGAAACTTTATAATGTAAAACGAAAAAACGTGAGGAACATACAAAAGGAATACAATTTACATACAAGAGAAATGATGTAGAAGAGCAACGTGAGGATTTAAAAAAAAAAGATAAGAAGTAAGGGGAGAGAAAATAAGCGATTCATTCCAAAGGCATTCATTCAAAATAAAGTAACCTATCCATTAATCATTCATAATAATGCAAACTGGTAGGCGAAAATAAAACAACGTATCAACCAACCATTCATAATAATGTAAGAAGGTAGGTGAAAGTAAATTAACATATCAATTAAAAAAATAAAATAAAGTAACGTATTTATTACTATATAGAGTAACATATCAATCAACCATATAGAGTAATGTAACAATTAACTATTCATGCATAAAACTATGAACATTTGTTTTTTAAATGAAATGCAATGCAATAAATTTTCAATTTATGGTTGATGAGCCGAGTAATACAAAAAATTAAAACGAAAAAAATTGCTAAAGCGCCATCTTAACAAACATTAAGTAAAGTATTTACTGACATAAATTCAACATTGATTTACAATTAATCTGGGCAAATTAAAATGGAATAAACATAACAATTGCTACCTTCAAGTGATTTAATCATATTTATAAATTTATTGTTTACAAACAAATATTATAATTACTTAATAATTTCTGATTTCAAATCATATTATCTTATATTAACCAATTTAGTTTATAAAATTAATTTCCCAATTTTTAAACAATGAATTTTCCTTATTCACAATTGACCAAATTAACTTTATAATTATATTCAACTGAAATTATATTAAAATGGTTATCAAGCATTCAAACAACATATGTTAAACCAAAATCTGATTATTTTCTAATAAATACAATGAAATTTTAAATTTGTTATAAAATAAATTCAAAAATCTAATCAAACAAATTTATTTATTTTTATCAAAAAATTATAGGTCGTTACACTCTCCCCCACTAAAACTTTTTTTCCTCGAAAAGAAACAAAATGCGAATACAAAAAAGACAAAAGAAACAAGAAAAAATAAAAAAAACGAAAAGGAAAAGAAAGGAATAAAGAACCTGCTATACTTCCATTCAAATTATTATATTTTTCACACTTTAATTTTACATTCATTCAATTTTGATGTAACTTTGAAATTAATATTCTACACAAAATTATTTTAAGTCCTAAATTTTGGAAAATTTCGGCAGCGTCTCCTTTGCGCGGATAGGTCTTAAGAAAATACCGATATACATATAACCACAAGTATACATTTCATCTCACTGTGAGGCATTCCAAACCATGGGGAAATGACAATATATATTCCTAAACGTAATCCAAAAACTTACCTTTTGTTCTTTTGTTAGCGTTATAAGCAAGTTAGCTTAAATTTTTAGCAAGCAAAAGTAATAAAACTACGTAGAAGTCCAATCTTTGACTTCAACTGTACCTATCTCAACTCAATTAAAGTATTAGTCGCAATACAAAAACATAGATATGTTTAATAAGACCGTAACACATGCTAGCATTTACATACAACATAATCATAAAAACATGGATGATGCAACTATATATGCAATGCGAATTTTCATTAAATTTTTTAAAGATAAAGATGAATGTACTAAAAAAATATGACTATATGCAACAATTGGATGGAATGCAACTGATAGGGATGATGCAAATTTAACATGTTATTGTATGAGATGTGAACTACATGCAACCTATAGTATAGCAAACCATGAGCAACAATCAGTCATATATAACAATCATTGCATATAGTTATTTTATTAGTGCATGTACATTATATATAAATCATCGCATACCAATCTCAATTCATGTTCGAATATAAATTTGCTTTCAACCAGTATTGATAACTAGATATTCTAGTGCAGACACTAATCCGATTCCTTGATTATAAATTTCACTCTCCTTACATATAAATAAACTATGACAAAGAACCAAAGATCATATCAAGAATTCGTACCAGTGTTCGTCGTCGAAAAACAAGCAAACAATCCTATTTGAAATCAAATTCGCATACCCCAAACCTGAAATCCAAATTGTCATGCGTATTAAAGTGATTTTGTATAGCCACGGCCAGCCTTGGGCTCCATAGGGCCCTAGTCCAAAATGATAGCAGTGCAAGCAAAAAATATATAAATTTCGGCAATAATGAGAGCTAAGACTTTCTATAACTAAAAAAAAGAGTTTCCTCCTAACACAATTCATCCTCCTTCCACTATAAAGTTTCATAAAAAGAAAAGTAATCATTCCAACTCCAAAATATGGTGTTACTAGGAATTGAACTTGAGGCCCTTATAAGAAAGGCATGTAACCGAACCACCCCACCAACACTTCATTTGAAGTTACTCTGCTGACATAGTATATACACATAAAAAAGACATAGTATATACATATATATAGAAAAATCCAAGACCCTCCTCTAGCCCAAAGCCCTAGGCGGCCGCCTAGTTCGCCTATGGCCAGGGCCGAGCCTGTGCATAGCGTACATATCATTCTATTGGTTTCTTAATTATGCCAAAATATAATTCAAGTTGTTTAAATTTGATTTTTAATGTTTGCAAAATTTTCTTTATCAAAATTTCTTATAATAATATACTTTTATATAAAGAAAAATGCCGCTTGTAGGCGGCATCCAAGATGCATCTTTGCTTTTACTCTATGCCTCCAAATGGAGATAGAGAGTTAACAAATTTGCGGCATCGATGCCGCCAACAGGCAGCATCTCGGATGTCACTCTATTTTTACCCTCTGCCTCCAAATGGAGATTGACAGGAAACAATTTAGCAGCATCCCGACAACATAACAATCAAAACATTCAAAGAGACCATGAATAAGAAAATAAAATACAAATCCAAATAAAAATATAACCATAAACATGAAAATAACACACAACATAAGTGACATAAACATCAACGTTCATGCACTTCAATCACAAACCATTAACGCAACTTAAAACCCCAAATACATAATAATCAAAACATCTACAGTATCCATATGTATAACATAACAAACTACATCACAATTTCCAATCACAAAACCTTCAACATCACAAGTTCGACTCACAAAACCATCAACACAAGTTCAAAATTCAACATTCCAATTACTTAACATCACCATCTAAACTAAAACACTCCAATCACGCAACAGAGCAACAAACTAATAGTTCAAAAGGTAACATCGCAACACATGATCATCACAATTTGTTCATTGAAATTTAAATACCAAAGCTTAATCTTTCAAGTGCTTTAAAATTCGAGTTGTTTCCTTTTTGGATGTGGCTTAGGTTCAAACTCTAACTCTTATGGTGTCGACTCTTCCTCTTCCTCGATGTGCTCTTCGAGAGGTTGGGAACTTCCGACCACTAACATATGTTATGAAGGAAACACGCCGAACGCTTAACCCTTACCTTTCGTGCGGGTTTGGTACTTCTTCTGTGGTTTGGAAGCTGGCGGTATTTGCGCAATATCTAATTGAGCAACAGGAGGCGGAGGAGGTGAAGGAATAAGTGAATGGTGTGGTCTATCCATTTTTTTTCTTTGGCAAACAAGAACACAATATATGTTTGATAGACATGCACTTCACTTTTTTTTTTGGGTATTTCTTTCTCAAGCGCATCCACCAACTAAAGTACTTGGTAAACTCCGTTTTCCTATAAATGACATACGATGTTACATCATTTAGAAGCCTTATACAACGCCAAAATTTAATACGTACCACAATTCTGTCTAAAGGACCTCTAGGAGCGTAGGATGGAGGAAATGCAGCAGGGGATGGCGGTGGCCTTGGCAGCACATATTAACGCATAATGTCTCAAAACCATTCCATGTATTATTGATCGGTAAGTGTGACATCCGGTTCTTCGCAAGCGAAACGATTATTACACGATGTTATCAATTCATCATACAAAGCTTCATTAGTTGCAACATGATAATAGGGAGCTGGATAAAGAAGATGTTAACGTAACGCAAACTACCTTATCACTCTGTCCGGAAGATGAAATGCTCAATCTATCAAAAAATAGAAGCAATCCGGCTCTCCAGAACGGTCTAAACGCGATGCACATTGGGGGAAGCGCCGCCAGGTCTTTTTCATATAAGGGTTTCATGTACCGCATTAGAGGCAAGAATATCGACATCGTTCCAGTAAAACAACAAAATGTGCCTTCATGCCAGTTTTGTGTTCTTCGGTCCAACCTATTTGCACATACACAAGTATGTTGACAATTTCCCATGTATGTACTTGTTTATCATACCAAACAATCAATAATAATTTACTTTGCTTCATACAGCTTTGTGTTGTCTACTACTAGTCTCTTCATTTAAAATATGACCGACTGGAAAGTAAGTCCAAGACCACAGCTGCAAAAGTAGCATGTGTTATATTTTGATTCTGTCCAGTACTTATAAGACATAATAATTTACTTAAATACTTAAACTGTACCTGTACGGGGCTCAAACAAGCACCAATAGACCTTTACTGTTCCAAAGCTTTCCTAGTGTTCTTTGTGTATGTGGAAGCTAGCACTGCAGCCCCCATGCATATTGTCGACATGAATCAAAGTTGTTTATTAGAGGGAGCCAGTGAAGAGCAACTCTAGTCTTCGACCTATCACAAAATAGGTGATGAGTAATAATGTGCAATATAATAGCACGGGCCCACTATGTTATCTGTTGTGGAGTTGCATTCATTAGAATATCACCGACTAACTGAGATCGGTACCAAGTAGTCATAACCATCTCATTATCCTATCTAGCCTCTTCCGGAGGATTCATACCAAGCAATTGCTCAAGCAAGGCTATATAATCACAGGGAATATGAGATCAAATAATCAGCTCTCTATCTATTGGAAAACCTAATAATCAGGCCACATCTCTCAAGGTAATCATCATCAAGTTGCGATCAAGATATGCATACTCTATCTTATGCACCAAGCCAAATCATGCTCTATCCAATAGTGACAATACCTCTGGATGCTTCGACGTAACCTGCATAAATGTAGAAGTATGGTCGATAATCCCCTATGGATCGCAAGCCTCTATCTAGTAATAATATAATCTAGTATAAGAAAACAAATAAACTCCAACATGATATAAAAAAATTTGATAAATTAATGTAATAATGCTACCACCATCAGGTTTGGATAATTAGTCTGATATTGTTTCTGAAAGTACAAGCTGCATGATTCTGCCAGTCTAGGTTCCATTTCTTCATATTCTATCTACAATTACGAAACACAAATCAGTCCAATAATCCATCAATAAACACTCGACCAATTTATGAAAATTTATTCAAATGATGATAACAATCTGCACATTTGTACGCTTATCAAATGTCAAAAATCTTTCTCACTATCAACTCCGCAAATTCTTCACAAGCAAACAACTTTTACATACATACTAGTTTACCCAAAAAACAAGTTTTCAGTGTACAAATAAAACTTCATGAAATTAAATAATACTAAGGCATCATATTTTCAACATACTATATGCCACATTCTCCTTCCGTATATGTTCAATATGCACATACAATCAATACATTCACATTTATCATAAATTTTATCCAATTGTCATACAAAGTCATACAAACTAAAACCAAATTCATGAATTTTTTAATGCAAACATCAAATGGTATACTTTAGGAAATATACAACAGATCAACTAAACCTATACAGCATTATTTTTCAAAATCCTAAAATATGAAAAATCACAAATTTAATGAAAAAAGTAAAGATTAGTCACTATTAGGAGGAACTTCATAAGATGAGGAAGCCATTCAAGTAAATTTAAGGAAAAAACGTGTTTTTTTGACTAAATTTGAAGTGGAGGAATATATTTTTGTTTTTCTTGAAATGACGGTTTGAGAGGAAGCTAAAGGGAAAAAAGAGGAGAGGATGGTTTTAGCCTATAGAACGTGGTTGCATCCGAAATAGCGCCAAAAGGCGCTATTCCTATGCCTCCAGTTTGATTGAAAACGACGACATCTCGGACGTTGCTTCCGGGAAAAAAAGAAACTACCGGCATCTGAGGTGCCACCGGTTATGGCCAAAACTGGTTTATTTTTGTAACTAGTTTGTAAAGCGGTCTATTTTGTTATAACTTATGAAAACTAACCCAAATAAAAAAAAGTACGTATGTATTTGGTTGTTTTCTAACTCCTCCTTGCAACCCACTAATCAATCCTTGAACACCACCTCAACCCCATGAAACATTCCTCTCTACCATCACCATTGTCCTCGACAAACACTAGGGTGTCTCCACCTTCAGCAACAAACCGATTACCACAACAATAACACCTCCACATACAAAAGCGCTACTGCAACTCAAAAATCCTTCCATCCCCCGTCCCCCTCTCCCCTCCCCTCTCCAAACCCTGATAATCTTTAGTGAAACACTTTTAACCATAAAATAAAACCAACTACACTTCATGAGATAATTGCATCACATAACACTTCAGGTCAACTCTGTCTGGAAGACAATAGGGACTAGGATAAAGAAGATGCTGACGTAAACAAAAACCCTTCAGTTCAACTCCTACAAATGCAGTTCCCCCGATCTATCAACTTCCGTATAACTGCATCACATAACACTTTGCCACCACTAGCAACAAGAATGTTATCACCTAACCACCAAAAGCAATCCTCTATTCCATTTACAAAACCTGCTTGTTGCTTTAAAGCACAACAATCCCCATTTCAACACCCCGGGCCACCTGCCAACAGCACAACCTCCTCCCTTTGTAATCACGTTGAAAAAACAATCCCTTATTTTCTACATCAACACTCCATCACAACACTACGACATAAACGGCCTAATGCAACAACAAAAAATGTTGGCACAGGCCCAAAAAATATCGACATAGGTCTTTGGCAACATTTTTCGGGGTCATGCAATTTTCGCCATTACTGCAGACCTCAAAGACAACATTTTGACTATCTACGACAACGTAACAAATATTTTTACAATAGACCCCTATTTAGGTATATGGCAACATCCTTAGGTGTTTGTAGCAACTTCCAAAAATGTTGCTATAGATATTTATATTAATTTTAAAAAAAATTATAATGTAACAAAAATGAGAATTAAATGCTACTACACAGAATTAAATACTCAGATAGTATTTTTATTCAAATAAATATTTTATTTCAACATTTGAAATAATGCATATTTCTAACTCCACAATTTACATTTCACTGTAAATAACATAGTCAATCACATATACAGATATTCATCACTACATTACTCAATTCACCCATTACATATGCAGTTTCAATTTATACAGACACTAAAACTGACAAATATATACCGAGCCGAAGGTGAGCCAACAGCGGTCCGGGCGCAGCGCCGGTGGGGGTCCGGGGCCAAACCTTCTTTGAAACGACATTTTTCTATTTCAAACTTCCACTTCTGCAACAAGTCTTCTATTCACAACTGCTACCTGAAACAGTACAACTTGAGATTAAATTTAGGCAAAATATGTTGTATATATATCAAATCCTCCATTAGAATTGACAAGAAGATAGACAAGTGTTGAGATCATATAATCACTGAACTGCATTATAAATTGTATTATGTCATAGTACTATAATTTTTTTAGACTGCATAACTTACTGAGAAGAGTTCTGGTCTCCTGAAAACAACATGATGTATGGATTACAACAGACTAAGTGAACGACAAATACTTGTTCAAGAAATTATGTTGAACACAAAGCTGTTTTGAAGGTCACAAAATACTTGTTCACGTGTTATTTCTTGCCTTTTAGCATGAAGAATCTCAATCTATCTCTGTCAGCACAGATCCTCAGCGCAAGAACACAAATTTGGCATAATAATCCTATGACTTCTCTAACATTTTCTTCGAGGAATTGTCTTTGACAGCCATCTTCTAGCAACTGAAGGCCAACATATCAGGTTACAACATATATCAGAAAATCGCATACCAGGTTACAATATCGCAACTGAAGGGACCAATTCACAAACAAATTGGAGCTACAAATCTAATTCCAGAAAATCTAATTTCAGTCGAGTCATTCATCATGAAATTAAATTCCATAAAGTTTGAATATTTGAAACTCGACAAAATCAGAGCTACAAATCACAACCAAATCTAATGTTGAAATCAGAGATTATTTAGAGATTCGTAACCCTATAAATTCACACTAATTCATCATAGGCAAAGGTGGGATTGAAATCGAACAACAAAACAATAATCAAAAGTAAAAAGGGGCAAAATCACATACAAATTTCATAGATCGTTTTCATCTCAACAAGACCAGGATAAAAGATTATCGAAGCACCAGTAGCATTCAGAAATCGATGACGAGAGGAGCAGTTGTAATTTGAAGCAATCAGAGGATCATCTTGAATTAAAGAAGCTAAAATCTCGATTTGTTGAAGAGGGCAAAACCCTAGTTTTCGATCGGCCATTCAAGTGGAAGCCTACTATATTTTTTCTCAAGTGAAAATAACATGAATTATGTTCTAGCGGGAAAATGGAAATTTAGGGTAAAGAAGCTAAGGCGATGAAGGAAAATCAGAATGACGCAAATTAGTAACATGGACCATTGGATCGTGTTGATGCAAATCGCCATGTAGGATATGGAAAGGTCTACCACAGCAACACTATACAAAATGTTGCATCGTGTTACACTTGTTTATATAGAGCATATGGCTAAGATAACACGAAAAATAGAACGTTGCAGTAGGACCAAAATAGTATAGCTATCATCACATTTTGGCTGGCAACACCTTGCAAATTCGTTGCATTAGGCCGTTTATGGCGTAGTTAAACATTCAAGTTCCACCTCAATCTCCTCCATCACCATATAACTTGCACTCATCCAAACACACAAACAAAATATCCCCTGTCACAACCCACTTCAATAAACTACTCCAACTTCATGCACCAACAATACTTCATCATCAACCACCGCAACTAAACTGCTACTACAAAGCACCCCTATTAGATCCACAACAACTTGCCTATCTCATGCAAACCAAATTAAATCATTGGTCACTATTTAACTTTAACCATCAAATCCACCAATAACCTAGATTCTCCTTCGCCACAAACGACCTAGACACTCAAAGCCAAACACAGTCCTATCTCCTTCAACTGGAGTCACCATATGGATACACCTCCTCTGCACCACTTTCACTCAATCACGATAAATTTGTTTGCACTCTATCGAATTTCAACCACCATAATTGCGATAAAAGTTGCAATCATACCTACAACCTCCTCCACATGCACTACCAATCTTAGCAAAATAATCTATGTCCATTGTGACACTGTAACCTTTAGTCGCCACCATCTCTTGACTCGCGACAACTGTCCAAACCCACACAAATTATGTGGTCATCATAAATAATCGCAATAGCACAACGCTTTCAAATTTGAAAAAAAAACTTGATTTTCATTTTGTAATTATTACTATAATTTTCCCTCTTTCTATTTTTCAATCGCCTTGACTTGTTTTTCTTTGTTTTTATTCGCGATTCATATCATATTCTACCAATATGTAAATATGGAATAGGATAAAAGTTTGGGTGCATATTTGGGCTTAGTTTCTGGCTTGAGTTCATTTTTTGAGGTCATATACACATACACACAAATATATATATATATGAAAAAGTCTATTTGGACACAAATGGATGACACAAAATCTGATACATTAATTGTGGACCATTAAATATTCCCTTGAATTCCACCTTTCATGTAAAGACAAACAAATCCAATGGTCCACAATTTGTGTATTTAATTTTTTGTCATCAGCTTGTGCTCAAATATTTTTTCCCTATATACATACATACATACATATACATATATATATATATATATGTATGTATGTATGTATGTATATAGAAAGACGAGCATTCAATAGCACCCCTAACAGTGCAACACCCCATCTACCCCCACCACTCATTTCTCCCTCTCTCTCCCCTTTCACTTACTCTCTCACCTCCAATTAACTTATTATAATATAAATGTGTGGTGGATACCAGGGAGAAAGTTGGGTGCTCACTTTTTGGGGGTGTTATTGAATGCTCCATATACATACATATATACACACACACGTACATTTTTTTTTTATTCTTTCTCCCCTTTTTTAAGAGAAATAAACAAAAAGAGGAAATTTTTGTTTATAAAATTATTTGTAATTTAAATAAGGTGTGTAAATTTTGTTATAAATTTTCTTTGTTTTAGTTACCCTTAAAAAAAATCCTCGCTTCCTTTCTGTTTCATTTTCCTCTATCAAAAGGAAAAATAACTTATAAAAAAAAGACTTGTATTCAAATATTTTTTAGTTTGCAGCTAAAGAGATTGCATGTTACGCTCTATTTGCTTAAAAAATCGTGTTAAGTAAAATTTTCTAATAAATTGGTGCATGCTTGAGTATTATTTTCTCAACTCTTGTTTTTTTAGTTTTCATGCATTATTAGTTGCATGCATTTATGCAAAAACATTTAAATAAAATTCCATTTATAGCTGAGTTGTTAATTCACATCTAATTTTTGTTTTCTATTCATTTTATCTTGTTTCTATTTGTTAAGGAAAACACCCAAAACCACATAGGTTGGGGAGTTTTTAACCTTCCCTTGGTCCAAAAAATTGCATTTCATAATAGAAATTTGACTAGATAATAAAGGTTAGACCCTGGATGTAAGAATGTAGCCATTCACCTAGGGTAAATTTGTGTTTATACAACTTAGTTTATTTAACCAAAACTCTCTTTTGGTATTCAAGAAAATTGTAGTGCCTCAATCGTTTATAATTATCACACAATTCGTCGATATTCTACTGATTGTCTCTCCGAAGGTACTTAAAATTTAGAAATATTATTTTGATGATTCATGATGCACTGATAAATCTTGTCCGTTGTCTATTTGAAAATTGTTTGGATGGATTAAGTCAAAGTATCCTGATAAAGTTTTAGGTAAGGAGCTACTAAGGATAAAAAAATTATGGTTAAGTTCTTGCATTTATTTAGTCGCTTAACCTCATGCATATATAAAGAGAGGAACAAAAATAAAAAATCTTTTAAACATGCACTTTTATATTTTTTTAAGACAAAAAACTATTTTTTACGTTTAACAAAAAACAAAAATGAGAATGATAAAAAAAATCTGATCTTTTAAAAAAAATCACTTCCAATTTATTCTCTCATCCTTATTTTTCATCTCTTTTTTTCCTTATTTTTTTTCCTCCCTTGTGCATGAGAGTTTGGACTGATGATACTTCTACAAATCATTAAACTCGAATCAATTATCAGTTAACAATGGAAAACAAAAATTTCCCTCGTGCTCTCATGTACCAAATTTTTCTCGATCGATTTTCTATCTCTTCTTGCATCGCTTTACCCGTCCCAATGAGATATTATTTTAAAATCCATTCAAATCATATTAACACACTTTCGAAATTTAACAATTTTGAACATGACGATCCATATATCTTTTTAAAGGAATTTGATCAGACTTGTGCAACTATAAACTCCAACAATTATGCGACAACAGAATTAAAATTTGGTTAATTTCATTCACACTTACCGGTTACGTTGAAAATGTTTGAATAGCTTGCCTTCAATTTTTTTGAATTTGTTCAGGAGGGAAACCGACCGGAGTCGTAAAACCCTCCCTAGTGTGTCTAGCCTGGTCCGCGAGCACCACATAAGTGGTTGATCTTAGCGTATGCATATGGTAAGCTCTTAGTATGCCATCCCAGGTTTCGAACCTACGCCACCGTTGCCATGGTGCAAAAAATCTTTAACCATCAAACTTGATTAGAATGTGGGACGAATTTGTGAAAGTTTTCACTAAGTTTTACTAGTTGCAAAAAACGATAAAATCTCAAAATGAAATTGTAAATTTTCATCAATTTAGGGTGAAACTTTTGAAACTAAATTGAACAGTTGAAGAAACTTTAAATTGATCTCACAAATCACAATTTCAAAAAATGGCTCTTTGCCAAGAAAAAATACAATGGTCTTGAAAATAGACCATGAAAGAAGCTCAAATCTATGTGCTTGGGAAATTTCTAGTACAATATCACGATGCCACTTCGCAACATTTTGAAAACTTGACTAAAAAATGGACCAAATGATTGTGATATAATGAGAAATCAGTCTATTCCCGATTGAGTATGCATTTAATAGGATCATCTCTTTCCTAAGAAGCGAAAATCGATGTGGTAATAAACAAATTAGATAAAGTTTTTTCAATTAATTAACTGAATCAAGCTTCTCAACCTTCCTGTTATAAATGTAACAATCAAAACAAAAACATCGATCAATGCCCTCACTGTTTAGAAAACCTCAATGCTTTTAATAAGCTTAGGAATGAACTGATCTCTCCAACATACGACCTCGGTTGGAGAAATCGTCATGATTTCACATGGAACCAAAATAATTCAAATGTGAATTCAACCATCTTTTCAAGCATTTTCGTACAATGCTTCAAATCCTCCTTTTTAATAGAATATACTTCAGCATAACTCTACGCCTCCTTCTCAAAATCAAGCATAACAATCTTTCACTTATCAAGACGAGAAATGAATGAGATCCCATGAAAAAAGTTGGAAACGTTGGCTAAGGCTACAAGTCAAAACCTTTAATCAAACAATAATACGCAAAATTTGTTAACCACTTGTATGTTAAACACAAGTAAATCCATCGTGGATTCAAATTACAAATGACTTATCAGGTCATTTCTGTGAATGAAAGGAAAAGTGGAACGTTCCTAAGCAACCAATTCCAAACTTGGGCAATTAAAATTCAAGCTCGAACCAAGCTCGTGTCGTTCAAGAAAACAATGTAAACTACATGAATGTTATCACCTCATTGCATTCTAATAAATAAGTTGATAATCCAATTGTCAGTCCAAAAGATGAGCTAGAAGCTCCTCTCGACACTTCAAAAACCATAAACGGTTCGAATCAAAATATCAAGTCAAACATTAAGTCTAATTATGAATCTCACCCTTCCTTAGCTAAAGTAGACTGATCTATAAGTTGCGAGCTCCTTTTTGACCCATAAACTTCGTGATAAGAAACATTTGGAACAAACAGAAAAGGTTATCGAAATTTTCAACCAAGTAAAAGTAAACATTCCACTCTTAGACATCTTCAGCAAGTCCCAATTTACACTATGTTTTGAAGGACTTGTGCACTCAAAAACGACACACTCATATGCTTAAAAAGGTGTTCTTAGAGGCTGGTCTAACCGAAGTCTTGTCTCAATTCTCAATTCTTTCTGTCAAATATAAAGATCTTGATTATCTCACAATCTCGTGTATGATAGGTGACAAGATAATTAGCAAATGTTTGACAGACATAAGTGCAAGTGTAAATTTGATTACATACACTGTGTAAAAGCATTTAGGCTTAGGCGAGCTTAAACCAACGAAAGTCATGCTTCAATTTCCTATTTTTCAGTTAAGAAGCTGATGTAATAAATTGAGGAAGTACTCATAAGAGTCTAGCAATTCATATTCTTAGTCGATTCCATCATACTTAAATAATGTGCGAATAATTATACGTGTCAAATTCTTTTGATTTAGGATGACCTTTCTTAGCCGCTTCAAATGCCTTAATAAATTATTGGAATGGTTCAATAAAAATCTCTTCTGGTAACATGACCTTAGATCTTAAAATTTCCAATTTGGAAAATCAATCGAATGAACCACTCGACCTTATGTTAGAATTTAACGTTGTTCGTAAGAACTTTAAAGAGGAAAGGATTAACAATAACGTTCAACGCGATATGAGTGTGAGAAATAGTTTTAGATGGTCCAAATGAGTTTGTACACATGCTTCTATTTGAATCTCTCACAACTGAGTTTGAAACTTTAACCGAGTTATTTTATAGAATAACCCATAGGTTCGAGATCAAGCCACTTCCATCTCATCATAAGTATGCATACTTCAGTGAAAAAAAAAGTGTCCCATTATTATTTCAATCGGCTTGTCTGTTGACCAAAAATCATCCCATATTTCTATTCTTTCGGAAAACAGAGAAGCAATTTGCTAATCTATTTATGATATTAAGTGAATTAGCCTCATGATTGCCCAACACTGCATTCACTTGTTTAAAGAAGCCAAACCCACACGTGACATGCAGTGAAAGTTTAACCCTAAAATGAATGGTGTGATACATAAAGGAAATGCTTAAGCTTCTTGACAAGTATATCATCTACCCTATATCCCAAAGCTCAAGGGAAATGCCCATTCATGTCGTATCAAAAAAACTTAGACTCACTGTTGTCACGAATGAATAAAGCAGACTTATTCCTACTCATACTCAAATGGGTTGATATGTTCGCATTGTCTATTGAAAATTGAATGTTGCAACATGTAAATACCACTTTCATCTTCCTTTCATTTACCAATTGCTTGGACGGTTAGCCAACCACAATTATATTGCTTTCTTGATGGTTATTTTGACGATAACCAAATTCCAATCGCTCCTGAAGATGAGGAGAAAACAAGCTTCACTTGTCTATTTGAAACCTCTATGTATTAACGCATGCCCTTCGAACTTTGTATGCCCTCATGAATTTTCAATGATGAATGTCATACATGATTGAATGTTTTCTTAAAGTTTGCGTAGATGATTTTTCAATCTTTTGAGACTCATTTTCCAAATGTCTATATCATCTTGAATTAGTTTAAATAATGTAAAAAGAAACATTTAACTTTGAGTTGGGAAAAATACCACTTTATGGTTAAACATGGAATAATCCTTAGACATGTCATTTCAAATAAAGGCATTGTGGTAGATAAATAAAAAATCAATGTCATTTCAAAATATTCATTCCCAAATGCATTAACGACGTTTGTTCCTTCCTAAAATAGTTGGCTTCTATTGATGCTTTATGAAAGATTTTTGTAAAACTGCTCGACCTTCGACTACTTTTTTGGGTAAAGATGTTGCTTTTGATTTTAATTCTAATTGAGTATCTTTGTTTGAACATCTCGAAAACAAACGGGATTCTACCCCCAATAACCAACACGTTCATTTGGGATTCCCATTCAAAATTATGTGTAATGCTTCGAACTTCATGATTCGTGCAATTCTAGGATAATGCATTAAAAACATCCTTTAGGTCATCTATTACATTAATATGACTCTTAACTCAATTACAGAACCATTGAAAGAGAGATTTCAACTGTAGTATTTGCACTTCAAAAGTTTCGACCATATTCGATAGGCTAATACATTATCATTTACGTCAGCCATTCATCTCTACTGTCTCTTTTTGCTAGAAGGATACTAAATCTTGTTTGACCTATTGGATCCATTTATTCAAAAAATTTGACCTTACAATCAAATATGGAAAAAAGATATGACATTGTCATAGTAGATCACTTGTGTTGCTCTCCAAACACACCATCTTCTTTCTCCATCAATGAGAACTTTCCTGACTAATAAATCCTTTCAGTTTCAGTTGATCCTTGGTTCGCTGGTATAGTGCACATTTTGGTAACTAAACAAACACGTTCAATTTGGTCTAAATATGACAAATACAAATTTATTTCTCAAATGAAATATTTCTATTGGGATGATCCATACTTATTTAAGTATTACCTGACCAAAGCATTCATCGATGCATCTCAAAATACATAATTATGGGTGTTCTATCATTTTATCATGATCAAGCATGCGTGGACATTTAATCCAAAGAAACTATTGAAAAGGTGCTTCAATGTGGCTTTTACTGGCCTATAATTTTTAAAGGGGATTGTTACTGACACTCCAAATATTGTTAAGGGGAGGTTAATTTAAAAATAAAATAGAATTTATTAAGGGGGTATCAATGCAGAGAGCACCCCCTTAACAAATAAAGTTTATTTTACCATATTAACCTTCTTTACAATAATCCTTTTTTAGTTGTTAATTAAAAAAATTCTTACGGTATATTAGTCGAACTGCATCAGATTTTTATACCAAATTATCAATAATCTCATTTGTCGATATGCATCTGATCAGATAAAAATATACATTCGTAGGATATTAATATGCATATATCGAACATTTTTTTATACGGTATTCCACTGCCGAATTTGTCGATACACCTCATTTCCTCAAACGATTGCTTTTTTTTGTTTGCAAATAATTTAGGGATTTTTTTTTTTTTTTGCATTTGAAATTGATTGGGATTTGAGATAGTAACATGTTATTACTAAGGCAAAAAAGGAACGTAAAAAATTAAGTACATGACCCCCCTTAACATTATTTTTATGATTGGAGTGTTTTTAAAATTTGACCCTCCCTTAACAATATTTGGAGTGTTAATAACAACACTCTTTTTAAAGACACATCCGAGTTTTGTAAAATATATGATCATTGCCAAATGTTAGGAAGAATCTCTCGACAAAATATGCCTTTTCCCCCTCATCCTTACGATCGAAATCTTCGGAATAAACTCTATGTGACCATTTCCTTACTCTAACATAATCTTTACATTCTTCTTGTCATCGATTACATTTCTAATGGGTTGAAGACATTGCATGTAATACAAATGATCACAAAGTTTTGAAATATATTAAAGAAAATATCTTTTTGAGGTTCAGCACATTTCACACAATAACAAGTGATAATGTAACACATTCATAATCGGTTATCTGAAACTTTAACGAAGATATACGTGACAATCCACATGTTCTCCACTCCTTATCATTCTCAAACTTCTTATCAAGTTGAAGTTTAAAATTGAAAAATCAAACAAATTTTCGAGGAAAAACCGTTAATGAAAGTCGAAAAGATTGACCGTAGGAATCAACATATGTGCTTTAGGCTTTCTGTGTTGCTTTTAAAACTAATATTAGTATGTACCTTTTCGACTAGTTTACGACATAGCGTGTCACATACTAATTGAGATTGAACACAAAGCTTTATGGGAAATAATGAACTTAAAACTTTGATGTTGAAAAGACTGAGTTATAATCAATGAAATAGAGGAACTTAGAAATGATGTGTATAAAACTTGAAAATCTACAAGGGGAAAAAAATCATGATAAACCAATACTAAGAAAAACAGTTTTGCCAAACCAAAAGGTTATTTGGTATGACTCCCAAATTCATTTATTTTCTAGGAAGTTAAAATCAAGATGAACCGGGCCATACGTGGTATGAACATTTTTCCATATGGTGCCGTAGAAATAGAAAACCTGGGGACAAATTGGTATTCAAAGTAAATGGTCATCGCTTGAAACTTTTCCTGGAGTTGCCACGTAAGCAGGAGAAGCTCGTGATTTTTCATGAGCCACACTACATTTGGTAAGAAATTTTAATCCTCTTCTGCACATATGTAGCTCTCCTTTACACTCATTATATCATGCATTGATTATAGGAACACATTCAAGTTCAAGTGTTCCGGAATCAAATTTATCACATAGTATTGTTTTTTGCAGTTTCTTTCATTTTTCCCTCGAAATTTTTTCCTTTTCAAAAAGTCCAAAATAATTATATCATGATTTAATTTAGAATAGGCATGATATAATGAGCCACAATTTTGGTGATTAGATAAAAATTACGGAAAATCACTTGCCTCGATGAATAATAAAATGAGAAGTTTAGTTTAAAAGAAACTTGAGTATGTGTCCATCAAATGTATTAACTATGTATGCATCAAAAATAATATTCAATATGAAGATATTTAAGATATCTCTATCTTATGTAATAATGTTGATAATAAATTTTCAACCGGCCTTTGATTCAATTTCATAGGAGTTACACATCATATGTCATATATGTAAAATTATACCGTTAATTAAGATTTTCTAAACATATTCCTTTTCAACCCAATCAAAATTAATGAAAGACTGCCTGGGTTTATTTTGTAGTTTTAACGGAATTCGAGATTACGATAGGTGTTTGAATGACAAAACAAACATATACGAGTGTGCTAAAAAAATTCACAAGTACACAATAAACAATATAATTACCATAAATTATTTATATTAAACTCACTAAAATTCATTATATGTTGTGTTCGTAGCACAGATTTGTACTTGTATGATCATTAAAGATTATAATCATATATAAAATGTATGTGTGATATAAAATAGCATATAAATTTGTACTTATATATTATATACAATATACATACATAATAGAAAAGGATTTGACATAGTTATAATATATATATATATGACAAATTATTCATACATATGGCCTGACACTTAAATAAATACTTTATTATTTTATTTTTCAATCACATAAATTCAAAATTCAAAATATAATATCGAGTTAAATAGAATATTTAATTTATATTATAATAAGAGTAGTATATGTGTGTGTGTGTGTTTCAGTATCTCCAAAAAACTTGTTTTTCCTATTTTATATATGTATGTATACACACATAAAGTTGTAAATATCACTAAGTGGTTGCTAGATAGTAAACATGATCTAAGAACAAATCATCCAGACGTGGATTAACCAAAGCTAAGCTTTTTTTACAGACTCAGGCACTTAGGATAAATTTTTAGTATTTTTCTTAGTATTAATTAATCCACAATGGGTTATCGTGGATTTGTATAGATTTGTAAGCAACAATAGAGAAAAATCTCTTGAAATTATTTTGATGCTTATAAGAGTCATTAAGCTTAAAATTTGTGCATATATGGTGCCTATTGTTGTTTTGCTATCCTTCGATAATCCAGTACGTCTTATCTAGGCATTTTATGCAATTTCTTATCTAGGCATTTTATGCAGTATCCTAGACATACGGCTAGCCTAACGTCTAAGCACGAGCCTAGAAGGATATTCATAACGGGGTATTTCTCAAGATTTAAAACATAAATTTAACTAATATCAAGTCAAAATGATATGCAACTTCTATTATAATATTAATAATAGTAACTAAGAGTTTAAAGAAACTTGGTTTTTCGTTGCAAAAAATAATTTAAGACAATTTTTTCAATTTTTTTTTTTTTTTTTTGGCAAAACCGACCAGTTTTCACTACAACAAAATGACCCTATTACAACGGTGAAACACCGTTGTAATATACATTTTACAACGGTGGGCTACCCGTCGTGTATTAAGAAGTTGTAATAAACTAAAACCTTTTACAACTTTTTTGCACCGTTGCAACACCGTTGTAATATATATATTTTACAACTTTTTCCCACCGTTGTAATAAACTTTAGTACAACAGTTAAACACTGTTGTAATAATATCTACTACAACTGTTATGCACCGTTGTGATTGATAGTTGCATTTAAAAAAAAATAGACCTTTTGCAACTAAAATGAACAATACACTAAATGTAACAATACTCCATAAGCAAATCAGATATTACAATTATTTGCAAACTAATTTATTAAAATACATTTCGCGCATTGTTACATACTTGACCATTACAAAACAACTTAGTACAAGCACAAGTTATTCACAAAAATTGCATATCCTGCGAGAGTACACAAGTCGAAGGCAACAAAATCTTTATGCCATTTATCTTTTTGCTGCAAGTTCACTACAGTGATCTGAAACCTGTTGCATAAGAATACGTTTGTTGCTAGAAAAAAGAACAGAAAGTGTTTTTTTAAGCCAACAATACCAAATCTTAATAGCATCAAACATAACTAGCATTCTACACAAAAGCCTCAAAATTAAACTCATTATGATGATGCGTCTCAACTGTCGACCAACTGTACAAATGCATAAAACATCATCCTCAAAACTAACCTGCAACTTCATCACCTCCTGCTACATATTTCTCCAGCTCCAAACATAGACCGTGGCACAAAAACAAGAAATGAGCAATATCTGTAGCAGAACACACACGGCGCATGATATGACAATGTCTGATTTATTTAAATATTTGGAAAAAGGTGTGCATTGCACTGACCATTACAGCAGAATTACTGGCCATCCCCATTGTCTCAGTAGCGATGCTCTCGATTGGTCCTGTAGACTCCTTCATCTACGAATCTGTGCCCTAAAACAGCAAAGAAATTTATATTATGCGTGTGTAAAGGGTATTGCAACATAAAAAATGATGTAATGGAGAAGTATACGATGACATATAAGATATAAGACCTGAAATGAACCGGGGGCGCCTGGGGCTCCAGTGACTAACATCCGCATTATGCTCGGTTCCCTCCGAGCAAGGGCAGGCCAGGATTGAGTAATTTGAGAAGTGATGCAGTGGTTACTATTTTTGTTTGTGTTGTTTTCGTTTTGCCTGAGTAATGAAACAAGCATGGTACTATTTCCAGTATTGTTAAAATTACATGGAGCTGACATGTAAGATAAGCAACACTAATGAAAGCGAAACATCAAGTAAATATTAGAAAATTAACAGATTTCTTAACCATTGACAAATAAACAGTTTTCATAGTTTATCGACCAATTCGATAATTAAATAAACAGTATTCAACGTATGAAATTTGTAGAACCAAATTAATACATCTTTGTGTTTCCACTAATCAAACTTTATCCGTTTGGCTACAGCAGAAAAAGATAACGGCATAAACAAAAATTAAAAGTAACTCATACAACAAACAAGATTTCTGATGTCTATCTCCTATTACGCATCTTTATCTCAAAGCTCTTAAGCATTATTTTTCTTATTTCTCCTTTTCACTAACTATCGACATTGAAACACGCAAAGCCAGCGCTCCTCACTTACGCACACTTTACTGACTATTGACATTAAAAGACCAAATTTCAACTCTTCCTTTAAACACATCACTGCTATGTTGAGTTTCCATCTCAACAAATCAAGCCAATCACATAGCATATAATATATTTTTATCATACATTTCATTTTCATCTACATCACTGACTAAGCAGATTTTTTTTTTTTTTTTTGAATCAAGAAAACTCACTCCAATGATAAACTACACTGAAACGCACCAACAATTCACCAGATCATCACCATTACACTAGATCAGGAGCCAGACAAAAGAAAAACACAGGATAGTATAACTCACCAAGCATAGGAAAAACTCAGAATAGTGCTCACTTGGAAACCTTGCATTGCTGCTGAATATAATAAACAAGTAAAAAAATGAAGGCATTGCAGCCGCGAAGCAATCCTGCGTGGGTAGTGTCGAGTAGAACGCTCGCAACTAAGAGGGACAATACACAAAAAAGAAGAGAAGGGAAAACTATAGGGGGTTTGGGATTAAGGAGGAGTGAATGGGCAGATCGAAAGAGAAACATGGGGATAAAGTAGAGAAATGACACTCAGATCTAATAAAGGGTAAGATCTGAAAAATAGGGTTCGAAGGCGGCACTCCACGATGAGCGAAAGTTGGGAGGATAAAAAGTGGAGAGATGAAAGGGTTGGATCGATTAGAGGTGGGATGGGAACGGAGGTCGATTAAGGAGGAAAAGACAACGAAGAAGAGAAGGAAAAAATTTCCCAGTCGCCGTTAACAGAGGATAGAGTGGAAGAAAAGAGCGTTAAGGAGGAGGAAGCGAAGTAGAATTTGAAGAAGAGAAAAAGAAGGAGGGCGGCGGAAAAATCCCAGTGCCCATTACCACATCCCAAACGCGGATGAAGTTTGGACGGCCCAAATAACACAGTGAAATTGAAGATACGAAGTATTTTGGAGCCAACTTTTCATTTTTCCCGCCTGATGGTGACCGCCAGTTTTTTATCTTTTCATAGCAACACATACCTGTTTTCATATGACATAAACATAGTTTAACCAAAATTTATACAATGAAATACTACAAGCTAAACTAATAAGTAACAATTTATATTAAATATAATATGGGTTCCTGAGAATTGATTTTAATTAAAATATTGAATATTACACATCAATAATAGTTATTACTACTTATTACTTATTTTTTTTAATTTCTTTTTAGTTGTAGCTGTATATTAACTATCAAAAGTTAATTATAATTTATTATTATGTATATGCTACTGGCTTTGACTTTGAAATTCATTTGTTGTAAAAAAATAGAGAGTTTAATGCTAATATTTTGCAAAAGAGGTAACTAACAAGTTTTCTGAAATTTTGAATATTTAATAAAAAATATTTTATATAAAATTTATTTTTTATTTCTAGTTTTTGCGAAAATTTCAAAATTATATTAATATTTGAAAATTTAATTAAGAAAATTTCAAAATTCAAACTGCT
Organism: Allium sativum; assembly: GCA_030737875.1. NCBI lineage: Eukaryota > Viridiplantae > Streptophyta > Magnoliopsida > Asparagales > Amaryllidaceae > Allium > Allium sativum. The sequence continues at coordinate 460,922,434 of CM060915.1, read as the reverse complement.
TGAAATATTAAATATAATTATCAATTATAACTAAAAAATATTAAATGCTAATAATAAAAATTACTTCATAATTATTGAAGATTATTTACAATCATTAATTATTAAAATTTTAATATTAACTATTTATAAATAGTAATTATGTAATATTAACTATATTTTTTTAATTATTCTTCTTAATTGCTAAGTATTAAATATTACAGATTGATTATTAATTATTACTTACTAATTGATTATTAATAGTAATTATTAGTTATTAATTATAAATAATCAATATAAATGTATTAAATATTAATTATTAGTTGTTAATTATATTAAAATATAGTCATATATTACAACAGTCAAAAAATAAAAGTTGTGATAAGCTTTTATTACAACTGTCAAAATAACACATTTGTTAAAAATAAGTTTATTACAACTTTCTGGAAAAAAGTTGTAAAAAACGTTTATTACAACGGTGTTTTTACCACCGTTGTAAAATTAAAGTTGTAATATTATGTTTTTGTTGTAGTGTTTTAAAGTGGTCTGTAACACTTCTATTATAACAAATAATAAATACATTATTACAGGAGATATACATTTTGTCTAATTACTACTATTGGTTTATAAGGTGGATCGTCCACCACGGACTTAGCAGTTGCACAAGGCAATCACATATACTCCATATATGGAGATAAGTCACTCGATTGAATAACATACAAACTCACTTAACCAATTACAACAAGAACTAGCTACAACAAAACTTACATACATCAAAATTACATGCAACACAACTTAACAAACTGCCAAACAGTGCAAATCCCAAGAGTATTACTGCCAAACAATAGCACTATAGCCACGACCATAACATGATACAATATCACCAGGTAGAAGCAGCACCCACAAACTCCAGCAAGAAACGAGAGAAGAGCTTTGCCATGTTTGTTGAAGGAGGCTAGTGGGCACCAGAGTGGGTCAGCACAACCAACATCACAGAACAAAAATACCCCATAGCCTAGATCCAGCAACTAAGAAGAGCCAAATTAGAACAAAAAAAAACACTCACGCGAGCATACCATCCTCAACAAAGTAGTAACAAAATCACACAACCACACAGAAAATACCCAGGTCGACTCACTCACCGAAAACCCAACGCCTCAACACTGTCAAACCAAGCAAGAGACCAACAAGCACCAAAACGAAAACCATGCCAAAAACATAAAGAAAACTCACCAAATAAGTATCCCAGCCAGCATGTCGAAGTGAATCGATCCACAACCATAAGGTCTGCCATTTGATGGGAACGCAGGTAAGTCAGTGTATAAAGAAACAAGGCACCGATCTAGGGAATCACGAACACCAATTGAAATGATAGAGCGAAGGCAAAGTATGACTGGAGAAGAGACACAGCTGGGTAGTTAAGAGAAGACTGTGATAAAAGAGGCTAGGATTGGCAAGATAAAAGCGAGGGGGATGTGAGGCAGAAGTGACAATATACAGAATAGGAATATCTTAATTATATATTCTATTTTTGAGCTATTATATTTTATCCCTTTCATTGTAGGAGACTTTGTTTTCGTTTAGATTACTTTGTTATATCTATTTTAGTATTTACTTGTAAAAACCAATGATTCATTTAGAACGGTTCTAAGTTCTGGTGGGCCTTTTCTGGGTTAGAATTTAGGCCTATTCTGGGCGGGTTGTTACAACAAACGATTGTAAGCATCTTCAGGATATGATTCGGGAACATGTCAGACGTGGAAATCTAGCACTGTATGTTAGGAATCGGTCCGCAATATTGGAACAAGCACAACTATCTGCCCTAAATCGGAATAGGAACGAGCCAGGACCTGACCCGTGTAGATTGTTCATCGAATAGTTTGGAACTCTCTGGACTCTTTGGACTTGTAGATTTTTGATTTCAAATTTTGGCTTTCGGGCAATCTGGTTTTATGGCTTTTTAATTCTGTTTCTTTAGCTTTTCAACTTTCAAATTCTAGCATTTTAGCCTTTTGCCTTTTGGATATGGCTCTTTGGTGTTCTGGTTTTTGGATCTTGGCCTTTGGGTTTCTAGCTTTTGGTTTCAGATGGCTAAGTCTGCCTATCCATGTACATAATCCAACTAGATTGCTATGCATGCTCTTTATGGACGATAAACCATCCGCCTCCTAATTAATAAATTTTTAACCAAAAACGGCTACGTTGGCTCACTTACGTACCAAATTAGGACGCAACCTTTAGGCCTGTGCTTGGCCATAAACCGTCAGCTTTCCTTTGGGTTTATACAAAATTAGAACTTTTCGAATTTTAATAAAATTACTTCGCTTGTATAGACTATACTCATGAAGTATGAAATTGGGACAAACTTTTTAAGAACTTGGCAGTATGGACTATGCTCATCAAGTATAAAACTCTTGCACTAATCCGTAAGTATGGACTATGCTCATCGAGTATAAAACTCCTCCACTAATCCGTAAGTATAGACTATGCTTGGGGAAAGTCGAGTTGTCTTGTCAGGACTTGGCAAGATTACTTGGTTAAAGCTCGAGTATGGACTGTACTCGATTGGATGTGAGTTGTTTTTCAGTTCTTGGCAAAACATTTCATATGTTCTTTTGCAGGTACGGATTATACTTAGTTAGGGTTAGGCCCAGTGAGGCCGTGGATTTCGGATTGGATTTCTCTGGTTCTCCTGGATATATGGATTTTTTGGATTTGGATTTTGGATATTCCGGACTGGGCATTCTCCTATAATATGATCCAGAGTGATCGTGGAATTTCTTTGGATTTCAGCGTCTGGATTTTATTAACTCGATCTTGTGACATCGTGGTTTTCTAGATTTCGGATTTTTGGTTATTGGATTTCTCTCGAATCACGACTTTGGGATTTAAAGTTTTCTAGATTATACAAAAACACGTCTTCCATAGACATACATGTTTTGGGGAGCAAGTATTGACCTGTCTTTTTACAAGGCAGTCACGCTTCGGAATTCTGGTTATTGGAGTGCTCAGGACTTGACTACGGACTTGGGAAAACTAGGACGAACTAACACGGACCTGATCGAAGTCGTGGAGTTTTCATAAACTTAGAATTTTGGCCAAGTGTTTCGGGATCGGAGTGTATCCCCGAAACATGTATAGATCGGTAGAAATCACGATGGGTTATGAATTTGCAAAATACTTCTGAGTCACGAGGAACGGTATTCGAATTTTCGCATCCTGAGATCAGTATTGGTTGCTTTGTATCCCGAGATCAGTGTTTTGTCTTTGTGTTCCCCAAGACGGCTTCGAATGGTGTGATTTTCACTAAGGCATGTTGGATCGGAATTAGTAGCTCCCTCCGGGATCGATGCAAGTCAAGGACTTCCAGGATCGGTATTGGCAGCATCATCTTCTCGGATCGGTGCAACTTGGGATTTAGATTTGGCAATGGGAATGGAGCATCAGAAGATGAAGCGTAGGATTTTGGCTAAGGCATTGGAGATCGATACCGATCCCAGGGGAGATTTCTTATGGGCTTCATGCTTCGTGGGACTGCTGCTTCTCACCTATAAATACCCCTCCTCTAGGCGGATTTCAGGATCTTTTTGGCTGGTTGGATATTTTGGGCCTTGGAGACATCTTGGAGACTTTTAATGGCTTCTCTCATGGTTTCAAGGACTTTGGAATCATTTTGGACTTGTGAACTTCATCTTGGACTCTTTTGGAAAGTGAATCGTCACCTTGGACTTTTGCACATTGAGGAGGACTTGATGGCCCAAAATAAGGACACTGCCATGGACAATAACTCACTTCCTTTTCTCCTCATTTCTTTCATGCAAAAATGACTGTACTTGTAACCATACAGTTAAATATATGAAGTTATCTCATTGTAAAGTAGGCACACTTCTCAAACCACTATAAATCTCTGGTCTCATTTACTTTTTCAGTACACTACGTCTAGACCGTTTGGACTTGGGTGTTAACTTGAGAAGTTTCAACTTTTCAACGTTAACAGTTACCACATGTTTGTTTTGATTCACTAAAAGACCATCCACTATTAATTTTCATCAAATAAACTCTTAATCATTTATTATTAATAATAAATATTTAGTTTTTTTAGCTTATTCAATTAATTAAACAAAATTTAACACTCTAAATGTTGTTTTAATTAACTGTGTGCCTTTACTTATTATAACCAAAACCTTAATCGAATTCATTAATATAACATCTATATTATGTTTCTCCACTTTTATTTATTACAATTATAAATTAATTCATTTTGAGCTAAATTCAGAAATACTTGGAAAATAATGGTTGTGTAACTCCCTCGTTCAAACTCAGCCCAGTGTAATATTATTCAAATAATAAACTTGTACGTACTTTGTTAAAGCATATCAATGGACATTGGTTTAATTGTTTATTAATGGCCATCTAGGTGAAATTCTATTTATTTATGATCATTCAAGACATACCCTATACAACGATATATTATGAAAGCTTTCACTTCATTATCGCTCTATCACTTTGATATCCAAAGTTCAACCAATTATCAAAATTATACTAATATATATATATATTTAATCATGAAGTGCAATGTTAAATATATAGATTAATCCGATAATATTTATCGATTAACTCATTGTCTTCAATCAAAAACTTTAACTGTAGGTTAAAATTAACAATTACGATGATAACAACCATTCATGCCAAATGAGACAAATTCTCATTTGAGTGGTGTTTTACTTCAAGTGATTTGACGAATGCTCAACAAGTGTCAAACATAATCAACGATGTTTTTCTCAACAAGTAGATCTGAAACAAAAGACGACGGGGTTTGTATTAGGCACAAGCAACAAAGACGCAGTAACAAGAAAAGCTAGGTAGAGAGAGATGAGAGCGGATAACGACGAAGAGGGAAAGTATGAGAGCGACGAGGAGGGTGGTTGGCAGATGATAGAGACGAATAAAGAATGAGCGACGACTGAGAAAAATGACCTAGTCCTCATTAAAATGAACATGTACAGTTGTTTATATAAACTTGTTTATATATTTAGATAATGCAACAAATCTCATCTAGGTAGATTAGGCAAAAACTTAAATGGTAAGGCTAGCATAATGCCTAGGTGATGCCTAAACGAGAGTCTAGAAGAATTTCTGTAACAAAGATGACAAGTGCATAAATCCTTGATACTCCCAATTATCATGAAAAAATCAATGTTATCGTATAAAGGGCGTTATATGCATAGTTATCTTGATAAATGTAACAATATCGTGTTCTTGATCTTTCTTGGTTATGAACATTTAATGGCCTGTATTCTGCATAATCTAATACACACGGTTAAGACAACTACGATCAACTGAACATTTTTCCTAATATTTTATACATGAATATACAAAATGCATTTAATTACGTAAACATATACAAAATTCAGTAGCCCAGCGGTAAAGGACTTTGCGCCGTGGTAACAATGGCGCGGGATTCGCAACCTGAAATGACATGCTAAGAGCTTACCATGGGCATATGCTAAGATCAACCACTTATGTGGTGCTCGCGGACCAATCCAGGTGCACTAGGGAGAGTTTTACGACTCTGGTCCGTTTCTCTTCTGAACAAACAAAAAAAATCTTACATCTCTTCAAACAAAATTCGTTATAGAAATTAAATCATATGGTAAAATTTCCTGATTACTCATAAGATCCACCCTTATCTCTATCATCATAGTTTTACGGGTATCTCAAATTTATAATCATCTATGTATATTTCTATTTTACGTTAGGTTGAAGGAGAGTCTTGCTTATCTTTGTCAATATGTCTACCATGGAGAGTTGAAGTTTCTTGTCTCGAAGGAAATCAAAGGAATAAACGAGTTTATTCATTTCAAAAAAGTTTCAAAAATGGAAAGATGAAAACGCTTGTTCTAAGCGCAAGAACTACCCTAATTGTGGTGCTTTTGACCACCAATATCGTAGTAGATCATTTATATTTTTCACCTAAAATGCCAACAAAAAATTATGATTAAATCTAATTTACTCTAATTAGAAGATTAATCAGATGAGACTAAACAATTATGAAATATTAATCAAATCAAAACAACAAAAAAGAAAATAAGAAGTGCAAAGTAATGAAATTCACAAAGCTTTTACAATGGCATCAGTGTTCTTACATCCACTTCATGTTTTTAGTGCTTATAAATATATATCATTTAATTACAATCCATTGTAGACAAAAATGGTCTGTGCTTTGTGAATTATTCAAGCCCACAAAATTAAAGAACAAAAATGATATTATGACAAAAGAAGGTTTTTTCCTTTCCAAATCCTCCCACCAAAAACTTGATTTTAGAAGAAATCACATTAACACTACAAGAAAATATGTATTTAGTGACAAATTTTTAGTAGCGGAAAATTTCATCGTAAATTAGCGACAGATTTTTGTGGACATTAAAGGGATAATATTTTGGATTTTATATGTCAATTTATTTTAATTTCTTACCATCGAATCTAATTTTAGTCGTTAAATCATTGGAAATTGCAGCACTTTACCATCACAAAATATTCAATGCTAAATTCCGTTGCAGATAGAGGCTTAACGTCGTCAAAATTTTGACGCTATTTTTGTAGCTGTTTTACAAGAGATTTGAAAAGGACTTTAATATTTATTATTTATAAAATGTTTTACATTTGTGTTTTCACTTAGTAATTAATAAGTAAATATAAATTTTAAATAATTAATGTTAATAATATATTAATAATAAATAATTATTGTCTAAAGTAAATAATATTCAATAGTTAATATTGATTAATTATTCATTACCATAAAATATAAATAAGAGGTAATAATAATTAATAAAATAGATTAATATTCACTGTTTAATTAAATTTATTTTGATAATCAATGACTAATAAGTAATCTTTAATACGGCTAAAGAAATTACTATTGAGAAATTATTATTAAATATTTACTTTTAAGAAATTAATTAGTATGTACTAATATATATAATTAGTAACTAAACTCACCAGGTGGAGATGGACGACATAGAAGCAGCACCCGCAAACTCCAGCAAGAAACGATATAAGAGCTTTACCATGTTTGTTGAAGGGGGCTAGTGGGCACCAGAGTGGGTCAGCCCAACCACCATCACAGCACAAAAATACACCATAGCCTAGATCTAGCAACTAAGAAGAGCCAAAATAAAGGGGAAAAACACTCCTGCGAGCATACCATCCTCAACAAAGCACTAACAAATCACACAACCGCACAGACAACACCCAAGTCAACTCACTCACCAGAAAACCCAATGCCTCAACACTGTCAAACCAAGCAAGAGACCAGCAAGCACCAAAACGAAAACCATGCCAAAAACACAGAGAAAACTCACCAAACGAGTATCCCAGCCAGCATGTCGAAGTGAATCGATCCACAACCATAAGGCCTGCCATTCGGTGGGAACGCATGTAAGTTAGTGTATAAAGAAACAAGGCACCGACCTAGGGAATCGCGAACACCAATTGAAATGACAGAGCTAAGGCAAAGTATGACTGGAGAAGAGACACAGCTGGGTAGTTAGGAGATGATTGTGATAAAAAAAGGCTAGGATTAGCAAGAGAAAAGCGAGGGGATTTGAGGTAGAAGTGAGAAAAACATATTTGAGATGCAGAGGAAGGACGGGGATAATTGGAACTGGGAAGGAGAAAAATCGACCCAACTTAGAGCATCTCCAACGGTGCCTTGATTCATGGTCTGAATCATGAATCAAGCAAGAAATGCTCCCCAATAGGTATTACAAGCATGAATATTAAGACAAATATTACGGGGCCAATTCCGAATTCGGAATTGGTCCCGCGAGCCGATTAAATCAGCTCGCGACAACAGAAAATGAAAAAAAAAATCTTTGTCACAAGCCGATTTAACAGGCTCGCGACGTCACGAGCCGATAAAATAGGCTCGTAACGGGAAAAAAATATTAACCATTGGGAACAACACGTAATATTCAGTTGAATATTACGTATTGTAATGTTACGGGTCTGAATGTTGTTGGAGATGCTCTTACATAACAACGAAAACTGGAAGAGAGTGGATCTAAAGAGGGAAGGATGCGATAAGAAGTAGAAGCAAAAAATGAGAGTAGAGATGCCAGAAAGACGGTAGAAGTGAAGAAAAAAATAGACTAGGAATATCTTATTGTAAAGCTTTGGAATATGCGTATGAATTATATATTATAATTGTTATGTATTAAATTATTCTTAACTATATATAGAATAGGAATATCTTAAATATATATTCTATTTCTGAGTTATTATATTTTATCCCTTTTGTTGTGTGCGACCTTGTTTTCGTTTAGATTGCTCTGTTATATCTATTTTAGTATTTCCTTGTAGAAACCAACGATCCGTTTAGAATGCTTCTAAGTTCTGATAGGCCTTTTCCGGGTCGGAATTTAGGCCCATTCTGGGTGGATTGTTACAACAAACGACTGTAAGCATGTTCAGGATATGATTCGGGAACGGGTCAAACATGGAAATCTGGCAGTGTGTCAGGAATCGGTTCGTGATATTGGAACAGGCACAGCTGCTTGCCTCAACACGGAATAGGAACAAGGCAGGACCTGGCCCGTGTGGATTGGCCGTCGACTAATTTGGAACTCTCTGGACTCTTTAGACTTGTAGATTTCGAATTTTGGATTTTGGATTTCTGGCAATCTGGTTTTATGGCTTTTTAATTATGTTCCTTTAGCTTTCAGCTTTCAGATTCTAGCATTTTAGCCTTTTGGCTTTTGGATATGGCTCTTTGGTGTTCTGGCTTTTGGATATTTGGACTTTCAAACTTTTAAGAACTTGGCAGTATGGACTATGCTCAACAAGTATAAAACTCTTGCACTAATCAGCAAGTATGGACTATGCTCGTCAAGTACAAAACTCTTCGACTAATCCGTAATTATGGACTATGCTTGGGGAAAGTCGAGTTGTTTTGTTAGGACTTGGCAAGATCACTTGGTTGAATCTCGAGTATGGATTATACTTGATTGGATGTGAGTTGTTTTTCAGTTCTTGGCCAAACATTTCATATGGTCTTTTGCAGGTGCGAATTATACTTACATAAAGTAGTCCCGGTGAGGTCGTGGATTTCGGATTGGATTTCTATGGTTTCCTGGATAATGAATTTCCTAGATTTGGATTTTGGATATTCCGGACTGGGCATTCTCCTATAATACGATTCGGAGTGATCGTGGGATTTCTTTGGATTTCGGTGTTTGATTTTTTATTAACCCGATCCTATGACATCATGGTTTTCTGGTTTTCGGTTATTGGATTTCTCTCGGATTACGACTTGCGGATTCAAAGATTTCTGGATTATACAAAAACACATCTTCTACTGAAAGACGTGTTTTGGGGAGCAAGTGTTGATCCGTCTTTTTACAAGGCAATCACACTTCGGAATTCTGGCAATTGGAGTGCTTAGGACTTGAGTACGGACTTGGGAAAACCAGGACGAACCAACACGAATTTAGTCGAAGTCGCAGAGTTTTCAAAAACTTGGAATTTTGTCTAAGTGTTTCGAGATCGGTGCGTATCCCCGAAGCATGTCTAGATCGGTAGAAATCATGATGGGTTACGAATTTGTAAAATACTTCTAAGTCACAAGGAACGGTATTCGAATTTTCGCATCTCGAGATCAATATTGGTTGCTTTGTATCCCGGGATCAGTGCTTTGTCTTTGTGTTCCCTAAGATGGCTTCGGATGGTGTGATTTTCACTAAGGCATGTTGGATCGGTATTAGTAGCTCCCTCCGGGATCGATGCAAGTCAAGGACTTCCAGGGTCGGTATTGGCAACATCATCTTCTCGGAACGGTGCAACTTGGGATTTAGAATTGGCAATGGGAATGGAGCATCAGAAGATGAAGTGCAGGATTTTAGCTAAGACATTGGGGATCGATACCGATCCCAGGGGAGATTTCTTATGGGCTTCATGCTTCGTGGGTCTGCCGCTTCTCACCTATAAATACCCCTCCTCTTGGTGGATTTAATGATCTTTTTGGCTGGCTAGATATTATGGGCCGTGGAAACATCTTGAAGACTTTTAATGGCTTCTTTCATGATTTAAAGGACTTTGGAATTACTTTTGGACTTGTGAACTTCATCTTGGACTCTTTTGGACATTGAACCGTTTCCATGGACTTTTGGACATTGAGGAGGACCTGATGGCCCAAAGTAAGGACATTGCCATGACCAATAACTCACTTCTTTTCTCGTCATTTCTTTCATGCAAAAATGACTGTACTTGTAACCATGTATTATAAATATACGAAGTTATCTTGTAGTAAAAGTAGGCACGCTTCCCGAACCACTATAAATCTCTGGTCTCATTTACTTCTTCAGTACGCTACGTCTGCACCGTTTGGACTTAAGTGTTAACTTGAGAAGTGTCAATTTTTCAACGTTAACAGTTACCGCATGATTGTTTTGATTCACTAAAAGACCATCCACTATTAATTTTCATCAAATGAACTCTTAATCATTTATTATTAATAATAAATATTTAGTTATTTTTGCTTATTCAATTAATTTAACACTCTAAATGTTGTTTTAATTAACTGTGTGCCTTTTACTTATTATAACCAAAACCTTAATAGAATTCATTAATATAATATTTATATTATGTTTGTAACACCCCTCCTCCGCTAGGGTCACTCTTTCGGGGGCACTAGCTTCTGGGGGGCGTTAGAACTGGGTAAGCATGCATAATGATATATCAAGGCAGAACAAGAACATAAATACATATGTAAAACAGAGTAAACAGCGGAATATCTCAAACCATCTCAAAACAAGTTTAGTACATCATAAAGTCAACTGCCAAAATAAACATGTCTAGTACATCATAAACAGAAATACTGAAATACATAGTGCTATCCCCAAAATGAAAATGATAAACCATAGCGAGCTCAATGTCCAGGCATACATGAGCTATCCAGCAAACAAGCAAGCGATCCAAGCTAAGCACCACTATTCCCTCCCTGAGAACCTGGGGGGGGGGGGAAACGGAAGAAAAGAAGCGAAAGAAAACAGGTCAGTCAAAAAGACTGGTAAGCCCTACTACGATCAGTCTATAAACTAATAAAGCTAACATCATGATGGAAACTGAGATGAACATACTGGCAATAGATAAAGGTGTCATCACATAAAGAAGATTAAGCTTTGCACCACAGTGTACTAGCAAACTAACATAACAGGTATTGATCCCTTAGCCCAAAACTTCGGCCCAATAACATGAAGTGACCTTAATACAAGGTCCAGCCCAACGGTCTAGTCGATCGGCTCCCTACAAACCTAACACGTTAAGTGTTGGTGCCCATACGGCCCCCATATGGTTGTAGTCAGACTGTGCTGGGTCCACCTTCGGGTGTATCAAGCCCTCGGGTGTCAACCCCAGACACTTAAGCAATAATGCACAATCTAAACCTACTGGTACCCGTGCCTCGAGTTTGTCCAACACCGGACTACGTGCACGTCCGTAGCCCGCCTGGACCCGCACCGCTGTACCACTCATCCGTCGCTTTGGTCGCTTACATCCGTCCAGTAATCGTGCCCCCGCCCTAGCCTAGTCCTCTAGGGTTGTGAATGATACCCAACTGGGATTACTGCTGGAACAGACCACGTTGCTAGGGTTTTCTAAGAGGGTTAAGTGTGGTTTAACCCCTCACTAATCATGGATTAAATTAGTTAAGTGTAACCAACAGTTCACCACTTAACCCCATTTAATCCCTTGCACTCCCCAAAATTGGTTAAGTATTAGTGGGCCATGACTTAACCTTAATCATGAGGCATTAATTAATTTAATGCACCCAACCTCTCACATTAGACCTTGTTGTGGTTACTAGTTAGGCCGGGCGGGTCCGGGTAGGTTTACACCACAACTTAGTCTAACCTCAGGTTTCACGTGCCACATGACCAACTACTCACATTGGGTCCTATTGCTTGTAGCCACTAGTTAAGCCGGTTGGTTCCGGGTAGGTTTATGCTACAAGCTCAACCCAACCTCGAGTTGGCCACACTTATGTTTTCTAAGTGTCATGTCCACTTTATTTTCAAACCATCATTACAAGTTTAACAAATACTTGGGTAGACCTAACTTAATAGGTAAATTCCCAAGGGGTAGACCTAACTTAATAGGTAAATTCCCAATCTTATATTTTCATGTATTTTAAGTTTTACCCAAACCCCCCAACGTCATTCCATCGCTTATATATTCGTCATAACGCATAAAGGATAGGAAGAGGGAACTTGGCACAACATACATGATGAATCTTACATATCATAATAAACATGCATAACATGTTGGACTTGCATAACTTAGCATAGTGAACTTGCATACACATGCATAACTTGTCAAACTTGCAAATCATGGCATAGTGAACTTGCATAAACATGCATAACTTGTTAAACTTGCAAATCATAGCATAGTGAACTTGCATAAACATGCATAACTTGTTAAACTTGCAAATCATAGCATAGTGAACTTGCATAAACATGCATAACTTATTAAACATGCATAACATAGCATAGTGAACTTGCATAAGCATGCATAACTTATTTAACATGCATAACATAGCATAGTGAACTTGCATAAGCATGCATAACTTATTTAACATGCATAACATAGCATAGTGAACTCGCATAAGCATGCATAACTTATTAAACATGTATAGCATAGCATAGTGAACTCGCATAAGCATGCATAACTTATTAAACATGCATAACATAGCATAGTGAACTCGCATAAGCATGCATAACTTATCAAACTTGCATAAATCCCAACTTTCATCACATATTAACTTTAGAGTTTCTAAAATGAAGGTAAGAGGGCTTACAAATATTATGAAGACACAAATCCACTAATAAAGATTGAGTAGCCCTTTATGCAAGCATATAAAAACCCAAAACAAAGCTCCAATTAACAAAAATCCCAAAAACTCTAGCTTAGCAAATAAAACTTGCAACTTGATGATGTATGCAAGCTAATGATCATTCATACAACTTAGAAATGCTTGTATGAACATCATAATCTTCATAGGAATTATTAATGAAGAGGTTGGAGGCTAGGGTTTTTAGGTGGAGGCCATTTGAGAAATCAATTTGACATAGTTTGGTTGCTAGATTGAATAATGAGGATTTAGGGTAGGATTAGGGTCTTATTTATAGAAGATTAGAGTGTTTTAAGCCCTAGGATTAACCCTAGGTTAGTTTAGGTCCGTCAGATTTCGGAACTCTCTAGAACCAAGCCACAAGACCAGACCCAAATCAAAAATGGTGCGCCAGGCAAAACTGCCCGGCCACCCCGTGTCGACAGGGCTGTCGACACCCTTAGACCCCTGTCGACATGCCTGTCGACATGGGGGTCCTGGCGGGAGTTTTCCCGCCTGACGCCAGTTAGCCCTAATCCTTGTTTTTAATTTAAAATTTAAATCTGTTTTTAACAAGGAAATTTCTGAAAACTTCAATGGGCCTTAACTGGGTCATACGGACTCCGATTTTCGAAAACTCGGACTCTATTTCGCGTATTTTTCCGAGACGAACGCAATGGCATAGCCCGATTCCCTTGATTCAGGTTTTTAAATTAAGTTCTGCCTCGATTTGTGTTATAACAGGTTATTGAAAATACGGGTTGTTACATTCTCCCCTCCTTAAAGGATTTCGTCCCCGAAATCTTCAAGTTAGGAAGAACGTATCCTACCATCCAATCATCCATCTACTCAAAGCATCATCCACGAGCAATCATTGTCCTTACAAGATTCTAAATGCTGTATGAACATATGCAAAGGTGTGTGTATATGTACTTATCTAATGCAAAGATCAATGCAAAATATGTTAGTGAAATGTATCCACATGTATGCAATTCCTAACATAATGTATAATATCTATATGTGTGCACATAACATACACCCACATGCAACATCCATGTGATAACACACAATTTTCATCCATGAGTAAGCATAAACACTCATGCATATGCAATATGAGAAGTGTGCGAGCCGATCTAGTGCCTAATGTGTATCATGCATCCACGAGTAACCACTTGCAAACACTTGCAACCACTTGCAACCATCAAACATAACATGTCTCAAACACATGTTTCATCCAAAGGGTTTCTTCCTAAGGTTCTCATGACAAGGTTAACACGCTAAACTAGATAAATATGGGTAGCAAAGAGAAAGATATGCTAACAAAAGGAAAGAGATTGAGAGTGTACCCTCAAAAAGGAATGGATAAAGCCCACGCATCTTCTCCTCGGTTTCCCAAGTTGCGTCTTCTTCGGCTTCACCCCTTTGAACCTTCACCAACTTGACCTCTCGATTCCTTAGCTTCTTGGTCTCCGTCCCCAAGATACGAATCGGAGCTCTCCTCAAGGTAGCTTCTTTCTCCACTTCCACATCTTCCAAAACACTTGGCTCCACAATCTCTGCAGATTTATGCAAACACTTCCGGAGATGCGAGACATGGAAAACATTGTGTACTCCGGCAAGCTTCTCGGGCAACTTCACTTTATAAGCCATCTGCCCGATCCTCTCAACAATGGGGAATGGTCCAACAAATCTCGGGGCTAACTTCCCAACGGCTCCAAATCGGACCACATTCCGCAAAGGAGAAACCTTCACGAAAACCATATCCCCTACATCAAACTCCAAATCAGATCTTCGCTTATCAGCATAGGATTTCTGTCGGTCTTGGGCCGCCTTCATCCGTCTCCGAATCAACTCGATTTTCTCGGATGTATCTCTGATCATATCAGGCCCAAGTATGAGCTTATCTGTGGTCTCCCACCAACATGTAGGTGACTTGCACGGCCTCCCATATAGAGCTTCAAATGGTGCCATCCCTATGCTTGCCTGATAACTGTTATTATATGCAAACTCAACAAGTGGAAGATGGTCTTCCCAAGTACCACCAAAGTCCAAAATACAAAGCCTCAACAGATCCTCGAGTACTCTATTCACCCTTTCGGTTTGACCGTCCGTCTGTGGGTGATAAGCAGTACTCAGATTCAACCTCGTGCCCAAGGCCTCCTGCAAGCTATTCCAGAACTGACTTGTAAAGATTGGGTCGCGGTCACTGACAATACTAGAGGGGACTCCATGAAGTCTCACAATCTCACGAAGATATACAGACGCTAGCCAAGACGCTGTCCTCTTGCTCTTCACCGGAATAAAATGAGCACTCTTCGTAAGTCTGTCCACAATAACCCAAATGCTCGCATTCCCTTTTCTTGACCTTGGAAGCCCATCAATAAAGTCCATGGAGATACTCTCCCACTTCCAAAGTGGAACGTCCAGAGGATGCAATAGCCCACCTGGCTTCTTTGACTCGGCCTTAACTTGCTGGCAAATGATACATCTAGAGACAAACTCCGCCATATCCTTCTTCATCCCAGGCCAAAAGAAAATACGCCTCATATCTTGGTACATCTTATCCCCGCCTGGATGTATAGTCAACTTAGAGCGATGTGCTTCCTCCAGAACTTTTCTTACTAAATCTTCTACCATGGGGACACATAACCTTCCATCTATCCTCAGCCAACCCTTGTCATCAATAGAATATCGAGCGAGATGACTAGACGTCTCTCCTCGAACCAGCTTATCCATAATCTCAACTATCTGAGGGTCTTCCTTCTGCGAAGCCCCAACTTGATCCAGAAGGGTAGGCCTGAGCTCAAGAGATGCTAAAGAACCAGTCATCGACTCAACTGCCAAAGAGAAATCAAAGGTTGCCAAGAACTCTAAATTCTTCATCTCAACAAATAGAGGACTTAGTGTCAACCTTTTTCTACTCAACGCATCCGCTACAACATTCCCCTTGCCAGGGGTATAGGCTATATCAAAATCGTAGGACGCCAAGAATTCCATCCACCTTTGCTGCCTCAAGTTCAGATCCTTCTGCGAAAAGAGATACTTCAAAGACTTATGATCAGTATATAGCTCAAATCTCTCTCCCAGAAGATAATGACGCCAAGCCTTGAGTGCATATACTATCGCTGCCAGCTCTAGACCATGAGTGGGATAATTCTTCTCATGCACCTTAAGTTGCCTACCACCAAAACATATAGCTCTGCCTTCTTGCATCAGAACGGCGCCCAATCCCGTGCCACAAGCATCAGTGTACACGGTAAACATCTTACCACCATCGGGTAAAGCTAGAACTGGTGCTGAGGTAAGGGCTCTCTTGAGTCTCTGAAAAGCAAGCTCACAATCCATATCCCAAGCAAAAACTAAGTTCTTCTTTGTCAACTTAGTAAGAGGAGCGGATATCTTCGCGAAGTCCTTGATGAACTTCCGGTAAAACCCTGCAAGACCTAGAAAACTTCTCACTTCGGTTGCACTCCTTGGAGTCTTCCAATCCTGAACTGCAACCACCTTAGCGGGGTCCACTGCTAAGCCTTGCTTGGATACGATATGCCCAAGGAATCTAACTTCCCTTCTCCAAAAGTGACACTTGGAGAACTTGGCCTTTAACTGATGCGCTCTAAGCGTATCCATCACCTCTACAAGATGTCTCGCGTGCTCTTCTTCATCCTTAGAGAAGATCAGAATATCATCCACAAAGACTACGACAAACTTGTTCAAGAACTCTCGAAACACCCTACTCATCAAGTCCACAAAATACGCGGGTGCATTCGTCAAACCGAACGGCATAACCAGCCATTCAAAGAATCCATCTGGAGTTCTGAATGCAGTCTTGTCTATACTATCTTCAGCCACTCTGAGCTGATGAAATCCAGTAGCAAGATCAAGCTGAGAGAAAACAGAAGCACCGACAAGTTGGTCAAAAAGATCATCAATCCTCGGTAATGGGTGTCTGTTCTTCTTAGTCAGCTTATTCAATTCTCTATAGTCCACGCAAAGTCGAAGAGAACCATCTGCCTTAGTAGCAAACACCACAGGCGCTCCCCATTCGGATATACTTCGTCTGATGAAGTTCTTCTCAAGCAACTCCTTTACTTGCTTGCTGAGTTCCCGTCTCTCACGCGGAGCCATGTGCCGAACGGGCAAAGAAACAGGCTTAGCATTATCCACCAGATAAATGCGAAAATCAATCTCTCGTTTAGGGGGCAACCCCTTAACTTCTTCAAAAACATCTGGATAATCTCGGACCACCCTTACAGACTGAAGGGCTTCCTCTGATGAGTCGAGAGATTCAAGATAGCACAACATGACGGGATCCTTCGGATTGCATGAAATCTCTAGGGTGTTGCCAAGGCGAGTCACAAGCCTCACAACCCTATGCTCACAATCAAGAATGGCTCCATATCTGGACAGCCAATCCATGCCCAATATCAATCCGTATCCCCTGAAACCAAGAACATACGCACTACACAAGAACTCTACACTGAGTATAGAGATCCTTAGATCCTCACATATCATAGATAGATGAGCAGAACCCCCAATGGGATTCGAAACACAAACGGGATCATCCATTAAGCTAGTACTAAGGTGCAAACTATCGACAAGATTAGATGAAATAAAGCTATGTGATGCACCAGAATCAAACAAGGTACGAACTGGAAGATCGGAAATATAAACAAGGTTCTCGACAGAAACACTACCTCGATCGGGAACTGGAGCGGTATTGAGAGCATGAACTTGCCCTCCTGAAGGTCCAGCCTGCCCTTTCTTCTTTGGACATTCCTTGCTGAAGTGTCCAGTCTCACCACAGGAAAAACATCCACCACTAAGCTTCCTTTTCTTCTTCCTACAATCCTTAGCAAAGTGTCCAGGCGCACCACAGTAATTGCACTTTCCCTTGCCTTTGTTGTTGTTCCCCTTCTTGTTCTTGCTCTGATTCCCCTGACTGCTTTGACCACCTTGATTGCCTTTACCCTGAGAATCAGTCTTCTTTGCTTGAGTATCACTCGACTTGACCTCTTTCTTTCCATCACCCTGAAGTAGAGCCATATCGACCAAACTCTCGAAAGTAGCTCCATGCGGAATATGTGACATCGCCAAGCCCTGCAGCGGCTCATTCAACCCTCTAGCGAATCGAAGAGCCTTCTTCTCGGGAGTGTTCACCATATCTAAACCAAAACGGGCCAGCTGATTAAACCTGTTCACATACTCCTTGACCGTCATATCACCTTGCTTTAATGCAATGAACTTCTCCATCTGTAAATTCGCCTCAGCAGCAGATAGGAACTTGGCCACAAATCTAGTCCTCAAATCGGCCCAAGTCTCGACGGGCCTTGTCCCATTGGTGACCTCCCACCAATAGGCTGCTTCGTCCTTCAAAAGCCACACTGTCAATAAGATCTTCCTCTCGTCATCAATTCCAAAAATAGCAAACAAGTCCTCAGTATCTTTCAGCCAATTCCTAGCTTCAACAAAAGATTCCGTGCCTAAGAAATTCTTGCCTCCCATCGCCTTGAAGTCTTTACAAACCTTCGTGAACTCAACCTGAGGATGCTGAGGGGAAGGAGGAGGAAGAGGAGCCTCAGCAACTGGAGGGGGAGGAACAGGAACCACCAGAGGAGGGACATTAGGGTGAGGATTCTCAACTACAGGAGGAGGAGTGGGAGTAGGGTTTGCGGGGCCAGCTACCGCCCTAGCTTCTAGAAGCCTCCTATACCAGAGTGGTACGTTTACTCCATCTGGGATGGCAAGATTCTCAGCCATACTGAAACGAAAGATAAGATAAGATTAGGTCAAGGGAACGAAGGATAACGCTAATGGCTTTTTGGGGAATAGCCTTTTAAAATACTAGACTTTTCTTTGGAAAATACTTTATACTTGTTTTGAAAATAGTTTTTCAAAAGTCTTTTAAAAACTTTTTGTTCTTTCTTGTAAACCATATGCTCTGATACCAAATTTGTAACACCCCACCTCCGCTAGGGTCACTCTTTCGGGGGCACTAGCTTCTGGGGGGCGTTAGAACTGGGTAAGCATGCATAATGATATATCAAGGCAGAACAAGAACATAAATACATATGTAAAACAGAGTAAACAGCGGAATATCTCAAACCATCTCAAAACAAGTTTAGTACATCATAAAGTCAACTGCCAAAATAAACATGTCTAGTACATCATAAACAGAAATACTGAAATACATAGTGCTATCCCCAAAATGAAAATGATAAACCATAGCGAGCTCAATGTCCAGGCATACATGAGCTATCCAGCAAACAAGCAAGCGATCCAAGCTAAGCACCACTATTCCCTCCCTGAGAACCTGGGGGGGGGGGGAAACGGAAGAAAAGAAGCGAAAGAAAACAGGTCAGTCAAAAAGACTGGTAAGCCCTACTACGATCAGTCTATAAACTAATAAAGCTAACATCATGATGGAAACTGAGATGAACATACTGGCAATAGATAAAGGTGTCATCACATAAAGAAGATTAAGCTTTGCACCACAGTGTACTAGCAAACTAACATAACAGGTATTGATCCCTTAGCCCAAAACTTCGGCCCAATAACATGAGGTGACCTTAATAAAAGGTCCAGCCCAACGGTCTAGTCGATCGGCTCCCTACAAACCTAACACGTTAAGTGTTGGTGCCCATACGGCCCCCATATGGTTGTAGTCAGACTGTGCTGGGTCCACCTTCGGGTGTATCAAGCCCTCGGGTGTCAACCCCAGACACTTAAGCAATAATGCACAGTCTAAACCTACTGGTACCCGTGCCTCGAGTTTGTCCAACACCGGACTACGTGCACGTCCGTAGCCCGCCTGGACCCGCACCGCTGTACCACTCATCCGTCGCTTTGGTCGCTTACATCCGTCCAGTAATCGTGCCCTCGCCCTAGCCTAGTCCTCTAGGGTTGTGAATGATACCCAACTGGGATTACTGCTGGAACAGACCACGTTGCTAGGGTTTTCTAAGAGGGTTAAGTGTGGTTTAACCCCTCACTAATCATGGATTAAATTAGTTAAGTGTAACCAACAGTTCACCACTTAACCCCATTTAATCCCTTGCACTCCCCAAAATTGGTTAAGTATTAGTGGGCCATGACTTAACCTTAATCATGAGGCATTAATTAATTTAATGCACCCAACCTCTCACATTAGACCTTGTTGTGGTTACTAGTTAGGCCGGGCGGGTCCGGGTAGGTTTACACCACAACTTAGTCTAACCTCGGGTTTCACGTGCCACATGACCAACTACTCACATTGGGTCCTATTGCTTGTAGCCACTAGTTAAGCCGGTTGGTTCCGGGTAGGTTTATGCTACAAGCTCAACCCAACCTCGAGTTGGCCACACTTATGTTTTCTAAGTGTCATGTCCACTTTATTTTCAAACCATCATTACAAGTTTAACAAATACTTGGGTAGACCTTACTTAATAGGTAAATTCCCAAGGGGTAGACCTAACTTAATAGGTAAATTCCCAATCTTATATTTTCATGTATTTTAAGTTTTACCCAAACCCCCCAACGTCATTCCATCGCTTATATATTCGTCATAACGCATAAAGGATAGGAAGAGGGAACTTGGCACAACATACATGATGAATCTTACATATCATAATAAACATGCATAACATGTTGGACTTGCATAACTTAGCATAGTGAACTTGCATACACATGCATAACTTGTCAAACTTGCAAATCATGGCATAGTGAACTTGCATAAACATGCATAACTTGTTAAACTTGCAAATCATAGCATAGTGAACTTGCATAAACATGCATAACTTGTTAAACTTGCAAATCATAGCATAGTGAACTTGCATAAACATGCATAACTTATTAAACATGCATAACATAGCATAGTGAACTTGCATAAGCATGCATAACTTATTTAACATGCATAACATAGCATAGTGAACTTGCATAAGCATGCATAACTTATTTAACATGCATAACATAGCATAGTGAACTCGCATAAGCATGCATAACTTATTAAACATGTATAGCATAGCATAGTGAACTCGCATAAGCATGCATAACTTATTAAACATGCATAACATAGCATAGTGAACTCGCATAAGCATGCATAACTTATCAAACTTGCATAAATCCCAACTTTCATCACATATTAACTTTAGAGTTTCTAAAATGAAGGTAAGAGGGCTTACAAATATTATGAAGACACAAATCCACTAATAAAGATTGAGTAGCCCTTTATGCAAGCATATAAAAACCCAAAACAAAGCTCCAATTAACAAAAATCCCAAAAACTCTAGCTTAGCAAATAAAACTTGCAACTTGATGATGTATGCAAGCTAATGATCATTCATACAACTTAGAAATGCTTGTATGAACATCATAATCTTCATAGGAATTATTAATGAAGAGGTTGGAGGCTAGGGTTTTTAGGTGGAGGCCATTTGAGAAATCAATTTGACATAGTTTGGTTGCTAGATTGAATAATGAGGTTTTAGGGTAGGATTAGGGTCTTATTTATAGAAGATTAGAGTGTTTTAAGCCCTAGGATTAACCCTAGGTTAGTTTAGGTCCGTCAGATTTCGGAACTCTCTAGAACCAAGCCACAAGACCAGACCCAAATCAAAAATGGTGCGCCAGGCAAAACTGCCCGGCCACCCCGTGTCGACAGGGTTGTCGACAGGGCAGTCGACACCCTTAGACCCCTGTCGACATGCCTGTCGACATGGGGGTCCTGGCGGGAGTTTTCCCGCCTGACGCCAGTTAGCCCTAATCCTTGTTTTTAATTTAAAATTTAAATCTGTTTTTAACAAGGAAATTTCTGAAAACTTCAATGGGCCTTAACTGGGTCATACGGACTCCGATTTTCGAAAACTCGGACTCTATTTCGCGTATTTTTCCGAGACGAACGCAATGGCATAGCCCGTTTCCCTTGATTCAGGTTTTTAAATTAAGTTCTGCCTCGATTTGTGTTATAACAGGTTATTGAAAATACGGGTTGTTACAATGTTTCTCCACTTTTATTTATTACAATTATAAATTAATTCATTTTGAGCTAAATCCATAAATACTTGGAAAATAATGGTTGTGTAACTCCCTCGTTCAAACTTAGCCCATTGTAATACCCCCTCCAGTTCAATATAATTGACGTTTTAGGAAGTTGCAAATTTTTACAAATATAGGACGTTCTGCACATCCAAAGAAACTTTTACGTTTCCAATGTAGCAGCATTATTAAAAATGTCTATTCCTATGCAGTAGCATTAATACGAATGCCACTTCCAATGCAACTTTTAGTTTTCCTCCAGTGCCAAGGTGAAACCTGTAAAAGCAAAAATAAAGGTCGCATGAACTGGAGGGAGAATTAGACCATATTAATATTTGGCCAACTTTTCTTAATATGTGTGCAAATTTGAAAAGCATCCAATATATTGGACTGGAGGGAGTATTATTTATTTAAATAATAAAACTTGTATGTACTTTGTTAAAGCATATTAATGGACATGACTTTAATTTTTTATTAATGGGCATCTAGGTGAAATTCTATTTATTTATAATCTTTCAAGACATACCCTATACAACGATATATTATGAAAGCTTTCACTTCATTATCGCTCTATCACTTTGATATCCAAAGTTCAATCAATTGCCAAAATTCTACTAATATCTGTATTTAATCATGAAGTGCAATGTTAAATATATAGATTAATCTGGTAATATTTATCAATTAACTCATTTACTTCGATCAAAGACTTTGACTGTAGGTTAAAATTAACAATTACGATGATAACAACCTTTCATGTCAAATGGGACAAATTCTCATTTGAGTGGTGTTTTACTTTAAGTGGTTTGACTAATGCACAACAAGTGTCAAACATGATCAACGATGTCATGCTCAACAAGTACATCCGAAACAAAAGACGAGGGAGTTTGTATGAGGTACAAGCAACATAGACGTAGTAACAAGAAAAGCTAGTCAAAAAGAGATGAGAGTGGACGTCAATGAAGAGGGAAAGCATGAGAACGGCGGGAAGGGTGGTTGGCAGAGGATAGAGACGAAGAAAGAATGAGCGACGACTGAAAAAAATGATCTAGTCCCCATTAAAATGAAATAGTACACTTGTTTATATAAACTTGTTTATATATTTAGATAATGCAATAAATCTCATCAAGGTAGAATAGACAAAACTTAATTGGTAAGGCTAGCATAATGCTTAGGTGATGCCTAAATGAGAGTCTAGAAGAATTTCTGTAACAAAGACGACAAGTGCATAAATCCTTGATGCTCCCAATTATCATAAAAAAAAAATCAATGTTATGAACATTTAATGGCCTGTATTCTGCATATTCTAATACACACGGTTAAGACAACTACGATCAACTGAACATTTTTCCAAATTTTTGATACATGAATATACGCATTTAATTATGTAAACATATACAATAAACATATACAAATTTCAGTAGCCCAGCAATTAAGGACTTTGCGCCGTGGTAACAATGACACAGTTTCGAAATCTGGAATGACATGCTAAGTGCTTACCATGTGCATACGCTAAGATCAATCACTTATGTGGTGCTCGCGGACCAGGATAGGTGCACTAGGGAGGGTTTTACGACTCCGGTCAGTTTCACTTCTGAACAAATTCAAAAAAAAAAAAAAAAAAAAAAAAAATCTTACTTTTATTCAAACAAAATTCGTTATAAAAATTAAGTAATATGGTAAAATTGCCTGATTACTCATAAGATCCACCCTTATCTCTATCATTATAGTTTTACGTGTATCTTAAATTTATAATCGTCTATGTGTATTTCTATTTTTACATTAGATTGAAGAGAATCTTGCTTATCTCTGTCAATATGTCTAACATGGAGAGTTGAAGTTTCTTGTCTGGTAGGAAATCAAAGGAATAAACAAGTTTATTCATTTAAAAAAAGTTTCAAAAATGGAAAGATGAAACCGCTTGTTCTAAGTGCAAGAACTAACCTATTGAGGTGCCTTTGACCACCAATATTGTAGTAGATCATGTATATTTTTCACCTAAAATGTCAACAAAAAAATCATGATTAAATCTAATATACTTTAATTAGAAGATTTGTCAGATAAGACTAAAGAATTATGAAATGTTAATCAAATCAAATCAAAACAACAAAAAGAAATAAGAAGTGCAAAGTAATGAAATTCACAAAGCTTTTACAAAGGCATCATAATGTTCTTACATCCACTTCATATTTTTAGTGCTTATTACTATAGATCATTTAGTTACAATCCATTCTAGACAAAGATGGTATGTGCGTTGATTAAAGCCCACTAAATTAAAGAACCGATATCATGACAAAAGAAGGTTTTTTTTCCTTCCAAATCCTCCGACCAAAAACATGATTTTAGAAGAAATCACATTAAATTATTACATTACTTCCCATAATTACGCCAACTCTCTTAAAATACATTATTTAATATTTTGATAAAAATATATTTTTATCGTAATATCAGAACTAATTAAACAAACATTTGACCCCTTTATTTGATTCGTGAGGTTCAACTAGATATATTTATAGTCGAAGACATCCTTAAATGTTGGATTCAATATTTATAACTTGGTACGGACAGGCCCAACCCACTACACAGTCCAGCGAGACAAAGGACTGGGGCAACGCACAATGTAGGGGCAACAAAAAAAATTCTGATATCGAATTGCAGCTGATTTCTGCACTCGCGATTCTTCAATCGTCGTAACCGCCTATGTCTCCAACCTTTGAGCTGCTGCCATCGTCGCTGCAATCGTCTTTGCTGCTCCAGTCGGCTTCACTACAACAAGCTTCATCTCAAATTGCAAACCCTAGTCAGAGACTTTCAAATTGCAGCCGTCAAATTGTAATCCCTAACTTCAATTTCATTGTAAAGCCTCAAATCAAAATTTGGATAAGCTTCAACTAAGCTCAAACAATGTTATTCATTCTTTATGATTTTTTGTTTCACGGTATGCCAGTGTTTGATGGTTTTTTGTTTCACCATATGCCAGTTTTTAGAATTTTTTTTTCTTCCCTTTTTTCAATCTTTTTGGGTTTTCTATCTTTAGATTTAGATTTAGTCACCGTATTCAACCTTTTCTACTGCTGAATGCAAGTATGCAACACATTTCATTCCTCTAATTATCCGATGGAACACTTCAACAGCAAAACGAGATTTTTGTTTGTTTTACTATTTAGATTTAGTTTGTTCATTCCATTGTTAATAACTTTGAAATTCACAATAGAAATTGATGACCTTGTGTAAGTCGTAGAGGAGCATGGTGAAGATGTTGGCGATGTAACTATTATTGATCTTGAAAAGGATGTTGATGTTGAAAAGGACATTAATGTAATAGAATATCATATAACATTTTGATTTTTTGACATGTAATTAATATGACTTTTATGATCAATATTTTGGAACGGGTGGTCTACATTTTGTTATGTGGCACTAATGTCCTTCTTTAGGTTTTCTTAATTTTTAAATGACTTTGATTCTAAGTTGATTTGTTTCTTATTTAGAAACACAGTACAACAATGCTCTGTTGATTAATTGCACGAACTGTATTTTTTTTTTGTTCCTTTGGTCACATGTGCATTTTTTCTTCTTTTTTTCTCAGTTTTTTTATTCCCATTTTACATAGAAACAAAACACAATAATGTGCAACTAATTGGAAGTGATTACTGATCATCGAGGGGTGTGTGTGTGTGTGTCTATATATATATATATATATATATATATATATATATATATATATATATATATATGGTCTATGGGCATTAAAAAAAACAAAAATACTTATTCGACCAGGGCATCCAATACCCTCGGGCCGACCCTGAGTACGGATCAAATTCAATATAAGAGAAACAAAACTCTATCACTCTCGATCAGATAAAAGCTTGGTTAGGTGGTTGAAAATTCTACTACCTATAAGGATCAAATTTTTACGTTGCAAACTTCAGGCACTGTAACAACTCATAAATTCGAACGTTTCAACTTAATATGGTTAACTGGAATTTAACTTTAAAACGTGAATCGGCGATCAGATATTAATTTAAAACTAATTCAATAATATCAATTGACTTTGTTTTGTTAACTAATATCGATTCTAAATCTATTCTGTAATTTATATACAATAATACATAGTTTGTAAAATTGGTCATATTAAAAAAAAGGGCGGGAGAGATTTTGAATTTATAAACTAGGTTGGACACTTGTTTTCATCTTCCCGAATTAAGAAATAAGCGTCATTTCTTCTTTGAGCCAACAGAAAACAATCCACGTTCCTCTTTATTCGTGCGTTTTCATCTTCTTCAATAGCAAAGAAAAAGAGCAAATCGAAGGGGAAAAGATTCAAATTCAAAAAGGAAGAAAAAAAACACATACATAAATTTTCTCTTTGTAAAAAAACAGCCTATGTCTCCTCCATTGTTCTAACCCTATAAATCAATGGCCACAAATTCATAAACCTATCAAGGCGATATCAACATAAGTATCAAACTTCGAGTGAGCGCGTGGAGGAGGAGTGTCCGTCGATCGTCTTGGATGAGGCGTTGGTGGCCGGAGTCGCCTCGAACCTAGGGACAAACGAGATTTGTTAGCTTCGGGCTTTTGTCGATTCCGACATCGTGAAGCTTCGATGGTCGAAAGGGTCTAAAGGTGAAGGATGTGCGAGTGGATTGTTGACCTATTGGAGGTGGCACGATGGTGAACGATCACCTCTGGCGATAGGAATTTGAAGTTGTAGCGCTTAGGCAATTTCGGGGTTTTTCTGGCGACTCCGAGGATCTTCGAGAGTCGGGCATTCTGGTGGAGGGTCAGGTGAGAGAGGCTGTAACGAAGAGGGGGTGGCTGAACGTCGGTGGTGGTAGGGGATCCGAGACGAAAGTGGTCAGCATGGGAATGCAAAGGAAAGTGGTTAGGTTTGTTTCATTTACAACTGATGGTAATTAATTATTGATTAGGTAATTAAGGTTTTTAAATTATTATTTTAATTTGTGTAACCTTGCAAACTCAATATCTCACCCGAACTAGGTCCAAATCCAACACGATCGGTCAAGTTTGGTTCATAACGACAACTACATTTCAGAATTGGATTGGCTGAGATTCTGATGGGATTTATACTAAAATCAAACGTTGTTTGATTTCAGTATAAATCCAATCACCATGAAAATTACGAAAATCAAGGTGAGTTTGTTCACCCACGACTATCATTTTCATTTAGTAAATTAACACTTTCGAAATGACATATGAAGTGTTCAAATTGATGTAGAAATTCATTTATATTTATTATGTAATTGTGCACATGTAACTCACATACTTGTGATATATGACACACACATACACAAAATTTGATAAGTTATTGTTATGATTTGTGTGCTAATTTATGTACGATATCTGTTGTGATGTACATATTTATTCTCAAACCGCAGGTTCTCGTAGATTTAGGAAAATCAATATGAGTTGAAATGATATATACCTGAACTATTGTATAGATTTTAGGATTTGAAACTGAAATGTATTTTTCAAATTTTAACTAAAATTTAATTTAGAACTTAGATTTTCAATATACGTTAATAAAAACCTAAATCTAAGATTCAAAATAAAATTAGATGTTTACTAAAAAATAATCAATTTACAATTTAATATATGTTTTAAAATATAAAATGAAGAATTTTGAACTTTAATAATAGTTAGTAAAATATATATAATTTAAATAGAGCATTTTCTTTTAAAGGACAAACCTTGCAAATAAATTGGCCAAAAGGATGGAAAGTTTCAAAATTAGCCATAAGTCTACTTCACTAAACATGGAATTCAGGGGGCCCACAATCCATTTTCCACTTACACTAGCATTTGTCCTTTTGGCCAATTTCTAAACTTTTCATTCATTTCACCAAAACTTTTCTTAAGTTTGGACTTCTCACTATTTTCCACATTTAAATAATATAATATAATAGAGCTAGTTAGTTAGTAAATGGATATATACATATTAATATAGATTTTCAAATACTTCAATTTCGAAGATAAGTTGAGATTGAATTGCAACTTAACTTTTGTAAATGAAAAACAATAATAATATGAAGTTGACTTAAGATTTAGTTTTTTAAGTTGATTTTGATAATTTAACACAAATAAATATGTTATAAAATAATACTTAATAAATAAACAATTAAATGTTAACTTTATATAAATTTACTTTAAAAATCTTAATTGTATATAAAGATTTGATTTTATAACTTTAAGGTAAGATTTAAATTTTATAACTTTATCATAATAAATCTACTATAAGGTCATCTGTGAGATTTTATTAAGTTTACTGATTAAATTAATTAAGATATGACATTTTGAAATATATATAATTCGATTTTAAGTGGAACTTGATAATTTGACTTTTAAAAATGAATTGCATTGTTTTAAGTTAAATCAATTTCTAGAAATATATGATGTTAACAATTTGAAATTGATTTAAATGATATAACTAAAATGAATTTTATTAAGTCAAATTGATTTATCAAAATATGTATAAATTAATTGATTTGATAAAAAATTAAGCATTTTAAAATTTATAGTCTATGATAATTTGAAAATATGATTTGATTTAAAGAAAACTTGATAATTTGACTTTGTTATATTAAGTAAATGGTATGGTACAAGTCAAAACAATGTCAAAATATATTTAAAATTAGATATTTGGAAATTGAGTTAATGGCCGTAATAAAAGTTATCATGTTTAGTTAAAGTGAACTTAAAGATATGATGTAGAGATTTAATTAATATGATATGAATTTATTAAGTCAATGCTTTGAATCGAAGTATAAGTAAAATACTATATTGAATGAGTCTAAATGTGATATGAACATAAATTTCTATGGATCCTAAAGAAATGAAAACCAAATATCTTTTATGTTTTGTGCACTTTTGTGAACATTTCACTTAGGTTAATTTACTCATATGAGAATGTTAGTCCTGACTTGAGTGTTTTGTTTTTCTTTACGCACGGGTCAGACCAAGTGTAACAATTTGAGATTTCAATTTCGAATTTGGGGATTTTGTGAAAACCTTGTTCCTGTCCATTATTTCTGATATTTGTTTATGTATTAATGAAATTTAATGTATTAAACTTCCACTGTACTCAATACTGAAACTCTGATGTATTGTATTATTTTATCCCACCGTGAGATATTGTATTATTTTGCATCTGTGATTTTCTATGATTGATTCTGATCAAACCCCATGGCAGTAACAATCTATTGTTTCGAACAATTTGAATAAGTTTCATTACTTGAATGACTGAAAATAACAGATCGTTACAGACACCTTTCGTGGAATATCAGCAATCATGCTATCGAAGTCATGTTCAAGGGGTACACAAAGATAAATTTAATCAGGATTTAAAGGTCTGATTTGATCAATCATTGCTTTTGATTCATTATAGTCGAAAAGCGATAACATACTAAAATGAAACTCTTTTGAAATTTGTGAGTATGAAAGTAGAGCTCAATTCCGTTGTCTTGAGCCTTCTAAAAATTTAACGGGCACCTTTCGGGTTTTCCTTATAACTGTAAACATGAATAGTGAAAATATTGAAACTTGGTCGTAAAAAAGATGTTCTATCCGGCAAACTCCAAGTAAACTGTGTAAAAATACGGACAGTTGCAGCTAAAAAAAGACAAACAAGATGCGAATGCTTTGATGGCGGAATCTAAACTGCGCCATTTTGTCATCTTGCCCACTTATTCTATATTTCGGAGGTCGAATTTTGTTTGTTTTAAACAGTCAATTTGCAAAGCTTAATTCACTCTATTACTCATGGAAAATACGGTATTTAGATACGTTGAATCCAAAATTATTTATGTCTATGGCTGCTGACAAGCAGGCTCTTGAAAGCAACCAGTATTAGAATCCAATGCATTCGATTTTGTAGATCCAGTCAAAATTACTACCATTTTTTTTCACCTATAAACCCAAAATAAACGCAATGTATACGCCTAAAGAATCCATTTTCTTGCCGATGGTGATAACATAGTAAAACCAGCTTATATCTCATAACAACGAACACTATACTGAGAAAATATGAAGCCTAAGGTAAACATACTTACCAATGTACAGCATAAAATATATGCATCGTCTAGGTGCATCCGATAAAACATGGCAAACAGCGGTGTGCGTTTGGATTTTTGTTTGTGTGTGCGCTTCTTTTTTCTTTTTGGTTTGGGTTGTTGGGGGGGTTGGGTTTTGGGGGAGGGGAGGGGGGGGGGGGGTGCTGCAAAATTGCCTTGCCCACCAGTCTCCTTTAAGGCGCACCTACTACTGTTGAAATAACATACTCTGACACTCTGATACAAATTTGTATGTATATAAATCAAAAATTAAATACTGTAAGACCCTAGATGTTGCCTGCAGTATAATCTGTATGATCGTGCATTCTTTGAATTGCCAAAAAAAAATGTCATATCTCGTGGTTCTTCCGTATACATATGTACTGTAGATGATCAAAATTTTGGTAAAGAGTCTTTTATTAAAGTGTAATTAAGGTTCAGAGTCATCGCCTGTCTGATTAGTGTTATCGCTGGTGTTATTTACTTCTGTAGCATTGCATTCTAGTAGCGGAACTTCGATGGTGGTACTGTCAATTCCTGCCTGGGTTACTTCACTTTTGGGTGGCTGTAATCCAGTTGATCTTGCTAAATCTATCCATTGCTGTCATTTTTGAAAGGTAACATATTGGCATGTGTAGTACAACAGCAGCATGTACAATAAAGTAGTAAATAACATGTGGAATTTACCTATTTCAATAATTTCCACCATAATATAGTGGGATCGGATCCTCTGCTCTGCAAAATTGCAAAGCAGTGGTCCTTACGAAATAAAGGTTATGGGATCACAATTCCAATAACCCTTTAAGCTCTAGTGCATTTTATTTACTACAAAATGAACCGATGCAGATGAAATGCACTAGAAATGGATGGACATAAATAAGCTACCTTTTTACTTTCCAAAACCTAAACCAGTTTATTTTCGTTTTCAAAAAGCCAAAAATTAGCTTATTTAAGTCAAATCAAACCAGCCATGGGGATTAATGGATTTGTGATCCTGCAAAGTTACATGGCCAATGACAACTGTAAAGAATAGAAAGACATTTTGGTTCTGTAACAAAAGGCAATGAGTTTGATTTTCCTAATCGTATATTATAATTGAACATATAATGCTAAAAAAAGGAGTTTGGTCCATAATCATTTGGAAAGTATCGCGGGACTTGAAGAAAGATCCGTAAAAGACTATGAAAATGATAATTTAAGTTAGTTGTTTTTACGTGTTGCAGTTCATTTTGGCATCTCAAATTTTTTGCTTTTAGTCAGAAATCCAATAAGTAGACTTTATGATATGAAGCATCAAGGTTTCTAATTTTAAAACTTTATTAATAATAAGAACTAAGGTTCATGCTTAAAAGAACAAGAAAACTTCACAAAAGGAAAGGCATGGAAGATGAGAAAGTTTTAGTTAGAGCTGTCAATGGATATCCGAAAAATCCGAAATCCGTATCCGAAAAGCAGATAAATATCCGATATCCGGGAAAGCGGATGCGGATGCGGATATAGGCATATCCGAATCCGAAAATTATCCGTCCGCTTTTTTTCCGGATTATAGCTTAAATTATGTGTATTTTAACATAATTAAATATACTAATTTATTAATTTGCAAAATTATAAGTCTACTAAATGCATGTTAATTGCTCAATATTATATATTATCATCATATTTATTTGTTTTTAGGAATTTAGTAATCAATTAGGTTGAAAAAGATTAATATTAAGCTAAAAAAATACATTTATATTCATTGATTTATCGATTGTTGGCAGAGTGGATAATTATCCGATATCCGTTCGTATCCACGGATACGGATATCCGATATCCGAAAACGGTTTCGGATGCGGGTACGGATATGGCACTATCCGCATCCGAAAGTATCCGTTGACGGTCCTAGTTTTAGTTGTGACTAACACGTGTTCCCAAGCATGAGTTTATTGTATGCAAATAAATTATTTGTGACTAACCTGTGTCCCCCAGTATGAATTTATTGTACGCACAATAAATGAAAGTGCATTCACTAGGAAGGGATCATTATAGTAAGCTAGCAGATAGTCTGATAGGCGCTGCTCAACTATCCCAGCAATAATCTGTAAATCACGTATATTATAGTTAGCAGACAATTATCAAACAGTTGTTATCAATTTTTAATAAATCGAAAATAATGGTTAAATGCTTAAATGCAATATTCTTATCTTGGTAAAAGTTTAGTACAGAGAATCGACATGAACTTAAGAAGCCTAAACTATAAGTTTGAAATATCTCCATTATGTACAATCAAAATCGGTGAACTTGTGATGTGTGAGTAATCATAAATGAAGCTTAATGACTAAATGCGGTGGTTCACAATAAAAAAGCTTGCAATAAAACAACTGTCAATGTTTTGAATATTAGTGATATTTCATCAAATAAGATAAACGTATTTGACAAAGTTAACAACAATATCTCCTCCAACACTGAGCATCAGTTATTTCAGGTAAAACTCTACAGGCTGAAATTAAATTGATATAGTCACTACTCATACCCTGTTGTAACAATAAAGATACACTAAATAAGGTCCGATCACATGAAACTGAATATTTTGAAAAATAACCAATCTATGGACTTTAGATTTAATTGAACATAACCTCTTCCAAATGATGGTGTATATCTCTTTATATGGCACAAGTTTCACACAAGCATGCACGTGCACACCAATGGAAAAGAATATTGTGATATTTAACAAATTAAAGGTTTACTCTACACAAATAATAATATACAATATCAAAATCAAAACTAAAAGATAAGCCAAGTTTATATACCTGATACCGAAGATTAGCTGATATACCCAGATAGCTTCCATAAACAACTGCTGTCTTAAGCATCGGAGGTCTTCCTCTCTTTTCAAGTGAAGACACATCATTTCCTAAAGCTTTTCTAACCACGTAAGAAATACTAGAAAAAGAGCCAGCACCAATACTTGAAACAACTCCCACGCCGGCAAGTTTTAAACCACCAATAATAACCGACACAAGTCTCTGATTTGTACTCCACATATTTCCAACAGTACTTTTCTGAAAGGCATTATCAGGAAAGTACCCAAAAAGACTTTTAAGTAATTCAAAACTTTCAGGAACTGAGCTAGTCATATCAGTTTGAGAAAGAAATGAAAGAGTGGGAGCAGGAAGCCAGACGGTAAAAAAATCAACAACCGATCCTCTGATGGTATCAGTTAAAACATAGTCGATTTCTTCGAAAAATCTTCCCTTCCGTCTCTCATATTGTGCGAGTAGAGTTGTTGTTATTGATAAACTTTCTTCTATAGCTAGTCTATGTAAAAATTTGGGATCAGCGAGTATTCTTTCTCTGAATCCCTGCAAGGATGGAGAGTTAAGAGATGTAATATATGTATGTTAAATTTTAGGATATTCAAGTATTCTTTCTCTAAATCCCTGTGTGGCTAAGATACTTGTTCTTGGAACTCTAGAAATGACGGCTTACAAGTTAAACTACACATATGACATATATTCCCAATAGTATATTGTAAATGTGGAAAACCAAACAGTTCGGTAATGAGGCTGAAGATTATGGATTTCAAATTAACAACTACAGGCATACTGGTTATGCACTATAAATGGTTAATACCTGGGCACTGGGCAGTGTAAACCAATTTGCTATGTATGATTATCATATGACACTGTTATCTTTTTATCTTCAAAATATGTGTTTCCTTCATTTGGATATGTATCATTCTTTTCTTCCTTAGAGAACAAGCACACGATCTCGGTTATTGTATAAAAAAAAATTATTTATTATTCATTCACTTTGTGCAAAATAAGTAAATAGTGAGAATTATCATAAAGCATTTTCCCCTTTAAAATTATATTTTGATGAAAAATGGATCTGATGATGACTGTGCTACAATATCAAATCATGTACCTAAGAAACATTCAGCAATAGATTTAAGCATGTATTATAACACGTAATTCAAATTCTTACAAATAACCCTGCTCTTGATTTGGTTGGAATATATAACATCAAATCTAGGGTTTGTCGGATCATCAAATTTATAACAATCAAGACGAAACAAGTTAGGCTAAGAATCTTACTAAATTTAAATGCATAACTATCTTGAAAAACACAGAAGAATGCAATTGACAGGTCAGGAAAAGGGGAAACAATTAAATCATAGAAGCTACGGCTGAATTGGTATATACCTGAAATCTGTGTATGAGCTCCGCAATAAAAGGATATTGTTCAAGATCAAAAAAGTTTTGTAGAGTTTCAGGTGATACAAGACCAAGATCCAGACCTTTTTGAAGGTCCTGTTTAATAAAGAAATCATGATTCAGTTCACCGAACTATGGAGCATGTATATAATTACTTAGCACCGTACATCTTTTATGAGTTCATGCATGAATAGATATCCAATCAACGTAAGGGGAATAGTATACGGTTTATCCACCAACATACACTGATGCCACAAGAAATAACTCACGGTGTTTGTGGTAATTGTTTAATGCATACTATGCGAGCCTTGCATTAAATATTTTTACTGGCCTTCTTTTGATAGATTTGGTTACTAGATGCACCTGACATAAGCTTCTGTATATATGGGTGAAATATAGGTAATGCAAGGGTATTCTTCGAAATTGATAAACCACTGAAGTGTTAGTGTATCAATCTCTCTACTTATCAAGTAACCATGCAAGAAAAACCAAGTATAAAGACTGTTGTTCAACATACTTCAATGAAAGAAACTTAATCCCTGCAGGTAATTTATTTATTTATGCTGAATATGATAAACTGCTATATATGGAAAAATGACCAGATCTGATACATATAAAGCAAAATCTTTTCATTAATTTAAGCATCAAGTCCATGCTAAATCTTCGCAATTACATGTGTCTATTCCAGTATGCATTAACTGTAAATAATACAACGGTTGATGCCGGACTTAGGAGTCAGAACCAGCAAAGAAAGCTACTTCAACAACATTTCGATAGGAAGCAA
This sequence comes from Allium sativum, assembly GCA_030737875.1. Lineage (NCBI taxonomy): Eukaryota > Viridiplantae > Streptophyta > Magnoliopsida > Asparagales > Amaryllidaceae > Allium > Allium sativum. The sequence goes on along the minus strand of CM060915.1, from coordinate 460,887,517 downwards.
AGATGGGATGAAAACAAAATTTCAGTGAAAATTTTGGGTAACGCTGAAGCTTCTGAAACAAATACTGAAGCAAATGCTACATACTGTTTAAGTTTGTTTGTTTGACTATTTTTAGATTATTAATTTTTTGAAGTAAAGCTTGCTTATTAACATGAAGTCATGACAGTGTAGCAATGCAGGTGCTAGCATAGATCTCTCGGAAGGGTAACCTATCATATAACGCATGTGAATGATAACGAGGTATATGAGATAAATGAAGCAGAAAAATAGTGTACAATGATTTCATGATCAGGCAGCCATAAAAATTAATTACCTGGGGTAATGCATCTCTTCTCCTACCAGCAGCATTCATAACTCGTGCAATTTCAGCCCTATCAAAGCAGTTTCTATTACAAGGTTTAGCTGCAGAGTACCACAAGAAATCTGCAACAGGAATTTCTCCTTCTCTACGGATATCTTGCCTTTCAGGATCTAACAATATGACTGATTGACTTTTCTTTTGTAATTTTTTAGAAACTCTAGCAGGAATTCCAGTTCCTCTTGATCCATATATTACATGACTTGCGCCTGTTATAACAACTAGCATTCCCGATGAACCACCACTAGAAATTGCTTGTAGGATAATTTGAGACATTGCATAATCATCAACTACTCTAGCTTGAGCAGATAAATAAGAACTAGGGCCAAAAACAGAAGATTGGTTTGAAGATATTTTGTCAATCAATGATCGTCCTGAGACCGATGAGAAGCCTGAGATAAAACCTGAACCAGCTGGAGGAGCATACAATTTTCTTTGGGCCTTCGAAAGACCTCTGATTCCTTCAGCTTGGACTGTTCTTATAACCTAGTTAATGAATACAAACTATATATCATTTGCCGATGTACTTAGTATGTAGATGACACCGTAGGCATTCAAGAATGGCGAAGCTAGTTGAGTCAAAATCACTGGATTCTTTCACTGCATACTATGAATTTTAGGAATGTCATTTATATAAGTGCAAATGAAGGTTTGCTATGTTAAAACTTTCCGCAGAACAGATTTTATTGCTGCTGTCATAATGGATGTACTATCGAAAAAAGAAGATATGTAATACCTTATCAATTCATAATTTTCACAATAAGGTGTGAAATTTAAAAATGATCTAAACTGCCAAATTTAAATCGTTATTACAGCCAACCAAATCTCCATGAGTGAGCAACATGATTGTCCTTGTAACTTGATGCTATTTGCCAATAAGTGAAAAACTAAAATTCTATTGTCGAATACAACTCCACTTATGTTTGTCCTTATAATTTGATATTTGTCAAATAAGTGGAAAACTATAGTGCTATTGTCCAACACAACTCCACTAATAGTACATACAATGCAGATCTTGATGCACTTGCAGATATATAAAAGAGATCTTTTTTTCCCATGTCCTTAATTTTTTTTGAATTTATATCAAATCCCTCATATCACAACATACAAATTAGGCTTTTATTTTTTGAATGCATACAATGGTATTTATACAAAATCCACAATCAACTAAGAACTTGACTGGGAAATAATCCTTGGTACCACTACCAATAACTTAAACCATACGTCCAGCCGATGAAACTGGTCCTATAAATTTGCACATTTTATGCTTTGCTCAAAATTTAATCAGGTGGCTTATTGCATTTTCCTAAGAAAATATAATTGACATTCAAATAACAATATAGCTGAATTAGAATATAATACTTTAGAAAATAAGCCAGAATTAGAGCAAGCGTTATTGGAAGGCAGTGAATATTGTTGCTGTTGGAGGGTTTAAAAAAGGTTTCAATTTCATTTAGCCACTTATTTACAAGTAAGATTAGTACCTCAAGTGGAGTCCCACAAGCAATTAGCTTAACCCCATTATCACGACAATAATTCAAAAGAGGTTCATATTCTTGCCAGCGCTGAGGAGGCCAATTGGTAGTATAAGTCTTCAAAGTTGCATTGTCAATTCTGTAACAAAACAAAATAACAGTAAAATAAATATCAGTGGGATACTATTAAGCAGGTATTCCCACTAAAAGAAAAGGATGGTTTCCTTGTGCTCAACCAGAAGGCTACAAAATATGAATTAGATTTTAACTGGGAAAAAAGGTTGATGTTGGAATTCGGAAGACCTCCATATTGAAACTCCAAATTTTGAAATTATATAGCTGATGATTAACTTGGCATATTATAATCTGAAGTGAGCTCAAACGGTTATACACAGTTACCATGTATATTTTGAAACTCAAGATATTGCTCAAATATGCAAACTTGGCACAATAATATATGTCCCTACAAATTTCTATCTAAGGTGATAGGTTGTAGGTGACCAATCTCTATGCATCGTGATAGCTAGGATTTTTTTTAACTCTAGCCTCTTTTTTTTTTACATTTTATTTCACTTTTTAAGTCCCTTTTTCCAAAAATTGATATAGCCCACTTTTAAGCAACTCAAACGTTGAATTGACCAGGTTATACCAGCGTAATTAGGAATTGCACCAGTATAAGTAGCAGTTAAAAACAGAAGTTGTTTCGGGGCGCAATCGCAAATGGGTCCCGGAACATTAAAAAGCACAGCTTTCCCTTTCCTCTTTCTCATTCTTCAAGTCTCTAGGAACCAACTAAAAAAAAAAAAAAACATTCCTCGTTGGTATTCAATAAACAAGAATCATTTTTTGCATATCTATTTGTAGAGTAACGGATTTAGCTTGTCAAAGGTATTTATTTTGTTTTCCATTTACCAATCTAATTACTTGTTTATTTTGTGTTTAACATAGAATGACTCCAAATTATATTGTTACTATATGCTATTATGATGGAGATTTGGTCATTGATGAATATAAATGTGGAATATTTATAACGGTGGATCTAGTAAACCGGCAAAAGTATTAAAAGGTTCAAACTTCGTACAATTGAAAGAGGCCGTTTACAAAGTTACTAGGATTAAATCGGAAGAGTTTAACATTGAATTGGTTTGCAATTGGCCAACAGAATCCGGATCGAAGGCAATAAAATTTGGAGATGACGACGACGTTGAAATAACGTTTTCTACCGTGGCAAAATCTATTGAATTATTTGTGTTGAAAGAGAAAAGATTGTTGCCAAAACCATGTGTAACTCCAAACTCAGCGGCTCCTACAGCCAACCATCTGTACCTGGCTATGAACATACCCAACTATGGGAACGACAAATGTTATTTGGGTATAATCCGTTTATGAATTTTCAACAAGCATCACAACCCTTCTATTTATATCCGACGCACGATATGCCGCTCCAAATTTTAGTCAAGGGTAACTCGAACTTCTAACTTCTCCTATTGAAAAATTTTACCATTGTTTTGTGTTTGGTAATAGAAGCATTCATATTTTTTAGTTGTTTTCTGCATTACTTCCCAACGCAAAATACCGCTGGCCCGTCAACAAGTTATCGGTCTTCTCCAATTTAACCAACGCCCTCTGAATTGTATCACATGAGCCAACAGTAAGTTACGTATGTTATTGGTATAGAACTATGTTGTATATAAAGGTTTACTCAAAAAAATTCCCTTGCTTACTGCAGTTATCCGATACATGCTCCTGAAACCGAATCGAACATAGAATCAGATCAACCCGACGTCGATATGGATATAGAAGAACCTGACATTGAAGAGTTCAATCACATTCTTTCAATTGATAGCATGACCGTTGTTAGTATTCCTGATAAAGATACGATATGGGTCGATGTAATGCAAGTAAACAATGCTCCTTTAAATTATGATTTTTGAGGCAAAGACAATGTTTTCGAAGATAGTGATGATCCAGAGCCAGACATGGAGATACCATTAGATGATTTTGTGCAATGCACAAATGTTGGTTGGATCCGTTGTTGCTAATTTGCAATTCAATAATGAAATTTTCTCATCATCTTGTGTATAGAATGGTTTCAAATTAGGTATGATGTTCGAGAGCAAAAGTAAATTCATTCAACAACTAAGTGAATTGTCAATTTTACATGCAATTTCGTTTAAGCCGATCCGGTCTAATAAAAAGAAATACACTGTTATTTGCAACATCGATCCCAACTGCCAATAGATAATACATGCCATAGAATCAAAAAAATCGCAAGCAGGTTGGCGGGTTATTAAAAAAATATCCAACCGAACATAGTTGCGTAAATCTAACTATAACTCTAATCACAAGCAAGCAACGTCCATGTTTTTTGTTTCAAAGATTATGCATTTTGTGAAAGCGGGTCTAAGCATTACTGCTGGGACAGTGCAAGTCTTAATGGAGGAACAACTATTGGTTACATGAAAGCATGGATGTCGTTAAGCAAAGCAACTAAACGTATATATGATAACTGGGCGGAGTCGTACTCTACCTTACGACAGTATTTTGACGAAATGACCAAGACTAATCCGGGAAGTGTTGGACATGTAGTAACCGATGAGTGTGGTGTATTTGAAAGAGCAATCTGGGCATTCGGACCTTGCATAGAAGGATTTGTACGTTGTCGATCTTTGCTTTGCATCGACGACACACACTTATACGGTAAATACAAATGGACCTAACTAATTGCAACTGCAGTAGATGCAAATGATCAACTATACCCTTTGGCTTATGGGATTATTGAGTCTGAATCAAGCGATAGTTAGGATTGGTTTTTTGATTGTATGCGAACATTCATTCATAGTGTTAACAATCGACGTATCACTTTTATTTCTGATAGAATGAAAGGAATACCAACAGCCTTGGAGGATCATTGGAGTCTAGAGATACCCTCACAAGCATAGATTATGCGCAAGGCATTTAAAAGCCAATTTTCAAGCGTCGGATATAAAGACAAAATGTTGACAGGTTTATTTTATGCAGTTGCATGTGCTTAGAAGGAGGTTGAATACCTAAAAATCCGGGAGGAAATTAAAACAACCAATGTTCAAGCTCGCAATTAGATCGAGCATAGTTTGCAGGGGAAGGAGGAGAGCTGGGTTTTGTGTAAGGATGACGGTGGAAGATTTCATGTCATGACGACAAATGCTTTTGAAAGCTTTAACGGTGTACTTAGAGGTGCACGATCATTGCCCATCAAAGCTTTAGTTGCTCGCACTTTCTTTCAGTCAGTATATTGTTTTTGTAAATGAAGAGAGTTTGGGATGTCATCGACGGCTCGGTTAACCCCAAAATGGGATGCAAAGATAGCTGAAAGGGCAAGCAAAGCAAGACATTGTTGCATTTCTGATTTAGTGGAAACGAGTGGTCAATGATTCATTATTTTGGCAATGAGTTCAAGGTAAAAATCGATGAAAAGACATGTTCTTGTACATGCAACATCCTGTTACTGTAACAGCTTCCATGTGAACATGTAACTGCTGCTTGTTCAAATGTAGCCTCTGGTGCTAATAGATTCCATCATGATTTCGCTTCAAAATGGTATATGGTCCAGAATTATGTCGTAGCTTACAAACCAGAGTTTCATCATGTTCCAGATAAACGTTACTGGAGTGCATTTACGGGTTGCTTTGCCGTCAACAGTGCGTAGAGCACCTGAGAGACCAAGATCAATAAGAATTAAAGGGATCATAGATGAAACACGTGCTCCTAAAACGAATAGATGCAGTAAGTGCGGAGTGATAGGTCATAAAAGGAGTCGTTGTAATTCAGTAAATTAGAATTTAGTATTGTCGTTTATGTTTGAAGGCAGGCGCTTAAGCGCGCCTAAGCGCAGGAAAGCTCAAGGCTTGCGCCTTTTTGCAGTTTGAGTGAGTCTTTTTGTAGTTTGAAGCTTTTTTTGGCTAAATTCAAAATTTTGTTTATGAATAGTTGAATAAAAAATATAATTGTTTAATAAATTATAAAATCTGGTTTAAAAATTAAATCTTATTGATAAAATATATAGATAATTGAATGAATTATAAAATATGGTTTACAAATTAATTTGTAGTTAGTAAAATAGCAGATCAAACTCATATAAAAGGCATATAAAAAAGCCCAAGGCTCAAAAAAGCCCTACGCTCAATGCTTGTGCCTTAGCGCCTTAACTACTATGGTTTGAACAATTAGTATTAATATTGCTTGTAGAAGACTTGCTTTCATTCGTACATTGATAACATTTTGCAAACATCATATATTCATCACCTACATTCGTACATTCATGCACCAAAAATTACATTGACTCATACATTGTTACAAACTACATTTTCAAACCAGATACAATAATTCTGATACACTGCTACAAGCTACAAGTCCAAACTACTCATTGGAATATCTTGGGAGCTCAGACTCAGTCCGAATCGAGTAGTTTCAAACGGAAAATCTCAATTTCCAAACTTTTTTTTGCTCTGCCGTCTCTTGTTTTAGCCATTCATTTTCATCTTGCATCTCCAATGCATACTCATGTCCTTTTCGGCACATCGGAGGATCAACAAACTCACCATACTTACAACATCGAAATGAATTCGGATAACATATGTTCAAATTATAGTTAGCACATTTGTAGACCCTACGACCAGTACTGACGCTTCTATTTTTAAGCACAATCACATCGCACTCTCTACCGCAATAACAAAGCTTTTTTGGTACGGAATCCCCGATAGCTAGTGCTCGACCACGATTAACATATCTACCACCATCCACCACCACGAAATACTTTTATAGTCCACCGGGTAGACGACCTAGTTGTTCGAACAATTCAGACGTATCCGCTTCAAAGCAAAAAAAATTACCCAATCGATGACGATTATGTGACACTTAAGCTTGTGGCGCCGGATCAACATCCATCATGTCCTCATACGATCAAGACTGTAAACTATCCCAATACTTCGTTAAAGTATCGTCGTCAATTTCGCATTGACTCATTATTCCTAATGATGAAATAAAATTTGAGGGGGAAATTGTATAACATTCGATGTATGAGAATAGGGGAAACATGTTAGATAAAATAAAAGTACCTTCAATCCAGCTAAAGAGAACAAGTATACAAGCCTATGCTATCTAATTTTTGAGTGAAAATGGAGTATTGGGTTTTGTTTTGGGGAAGTAATTGGTAAAGTAGAAGATGAAAAAGTAAGTAGGAGAAGAGGGGTATTGGAGTTACTTTATAGCTCGAACGAGCCTGGGGGAATTTAGGATACCGCCAGTGGGTGCATTCCAGGATGGCGCCCACTAGCGGAATCTCATATTCCACCCCATGCCCGTTCCAGAGAGCAAAATGCTCTATGTAATCTTACAGGCGGAATCCAGGATTATGCCTGTAAGATTACTGAGAGCACTTTGCTCCCTGTAAACATTACACTCTATAACATGGGTTAGGGCGCAATTCTGGATTGCGCCCCGAAACAACTTTTTTTTTAATTGCCACGTATACTAGCGCAATTCCAAATTGCGCTAATATAACCTGGTCAACTCGGCGTTTAGTTGGCAAAAGTGGGCTATATCCGTAAGTTTTAGAAAAAAAGGGCTAAAAGTGAAATAAAATGTAAAAACAAGGTTAGATTGAAAAAAATCCTGATAGCTAAGATATTAAATTTTGGTATCATAAAACTGCAACTGGTGGAAATACAGTATGCATGCAGCATAAACCCAAGTAGCAACATTCTTTATTCAAATTTCAGATAATCTAACATCAGACTATTTGTTACTATAATACTGTTTTAAAAAAGAATTCACAAACCTTCCATCCAAGAACTTATCCAACTTCTCCTGCAAATCACATGAAAAATTTTCCAAAGCAACCGAAACAGCCCTTCCAGCTTGAGCGCACCTCCCACTCAAACCTTTCACAATCTCAAGTTCTAGTTCTCTATCATCCTTATCAGGAACCAACTCTGCTTCTCCTAAATAAACAACCCTCCCACTCATAAGCTTTTCCCATACCCGATTTTTGCTTTCCTTCCCAACGGCTTGCGGCTCTCCTATCACTGACGCATCGTACACCCTAGAACCTTCTGGGACCCTCTTCTCCTCCAGAGGTGGAGGAGGAGGAGGAGGAGATATTTCCTGAAGCTTTTCTTCAGCGGCTTTTGCTGCAACGGCGGCTGAAGAGAGGGCGATTGTGATTGAAGGGATGAGAATGAAATTGCGGCGGCTGGCTATTAGTTTTCTGGAAAGATCGCCTGATACGTTATGATGGGACAAGGGAGTTAGGGTTTTGAGACCGCAGCTGGAACTGTAGTTTTGGAAATTTAGCATGAAATTAGAGAGCGAAGTCATTATTAAGTACATATAGATTCTTTATAGCGAGATACTCAGGGAAAATGGAAGAGAAGGAGCTCCTATTTTCGTCATTTATTTTGTACTGTATTATTCTCACCCTCTATTCAGAGGACCCTGTTTACAGTAGGTAGAGGACAAAAGCTGAACAGCCTAGCCCGAGTTTGGCGTTTATGCGTTGGAAAAACAGCAATGCTAGGAAGACTGTTAGAGCATCCCAACACAGCGTGTTGGGGACATCCCATCACGCTGGTTGGGGAAGCAACTCACCCCAATGGGGTGAGTTGCTTTTAGGGATTATCCGGCTTTTAAAAAACCGGATAAAAAATTTGTTTTTATCGTCTTTATAAAAGCCGGATAACACTTCTATAAAGAAAAAAAAAAATCAACCCTTCGCCGCCGCCACTCTTCTTCACCTTCCTCCTCCTTCTCCTTTCCTCCTTTCTTTTCCTGTTTCCAGCCTAGGTTTCCTTTAGAAAAAAAAAAAAAATGAAACGTGTTATGAGGGCTCTTCGAGGCAGCGGTAGCCGAAGCCGGAATGTAGATCCAAGTGAAGAGCACGAAGCGGTAGAACAAAACGTTTCGAGTGAGGGTACGGAAGACCGTGAATCACCGTCCGTTATAAGAAGACGAGTTGCTAGGAGAACCGACGTTTTGGAGTCGCACCGGGATCCAAATTTAAGACCTGATAAGCAATTGGCCGATTTTCGTAAGTTGGCGGATAGAGAGGAGCACGTCAGCACGTTAGTCGACATATCGGTACGTTTTACTTATTAAATATTACTGTCGTAATGTCGGACATAAAATAAGTAAGTCTCATTTGTAATATTAGGCTCGAAGCGAGCGAACGCGTGGGTCTTGGGCTGGTGTTGCTCGTCTGTATAGTCAGATTCGTGAGTATGATACAGATGCTACTATTCATACATTTCTCAGTAGTATTGGTTTGGGCGACTTTCTGAGTATGTATTCTCGTCGTATGTACTTACTATTACCGTTTTCTTACATTCGTTGTAACTTCATAATTATTCGTTAAATAGGTATCGAACGTCTTTTAAATAATGATGTTCAATTATGTGGTGCATTGGCTGCTTGTTGGTGGAAAACTACTCATACATTCCACTTTGGTTTTGGGGAGATGGGAATCACACCACTAGACTTTTCTATGATTACTGGTCTTGCCATAGGCCAAGGGGCTCCTTTGCCGTATGATGAGGTGTACCAGAACTACGTTACTCTCCGTACGTTATTTCCACATCTTAATCCAAATGACTCCATCACCAGTAATTTCCAAATTAAATGCTCTGGTATAAAACTAGCAATACAGAAATTATTGACAAAGCAACCTAAAGTTCATCATTTGGAGATTGCACGCTTATTTGTTTTGTATATGATGGGAAATTTATTTTTCACAAATTCTTCGAGCTCATTGTCGTGTGGTTATGTGGCGGTAGTTGAACCGTTTTCATTTGATGGCAGTCCGACTGTGTATGATTGGGGAACACCTATTTTAGCATACCTGTATAGGTCATTGGATCTTCAGTGTGTCGTTCGGACTAGGGTGAGTTCGATTACTGGTTTTTGGGAGATTTTACAGTACTGGTACTTTGAGTACTTCCACAATTTGTCTTTTCCCACTGTGGATCCATCATTATCCACTTTCTATCCTAGAGTAAGAGCGTGGAGTGTCGGTAACCGTAGACTGGTGCCTGGAGGACAGGCACGACATGTATTTGCTATAGCTCGCAATCAGATTGAGTTGCGGAGGACGCGTGATGCAGTTATCTGGCATCCCTTTGATGAGTCACGGGGTCTTGCTGACCCTCCGTCGGTGCATGCTCTATATCTATCTTCGAGGCGGTTTCCACTAGTATCATGCCCCCCTAGTTTAGGTTGCTTCTGGTACTTAGGGGAACGTTGTTGGAGACAGATATATGATGGGGATGCTGTTCCTGATGATCCACACCCACATACAGCTATTCCCAGGGTTTATAGTACTAGTGCTTTACAGGAGCACGCAGACGTGTGGTGGCCTGCCAGTGATTTCATTCTTACTGGTAGGGATTATATTTCTTTCTGGCGTCAGTATTACTCCCCACCTCAGACCGGGAGTTTTGTGCATGCTGCATCCGTTGACTTGGTTGGCCCTTCTGCACTCCGTACTGGCGTTGAGCCCCCTTTTGTACTTGATGTTTCACAGTCCACGCAGGTTTACCATGCCCCACAGGATCCACCTCCTCCACGCTCATCCGAGGTGCCAGACTACGGTTGGACTGTTGCAGTACGAACTACATACGGATCTGATAGGTATATTGATATACCACGGCCAGAAGTAACGGAGTATCCAGATCCAGCTGTTTTTTCTTATCAGGATCTTTATCAGATGACGTTAGGTCTGCGTCAGGCAATGTATCGTGAGCATCAAAGGAGCATAGAAGAGTTGACTGCTCGTATGAACGAGCTGAGGAGCGCTGATGAGGAGCGGTACGGATATAGACCGACATTCGTCCCAGGCAACGACGATATTGAGGATGTGGAGATGGTGCCTGCGGATCTAGATGATGATTAGTTGTATCTTATTTAGTAGACGTGCATGTTGTATTTGCCTGTATCTTTGTTTTACTGTGTTGTCCATTTGTAGTAGGTTATTGAACCGTATGTTTTGTATTTGTATTACCCTGTAAAGTGTACTCTGCTTGTACGTCCTTATGTGTAACCGTTGTGTTTTTTTATGTTATATGCTTGTTGTGCATTATATGTAATCTGCGTGATCGTGCGTACGAGTTTTTTTATAATCACTGGATTTTATTGTGGGGTGTATTTTAAATTACTGTTTGAAATATTTAAGGAATCTTAATATTGCTTACCAGAGATAACAATGAAATAAGTACTAAAATGACGATGCACATACAAGCAATATACAAATTCATTAGCCTAGTCAACTCCGTCTTCGGGTTATCCAAGTATAACGTAGTTTGTAGGCTTCGTACCCAACAAAAGCAGTCCCGTACTCTACAAGGTAACGAGAATCATAAGTAGCCCGATTCGTTTTAAATATGTTTTCATTTTCAACCGTCTGTATAATCATCTGGTATCTTTCACAAGTATTAACGAAACGCCGATGAGCCATATGAATTTCAGCAGAAGTTCGTGTAGTGGTACATTTATGATGATTGTTATTTAATCTTGTTACCATGGACCAAAATTCTTCATGGGTGAACCCACCTCCATTTTGCAACAGCGGTAATTCTCTTTTATCAACTTCTATATAGCATTTCATGAGTATAAGTAAGTCATGAGAAGAGAGTTCTGTAGTAGTACCACTGGAGCTAGCATCACTTTGGTTGGGACGATTACGGTTAACCACTAGACTTGCTATGTTTTTGCGTGGACGTCCTTTTGGTTTGTGAACTTGTACTATTTTTTGAGTACCACGAACAACTTCAGTATGAACTGCTTCATCCGCCTCTTTCGCTCGTGTATCTTGAACTAAACCACCATCCTTTTCCTCCTTCTTGTTCCGTTCATACTCATCAAACATTCTATCTACGAGTTCATCACTTATTACCCAATCGTCCATTTAAGCTACACAGAAACAAGAAACATATTATGTACACACGTAATTAGGTAACCATTTAGAAGGAAAGGAGGGTACAAGTATCTCACATTATCGTCGTGGTTGTTGTAGAACTGACAAAGTTGTAGGTATGATTGTGGGGAAGAAGTGTAAACTATTTAAACACGGGGGTTGGTTAATGGTAAAGATCTATCATCAGTAATTGAGTTGTACGATACAAACATATGACAAGACAACACTCTTCACCACTAGGGTAACGTGCTATAGATTCTCCAGCGCATAGAAACAGCCTGACGTGACAACTCGTAACGATTATCGATGAGCCGACGACTGCTTTCATAAAACAAAGCCGAAATCAAGGGGACTTGTCGACCTTTATTGAAGAAAAGTCAAAAACTAGGGTCATCCCGCGGGCACTGACATGTCATAGCACATTAGTTGAAATGGTCCTTAGGTGTACACTGCTTTAACCCCAAAGGTTGCAACCATAAAGGTACGATAGAACCTAATATTTTATAAATCTTCAGTACAACCATGAAGGTACAACACTTTATGATACGATAAAACATACAATACGAATATTAAAAATCAACACTACAACCATATAGGTACAACACGTTATAATAATACATTCAAACTAAAACATAAATCCAGACTTAGGAAACATCAAATACATATTACATAAATCAAGACACCTACCACGGCCTTGGGAAAGGTCCAGCTATAGTTTTATCCCCAACAACCTTCTTCAAACGTTTTATTTCGGCTTGCGATTCCAGTGCATACTGACGTCCACGTTCGCACATTGGCGGGTCAATCCACTGCTTAAAATAACAACATTCAATTTCATCCGGAAAAACCTTGTGGCCCTCGTATGCATCACAACAAAAAAACCGACGACCGGCATCTTTTTCAGTCTCAGCGACATCCACGACCGATTCTTGACCACATAGGCAGATAGGGTTGGCTACAACAGTCCGCAGTGGTTCGGAAACCTTCCCTTCAAGTACTATTTCTTTTCCAGTTCGATGATTAGCGTAACCCCCATAGTTATTTTCCCAATTTTCCATATCTCAATTTGTAAACGTGGAGTTAATGTTTTCTGAGCGGAAAGAGCAAAATACTTGGGGATATAAATACATAGAAAGAAGGGAAGCTACCGACATATACTTTATTTCAAAAGCAGCAGATTCCCTCAGCTATGTTACTGTGCAACTGTACACCTTTATGTGAGATTTGACTACTCAGCCACATGAGTGTTTCCCGTGATATGACTTACGCATCACGCGTGAACAGCGCCCGAGGGTATCCTTGTCTGAATTACTAACATTCAATCTTGTGCATATAAATACATAAAAAGCAGGGAAGCTACCGACATATACTTTATTTCAAAAGCACCAGATTCCCTCAGCTTTGTTACTGTGCAACTATACACCTTTATATGAGATTTGACTACTCAGCCACATGAGTGTTTCCCGTGATATGACTAATGCATCACGCGTGAACAGCGCCCGAGGGTATCCTTGTCTGAATTGCTTGTTTCAACATTGGATTCCCCTTGACAGGGTATGGGTCATCCACTTGAGCATTATTTGTTTTACCAATTCGTGAAAACTATCCGCCTATAAATATATGTCTAAGTAACTACCAACTTGCCTCACTCAAATATCTTTCATCCCATTAATACATTAACCACGTCGCTTAGCACTCATTGCAGATGTCTTCTTGGTCATCAGCTACAAACTCAGATGACCAGGCGTATGAAGAGATAAGGCTAAAGGAGCTTGCAGATGAATTAGAGTTTCTCACCGAAATAAGACCCCATAGTGGACCAACACATCTACAGGGGAACATTCAACTTCCACATCAAGCTCTTGTACCACCTGCTGGAGTGTCATATGAACAGCCAATCGCTCAACCAACGCAAGAAGTAGAGTTCTATCGAGTACCACCAAATGAGCATGAAGTTAATTCATATCCAGTTCGTTGCAACTGCGGTTATGCGGTTGAGGTTGTAGTTCGAGCAGAGGGCAACAATATTGGTCGGCGCATGCAGCAATGTCCAGCATATCCAAATGGTTGCAGTTACACGGAATGGATAGACCCACCTTTGTGTTCACGGGGAATAACATATGCGAATGAACTAGAACAGGAGAGTAGACGTCTCCAAAAGGATGTCGACCAACTGCGATTGAGCATTATGAGACTCCCTTGAGACTGAACGAAAAAAGTGGTGAACTACAGTAAATGTTACCTACTGTATCTTTATGTTTATCGTTTTGGATTAGACGTCTCCAAAACGTTGTATCTTTATAAACTCCTGTATCTGTACGTTTATCGTTGGATGTATCTTTATGCGTAATATTGTTTGTGTCAGTAAAATATTGAACCATGCACGTTGTTTGTCATCAAACGTGGAATCTTCACCAACCGACATCAATGTGATTGGTCAAAACCCGCGCTTGGTTTCAAGACAATGGGTTCGGTATAGGGGACGATCCATGGTTTCAACTAAAGTGGTTTCAGTATCACAATTATTGAGTTGTCGCGTCCGGTAAACTGTACACACTTAATATCACAATTCAAGCTACTGTACAAATGTGATACCCCTTATTTCAATAAGTAGTGGCAAACAAGCTCGTATCTCAAGGTACGTAGGTCATAAACCAATTTTAAAGTACTTCATTCATCCGAAGGAGAAAAACTTAAACAACATAGAACTGGAACCTGGTACATAAGCAAATGCGAAAACAAAGAACCAACATTCACAAAGTGCAACAACAATAAACAGGAACTTAGTTTGTAACCAACGATACTACGCATTTCTGACAAACCCAAGTCTAGTTGCCTCAGCAACTATCTTCTGCAAGTGCCTTATTTCCGCCTGCGCTTCTAAGGCGTACTGCAGTCCTCGTTCGCACATTGGCGGGTCAAGCCACTGCATAAAATTACAACATTGGACTTCGTTCGGGTAATACCGGTGGTCCTCAAACGAAGCGCAACCAAAAAAACGACGACCAGCATTTTGTTCCGTTTTAGCTACAACCACGACCGATTCGTCCCCGCAACGACAAATTGGGTACTCCCCACCCGGTACTGTGGGCCCAATGGGGTGTAGCGGCTCGACAACACGTCCTTCGTATAATATCTGTTTGCCAGGCGTTCGATTTGCAACAACTGCGCGTAAACGAGCAGTGAGCGAAACTTTTTTCGTCTTCGGCGGAACGGAAGGTTCCTCGTTATCTTGAACAACTTGTTCCTTGCCCTTCTTACTACGTAGGACTTGACGTGAGAGTTCAAATGCGTCGTAGCATTTGTTCATCTCTTCATCATCAATATCCCAGTTTGCCATTGCTGAAGCAGAAACGAGTTGAGGGTACAATGATATAGTTTAATACGGTATGAAGTGTTGGTTGTTTATAGGATGAAAATAGGGCATATTTATATACGTATACGCGAGCAAGATGGAGAAATTATTGGCATACAACAGGACTTTTAATTGAATGACTAGTAGAGCAGAACAATAATTGGATACCCGTGATACAATTACTTGGTTGCATCCTTTAATTGAATACCCGTGATACAATTATTTGGTTGCATCTATGACAATAATTGGATACCCGTGATACAATTATTTGGTTGCATCCTTTAATTGAATACCCGTGATACCATCATTTGGTTGCATCTATGACAATATTTGGATACTAGTGAGACAATTATGTTGTTGCATCTTTTTATTGAAAGTGTCGTGTAATGAAAGTGTCACTTCCGCTACAAGACAAGCAATGTGTTTGTCGCTATGTCCAAGGTGCATATACCATTATATTTAAAGTGTTGTCATCTGCTCATATTTCATACAATCAAAACATATTCGAATTCAACCAAAACATATTGGCTAACCAATGAGTGCCTTAAAAAATTTATGGTGTTGTGCTTCTAGCTCTTCGTCCTCCTCAACGTCGGATGAATATTTTGCGCATTGTAAAAGAGAACTACACTCTTTTCATGAAGAAACAAGATATGCGATAGAACGAGATACTGCTGAAAGCTCAATGTCAACCCAAGGTGGAAGCACTGATGGTAGAAAGGATTTGCGATACGGACGGGACTATCCCGCTGGACACAATCAACTGGTCAGGGATTACTTCGTGGCAAAACCCATATACGGAGATGTTTATTTCCGCCGAAGATTTCGTATGTCGAAAACTATATTTACTCGAGTACTTACCAAAGTTTCCGCAACCAACGTATATTTCACACACAGAAGAAATGCCATCAAAGAACTGGGCATTTCACCACTGCAAAAAGTTACTGCCGCACTACGTATGCTTTGCTATGCAAGTTCCGCTGATTCGTTGGACGACAAAATCAGAATTGGTGAGTCAACGACCGTAGAATGCTTGAAGCAATTTTGCAAAACCGTTGTACGTGAGTTCGGTGAAGAATATCTTAGATCGCCAACAGCTCATGACACTGCTAGATTATTACTTATGGGGGATCAACGTGGATTTCCAGGTATGTTGGGTAGCTTGGATTGTATGCACTGGACATGGAAAAATTGTCCAGTGGCACTGCAAGGACAATACAAAGGTCATATGAAAAAGGCTACGATGATTTTAGAAGCTGTTGCATCATTTGACCTTTATATATGGCATGCTTTTTTTGGTGTTCCTGGATCGCTTAACGATATTAATGTATTACGACAATCCTATGTGTTTAACGATTTGTACAATGACCTCTCACCACCTTGCAACTACAAAATTGGTGAATCAGAACATTCCGTTGGTTATTATCTTGTAGATGGAATATATCTGAAATGGAAGACACTAGTGCAAGCATACAAAAAACCAAACAATGCAAAAGAAGCCTTATTCACGAAACAACAAGAGAGCTTGAGGAAAGATATAGAAAGGGCATTTGGAGTACTTCAAGGTAGGTTCCACATACTGCGAAACGAAGTACACTTCCACGATAAATCTGTTATAGCTGACATCATGTACTGTTGCATTATTTTACATAATATGATTGTTGAAGAAGAACGAGGAGGATATGAACTCCAACTTCGAAACTACCCGGACATTGCGGTGGAATTTAGGAAAAAACCATATAAGGACCCAAATACATTTGCAGAATACTTGCAGCGAATGGAAGAGGTGCAAGATCCACAAGCTAATCTAGAATTACGAGAAGAGCTTGTTGAACACTATTGGGAGCAAGCGGGAAACCAATAGAAAATTACCGTCTTAATGATTGTAGTGAAGCCGTTAGTATCTACGATTTAGTGTGCTTACGTACTTATTATTTATATTTTATTTTAAATTAATGCTTCTATGCTTTCCTTCCCTGCCAACTGTACTCCGTAATCTCGTTCTGTTATGACATTTTATAATATTGCTGCAACTAATACCTCATTCACCGAGTAACATTTCAAAGGGCAATACAACTTAATTATAAACTTAAAGTACAAGACCTGAATTAAAATACTAAAATAACAACATTCACTTAAACACAACTACACTTAAATTAGAACATATCACTGAAACTGCCTAAAGTGTGTTACGTTTCTCGAACTCTTCAAGTCGTTTTTCCATGTACCTCCTTTGAATTGGATTTAGATCGTCCAGTTTGACACTCATAAGTGCAAAATCATCTACACTTTGTTGTCGAGCTAACTCTTCTCTTCGTAACTCCAATTCGTTGATTCTCATTTGTTGAAGCTCTTCATGTCGTCGTTGTTTTTCCGCTGCTCTCTCTCTTCTCTCTATTCTGGATGCTTCCTTTGTTTCCAAGTACTGCTGGTTTGATTCCTCCGCGGCTGCCATACGTCCATCGAGTTGCTCGTAATACTGGCTGTAATCTTTCGAAGCCTTTTTATTCGCTTTGTACTTCCCAGGTGGACGTCCTCCTGAACCGCTTGTAAAAGGGGTTTCTTCGTTTGCACCAAAGCTCCCAGGACTAACATCTTCGCTCGGCCATAGTGGCATGAACCGCTGTGTTGTATGCTCCTGTCGCACATTGCTCCATTTATCTTCTCGCGCAAGTATATCATAGCAATTGTGCATAGTGAACGGTTGGTTCTTTGATTTGGCCATATACACTTCATTTGCTCTGCTAAGCTGCATTCCAGTAATTAACATAAACGAAAATAGGATAAAAATGAGAAATGAAAACGGTGTATTCAAAGTTAGTACCAAGTCCATGTCGTTTGCTCCGCTTTGCTGTCTGCTAGCCAACCCACTCATTATTCCTTTCCAAAGTTGACAACAAGCTTTGATTCTCTTCCACGACTGCTTCAAAGAGTCAATCGATCTCGGAGGCTTATACGGACTTCGACTGTTGAATAATTTACAAACCGAACTCCAAAAAGGATTTTCAGTTTGATTAGTTCCTTTCACGTTATCTTTCGAACACTGAACCCAACAAAACGCTAGTTCACCTTGTTCATCAGGTGTCCATTTGACCATTTTCGCAACCTTCGCAGGCGGACGATTCATAACTGAATCAGGAATCTCATTGATATCAATTCCCATTTCGTTGTTTTCTACACTATCATCACCGTACAACATGTTCAAGTTTCTACATAGTTGGGGAGAATTATTTGGAAATGTCGCTTCATGTTGGCTACTAGGAGATGAATATGGTTGACTGCTAAATGATTGTTGAAACGAGGAGTTATGCCCATAGGCGGATACTTGAGTGTTTTGAAAATGATTAGAATTTTGTTGTGACGGGTAGAAATTCTGATTTTGCTGCGGTGGATAACAAGTAGAAGCGTTGTGCATTGTACCTGAGTTAAAATGTTCGTTGCGTTGATAAGAAGTTTGCGTTGGAAAATCTTGCTGCTCTGGATGAAAGTTGTATGGCCTTGGATTGCTTTATGACGCCATCTTCGATTTTCCTTTGTTATTCTTGCTGCTTGGTTTATTCGACATCACAATTGGATGATCAAGATACTTGTATGTGATATATTTGGTAAGATAGAAGAGAAAGAAGTGTGGTTGAAAGTAAAAATTTGATGTGTATATAGAGGAGGTAAGGGGTACGGATAAGGGAGCGGATAAGGAGCAACGGCTACAAAAATAGCCGTTGCCCTTATACGGCATTATTAAAGCCGTATAAGGGGGTGGACAGAATTAAATGTCCACCCCATTATACGGCTTATTTAAAGCCGTATAAGGGGGAAATGAATTTCCCCCTTATACGGCTTTAAATAAGCCGTATAAGCCATATCCGACTTTTAATAAGCCGGATATGGCTTATGTTTAAAGCAACCCGCTGGGTTGCCTTGGCAACCTTCGGGGTTGCCAAGGCAACCCAGATGGGACTTACCGACCCCCCGTTGGGGGTCGGTTGCTCCCCAACCAACCCCGCGTTGGGGTTGGTCTTAGGGTGCGTTCGCAGCAAATAAATGGCACGCTGAAGTTTTTGTTCGCGTCCGACGCGTCGGACACGAATATCATTTTCCACGTTCAAAAGAAACGATTGCTGAACGTTGAAAATCAAGCCGTTAGCGTCCGACGCGTCGGACGCCAATGGCTTGATTTTCAACGTTCCTCCCACACACCTATAAAACCCTCTCACCTACACCTTCCTCTTCATCCACACTACACTCCTTCATTCCTCTTCTAAAATTTTCTTCCACATTATTAAATTTTTCATTTTTTAGTATGACCAATCGAAAGGTTGCACATCACTGGTCGTTTACTGCAACTCAGATTATGCTGCAATGTTCGGTTGATGCATATGGTGCTTGTGGCATCAACAAAAAAGGTGTACATAAAGCAATTGTAGAAAAGTTCAACGATGCAATAGAAACGATTCCAGACATCGTATCGATTGACGAAACCAAGATCCGAAACAAATATGACAGTCTTCGACGGGATTGGATGAAATGGGATGCACTGATGAACAAGACTGGCGCGGGTTGGGATGCATACAAAGGAACGGTCTCTGGAAGCGATGAATGGTGGGAAGATCGTGTTAAGGTCTGTAAATTTATTTTGTTATCATTACTTTGTAGACAGTTTCTTACAATTTATTTCTTACATTTAGGAATTTGGAACGAGTGTCTTGAAATATAAGAAACGACCAATAGAAAACTTAGAGCTGATGCATCAATTATTTCGTGGGACGAATGCAACTGGTCAATCGTCGTACACTCCTGCTGCTAGTGTCCAACCGTCGCAGACTGGCACGCCGCCATCAACACAAAGCACGTTTGACAGGACATGGAATTTCGACGGGTTTTTGGAACCATTGGAAGACACGCAAAATAATCATATTCCAAACTTGAATTCGCCATCAAATCCTCCACTGCAACAAACTTCAATGAATACACCAAATTGTGAAGCTCCAAGAATCCCTCCGTCAACCCAAATTCCAATGAATCCGCCCATTCAACCAACTGCACGTCAAAATTCAAGAAGAAAACGTGGTGAAAGTGACGATAAGATGGCTATGCTCATTGACCTAATGCACGAGAGACAGATGAAAAAATCTCGGACGCACTCTGATAGTCCTAATACGGGTACTAGCGTGGAATCAACGGGAAGTTCTACAACTTATGCAAATACGGTAGCTCGTATGCAACGTCTTGGAGCAACGGGTGAGTTTGATGTTGCAGACGCACTATTATTTGTGTTGGACCCCAAAATAAATGATATGTTCACTGCTCTTCCGGATGAGATAGCGAAAATCTGGTTGATTAGAGGGCTTGCAGACAAACGCCACGACCAAGAATACCAAACTTATCTGATAAATAGCAACAAGTAGGAAGTTCATGTCATCGTGTTATTGTATTTCTGTCGTATTTATGTTTGTATTTTCTTTTGTGTAATGAAATGTAGTCATTTTGTTCAACCGAAATTAGTATTTAATTAACTCAAAACAAACAAATTAACAATTAAAATACCACGCTCAAATACCCCGTTCGTAGCTAAAAACACATTTCCCCTTCGCTACAGTACCACGCTCAAATGGCATGCTCAAATGTCACGCTCACGTTCGTTAAGAACGCACCCTTATTATACTCCTACATAAATTCTCGTTGAATTTAATAAAAAATTAGGGTGTTGCTAAATGCAAATCAAATTACTCAGTAGTTTGCAAAAATTACAACATTGTCCTCCCTACTTGTTCGGATAAAGTCTTCGTACAACCTAGTTTTTTGTGTAAATATTTATTTTTTAAAAATAATATAATGTAAAATAATATAATAATCTGTGTACACGCATATACATGCACACAAAACATTTATTAGGATTTCATAATCACACCGAAGCATTTATTAGGATTTCTTCCATTTAATACACACAAATGATATAATGGTAATATATCAGTGTGCACTGAGTAAAATTGATTTGCATTTAGCAATCATGAAAAAATAATACTGGTATCATGCATTCATTGCAAAAATTTAATAAAAATTTATGATGGATCCACTGAATTTTGTACAAGGAGATTGCGAGTGCCAGGAACAGTCGCCTACAGACGACTGTTCCTAACATTCTCCTTGAAAAAGACAGATTATCAATTTTTCATCTTAAAAGAAATGGCATGTTGAGTTAAAAATAAAAACAATACAATGTTAGGTACCGTTTATTTTATTTTTGTGTTTTGAATTTTCAACGTTAATATCGAAAGATGTAAAGATTTGAAGGACAATGAAGGTGACAGACCAAAGGTAGAGGGAATGATGGAGGGACGGTGAATGGAGGAATTTATCATCATTCTTCCGTTTTTGATCAAAATACGAAAAGTGATAAAAAGTCGTTTTTTGTTTTGTGTGTTAACTTCGTTTTTCACGATATGTGTGCGTTGTTCGTACTTTTGTATGTATGAAAACCCAAAACAAAAAAATAGAAACCAAACATATCCTTATAAATCAAAAGAAAATGAGAAGATATTAAAGAAGAAAGAAGAGAAAATTTTATTCACGTTAATCTGAAATAAATGTTACAATAGAGTTATACTTATAGACACGTTACAGAAAATGAAATTTACAATAAGGCCCTGTAATATTACTTTAGTTCTTACAAATTTACATAAAATATAACACTTCATCTAGAATATGTGTCAGTAAAATATTGGATGCTCAAACAAGGTTTTGGCTTGAGTTCCATCGTTAATGGAGACAGGGAAAATTCTTCCATCTCTCTTCGATTCCGTTACTAATTTCTATTCTCCGTCTCAACTTTCTTCGATCCATTCCTTTTCTCTTCCTATCCCTGATTTTGCATGACCCAAGCCCTTATTTTCAATTTTAGATCTGATCTTATTTAGGGTCGGCCCAATGGTATTCGATGCCCTAGTCGAACAAGTATTTATTGCCCCTTAGTCCACAAAAAAAGACAACGTATTAAAACAAGGTTCCATAGAGTAAGATAAAAACACAGAAACGAAATAGCGAACACCAAGATGAATACAAGGAACAACCATATAACGTATTAAAACAAGGTTCCATAGAGTAAAAATGAATGTATAAGAAGGGGAAGTGGAGTTATTAACATCGACATGAAAACAAGGAACACCTATGCAACATTAAAAGTAAAAAAATGAAATGTAGAACTACTTTTTTCTTTTTCTTTAAGTTATCACAGAACACAAAGCAAAGAACCAAAAAAATGCTAAATATTGAAAATAGACGTAGAGAGATATCTCTTTTTTTTAAATGAAAAACACAAATAAAATGCAGACTCTTTTAAAGGAAAACTAACACAAAATGAACAAGTCAAAACTAAGACAAAATGATATGAACAGTTCAATCGTAATTTACATAGTGAAAGCGAATTGTGATTATTTACAAATACATCATGAAGTCAAAGAAAAAGCTTAATGAATGTTTGTTTCAATCTAAACTAAAGAATACTAAATATGATTTGTTCATTTCAATCATTGTATGAGTATCAAAGCATGTTTCAGTCAAAGAAGAAAAAAAGAGCAGACTAAGTAATCATAGATTCATAGAGAAAAGAAAATCCAACTTACATTTTTTCATTTGAATCAAACTTTGATTTGGGGCTATTTTATGAATCTGAAATTAGGCCCTCTGATTTGAGCGAGCTGAATGTGAGAGTAATTGAAAGAGATGAGCGGTGGTTGCGAGTGACGAACGCGGCTTTGTGGATTCGACGAATTGCTGCAGTAGACGATGGGATGGGGAAGAAACAAAAATCCGATTTTTTCCCTCCGTTCTTTTTTCAAATTTTCTGCCCCTCTTTCTTGTGTTGCCCCAGTCCATTGGCTCTCTCGACTTTGCCGCGGACCGAGCCTGGCCCTATTCTCCATCTCCCCTTTTCTATTATCCTACGAAACTCAGACATCATCTTCCCTTCTAAGTCTAAACAGCTACTTTTACTTTGTGCGGTGTATTATTCCGACTCTAGAAATCCCTCGGTTGTACCCTTCTTGGTGCTTATGTCGAGTACCTCCTCGGTTCCTTGACTATAATGTGTCTTTCGAGGTGTCCAGGCGAGTATGCTCCTCTCATGGCCTGATGATTATTGTCCCGATTAGATCTGGTTCGCCAGGAGTTTGGAGTTGTTTGGGTATTGTTGGTACTTCTGTGAGGGTTTTGGTGGAGGGATTCAACAGAGTTGTCTTGGTTTGGACTTGCATAGTGGATGTAGGCTTTGTTTCTTGCGCGGAGTACATGGTTTGGGATTTCATTCTGGATGTTTCGCGACTAGCTTGTCCATTTTCCCCTTCTAAGTTTAGGCAGCTACTTTTACTTTACGCGGTGTACTATTCCGACTATGGAAACCTCTCGGTTGTACCCTTCTCGGTGCTTGTGTTGTCCTCGGTTCCTTGACTATAATGTGTCTTTTGAGGTGTCCAGGCGAGTGTGTTCCTTTCATGGCCTGGTGATTATTGTCCTGATTAGATCTTGTTCGCCAGGAGTCTGAAGCTGTTTGGGTATTGCTGGTGCTCCCGTGAGGGTTTTGGTGGAGGGATTCAACAGAGTTGGCATGATTTTGACTTGCATGCATGGTGGATGTAGTGTTTGTTTCTTGCGCGGAGTACATGGCTTAAGCTTTCATTTTGGATGCATGAATTGCTTGTCCATTTGCCTAGTATGTTATATCTCATATGTATCAAATATGCAATATGAATAGGTCTTCATCTCTTACTTGATGAGCTAATGGACGGGAAAGCCCGGGTTGAGTTGAGAACATGACAAATCAGAACGCAAACGACAAAACACTTCATTGTTGTTACAACAATTGACATCAGAGTACAAGAATATAACAGAGTATGAATAAATAATATACATCAGAAAAATATCAGAGATGTAGATTACATTTAAATACATAGCAGCGTAAAAATAATACATAACACAACTGAAAGAAATACAAGGATACAGAGCGTTCTGAATATAACTCCAGCTGTAAATCGAGATCTTGTATAATAGATATATGCAAAACTAAAACTACTAGCTGCTCGTGTGGAAAATATGGGCACCCAGAGTTTAGGTTAGAACACTAAACTCCAGGTTAGTCATGGGACTAGTGTGAGAACTAAAACAGTTATAAACTTGACTTTAAAATCAGATATATCAAAGGACTACGCCGTATAACACGGAATGGGTTTACCCCCAAGAATACCAGTGGATAAACAGTTTGTAAACAACACAATGTTTTTTGAAAAATGAAGCTATTATAAGACTCAGGTCCCATCACACAATGCAACACAAGCCGAACGATAGAGTTATCCCTTATAATAGCCAAACATGCTTGGTACGTTCAAAACAAATCATTTTGATATTACTATAAGTGTATAGTGTCAAAATCAACTTCAAATATAAATGTATCGATCATAGACGGCATGGGTACCATATATCATATCGCCATACTAGGCTTTACAATTAAAACCGAAATGTCATGTATTGGAAATTCGATTTCCGTCTGTGAACCAAGGCAAGGGATCGTCCTTACCGAATTCGAGACACTCTACCCCGTGCCTCAGGATCACAACGCATCGACCCTTGGAGCATCAGGACCGGTCTACACTTACGTTAGTGGATCAATAATTCCTGAATAATACGTTTCTCCACCCTATGGGGCGTAAATCTGGTCAGTATGTCGACCATGTCATCCATCGACCCCGTAGTGACCGATATACCCGAGGCGCCTCGCTATCCATCAAATAATGTGCAACATCCACATGAGTAAAATGTCTAGGCTCCATACCATGACACCACTCCTAGCTAGAAGGAAACGCATGTCCTCCCTGAGGTCCTCTCCCGTTTCTGATTCACACCGGGATGTGAGGCTCGCGAATTAATGTTATACACAAAGCTATGTTATTTAAGTCGTGCTTTGATCATCAACCACAAGACTCTGCTTTTCAACAGAAGCCTTGATCATTTCCATCTCAGCATGCCACACTGACAATTCACGCCATGCGACTGATGTCTATCGATATATAACCTCTAAGCTCGTACGTCTCAGAGAAGGGTGTTAAGCAAGAGAATAAATTCTCCGCCACCAAACAAATATATATTTAATAGAAGTCAATCAATACAGAATAAAATCCAATGTCAGACACACATCCATTTACTAATTGATTCTGGGTCTGAATGAAACCGGACGAACCTTATTCCTCGTCATATATGTCCAATATAGGAGTGAGGTCCTTGCATATCCGGTCGATCTCCAAGTACGTCTGGACGATCACCACTTATTACCTTGTCTTGGGTATACGACCCAATCAAGACATCAGTAATCATCTAAACGATGTGAAGATCTCTGATCTTCAACACCATCTTCATTGTCGACTTATCATCGTATCAATTATTCAGAATAGGTTAAACCCAGTCTTTCCGAATAACTCGCGTATCTTATAAACAAGCGCTATAAAAATACAACATATGCCTCATTCCAATTCAGAATATTCTTTTATTCAAATATTCTTTTCACAATTTAAACCAAATTAAAGTTTTCCAAACTAGTCGGGATTAGCGAACCTTACCGAAGTAATCATTTATTTCATTTCCCAATCCCAACCTATTCATCCCATGGAGCAAAACTGGTAGCACTCCATATCTAACACCAACGGTGTTATCGGTAAAATTAATTACCATTTCACATTCAAATCTAATTAAAGATTTAACTATCGGTTGGAGCAAAACTGGTGATACTCCATTCTCGATCATTTCCCAAAGTTGATAATTTAAATTATCACATTCACATTTCAATTTAATTGAAGATTCATTAAAACCCCACTTAGTTTTAATCCCCAAAAACCATTATATAATGATTATTCAAATTTAGGAAATAAATCCTGTCTTTAACTGGGTTTAAGAGCCAATGTCATTTAAAAACACAGTTCACGATAAACCCAAAATCACATTCCATTAACTATAGAATCTTCACGGAAAACAGGTTAATATATAACCGATATAAATTTCCGTATCAGACTAATAATACGAATGGAATAACGACCAAGCCTTTTAAATTCCATATATAGTATCGGTCTTCCTTCACGGAAGCTTATCTCGATTATTACCAAAACTAATTCCATTCCAATTTATTTCATTAAATTGGAAAACTTTACTTTGGAAATTTTCCATTAATCTTAATTAAAAGATTATAAATTTCAAATCATATTCTTCACTGTTAATTGGGTTAAAGAACAAATGTTATTTAAAACACCGTTCATGATAAACCCAAAAATCCAATTCTTTTATTCAATTCCAATTAAATACTAATTAATTGGATCTCCACTAAATCTTAATTAAAAGATTTATTCTTTTCTCAACTGAGTTTAAGAACAGTGTTAATGAAGCACCACTCACGACAAACCCAAAATCCAATTTAATATTAAGTACAAGACTCTGAATAGAAATTATATCGGCTTATATTCAATATCAAATTCTGAAACTAACGGATATCGTATTGGGAATAACGATATTTGTATCTTCCAAATTACCATAACAATATCCGTATAACCACGGAATCCAATATCGAAACATTCAGAAGAGTATTTCCATTCCAGTTTGTTTATTGGAAAATTTTGGTTATTTTAAAACCATTTCAAATCCATTTTATTTCTTTTAAAAATATTGGATTTTTATACTAGTTAATAACTAGTTCATTTTTGATAAAAATATATTTTTATCTTTACAAAAGTGGAAATTTTCATCCTAATCCTTTCCAAATCATTTATTATGATTTTACACAAATTATTAATATTTTTAATAATTTTATCAAGGCCCGTACAATCGGTTTCCAATAACGACCACCGAACTACATCCATAAAAACCTGTTCCAAATTTGATTTGGACATAATTCCAAATCCAACCATTAGATTTAAAATCTCTTATATTCATTGGAAAGCACTTTCCGATATAAACCCAACAGTTCTGGTTTTAGGAGAATCTGACGGTCGGATCTCCCGTAACGTCAATTCGAAGTCAATGGTTGAAATTCGCAAACGGTCGCGGGGCGGCGCGTTCTATTCAGGCCATTTAATATATATATTATATATATTTCATCGATTTCCATTTAAAACGTATTTTATAAATTCGTTTATAAATTCATTTCAAAACGATTTCAACTTCATTACAATTTTCAAATCAAATTTGAATATTCCTTAATAAATTTGTTTTAAATTCATTTTAAAACGATTTCAACTTCATTTCAATTTTCAAATCAAATTTGAATATTTCTTGTCATTATAACATTAAAATGATAATATTTTAAAAATATCTGATTTTGATTATACACTGAATATTTTTTAGAACTAGACGGTCGAGCGATTCTGCACACCCGATTAATATTATAATTATATAAAGATAGATTTAGCAATCAACATGCCTGGTCGCTGGCCATAAAATGACAAAATGTGCATGCAAACTGCATGCAAACATAGCATATTGCGCTTAGCGCGAGTACATAACCAGTTCAACTATAAGTTCACCAAATACACACGTACAATAACTACCACCAACTGAATGTAAGACATAGCTAACCAAAACGAGCACATGTAAGGCGTGTTCAACGCTACTAACCACAAAACAAATGGAGAGACTTGGAAACTTACGACGTGGCTGTTGGCGGAAGGCGTTACCATGGACGTGGAAACTGGAGCTATTGTTTTATGCCATCAGACTGGACACTGCCCACCGATTCTTCCAAAGCTGAGCGACGTCCAGGATCAGCGGCGTGAATGGCTGCATCTGGTTACCTGTTCAGAAATGGAAAAGGTAAGTGACCTTGTTGGTTAACCCTAAGAGAGTGTTGGATCGTCCATTGAAATTTCTGTTATTTCTTTCGCGTCAAATAGTCCAGAAAAAGGCCGCAATCATTTACCATATAATTTGGAATTGGAATCAGACTCTATCAGTTACCATATAATTTCTGTTAATGGATTTCATACATCGCATGTATACAACGATAATGATAAACAATCATCAAAAATTCATACAACATCCAGAGTGCATTTTACAACTGTATAAGCCTTAAAATATATAAATAACGCTTATACAGTTTGTCAACCCATCGATTGACATACCATTAATTATTGGGATAAGTGTATGCCAAATATCATCCCAATACCCGTATGGGGTTTTCAAACAACAAATACTGATTATTATTTATGCAGTTGGGCGATGTGTAAAATATTATCATTACAATCATCATCAGCTAAATCGGTGTACATAAACAAACCGTCCGGCTTATAAATGAATATTTATTTTCATTTCAGGAGAATTTTATGTCGTTCGTATATACGGTAAAAATTATATTTTTAACGATAAAATATTTTATTCAACAAATGAATATTTTATGTAGTTCGTACATTCAATAAAAATAATATTTTTATTATTCAAACATTTTATTCAACACATGAATATTTTATATACATTTCACATCACAACATAATACAGTCCAAACAAACAACCATGATTTGTACAATAAATAGTGTTCGAGGCTTCTAAGCCCCGTCTGCATCCTAGTATATATTTAACTGTAAAATAATTAGAGTGCGAAGGAGTTCTCACTTTGGGTTCCACTCCTCCATTTTTTTTATTTGAAGATTTTATTTCAGTTCGGATTTGAATTTGCCTCAAATCGCAACTTGCTCCAAATTGGACCTAGTTAGTGTTGTTGCGAAGCTCTCGACTCCGCGATCGCAACGGATCCAGTTTCGAGCGATTTGGACCTCGTATGAAAGAGATATGGTATTTTAAACATTGTATAATTAAATAAGTAATTAATTTAAATAATTAACTAATTAATACCCTAATCACAATTAACACTTAACCCTCCATTCAATCTGGGCAGCATGTTCTCTAATCTAAGGGCCATTGGCCTTTCTTCTTTCCCATAACACCATCAGGCCACACACAAAATCCTTCCGCTACCGTTGCTCCTCCTATGCTCGCCGTGACCAAGATCCGAACCTCCCACATCGTCCGTCGTTCCCCCATCCCCCACTGCGCCGACCGCTGGCGATCTCAAGGGCCCCCTACGCTGAAAAACGCGCCCAAAGACGAAGCTTTTCTGGCCAAAATTCGATCTCCACACCCCCACCATCTTCGATCACAACCATATCAACTTGAAGAGCATGAAAAGTGCTTGGATTTTTGTTTTATCAATTTCGAAATTTATTGATCCGATTTGAAGCGATTTGGGATTTAATTTAGGAGATTTCGGCCGTTTATCCTTGAGTGGCGGCTGCGTGAGTTGGCTTAGGGTTAGCGTGGATTTTTAGGGTATTTATACAAAATTTTGTTAATATATAATTCCAATAATATCCGTTTATCGATCCAAACTCCAAATGAGACCCAACGACTATCGCCCTCAGCTAATTACCCCCATTCCGGACACAATGGGATATGTACGATAAGCCAATTCGACTGTTTCGATCAGTTTCCGTCAAAATTAAAATATAAATCAATACATATCGAATTTAAACATACATTTTAATTTACTGGGGCCACATACTGACTCCAAAAAATCCAAAAAAAATAAATCTAGCTATGTTTTCACGATACGGTCCTAACACAACTAATTTCGTCGAATTTGGAGATCGTTTGAAAAATGGTCATTTTCTGGTCGATTAAATTCAAATTGAATTGACCAAACGCGTTTAAATCCACCACGCTCACATATTAATTCCAAAAATTATGAAAACTGGAATCTGGTAATAATTTGACATTCCGGATCCAACAAAAGTGGTTTCGTCGAAAACGGAGGTCGTTTGCAAAATGGCTATTTTTAAGGTCTATATATTATATAAAATTCCATAGCGATTATTTTAAATTTTAAATTGGGCATAACTTTAAATTTACATTATGAAATCTGAATTTTTCAAATTTTCAGAAAGATATAATTAAACAGATTCAAATATTTATGGTTTTATTGAAATCCGATTTATTTTGAATCCTGCACATTCAATTAAAATTTGAAATCAAATTTTCAAACCACCGCGCCATTTCAGGCTCGTTTTATAATTAAAATAAATTTATTCTTTATAACTTCTATTTGATTAAATTTTTAGTCGTTATCATTTAAAATAAACCATTTTAAATATTCAAAATACATTAAAATAGCTAAAACAAAAATTTTAAATTGGTTCTGAAAATCCGGGTTGTTACAATCTTCCCCACTTAAAATCTTTTCGTCCTTGAAATGGAAAGGAGCTGAAAGTTGTTAAACTAACCAACTCAACTTTCATTCTGGCTTTCATTCTTCAACTTTTCAATTTCTAAGAATTTTCAAATTTCTCAAAAATTTGGCTAACACCCTAAATTTTCGAAAAATTTCGCCATGACCTCCTTTGTACGGGTTGATATTTAAAATTGCAACTTGCCGCACAGGGCCCTCATCAATCCAAAAGAAAAAGAAAAAGCCAAGCGACTAGCTAATCGACTCATAAAATCATCAAAACCCAATAAATACAGTAAATATGTACCTATTTGTCGAGCATACAATTTTATTCCTCTTCTTCGCTTCCATGTTATGACATGTTCACGCATATATATGTACATGTATGCAATTTCAATCAATTTTCAATTTCAGTTCAATATTTGATTCGATTTGGCTAAATTTACCTTACATTTTCTTATTGGTTTTATCATTCCAATATTTTTATTAATCAAACCAATAATCACACATCACAACCAGCAATCAAGTAGTTAATTAAATTTTCAAACATATACTTATATATATATATATATATATTCAAAAATCATATTTTTTTGTGCCAAATCACAACAATAACCCTATCTAGTTTTGGTTCTCACACCAGTCAATTGGAAATATATAGATATCCCACTTTCGAAACTCGAACATAAATACTGATGATGTCGCGACATCACTAGAATTATGCCCGAGGGACTAGAGTGTGATTCTATATCCATCCAGTATATTTGAGACTTCGTATGCACGCTAGCTAGGCGTATATGCAAAATCTTCATACACTTGATTGTCCAAATCAATTTAAAATAACATATTCAAATACGTATAATAAGGTTTACATTTTCAAAACAAAATTCGATTTCATTTTTATTTTAAAAATAACACTCTTCACACTCGTTCTAGGATACTACTGATCCCATCTCTAATAAGTCATTCTTATTGGAAATTACTAATTAATCACTGATGAATTCTTTCATTCGGTTCTAACGTGTCTTGTTCTCAAGCTCTGTAAACCAAAGCTCTGATACTAAACTGAAACGACCCAAACTTCCCCTTATAGGAAAGCCCGGATTGAGTTGAGAACATGACAAATCAGAACACAAATGACAGAACAGTTCATTGTTGTTACAACAATTTACATCAGAGTACAAGAATATAACAGAGTATGAATAAATAATATACATCAGAAAAATATCAGAGATTTAGATTACATTTAAATACATAGCAGTGTAAAAATAATACATAACACAACTGAAAGAAATACACGGATACAGAGCATTCCGAATATAGCTCCAGTTGTAAACCAGGATCCTGTATAATAGATATTTGCAAAACCAAAACTACTAGCTTCCCGTGTGGAAAATATAGGCACCCAGAGTTTATGTTAAAACAATAAACTCCAGGTCAGTCATGGGATTGGTGTGATAACTAAAACAATAATAAACTTGACATTAAAATCAGATATATCAAGGGATCGCACCGTATAACACGGAACGGGTTTACCCCCAAGAATACCAGTGCATAAACTGTGTGACGACCCAAATTTCCAATACCTTTTGGGCTGACCAAACAATACCCGTCCAACCCAAATTGTACTGGAAACCCAGATGTCAATAGAAAGAATTTCGAGGGTGAGAAGAAGATAAGAAAGAAATATTAGAATAGAAGAAGAAGAACCAACACAACACAGAATCTCACATCACAGCGGAACAAAATATAATATAGAAATAATCTTTATTGAGATCTTGAAAAATACTTACAACATCAGAGTACATCAACATATCTGGACAGTTATAATAATCTGTCTTTGTATACAACACACCGCGGAATAGTAACTAATATGTCTGAACACCTCCAGCATGTCTCTGGACTTCGCAACACCCGATAACCTGGACCTGTACAACCCAGTCTAACCCTAGCATTACAAACACCAGGTCAGTCTGATGAATCAGAGTGAGAAAAAAAACACTAAGTTTTAAGGGGAGTCATCCAACTTGATTTTAAAGTTCAAATCGTTTCAAAAGAAAAGGATAATCGTAAGACCAAATCCACACATAAATATTGGATGGTTTTTACCTTACGATGACCTAAAACATTTTGAAATCATATATATCTTCTGATATTATAATAGTGTCTAAATACAAATAAATAGCAATCTAACGGAACACTTCCATCTCACGCTCCACTTATATAGTATACAAAACAAAACCGCGGGCGCTTATTGAATATTGGATTCCGACTATGACAAGGTATGGAACCACCTGCCGATAGTGTGTCTCTAGAGGCGAATACACTGGGTTCAACAAGAACATCTTGCAATCCGGCCCACACATGACCGACCACTCATTTCGCTTGAGTGTAACGAATGTATATCACCAACGGTTGGGACCAGCAACCGTTTCCCGAAAAGAGACAGCATCGATAGATTAAAAAAGCAAAAGGAATTTCTCTAGATAGGTGATTATACACCCTAATGGGAGCGATCCACATAGCCATGCTGCTTACCAGATTTTTGTCATTTCCCAGTTGTGAGGCTTGAGGCTAGAATTCAACCTTAGAACATCTAGTCATCATTTACTTTGAATGCCACATTGTCAGATCTGCCAAACCACTAATTGACATCCACAAAAATACTCTTGTCGTTACGCTAAGATAAGTGCCCTTATCTGCCACTAACAGAAATACGTTTGTAAAAATCAACGTACGTGATTCTTAAGAAATACTTTGTCAGACATTTGTCCATACAAGTCATCCAGGAACAGGATGAACCGAAGGCACTCTCCTACCACATCCTAGGAATCACCCTATGAATTAGTAGCGGGTAGTACTTGCAAATATGTGGATTCCAACCACGATAGAGTCACAGTATATCTCTAGCCGCTAAACCAGAGACTATAAGTAACTCTACCGTTCTATGAAGATCCACGGTCTTCGATTGCTCCGTTTTGATCAGTATATGATATCTTCAACATTTCGTACTCATTGGATGGAATGGTTTCTGAATATAAATCTGATCCCAGTCTTTCCGTACCAACAATCGTATTGGCCAGATTTGATAGTTGGTTATTTAACTGTCAAATAAACAGCCATTCAATCATGGAATAAAAATTAATTCACTGGTTCAGCATTCAACATCACTTGGCCCTTTTTATTTAAAAATAAATTAACTAATGGTTAATTTAAAACTCCTAAAACATTTCATATTTTTAAACATGGTATTAAATTCTCATTTAAATATATATCTACTCAAAACCATTTCAATCTAATATAAAAAAATATTAATAATCGTATCCAATTTCTATTATTTCAAAACATTAATTACAACACCATTTATTATCTATCATCAATTCAACTTTTCATTCGAAAAACACTCGTTACGACATCTCCTTTGGTTTCGTTACTTGAATACTATAATCGTCACTTACTTATAAGAATAAACTCATTCTAAATCTTATCTTTTTACTTTGAAGATGTCGTTATATTTTCACAAGTCTCCTTTATTTCCTTTTATATGGAAATATCAATTCATATTCTCAAACCCGTTTTAATTTCCTTTAATTCTGGAATCCATTATACATACTTCCAAATTTTTAAATAACATTACATCGTTATTTCTCAAAATAAATTCCTTTTTACATCTTCACCATTTCACTAATATCATCCCCTTACATTATGTGATGGCCCGCCCCGCACAAGCCGACATTTCCAATTAAAGTACGCTGTGCCAATGCCCGACTAGCACGGGACGTGTAACGACCCGTATTCTACGCATCATGGGATCGTGGAATATTTATTCCTTTCACATATGAAGTCGTATGGTCATGTAACTTTGAGAGACGATTATTGGGGTCATTTCCCATGTTCATGATTTTTGTCGATTTTTAAATGACCGTTTTGCCCCTAGTTGGTACTGTTTTGGCCATAACTTTTGACTGGGAAGGAATTTTGACTTGAAACCACTTCCATTGGATTCGAATGATGGTTTCTCTTTCCGTAGAGTGGTTACATTAGCCAAACGGACTTACCGTTTGGGAGATATGGCTGAAACAAGGTTTAGAAGGTGAAAAACAGCTAATCGGGCTTAACCGGGTGATTAGCAACTAGGCCCAATGGGAGATTTCGGGATTTGGGGGTATTTAAGGGCTGCTAGGGTTAGGATTTCGGTTTTAGACTCATTTTTCCAGCCGCCACTTACCTCTTTCAAGCTCTAGCAATGGCCTCCAACACCCAAATCACCTTCTAATCACTTTCTAATCAAGTTTTGGCCTAATCTACATCAAATCAAAGAAGATCTTCACCAAATTAGCAAGAGAGCTGCTGGAACACGTAGGGATTGGATCCAAATTAGAGATTATTTCAGATCTAAAGTTTGTTTATGGCTAGGGTGAGTGATTTGCATTGTTTTTCACTAATTAAGGCTAATTATGGTAATTAGCGAAGATTAGCGAAATTATGGCTCAGAAAAATCTAGAAAAAATCCCAAAATTCTAAAACATCATTTTATGCCTCTGATATAAATTTGGATTAATTTCGTTAAGTTTTGTTAATCCTATGCTTAGTTGTTCTTAAACATGCTTAAGGGGAAATCTGGGATTTTGGCTATGTTTGATCTATTTTAACCCATCATATTGTTGTTTTGGTGTTTGAGGTCACTTCTACTTGTTGCTATGGCTGTATGGTATGCTTTGTGATTGATTAGAATAGGTAGAATGGCCGAAAATGCTGTCGAGTGGCGTAAGTTGCTTGCTGGAAGAAGTGCAGGAGACCGGATCAGATCGGATAACCCGACCCGTTCATAAGACCCCGACCCGATTCGTCCATGGAAGGTGACCACGAGCTGACCGACCCGACCCGTTCGTGGTATTCCCCTCCGACCCGACCCGCTTGCTTGGTGTGTGTCACGAAGGCAGAAGACCCTGATCGATACGTGACGAGCTGGAAGCCCCGATCCGAACCAAAGCCACGACCTGAAGGAAGATTGGCACGCCGACCCGATCCGATGGAGTGAAGCATGCCGCGATCCGAACCGGAGTTCCATCTCGAGCCGATCCGAAACGGAGCACACCATGAGCCTGGATTGGTGGTGAAGCAGACCGATCAGATTTGGGAGGAGACCACGATCCGATCCGAATGTGTTGATGGTCACAAACCGATGATGTACCGAACCGAACTGAAGATAGGAGGAAGAAGACCGATCCGGTGATGACCAATGACCCGAGATGCAAAGGTGGTCCAAATGGAAGTTAGAGCTCAGGATCTAGATGGGAACCAATGAGTTCACTTCATGATTGGGCTTTGCTGCGGGACGTGTGCAAAGGGGTTGTCGGTATTCATAACTTTGGTTCATCACTGAGAGATGGATGGTGGGCTTGTAGTGATAGTTACACGGGATTGGATTTCGTCATGGCCCAAAGTATTAGGTGACCAAAGTAGTGGATATCGTATGCTTTACGCACTGAGTGAGGGATGTGAGGATGATTGCTATGCTTGATTGTTTGACATCACTATAACATGCACACCCCCACCCCCGTTATCTTTACACCATTTGAAAAGGCACCTTAGAGTGTTGTACAGTATGTAGTGCTAACTCTTTGGTTGCAGGTCCAGGTTCAGGTATGATTGGATTATACCTGTTATTGTTATGTTTTGTTGCTTATCGCTCATACCAGGCTTTATGTCTGACCCAGAGTTTTATGTCTCCTCTTATTACTCTGGGTGCTCACACGAGCAGACTAGAGACAGGTTATGGTTAGCTGGTGATGCGCGAGTAGCTGATTCGGAGGCGAGCAGGAGGCTTCCACGTATGATATATAGATATTCTCCCTGTGTCGTTGGTGGTCGCTACTTGGGCATTAGTAGTGTACCTTCTTTATCTTGCTTTTGCTTTG
Organism: Allium sativum; assembly: GCA_030737875.1. Taxonomy (NCBI): domain Eukaryota; kingdom Viridiplantae; phylum Streptophyta; class Magnoliopsida; order Asparagales; family Amaryllidaceae; genus Allium; species Allium sativum. The sequence goes on along the minus strand of CM060915.1, from coordinate 460,851,224 downwards.
AGACAGTTGAAAAGTTGTAATAAGCTATATTTTGGATTTCCGCTGCTATGATGCTTAGTTCTGGTTTTTTTAGCTTATGCACTGTCTTACCTGTTTTATGTCAAGTATGTTGTTATTATATTTTATTCTATGCGCTGTGAGACATTCTACAGGTTCCTTGTTAGTTCATTTCCTTCTTCCCTTTTTCTTCTGACGATCCGTCCCGTGCTAACTGGACATGTGTACAGCGCACTATTGGAGTAAATGTCGGTTGGTGCGGGGCGGGCCGTCACACTTGGTATCAGAGCTCTAGGTTGCGTAGTTAACCTAGGGAAAGACACTAGGGAGAGATAGTACGTATATGAGAGCGCGTATTTGTGATTACTTTGGTTTTCAAAAGCTATATATATACTATTGGTAGTATAAGAATGAAGTCGTACTGCACTAGCACCACTATGGGGTCGTTAATCGTTTCCCCTTTTACAGATTAACGATGAGCCGATATCCTAGAGGTGCTGGTAGAGGGACCAACCATGGGAATGCTCCTGACATGAGGACAATGTTCACTAACTTCATGAGAGACATGCTTAGAGATGTTCAGGGAGCAGTTCCCAATCCCGGAAATGGTGGTGGTCCAGTAGTGCAGGCGCCTAGGGTCGATTTCGCCAAGTTGTGCAAGGATTACACTAACCTTGGTGGGAAGCCGTTCCACGGAACGGAGTCGGCCACAGATGTTCAGGATTGGTTGGATAGCTGTGATCGTATCTTCGACGACTTGGGTCTTGAGGATGCGATGAAGAGAAGGCTAGCGTCTCATCAGCTGCAAGGGCAAGCGATGAATTTGTGGAATGCCATTAGAACAGCTACTCCAGAAGATCAAGTTACTTGGAATTAGTTTAAGACTCGCTTTTGTGATAAGTTTATTCCAGCTGCTCATAAATCAGAACTGTTCAGGAAGTTCTTGGAGCTTAAGCAGAACGGAAGAGCAGTCTCGGAGTATATCGCTGAATTCGACACTTTATCGAAATATGGATGGTCCCTTATCGATAAAGTCGAGAAGAAGAACGAGAAGTTCATAACGGGTTTAGATGGGTACTTGGGGGAAAGACTTATAAACCACATCGATGAGACGTTTGAATCGATTGTGGGAAAAGCATTAAGGTCAGAGAGTCTTTTCCCTAAGCCAAAGACTGAGGTTACTATTGTATCTGCAGAGGAGCCAAAGCCGCAAGCAGGCGGTGAAGGCAAGAATGGTTCTCAGAACAAGAAGAAACAAGACTAAGCTAAGGATGGTCAGAAAAAGAAAAATAAGAAAGATGGCGAATGCTTTAGTTGTGGCAAGAAGGGCCACTATGCCAGAGATTGTCGAGAAAAGCCTGGGGAAAGGAAGTGCTTTAACTGCGACCAGGCGGGACATCACAAGGATGATTGCCCACAACCTCCTAGGGAGAACCAGATTGTGAAAGCGTATGCTATCAACGTTGTTCCTTCTTCGTCAAATGCCCCAACTGCGGCGCAGAAGGAAAAAGGTGTCGTTATTCGAGGTATGCTTTCTATTTAAGATGTTTTGATCAGGTTTTGTTTGACAAACCTGACTTAGTCGATAGACCTTTAGTAGTGACGAACCCGATTGGTGGTTCGACTAGTTTTGGCATGATTAGTTAATGTGGTCTTATCGAGTCATGGATGTATGCTTCCTTGTGATTGCTTTGTTTTGGGCTTTACTGGGTTTAGCATTATTTTGGGGAGTCGATTTACTCCAAAAGAATAGGGTGGTATTAGGTACCTACCTAGTGATGGCGATAGTAACTGGAGTTAAGGAAGCTGAAAGGTTATCGTTGTAATAAGTTCTAGTTGTCTCTGGGAGGCAAATGAGTACTCCAGTGCTAGATTGTTTTGCTAATATCACCTCATGTGGATTGTCCGAACTCGGAGGAGATGTTCCTTGGGTGCTTGTCTGGTATTGGTTTAGGCCTTTGGGGCTTGTGCTTGGGGAATGTCGATTTCGACTAGGATGGGTTGCGTGAGGGGTAAATAGTTGTTGTGATTTTTCATTGGATGATATCTTGGTTTACTCGAGGAGTGATGGGCAGACGGAACATGATGAGACTGTTCAATGGTATAGACTGCCCAGAGTTAGACTCGATAGGGTTATGAGATTGCTCGAGTGGGACTCGGGAAAGATGCAAAGTAATGGATTGTTTAGGACCCTATGTGATGTTCTCTATTGGATAGTAGAACTTTGAAGGAATAGGATGTGTTCGTTGATCATGGAAGATACAACGAAGATTAGAGCGATTCAAGTTGGACTTGAACTCGTAAAAGAAAATAGGTGTTCGTTGATCTTGGAGATGCAACGAATAGGGAGACGACTCACGTTGGACTAGAGTTTGTCAGTACTCAAGACTGGGTCTGAGTTATAGAGTGACTCGAGTTGGACTCGAGAAGGCTGCAAGGAATTGGATTCAGCTCGAGTTGGACTCGAGAGGGCAGCAAGATAATGGATAGACTTGGGTTGGACTCAAGTATTTTAGGAGGACTAAAAGCAGGGATATCTGGGGACGCCCGTTACCTTGGATCCGTTGGACGTGATCTAGTTATCCTTGGAGGATAAACGTACGTTGGACGTACGGTAGTCCGATTGGAGGCTGGGCTTCCATTAGTTTAATTATCCTTGGAGGATAAACGTGCGTTGGACGTACGATAGTTAGTAGGGAGGCGGGGCTTCCATTAGCCTGGGATTGGTTGGACCAGTCAAGTAGGCATTGGTGTATGTATGGGGGCCGGGCTTCCATTAGTTATTGATGTTGGTTGGACCAGACATACTAGAATCGACATATTGGGATTGGTTAGACCAATCATGTAGGTGTCGATGTGTTTATGAATTTAGCAGGTGATAGGTAGGACTTGTTTGATGGATGTTATGGTTGCTATGTTTGTTCCTATCTTTCTTCTCTTGAGTAGACTATCACCTGTAGGGTTCCAGCGATGGGGAACAAAGTGATTGTAGTAGAACTATGAGCCAGTGCAGTAGAGTCGTCATGACTCGAGGGGCAAAGTGGACATAGTAAAGGATTAGTAAGGCTATGAGCCAGTGAAGTGGAGTTGTTATGACTTCATGGGGCAGAGTGGACATAGCAAAGGACTAGTGGCTATGGATCAGTGCAGTGGAGTCGCCATGACTCCATGGGGCAGAGTGATCATAGTAAATGATTTGGGTGCGGTAATAGTTGCATTGAGTAGGAAACATGCCAGTTTAGGGGTTTTGTTTCTAGGATGGAAGCAACTAGAGTATGTCACAGGATATGATTTCAGACCCAAGACTGAATTGGATTCAGAAACACTAGTAAGCTTGACGATTAGATCGATTTTGATTGAGTGGATTGGTTCCAGTTAGAAGGACGATCCTAATCTATTGGAAACCATCTCTAGGGTAGAGATGGGTATCGATGGAAAGAGAATGATCAAGTAAGGATTTGATCGAGAAGGGTGGCTTCGAAAGAATAAGGGACTAGTTGTACCCAACGTAGATGGACTGAGAGGTGAAGTGCTTAGAGCATATCATCACTCGAAATTGACTATACATCCCAGTGGTAACAAGATGTATTGACACATAGAGCAGATATACTACTGGGAAGGGATAAAGATAGGCAGAAGGCTTATCTCGATAAGAGACGAAGAGATTTGGAATTCTTCGTTAACGACTTGGTGTTCGTCGAGATCTCTCCATAGAGAATGTGATTCAGATTGGTTGGAGAGGTAAGTTAGCACCAAGATTTGTTGGCCCATTCCCAGTCCTCGAGCAAGTTGGGAATTTGGCGTATGAGATAGAGCTACCTGACAAGATGGCGGGAGTTCACAACGTATTTCATGTTTCCCAGTTAAGGAAATTCATGCACGACCCTAATGTGGCTATTTCACCTGATCAGTTGGATAACATCGAAGTTGAACTCGAGGCGGTTGGGAACCGCAAGTCTATGCGTATTGTTGGGAACGATACGAAGCAGCTTCGAAGGAAGGCGGTGAAACTAGTCAAAGTCCAGTGGGGTGAGAATGAAAAAGACCGTACTTGGGAAACAGAGAAAGATATAAGGAAGAAGTATCCAGAATTCTTTGCCTAGTAAGGTTTTGGTAGTGATAGTTTCTTCCCTTGTTAGTAAACCGCATGCTAGGATAGACTTGTTTTGCATGTTGATTGTTGTTTTATGGTTGATAGGCATGCGGAACCCTTTGTGTATTTTGGTTAGGGAATTTCGGGGGCGAAATTTCTTAAGGGGGGAAGAGTGTAACGACCCGTATTCTACGCATCATGGGATCGTGGAATATCTATTCCTTTCACATATGAAGTCGTATGGTCATGTAACTTTGGGAGACGATTATTGGGGTCATTTCCCATGTTCATGATTTTTGTCGATTTTTAAATGACCGTTTTGCCCCTAGTTGGTACTGTTTTGGCCATAACTTTTGACCGGGAAGGAATTTTGACCTGAAACCACATCCATTGGATTCGAATGATGGTTTCTCTTTCCGTAGAGTGGTTACATTAGCCAAACGGACTTACCGTTTGGGAGATATGGCTGAAACAAGGTTTAGAAGGTGAAAAACAGCTAATCGGGCTTAACCGGGTGATTAGCAACTAGGCCCAATGGGAGATTTCGGGATTTGGGGTATTTAAGGGCTGTTAGGGTTAGGATTTCGGTTTTAGACTCATTTTTCCAGCCGCCACTTACCTCTTTCAAGCTCTAGCAATGGCCTCCAACACCCAAATCACCTTCTAATCACTTTCTAATCAAGTTTTGGCCTAATCTACATCAAATCAAAGAAGATCTTCACCAAATTAGCAAGAGAGGTGTTGGAACACGTAGGGATTGGATCCAAATTAGAGATTATTTCAGATCTAAAGTTTGTTTGTGGCTAGGGTGAGTGATTTGCATTGTTTTTCACTAATTAAGGCTAATTATGGTAATTAGCGAAGATTAGCGAAATTATGGCTCAGAAAAATCTAGAAAAATTCCCAAAATTCTAAAACATCATTTTATGCCTCTGATATGAATTTGGGTTAATTTTGTTAAGTTTTGTTAATCCTATGCTTAGTTTTTCTTAAACATGCTTAAGGGGAAATCTGGGATTTTGGCTATGTTTGATCCATTTTAACCCATCATATTGTTGTTTTGGTGTTTGAGGTCACTTCTACTTGTTGCTATCGCTGTATGGTATGCTTTGTGATTGATTAGAATAGGTAGAATGGCCGAAAACGCCGTCGAGTGGCGTAAGTTGCTTGCTGGAAGAAGTGCAGGAGACTGGATCGGATCGGATAACCCGACCCGTTCATAAGACCCCGACCCGATCCGTCCATGGAAGGTGACCACGAGCCGACCGACCCGACCCGTTCGTGGTATTCCCCTCCGACCCGACCCGCTTGCTTGGTGTGTGTCACGAAGGCAGAAGACCCTAATCGATACGTGACGAGCTGGAAGCCCCGATCCGAACCCAAGCCACGACCTGAAGGAAGATTGGCACGCCGACCCGATCCGATGGAGTGAAGCATGCCGCGATCCGAACCGGAGTTCCATCTCGACCTGATCCGAAAAGGAGCACACCATGAGCCTGGATTGGTGGTGAAGCAGACCGATCAGATTTGGGAGGAGACCACGATCCGATCCGAATGTGTTGATGGTCACGAACCGATGATGTACCGAACTGAAGATAGGAGGAAGAAGAACGTCCGGTGATGACCAATGACCCGAGATGCAAAGGTGGTCCAAATGGAAGTTAGAGCTCAGAATCCAGATGGGAACCAATGAGTTCACTTCATGATTGGGCTTTGCTGCGGGGCGTGTGCAAAGGGGTTGTCGGTATTCATAACTTTGGTTCATCACTGAGAGATGGATGGTGGGCTTGTAGTGATAATTACACAGGATTGGATTCCGTCATGGCCCAAAGTATTAGGTGACCAAAGTAGTGGATATCGTATGCTTTACGCACTGAGTGAGGGATGTGAGGATGATTGCTATGCTTGATTGTTTGACATCACTATGACATGCACACCCCCCCACCCCCGTTATCTTTACACCATTTGAAAGGGCACCTTAGAGTGTTGTACAGTATGTAGTGCTAACTCTTTGGTTGCAGGTCCAGGTTCAGGTATGATTGGATTATACCTGTTATTGTTATGTTTTGTTGCTTATCGCTCATACCAGGCTTTATGTCTGACCCAGAGTTTTATGTCTCCTCTTATTACTCTGGGTGCTCACACGAGCAGACTAGAGACAGGTTATGGTTAGCTGGTGATGCGCGAGTAGCTGATTCGGAGGCGAGCAGGAGGCTTCCACATATGATATATAGATATTCTCCCTGTGTCGTTGGTGGTCGCTACTTGGGCATTAGTAGTGTACCTTCTTTATCTTGCTTTTGCTTTGAGACAGTTGAAAAGTTGTAATAAGCTATATTTTGGATTTCCGCTGCTATGATGCTTAGTTCTGGTTTTTTTAGCTTATGCACTATCTTACCTGTTTTATGTCAAGTATGTTGTTATTATATTTTATTCTATGCGCTGTGAGACATTCTACAGGTTCCTTGTTAGTTCATTTCCTTCTTCCCTTTTTCTTCTGACGATCCGTCCCGTGCTAACTGGACATGTGTACAGCGCACTATTGGAGTAAATGTCGGTTGGTGCGGGGCGGGCCGTCACAGGACGGTCGCCAAATAAAGGAAAAGAAAGGAATTTGAACTAACAAGGAACCTGTAGAATGTCCCACAGCGCATGGGATAAAATATAATAATAATATACTTGACATAAAGGAGGTGAGACAGTGCATGAGCTGAAAACTAAACCATCATAGCAGCGGAAAATTCAAATACAGTTTATGTTCCACATCATCATTATTACAGCTTTTAAAACTGTCTCCAAAGAAAAATAAGAAAGGTACACTACTAATGCCCAAAGTAGTGACCAGCAGGGACACAGGGAGATTATATATATATATCATACGTAGAAGCCTCATGCTCGTATCTGGTACGACTACTTGTGCATACCACCTAACTGTCTCTAGTCTGCCTGTTTAAGAGGACCCAGAGTAATAAGAAGAGACATAAGACTCGGGGTCAGACAAAAGTCCGGTATGAGCGATAAGCAGCAAAACAGAACAATAACAGGTATACTAAACCATACCTGAACCTGTAACCAAAGAGTTAGCACAATAAGATGTACAATACTCTAAGGTGACACTAACATATGGTGTAAAGATATGGGGGTAGGGGTGTACATGTCATAGTGTTGTCAAACAATCAAGTATAGCAACCATCCTCGCATCTCTCACTCAGTGCGTAAAGCATACGATATCCACCGCTTTGATCACCCAAATCCCCTCTATGATCACTCTGCCCCATGGAGCCATGGCGACTCCACTGCACTGATCCATAGCCACTAGTCCTTGCTATGTCCACTCTGCCCCCATGAAGCCATGACGGCATCACTACACTGGCTCATAACCATGCTACGATCACTCTGCCCTATGGAGTAATAACTACCCCACTGCACTGATCCATAGCCTAACATTCGTCTATCGGTGGTGAATCAAACCTATGGACGTCGACAACTCCTTAGCACACGTCCCGCTGTAAAGTCCAACTCATGAAGTTATCTCGTTGGTTCCCATCTGGATCCTGAGTCATAACTTCTCATTTGGACAACCTATGCATCTCACGTTTTGGTCTCCTCCGGATCGGTTCGATATTACCTCTTCATCTTGCTTCGGAACGGTTCATGAGTCATGTTGTTCTTTGGTTCGGTCTCCTTCCGCTCGTGGTCAAACACCAGGTCGTAGTCCACATCTCCTGGCGGTACGGTTCATGTCAACCTGGTTCGTGGCTCCTTCCTTCCTTGCATCGGGTCGGTTCGTATGTCGTAGGTCCAAGCATCGATCGTGGTGTCCTTGTCACGAGCGGTTCGGATCGGAGGACTTCTGAGGCGAACGGATTGGAGATAGCTGGATCGTGAGCTCCTGATCGGATCGGTTCGTGGCACATACGCTGAGTCGGGTCGTGACGCATACTTCACGAGTGGGAAGGGGCGATCCGATCCGTTCCACATTCCTGCACTGTTTCCTGTGACTTTTCCAGCAAGTGTTTACGCCACACGACGACATTTTAGACCAATTTAACTGTTCTAAGCAATCATAAATCATACCATAAAGTCATAGCAACACGTACAATCAACCACAAACACCAAAACAACAATTTGATATGTTAAAATGGATCAAACATACCCAAAACCCATATTTTCCCCTTAAGCATGTTTAAGAAAATCTAATGATAGTATTAGCAAAACTTAACCAAACTAACCCAAATTTCTAACAGATTCCTAAAATAATATTTTACAAATTTACGAATTTTTCCAGATTTTTCTGAGTCATAATTTCGTTAATTATTACTAATCACCCCTAACTAGCCGTAATTAGTGAAAAATAATGCAAATCACTCACCTTAGCCACAAATAAATCTTAGATCTGAAAATATCCCTGATTTGATTTGAATCTCTATGCAACACAGCAGCTCTATTCCCAATTTGATGCTAATTTGCCTTGATTAGATGTAGATTAGGCTAAAACTTGATTAAATGGAGATTAAAGGTGATTCTAGAAGATGGAGGCCATTGTTAGGTTTAGGGAGATGTTTTAGGCGGCTGAAAAATAAAATAAAAATCGTTTCCTAACTGTTCTCAGCCTCCCCATAACCCTAATTCCGAAATGGGTGATGGGCCCTCTTGTTAATCACCCTAATTAGGCCCGGTTAAGCTGTTTTTCACCTTCTAAACCTTGTTTCAGCCATATTTCCCAAACGGTGAGTCAGTTTGGCTAATGTAACCACTTTACGGAAAGGTAAACCATCAACTGGATCTAAGGGAAATGTTTTCAAGTCAAAACTCCTTACCAATCAAAAGTTATGGCCAAAACAAGATCAGCTAGGGGCAAAACGGTCATTAAAAATCAGCAAAAATCGTGAACATGGGAAATGACCCCAATAGTTGTTCCCCAAAGTTACACGATTATACGATATCGTACGAAAAAGAAATAAATATTCTACGATCCTCCGATGTGTATAATGCGGGTCGTTACACTCTTTCCCTCTTAAGAAATGTCGCCCCTGAAATTCCTTAACCAAAAACATACAAAGGTGTTCCGCATGCCTATCAGTCATTCAAAAACAATCAAACACATAAAACAAACAAAACAAACCTATCCTAGCATGCGGAAAGACTAAATCGAAATTTAAAATCTCACCAGGCAAAGGGTTCTGGATATGTCTTCCTAATGCTCTCCTCTGTCTTCCAAGTACCGTCATTCTCGTCCTCGCCCCACTGAACCTTGACTAGATTCACCGCTTTCCTTTGAAGTTTCTTCGTATCGTGCTCGACAATACGAATCGGCTTGCGGTTCCCAACCGCCTCGGGTTCTACTTCGATACCAACCAACTGATCAGGTGAAATAGTCGCATTGCGTTCGTGCACAAATTTCCTTAACTGGGAAACATGAAATACGTTATGAACTCCAGCCATCTTGTCCGACATCTCAACTATATATGCCAAATTCCCAATTTGTTTGAGAACTGGGAATGGACTAACAAATCTTGGTGTTAACTTGCCTCTCCTACCAAATCGTATCACGCTCTTTAACGGAGAAATTTTGACAAATACCAAGTCACCAATGGAGAATTTTAGATCTCTTTTCCTCTTATCAGAATAACTCTTCTGCCTATCTTGGGCAGCCTTCATTCGTTGTTGAATAACCTTGATCTTATCCGAGGTTTCTCTTATCACATCAGGCCCAAGCACAAATTTCTCACCGGTTTCTAACCAACGTGACGGTGAGTTGCACAGTCTTCCACACAAAGCTTCAAATGGAGTCATACCAATACTGGATTGATACCTATTATTATATGCAAACTCTACTAGATGCAAATGGTCATCCCATAATCCACCAAAATCCAATATGCAAGCTCTCAAGAGATCTTCTAATACTCGATTCACCCTCTCTATTTGACCGTCGGTTTGAGGATGATAAGCGGTACTGGGATATAATTCTAACCCTATGCCTCTTGTAAGCTCTTCCAAAACAAACTAGAAAACAATGGGTCTCGGTCACTCACAATGCTTTTAGGTACTTCATGAAATCTCACTACCCACTTCATATATAGTTCCGCTAACTTAGCCGCCGTTCTATTCGACTTGATGGGTATAAACCTTGCACTCTTAGTCAATCGGTCCATAATCACCCAAATGCTATCATGGCTCGATCTAGTTCTTGGCAACCCATCAATGAAATCCATTGAGACTTGTTCCCATTTCCATTCTGGAATTTCAAATGGTTGCAACAAACCACTAGGCTTCTTTTGCTCGGCTTAACTAGCTGGCAATTCATGCATTTGGATATAAACTTCCCAACGTCTCTTTTCATCCCTTCCCAGCAGTAGGTCTGCCTCATATCTCGATACATTTTGTTACCACCGGGATGTATAGTCAGTTTCAAGTGATGACATTCTCTAAGCACTTCATCTATCAATCCATTGTCACTGGGCACAACTAGTCTTCCATTCTTTCTAAGCCATCCTTCTCGATCAAGTCCATACTTGTTCATCTCCTTGTCGATACCCATCTCTAACTTGGAGATGATTTCCAATAGGTTAGGATCATCTCTCTAACTGGAACCAATCCGCTCAATCAAAGTGGGTCTGATCTTCAAACTTGCTAATACTTGTGGATCCAATTCGCACTTTGGTCTGAAATCATACCCAGCGATGAACTCCAGTTGCTTCCATTCTAGAAACATAGCCCCTAAACTGGCATGTCTTCTACTCAATGCATCAGCTACCGCATTTCCCTTTCTTGGTGTATATGCGATATCAAAATCGTAGGAAGCCAAGAATTCTAACCATCTTTGCTGTCGAAGATTTAGATCCTTCTGAGAGAAAAGATACTTTAACGATTTATGATCGGTAAACAACTCGAATCTTTCTCCCAAGAGATAATGTCTCCACATCTTCAATGCGAACACGATCGCTGTCAATTCCAAATCATGGGTAGGACACCTTTTCTCATGCGGTTTCAGTTGCCGACTAGCATAAGCTACAACCCTACCTCCTTGCATCAATATAGCACCTAGTCCGGTACCACAGGAATCTGTGTATATCGACATCTCTTCATTCCCTTTAGGAATGACTAACACTGATGCACACGTCAACCTTTCCTTTAGACTCTTAAATGTCTTCTCGCAATTTTCGTCCCAAACAAAAGCTTGATTTTCTTGGTCAACTGAGTCAACGGTGCCGCTATCTTAGAGAAGTCTTGTAATGACCCGCATTGGCAGGGGTATTATGATTAGTTTATTTAATTATATCAATGGCGATGTAGAGAATTTCATGGTCGTGGAATTTAATAATGGTAAATATTTAATTTAAATAATAAATTAAATAATATATTTAATTCTGAAATAATCAGAATTGGCTGAAATAACGATATAGTGTGAACCGGTTCATCTGTGATATTTCATTCAGCTTGGAATTGAATTTGAATAACAAATATATTCAATCGACGACAGTTGAACGTATAGTTTATAATATAATTATAATATAATTATAAACGAGCTCGAAATGGCGCTGCAGTTCGTAAATTGGCGATTCGAACTTCAACTGAATGTACAGGATTCGTTTTAAGTCGGATTTCTGTGAAACAAGAAACGTGTGGAGCTGGTGGAGTATATCTTTCTAGTGGAAGAGAAAAATCGGGATTTCATCGTATAGATTTTGATGTATGTCCAAATCAAATTTCAGAATAGTCGCTATAGAATCGTTTATCGACCGTAACAGTTATTTCAAAATAATTAGATATCAGGTGTGAATTCAGACAAGGTTCTTTTGAAACATAAAGATAATTTAATTTGTAGAATTTTACTGTAATTTTTAATTAATTAAATATGCGACTTTTTATTTGAAGTATTTCGCACCCTGAAATAAACATTTTGAAGTTTTAAAATATGAGTCAATCTACCGGTATTATTATATTTATGGGATTGCGGTACGTTGGTCGTCACAACGGTATGTTCAATTCTGTCTATATCGGTCCGTAAAAATGAATGTGTAAGGGAGTCCCTGAAAATTTCACTTGGAAAACCAAACATACCCATTCCTTCAACACACATACCGAAAAATGGGATTTCAGTCCCACGTTGAAACCACCTGAGCACATGTGTACAACAGTATATCCTCATATACCCTCTACGTCTTTTATTTGTATTTAAATACTTGGTTTTTCCTTAGCCTCTAAAACACCTTTTCTTTGTGCCGCTCTATGGTTGTCTACGTAGGTCCGTTCCTCTCACACCACATCAACATTACTTCACAGCAAAGTAACCCTACACCATATATAGTCATAACGCAACATATGGAGACTTCCTTTTACACATCCTTTTTTGCATTCTTTCTTTACCAAAAGTAAAGGAAACCGCCATTATTGTTTACCAGTAAACAATTTGAGCAAGTTGAATAACAAGGTGCTGGTTTTAATTCGAAACTGAAAACTAGAAGGGGAGTAGCCCGTTGAAGGAGTTGACTTGGGCTTGTCTCTCTGTTCGACGTGAGGAAACTCATCAGTGCGAGCTGATGTCAGGTGGAGAGGATGTGTAAGGAGCAAATACGTTTTGGGGGGGGAGCGGACCAGGTAGTACCACGTGCAGAAATGGTTAAGTCTGGAGTTTATTTAATGGGTATGTTTTGTTCAAATTTTTGTGTTTAAGAGATATGTGAGTATTGATTTTTGGAAAGGGAATGGTGGAGCTGAGTTCATGTATTGGAGGAGGGTGCTACAGCAAAATGGAGTGAGTGAAGTAAATGACTGGAATGGTGAAGGACGTTGACTCGGGTTCGGCACTTTTCAGGGTGCTGTGTTCAAGGAACGGTGGACGCGATCATGTTTTGATGGCTGAAGACGCGAGTGTTTGTCGAGGCAGAACGTAAGGGGGAGGAGTAGGTGTTATGAGGAGCTGTGTGGTGATTTTGGTAGTGAGTTTTCATGGGAGAATGATGTGCGGTGGGATCGAAATGGTGAGAGTGGTGTTCGTGGTTGATGCTGGAACACGAAGCTGTTCGGATGAGGAAGGAACGATCACGGGCCTGTGCACTAAAATTTTGGCTGGGCCGACTTTGAAGGAATCACGAACGGTTGGATCCGTTAGGACCGTATGGACGGGAGCAACACAATGAGACTGATCGGGAGTGAATCCGAGCTCGTTACAATTTATGGCGAAATAAATTGTCCGTCAAAAATCAAATAACGCAAACCGTTATTTAACGGCTAACGCGCCAATGTGAGTAAATCTCACTAACTCTGAACAGTTTATAATTTCATGTTGTATTTTTAGAACTGTTAGATATTGGTTGATTTACTGTATGTTGACGGTTTGATTGAACTGCTAGTCAGTTAGTTAAATTTTCTATATTGATTCTGTTTAACAGAATATATCATATAGAACTGAAAAGTGATGTTATCTATATTGTTTAACATCTGTGATGCAGGGAAACAGGTTGGAGGAATCCGACTGGATTCCTCAACATTTATTTTACTGTTTTCATATATTGTGATATATGATGTGTTACATAATCTGTTATGGATTATGGGTGTTGGAATGATATTGATCATTGTTATTCGATATCTTAAATATCATAAGAAACCCTGGGATGAAAAAAAAGAAGTATTTCAATGTATATTGAAATAAAGGAATTTTATAAAATCACAGGATTTTATAAAAGGAAATATTTATAAAACGAACACGGTTTTATAAAAGGGATATTTATTTAGAAAATAAATAGAAAGTAAAAGGAATATTTATTTAGAAGATAAATAGAAGTTAAATAGGAAATATTTGTAACAGTAAATAGAAGTTAAATAGGAAATATTTGTAACGGTAAATAGAAGTTATAAATAGGAAATATTTGTAACGGTAAGTAAACGTTATAAAAAGGAAATAGTTGTAACGGAAAACGTAGTTTATTAAAAGAAGTTAATCGATGTTAGTTTAATCGATTAGTGTTAGAGTAAAAGAAGTTAATCGATGTTAGTTAATCGATTAGAGTTAAAGAAAATGAGTTAATCGAATATAGTTATTCGAAGAGAAAACAAGAAAATGAGTTAATAGAATATGGTTATTCGAATAGAAAGTAGAATAAGTTAATCGAATATAGTTATTCGAATAGAAAGTAAAAGGAATTATCGAATATAGTTTATTCGAAAGGAGTTAAGCGAAATGAGTAAATCAATATTGTTAGTCCAATAGAGTTAATCCAATAGTGTTAGTCCAATAGAGTTAATCCAATAGTGTTAGTCCAATAGAGTAAATTGATAAGGGTTAATCGAATAGGGTTAAGTGAAAAGAGTCAATCGAATATAGCTATTCGAAGGAGGGTTAAGTAAGGAAGTTAGAAAAAGGAATAAAGTGAACTTTGCTAATTTCAAAGTTAGAAATGTTGTTCAGTTAAGGTCTGAGAGGTAGTTCTACCCCAACTTGATTGGCTTCGTTTTTAACTAAGGAATAGTTAAGGTTCGGCAGTAAAGGAAATTGTTTGAGTTGGCATCGCGATGGTTTGACTAAACATCTGTCTAAGTCCAATGAAGAAGCTTTGGAAATGTTTTCCAAATAAGAAACCAGAAATGTTTTCTAATAAAGAAAACAAGAAATGGAAATGTTTTCCATTGTTAATAACGTATATTTTCTAAATGTAGAAAATAAGAAATATTGAATATAGGGAAACAGGAGATAAGTAGATTTATGAAATAAGGATATAAATGTTAAATGATGTTTGATCGATATAATTTCCATTTGGAAATAATATCGTTGTTTGCACACCTGTTTTTATTCGATAGTTAAATCACAGACTATCGAAGTTTTGACCATTTTAACGTTGTTAATATGGAGAGACCGGTTGGATTATTATCCAAAGAACCACTCTGTATTGGCATAAGCGTTGCGAATCATATATGCCAAAAGAAATTGAAGACGGAGTAATGCAAGGGCTATCCTGTTTACAGAATAGTGCCTTCGGTTCATCCTGTTCCTGGGTGACTTGTATGGATGAATGTCTGACAGAGTATTTCCAGACGATCACGTATATTGATTTCTCCAACTGTACCAAGAGTGGAAGCGGAGAAGGAAACTTCTTTTAGCTAACACATAATGTATGGTTGAGGACGTCAATCGGTGATTTGATGGATTTGACGATGTGACATTCAAAGTGAATCTGATGTGATGATAAAGCGTAACTTCTAGCCTCATCATCCGGTAAATGACAGAAATCGGGCAGGCAGCATGGCTAAGTCGGTCGCACCGAAGTAGGGTGTATAATCACCTGATCTAGAGTTTCATTCATTTCAAAAAATCTATTGTTGTTGCTGTCCCATTCGGGAAACGGTTGCTGATCCCAACTGTTGGTGATATACATTCGATACACTCAAGCGAAATGAGTGGTCGGTCATGTGTGGCCGGGTTGCAAGATGTTCTTGTTGAACCCAGTGTATTCCTCTCTAGAGGTACACGAGCGAAAGGTGATTCCATACCTTGTCATAGTTGGAAATCCATCACCCAATATGTGCTTGCGGTTTTGATTGTATACTATATATGTAGAACGTGAGATGAAAGCGTTTCTGCTAGATGATTATATATATATATACTGTGGTTGATAGACATTATTATAATATCAAAAGGTTTTTGATATAAAGTTATTTTGGATTCTCGTAAGGAAAAAACCCGTTCCGTTATGCGGCGTGGTCTTATGAGATATCGTGTACTTGTTCGAACTGTTTTTAAACTGTTTTACTCACACCAGTCCCATGACTGACCCGGAGTTTACTTTGTTGTTTCCCCTAAACTCTTGGGTGCCTAAATTTGTACGGGCAGTCAAGTAGTCGGGATTTACAGATATACTGGAAGAGCTTGGAGCAGGAGGCTTCAGGATCATATAGCTATAGTTATTTCCGCTGTGTTGTAAGTGCTGTACTTTGATAATGATATGTATATTCAAGTACTGATTTGTATTTCAAAGTTATGTTATGAAATATATTTATTCGTTCCGCTGTGAGATTCGTGTTACTCTGATGTTGTGTTCTTCTTCTTCTTCTATTCTAAGTTTCTATCTTATCTTTCCTCACCCTCTAATTTCTTTCATTAATTACCAGGATTTTTCGATGTTTTGGTTATCGACATCGTGTTTATGTCGATAACCAAAGTCGCCGAAAATCCGGGTCGTTACAGTTGGTATCAGAGCTAGGTTATGAATTACTTGGCTCTGTGGCGTGACTCGGTAGAGATAGGGTTAGTAATACCCTAGACTGAGATTGAGTGTATATATACGAGTGAGCGTATTTGTTATTGATATAAAAATTGTTTTATATTGTGGAGATTTATTGGTTGAGTAGTTTATGAGTTCTGGTCGATCAGTTTGATCCACTGTATCGGTAGGAGTTACTAAACACTCGAATACGATTGGTCGACACGATATGTTTTGAAAAGAGGGTAAATTAAAATAAGTTTACCCAAGGTATATCTCGATATAGAGAAGATATGTATATATCAAAATTATAATATATTGGATATATTGGTTGTTATTATAATCGAGTAAGATTATAAATTAAATGGTTATGTAAATAACCAATCAGAATGCATATAAGTGAAATACGTGAAATCAGATGAGTTAAATCTGAAATTTAAACCAGAATTGAAGTTAAGACTCTGGAGAACTTGTAACACCCACGTCCGCTAAGGTCACTCATACCAGGGGAATGCCTTAGTTTCGGTGAAGTATTTTAAGTGAATATAGAACAGTAAAATTACAGCAAGACAGATATAAGTAATACTTGAAAATTTAAATCATCATTTCATTGCAACGGAAAGTAATACATGTTTGGTTACATCACAAAACCATAAACCAGAGTCAAGTACATAATATCCATCTTGATAAAATAGAAGTACATAATCCCACTACATGACTAATAGCCATAAAAGGGAAGATAAGCTCGGCTTCACTCCAGAGGTCCAAGCTCCATAGGATAGATACAGCAATCAGATCAAAGCCCACTAGCACCAGGCCCACTCTAATAACCTGGGGTTGGGGGAAAAAGATAAAAACAACGGGGTCAGACATAAGTCTGAGTGAGTCCTATAACCCTAACAATACAATCATTAAAATAACCAGAGAAGACATAAGTTGATATACGGTAACGACTGGGGATGAATGGCTACACTAAGCAGCTTGGTAAACTTAGGATAAACTAAGATCACCGTAAAGACGCATTTACCCACCCAAGGATAATTACTAAATTACACCGCCCCAGACTTACTCAAAGATAATTCCTACACTGCACCACACCAGTTCTACCTACCCAAGATTAGTTCCTACTTAAAGGTTGATCCCACTAAATGTACTTAGTAATTCTTAGCCAGTAGTTTCTTTTACCCCTACATAGGTGCCGTCTGCCCCTATCATTACTAGGTGTACCCACTACTCCCAAGCGATCGGCTCCCTAACGTAGATATCCGTGCTGGCCCCTCAGTGGGATGTATCATTTCCCAAAGTGGCAAGCCTGATTTTGGTGCACGGGTTATACCTACACGATGCAACAACGTCTTACTTACCAGCCCGGGCCCACACACGCATATGAAACCCGATGGACTTGCGTTGCCACCGCTAATCCGTTTTGGCCTCTTATAGTCAAGCCCAATATGCGTGTCCCGTCACTCGACTTGGGTCGAGCCCACAAAGATACGTTTGGGATATTGGTTGAGATGGGCCCCCACAAGCTACCACTTAAGCTTGTTAATTTATCTAGTGTATCCCACTTAACCCCTTTAACCATGTCCACTTACATGTTATAAATACTTTGGTTAAGTCATTAATCATATTTTAATTACCTTTCAAGGCACCCACTAGATTTCCACATGACACCCAAGTCCTTTACTTAATTCCCACATGCCACCCGAGGCACTTACTTAACCCCTTAATCATGTTTAATTACATGTTCCACTTTGGTTAAGTATTCTAATCGTGTTTTCTATTGCCACCCAAGGCAACCCACTAGTTTTCTCATGCCACCCAAGGCACCCACTTAACCCTCAAGCCCCACTACATGCTTATATGGTTAAGTGTTTCTTAATTAATTAAGACCGTGATCCTCATAAAGACCTCTCACATTAGACTATCTTTTATGACCGCTGGTTAAGCCGGTTGGGTCCGGGCAGCCTTATGTCATAACCGAGTCTAACCTCGTGTCTTTACATTAATCACGTATTTAGTTTGTGCCTAAGACCTCTCACATTGGGCTAACATTTGTAGCAACTGGTTAAGCCGGTTGGGTCCGGGCAGTTTTACGCTACAACTGAGTCCAACCTCGTGTCTTAGTCGATTAATTACACCTAATTAATCACCCCCATAATTTATATTAATTATCCCTAATTAATATCAAGTTTTTCATAACATGGGTAGACCTAACTCAATAGGTAAATTCCCATGGGGTAGACCTAACTCAATAGGTAAATTCCCACTTATGTTAATTTATTTTTATGGTATGCTTAATCATACCCAATCATACTTTTATTAACATCTTTATTAACCCCATCGTTCCCCACGCAAATCGTTTTCATTTCACGACATAACAAAAGGGAAGATCCATCACAACATCATGGGTTTAACCAAATCTTAGCATATAACTTTGTCATGGGTTAAGAGAATGTCAACTTGCATACATGAGCATATATTAACCCAACTATATTTAACCCAAACTTGCATATACACATATCTTGCATAACATGTTGAACTTGCATATAAGCATTCACACAACTTGCATAACATGTTAAACATGCATTTAAGCATACACATAACTTGCATAAGCATTCGCATTCTTGCATAAGCATTCACATACTTGCATATTAACAAACATGTAACTTGCATAGCATATCTTGCATATTAACATACATGTAACTTGCATATTAACAAACATGTAACTTGCATAGCATATCTTGCATATTAACATACATGTAACTTGCATATTAACAAACATGTAACTTGCATAGCATATCTTGCATATTAACATACATGTAACTTGCATATGAACTTGTTAAACATGCATAAACCCACTTGTTAAATATGCATAAAACAACTTATTTAAACATGCATATTATCACATACTTAGCATGCATAGAATCACATACTAAACTTGCATAATATCATATACTTAGCATGCATAGAATCACATACTCATCATGCATAAAACCACATACTTAACTTGCATAATATCATATACTTAGCATGCATAGAATCACATACTCATCATGCATAAAACCACATACTTAACTTGCATAAAATCAATTACTTATTATGCATAAACCCAAATATCCAACTTGCATAAACTTACATATTCAACATGTATACACTCACCTATTTAACTTGCATAAACTTTCATATTCAATATGCATAAACTCACATATTCAACTTAGGATTAATATTATACATAGATTAGCATATCATTACAAATGACTCAAACTCACAAATCCGCATTCAAGACCATAAGTCTCATTACACCTAATCTACTTATCTTAACAATTGATCATCAAAGTGATAGAAACTCACCAAAACACAATTAGCAAGCTAATGAAGAAGATTAAGATACTTAGAATGGATTTAGAGATTGATTAGAGCTTGCTTTCCTCTTCATTGATTTGTGGAGGCCATGACCAAGTTTCATTTTGCCATAGTTTAGTTACTAGGTTTAATTATGAATGAATTAGGGTAGGGTTAGGGTGTTATTTATAGGATTAGGTTGCATTTTAGACCCTTAGATTAACCCTAGATTAATTTAGGACCATCAGATCCATCAGATCCAAGAAGCTTCCAGAACTAGCCCACCAAGCCAGCCCAAGAACCCAAACTGGTGCACCCAGTTTCTCTGGGCGTCGCACCCTGTCGACAGGCAAGTCGACAGGCATGTCGACACCCCTGTCGACAGGCCTGTCGACAGCCCTGTCGACATGGGTTGGGCGGGAATCTTCCCGCCTGGCCCCGCCTGTCCAATTTAAAATCTGAATTTTAAATTCTTAATTCTGTTTTTAGTTTTGAATTTTCTGCAAACTTCATCGGGCCATAACTGGGCCATACGGACTCCGATTTTCGAAAACTCGGACTCTATTTCGCGTATTTTTTCGAGACGAACGCAACGACGTAGCCCGTTTCCCCCAATTCTCACATCTGAGATTATTTATTCTGTAATTAGTGAATTTTAGCATTAACCGAAATTCGGGGTGTTACATTCTCCCCTCCTTAAAGGATTTCGTCCCCGAAATCTCTAAACTAAGGAGAATGCATATCCTACCATCCAAACAACCATCTACTCAAACCATCAAACACGAGCATCCATTGTCCTTAAGCAATTTCTAATGATGTATGAGCATATGCGAAAAGTGTGTGTATATGTTCCCTATCTAATGTACGAACATATGCAAACCATGATAGTGCCATGCATCCAATATGTATGCGAGACAACCCTATCGACACATACAGTATCTATATGAGTGCACAATCATTCACCAAAATGCATCATCCATATGATAACACAATCATTATACATCCATAAATATAGCTAACTACACACAATTTTATGCAATATGCAATATGAAGTGATTGAGCCGATCTAGTGCCTAGAGTGTGTATATATGCATCCACGAGCAACCACTAGCAAACACTTGCATCCACTTGCATCCATCAACCATAACATGTCTCAAACACATGTTTCAACCATAGGTTTTCCCTATCTAAAGGTCAAACAGGACTAATCGAGAGGACATACTAAAGATAAGGTAAGTACTAGGCAAGCGATAAAGGAGAAGTTAAAAGACATACTCTCCAAAAAGAAATGGATACAAAGAACGCATCTTCGCTTCCGTCTCCCAAGTAGCATTTCTTTCGTCATCTCCCCATTGCACTCTAGCTGGCTGAACTTCTCTGTTCCTCAACTTCCTAGTCTCTGACCCAATGATGCGAGTAGGAGCTCGTCGAATCGTCGCATTACGCTCTACTTCCACTTCTCTAAGTAAGCTCGGCTCTACTACCTATGCGGTCTCGTGTATGCCCTTCCTCAAATGTGACACTTGGAATACACCATGTACACTACTAAGTCTGTCGGGCAACTCCACCCTAAATGCCATCCGTCCAATCCTTTCCTTAATAGGAATGGTCCAACAAACCTTGGTACTCACTTCCTAACAGATCCAAAGTGAACCACATTCCGTAACGGAGATATCTTGATAAAAAGCATGTCCTAATATCAAACTCAAGCTCTGATCTCCTCTTGTCCGCATAAGATTCTTGTTTATCTTGCGTCGCTTTCATCCTTCTTTGAATCAAATCAATATTTTCCCGAAGTCTTTCTAACCTTATCGGCCCAAGCAAGATCTTATCCGTAGATTCCTACCAACATGTAGGTGATCAACAAGGCCTTCCATAAAGAGCTTCGAAAGGAGCCATACCAATACTGGACTGAAAGCTGCTTTTATATGCGAACTCCACCAATGGAAGATGCTCTTCCCATGTACCTCCAAAATCCAAAATACATAACCTCAAAAGATATTCTAAGATACGGTTCACCCTCTCGGTCTAACCGTCCATCTGAGGATGATGTGCGGTGCTTAAACACAACTGAGTCCCTACCGCCTCTTGCAAACTTCTCCAAAACTCACTAGTGAAGATAGAATCTTGATCGCTCACTATACTGGAAGGTACACCATGCAATCTGATAATCTCTCAAAGGTAAACTGAAGCTAGACATGTAATAGTCCTCCTGCTCTTCACGGGTATGAAATGGGCACACTTAGTAAGTCCATCTACCATAAGCCCAATCCCCGTATTACCCTTCCTTGATTTCGGTAATCCAATGAGACACTATCCCACTTCCTATTACGGAACTTCTAACTGATGAAGCAACCCTTCGGGTTTCTTCTGTTCCGCTTTTACTTACTGGCACACCAAGCATCTAGCGACATACTTGGCCGCATCTTTCTTCAGATTGGCCAAAAAGAAAACTTGCTTCATGCCTTGGTACATCTTGTCCCTACTGGGTTGAATGGTCATCTTCGATCGATGTGCATCATCAAGTATAGCCTTCCTCAAATCCTCGTCTTGCGGTACACAAAGTCCACCGTCTCTACGCAACCACCCCTTACCATCCAGGGTGTACCTACTCAAATGGCTGGACGACTCCCCTCCTTATGAGCTTCTCTACTAACTCAACCAATTGTGGGTCGTCCCGCTATGCTCTGCCAATATGCCCCAAAAGAGTAGGCCTAACCTCCAAGGAGGCTAGCAAACCGGATATAAAGTCAACGGAAGGTCTAAAGTCAAAATATAGAAATAAGCCCTAAGCTCCGTCGTTTAACGAATCAATGAACTCAAGGACAACCTTTTTCTTCTTAAGGTGTCTGCTACCATGTTTCCCTTGTTAGGGGTATACGCTATCCCAACTCATAAGATGCTAAGAATCCTATCCAAAATCGTCACAACTGTCCATCTCTCACGCAGACCACCCTAGTCGAATTCGACATCCCCCAAATGCATGCCCCAAAGGCCGAAACCAATATCAGACAAACACCCAAGGGACATCTCTTTCGAGTTCAGGCAACCTACGTGAGATGATACTAAAAATAATAATAATAATGGCTAAACAATTAAGCCTTTGACCAACTTTGGATGTCCTCGCCAGTCTCGCTCCAAAACCACCGTTTATCCTATAACTGGCTTTGCTCACCCTATTGAGCACATATGAAAACTTATTACGCTCCTTGAAAAGACTAAGATGTCATTTACAAAGGCCATCACAAACTTATTTAGGTACTCCCTGAACACCCTTCTCTTCTAATCAACAAAGTATGCAGGGGCGTTCGTCAAACCAAATAGCATCACCAGCCACTCATAAAACCATCCGGAGTCCTAAAGGCAATCTTCTCTATACTATCGTCAGCCACTCTCAACTGACGAAACCATGTGGCTTTGTCCAACTGCGAAAATACTGAGGCGCCAACCAACTGATCAAAGAGATCATCAATCTTTGGCAATGGGTGTCTATTCTTCTTTGTGAGTTTATTTAGTTCTCTTTAGCCTACACAAAGTCTGAGGGACCCATCCGCCTTCATAATAAAACTACTGGAGCGCCCCACTCCGATATACTTCTTCTTATGAACCCCTTCTCAAGCAATCGCCTACTTACTTATGGAATTCTCTCCTCTCACGAGGAGCCTTGTGGCACACTGGCCAAGTCACTGGTTTGGCATTGTTTACCAGATATATTCGGAAGTCAATCTCCCGCTCCGGAGGTAAGCCCTTCACCTTCTCAAACATATCCGAGTATTTCCGGACCACTTCTAACAGATCGCAAACCCTCGACCGACGTGTCAAGCGATTCTAGATAACTTAGCATAACAGATTCTATGGGATTACAAGAGATCTCGAGAGTGTTACCCAAGCGGGTCATAAGCCTAACAACTCTCCCTTCAAAATCAAGAACGGCACCCCTACTGGATAACCAGTACATGCCCCAAAACTAACCCATAGTCCGTGAAGCCCAACAAGCATCACATCCAAACTCAACGCTAAGTATAGAAACTTTCAAACCCAAACATATCATGGAGCCCAATTGGGTTTGAAACAACTAAGGGATCATCTACCAAACTGGTGTCTAAGTGCAGTGACTCAACTAACAATGGTGGGATAAACGAACTCGATGCGTCAGAATCAAATAAAGTTCGAATCAGATAATATAGAAATCCCAAATTCCAACCTAGACGGTCCTATCCCCATCTGGTACACTAGCCGTGAGGGAATACAACCACCCTCCAGGAGATTCCGAACCTTGCCTTTGCCCCATTGGATAATCCTAATAAAATGTCCTATTCCTCCCAAAAGGATAACGACTAGCCTTCTTCTTCTTCCCATTCTCCACTCGTAACCTCCCACCAATGAGGTTTCGTCTTTCATTAACCAAACAACTATTTGAGCCTTCCTCCCATCGTTTATCCAATAGATACCTACCAGTCCTCCTCCTTCTTGAACCAACTTCTAATCCGACTAACGTCTAAGTCCCTTGAAGTGGCTTTCCATCCTTATTTATCTTAGAAAGATCATCTATACGCGGAGGGGAAACTCAAAACGAGAGAAAGGAAGAGATTCAAAATGGAGAATTCGAAAGATATAGATATGGCTATTGGGGATTATGCTTTTCTCTCAAAAACTTTTCTCTTAAAAAAACATGTTTTTGAAAATATTCCTTTCCAAAAATATTCTTAGAAAATAGTTTTTCTAAAAATTTTATCTGTTCCGGTAACCTTAAGCTCTGATACCACGTGTAACACCCACGTCCGCTAAGGTCACTCATACCAGGGGAATGCCTTAGTTTCGGTGAAGTATTTTAAGTGAATATAGAACAGTAAAATTACAGCAAGACAGATATAAGTAATACTTGAAAATTTAAATCATCATTTCATTGCAACGGAAAGTAATACATGTTTGGTTACATCACAAAACCATAAACCAGAGTCAAGTACATAATATCCATCTTGATAAAATAGAAGTACATAATCCCACTACATGACTAATAGCCATAAAAGGGAAGATAAGCTCGGCTTCACTCCAGAGGTCCAAGCTCCATAGGATAGATACAGCAATCAGATCAAAGCCCACTAGCACCAGGCCCACTCTAATAACCTGGGGTTGGGGGAAAAAGATAAAAACAACGGGGTCAGACATAAGTCTGAGTGAGTCCTATAACCCTAACAATACAATCATTAAAATAACCAGAGAAGACATAAGTTGATATACGGTAACGACTGGGGATGAATGGCTACACTAAGCAGCTTGGTAAACTTAGGATAAACTAAGATCACCGTAAAGACGCATTTACCCACCCAAGGATAATTACTAAATTACACCGCCCCAGACTTACTCAAAGATAATTCCTACACTGCACCACACCAGTTCTACCTACCCAAGATTAGTTCCTACTTAAAGGTTGATCCCACTAAATGTACTTAGTAATTCTTAGCCAGTAGTTTCTTTTACCCCTACATAGGTGCCGTCTGCCCCTATCATTACTAGGTGTACCCACTACTCCCAAGCGATCGGCTCCCTAACGTAGATATCTGTGCTGGCCCCTCAGTGGGATGTATCATTTCCCAAAGTGGCAAGCCTGATTTTGGTGCACGGGTTATACCTACACGATGCAACAACGTCTTACTTACCAGCCCGGGCCCACACACGCATATGAAACCCGATGGACTTGCGTTGCCACCGCTAATCCGTTTTGGCCTCTTATAGTCAAGCCCAATATGCGTGTCCCGTCACTCGACTTGGGTCGAGCCCACAAAGATACGTTTGGGATATTGGTTGAGATGGGCCCCCACAAGCTACCACTTAAGCTTGTTAATTTATCTAGTGTATCCCACTTAACCCCTTTAACCATGTCCACTTACATGTTATAAATACTTTGGTTAAGTCATTAATCATATTTTAATTACCTTTCAAGGCACCCACTAGATTTCCACATGACACCCAAGTCCTTTACTTAATTCCCACATGCCACCCGAGGCACTTACTTAACCCCTTAATCATGTTTAATTACATGTTCCACTTTGGTTAAGTATTCTAATCGTGTTTTCTATTGCCACCCAAGGCAACCCACTAGTTTTCTCATGCCACCCAAGGCACCCACTTAACCCTCAAGCCCCACTACATGCTTATATGGTTAAGTGTTTCTTAATTAATTAAGACCGTGATCCTCATAAAGACCTCTCACATTAGACTATCTTTTATGACCGCTGGTTAAGCCGGTTGGGTCCGGGCAGCCTTATGTCATAACCGAGTCTAACCTCGTGTCTTTACATTAATCACGTATTTAGTTTGTGCCTAAGACCTCTCACATTGGGCTAACATTTGTAGCAACTGGTTAAGCCGGTTGGGTCCGGGCAGTTTTACGCTACAACTGAGTCCAACCTCGTGTCTTAGTCGATTAATTACACCTAATTAATCACCCCCATAATTTATATTAATTATCCCTAATTAATATCAAGTTTTTCATAACATGGGTAGACCTAACTCAATAGGTAAATTCCCATGGGGTAGACCTAACTCAATAGGTAAATTCCCACTTATGTTAATTTATTTTTATGGTATGCTTAATCATACCCAATCATACTTTTATTAACATCTTTATTAACCCCATCGTTCCCCACGCAAATCGTTTTCATTTCACGACATAACAAAAGGGAAGATCCATCACAACATCATGGGTTTAACCAAATCTTAGCATATAACTTTGTCATGGGTTAAGAGAATGTCAACTTGCATACATGAGCATATATTAACCCAACTATATTTAACCCAAACTTGCATATACACATATCTTGCATAACATGTTGAACTTGCATATAAGCATTCACACAACTTGCATAACATGTTAAACATGCATTTAAGCATACACATAACTTGCATAAGCATTCGCATTCTTGCATAAGCATTCACATACTTGCATATTAACAAACATGTAACTTGCATAGCATATCTTGCATATTAACATACATGTAACTTGCATATTAACAAACATGTAACTTGCATAGCATATCTTGCATATTAACATACATGTAACTTGCATATTAACAAACATGTAACTTGCATAGCATATCTTGCATATTAACATACATGTAACTTGCATATGAACTTGTTAAACATGCATAAACCCACTTGTTAAATATGCATAAAACAACTTATTTAAACATGCATATTATCACATACTTAGCATGCATAGAATCACATACTAAACTTGCATAATATCATATACTTAGCATGCATAGAATCACATACTCATCATGCATAAAACCACATACTTAACTTGCATAATATCATATACTTAGCATGCATAGAATCACATACTCATCATGCATAAAACCACATACTTAACTTGCATAAAATCAATTACTTATTATGCATAAACCCAAATATCCAACTTGCATAAACTTACATATTCAACATGTATACACTCACCTATTTAACTTGCATAAACTTTCATATTCAATATGCATAAACTCACATATTCAACTTAGGATTAATATTATACATAGATTAGCATATCATTACAAATGACTCAAACTCACAAATCCGCATTCAAGACCATAAGTCTCATTACACCTAATCTACTTATCTTAACAATTGATCATCAAAGTGATAGAAACTCACCAAAACACAATTAGCAAGCTAATGAAGAAGATTAAGATACTTAGAATGGATTTAGAGATTGATTAGAGCTTGCTTTCCTCTTCATTGATTTGTGGAGGCCATGACCAAGTTTCATTTTGCCATAGTTTAGTTACTAGGTTTAATTATGAATGAATTAGGGTAGGGTTAGGGTGTTATTTATAGGATTAGGTTGCATTTTAGACCCTTAGATTAACCCTAGATTAATTTAGGACCATCAGATCCATCAGATCCAAGAAGCTTCCAGAACTAGCCCACCAAGCCAGCCCAAGAACCTAAACTGGTGCACCCAGTTTCTCTGGGCGTCGCACCCTGTCGACAGGCAAGTCGACAGGCATGTCGACACCCCTGTCGACAGGCCTGTCGACAGCCCTGTCGACATGGGTTGGGCGGGAATCTTCCCGCCTGGCCCCGCCTGTCCAATTTAAAATCTGAATTTTAAATTCTTAATTCTGTTTTTAGTTTTGAATTTTCTGCAAACTTCATCGGGCCATAACTGGGCCATACGGACTCCGATTTTCGAAAACTCGGACTCTATTTCGCGTATTTTTTCGAGACGAACGCAACGACGTAGCCCGTTTCCCCCAATTCTCACATCTGAGATTATTTATTCTGTAATTAGTGAATTTTAGCATTAACCGAAATTCGGGGTGTTACAGAACTGGATAAGTGTTTGTAAATGGATTTGGGTTAAAAATAAGGAAAATTTAAGATCCTGGGAGATTTTAAATTGTTTTACAAGCAGTGTGAATTATATTTTGAAATGAATTTCAAAGTGGAAATGTTTAGAAATGGTTTTATAGTATTGAACTCACTTCGATCGCTGGAAAATAGATTCTGATGATGACAGCTGCATCATCAGTATTCATTTTCGAGTTGTAAGTGACGAATTACTACCAGAGATACTGTTTTGAATTTGTTTTGGGAAAGACAAGTTGTGTTGAATTTCAAATGAAATTTCAAATATAGAATTTGAACTTTGAAATAGATTTGAAATATTAATTCGTTTTAAAAGAAATAAAACGAGAAGTTCCTTTATAAACGAAGTTTATAAAATGAAGTGAAAAGAATTATCATTGGATAATTCAGAAATAAAAATACAAGTGTGAAGTTGAAAGGGGAATCTATCTTCCAAAGGTAGTAATATCGATTTCAAAAGGAATTGAAATCGAGACTTATGTAAAGAATGAATAAAGAAAGTTTGAAAAGGAATTTGAAGAAAGGAAGTTCAAACATAGAATTTGAATATAGAAATTCAAAGGGGATTTGAGTATAGAAATTCAAATGAGATTTGAATAAAGAAGATTTAAATAATGGAATTTGAATATAGGGAATTCAAATAAAATTGAAATGGAATTCAATTAGTTGATAAACAAGTTAAAATATAATTGAACATGTTATACTCAAATATGAAGGTGAAATGGGCAAACCAGTAATTTGAAAATCACTTAACGAAATAAGTTAAACGATTATATTAAGTTGAAATGAATTAGAAATGTATAAATATACATGAGATAGGTATGGATAAGGTACGAAGGTATATAAATAGAATGCTCGACGAAAAGGTATGTATTTAATTCATATATGAGATTTTATGCGCCGTATCGGCTAGCCACTTGGCTTTTTCTTTTTCTTTTGGATTGGTGAGGGCCATGGGAGGCTATTTGAAATATCCCGATGCTCCTGGTATAAAGGAGGTTATGGCGAATTTTTCCGGGAATCTAAGGAGTTAGAATATTTTTAAGATAATTTGACAGTTAGAAATCAACGTATCGATATATATATATAAGTCGATAACGAAATGAACTTAGAAATAGAATAGTATAATCAAAAAGGAAGTATAAGAATAAAATCTAGTCAGAATAGGAAGAGGAAGCGTATACGTGTTTAAAAGTGAATAAGTAGTTGTATGGTATTGATTATTCGAGTAAGTGGTAATATCTGTTTTGACGTTATAAATGTTATTCAGTCAAGGTCTGAGAGGTAGTTATACCCCAACTTGATTGATTTCATTATTAACAAATAAATAGTAAGATTCCAGGCTCGAAGATCAATGTTGAATAAGAGTTAGTTGAATATAGTATTTGGGTTGTCGTAACGATGTTTTACACAACATCCGTTTTAACCCAAATAAGTGTAAGCAAAAGAGATAAATAATTGGAGTATTTTCCAATTAGAAATAGCATATATTTTCTAAGATTTAGAAAATAAAGGAAGGCGATATTCGGAAATGTTTTCCCAATAACATAAAAGGCCAATAAGGTTATTGAAAATATTTGGTTAACAAATATTGATAAAGAAATAGAGAAGTGATTTAACTAATGGAATATTGATAATGGGCTCAGTTGGATTTCAAAAAGGAAAATTTGATTTTTGAAAAAGTAAACTGTTTAAAATTCCCAGGAAGAGGCTGTTTGAATTAAGAACAAATTTAAATAGAAGTTTGCGGAAGTAAGCTGAAATTGAATTGAAACAGTTAAGTGAAAACTGAATGGAAATAGAACGATATCAGGAAAAATTTATTCTTGAATAAAATTGGATTGTCGAGATAAGAATTTGAAATGAAAATATGAATATCTAGTTAAGAGTTGAGGATCGAGAAGAAAACTCGAGTTGAAATGATATTTGGCTCGGATATAAGCGAATGGTTGTGTTGTGGATAAAAGCAGATTGAAATTTGATTGGGATGACATTGGTATATGCTGAGTTAACAACAGATGGAAAGGGTATAATGATATGCCCGACAAAAAGGTACCAATTTATATTATATATGAGTTTGGTGATTTTGATGAGCCGAATTGGCAAGCCGTTTGGTTGTTTGATTTTCTTTTGGGATGGAGATGGCCCAGAGAGGCGAGTTGGAGTTTGACCGATTGACCAGTACAAAGGAGGTGCTGGCAAAAAAAATTCAAGAGTTAAGGTGTTAGAAAATTTTCAAGATTTTTGAAAATTTTCGTTGATAAGAATTAATTAATAATTTAATTGAAATTAAATTGGTTCAGTTGAAACTGAAGATTTAGAAGTGAACAAATATGTTCTATCCAGTCGATAGGGTCGTCCTCTACCTTTTAGCAATTTCGAGGACGAAATTATTTTAAGTGGGGAAGATTGTAATGACCCGCATTGGCAGGGGTATTATGATTAGTTTATTTAATTATATCAATGGCGATGTAGAGAAT
Source organism: Allium sativum (assembly GCA_030737875.1). Lineage (NCBI taxonomy): Eukaryota > Viridiplantae > Streptophyta > Magnoliopsida > Asparagales > Amaryllidaceae > Allium > Allium sativum. The sequence continues at coordinate 460,820,742 of CM060915.1, read as the reverse complement.
TTCATGGTCGTGGAATTTAATAATGGTAAATATTTAATTTAAATAATAAATTAAATAATATATTTAATTCTGAAATAATCAGAATTGGCTGAAATAACGATATAGTGTGAACCGGTTCATCTGTGATATTTCATTCAGCTTGGAATTGAATTTGAATAACAAATATATTCAATCGACGACAGTTGAACGTATAGTTTATAATATAATTATAATATAATTATAAACGAGCTCGAAATGGCGCTGCAGTTCGTAAATTGGCGATTCGAACTTCAACTGAATGTACAGGATTCGTTTTAAGTCGGATTTCTGTGAAACAAGAAACGTGTGGAGCTGGTGGAGTATATCTTTCTAGTGGAAGAGAAAAATCGGGATTTCATCGTATAGATTTTGATGTATGTCCAAATCAAATTTCAGAATAGTCGCTATAGAATCGTTTATCGACCGTAACGGTTATTTCAAAATAATTAGATATCAGGTGTGAATTCAGACAAGGTTCTTTTGAAACATAAAGATAATTTAATTTGTAGAATTTTACTGTAATTTTTAATTAATTAAATATGCGACTTTTTATTTGAAGTATTTCGCACCCTGAAATAAACATTTTGAAGTTTTAAAATATGAGTCAATCTACCGGTATTATTATATTTATGGGATTGCGGTACGTTGGTCGTCACAACGGTATGTTCAATTCTGTCTATATCGGTCCGTAAAAATGAATGTGTAAGGGAGTCCCTGAAAATTTCACTTGGAAAACCAAACATACCCATTCCTTCAACACACATACCGAAAAATGGGATTTCAGTCCCACGTTGAAACCACCTGAGCACATGTGTACAACAGTATATCCTCATATACCCTCTACGTCTTTTATTTGTATTTAAATACTTGGTTTTTCCTTAGCCTCTAAAACACCTTTTCTTTGTGCCGCTCTATGGTTGTCTACGTAGGTCCGTTCCTCTCACACCACATCAACATTACTTCACAGCAAAGTAACCCTACACCATATATAGTCATAACGCAACATATGGAGACTTCCTTTTACACATCCTTTTTTGCATTCTTTCTCTACCAAAAGTAAAGGAAACCGCCATTTTTGTTTACCAGTAAACAATTTGAGCAAGTTGAATAACAAGGTGCTGGTTTTAATTCGAAACTGAAAACTAGAAGGGGAGTAGCCCGTTGAAGGAGTTGACTTGGGCTTGTCTCTCTGTTCGACGTGAGGAAACTCATCAGTGCGAGCTGATGTCAGGTGGAGAGGATGTGTAAGGAGCAAATACGTTTTGGGGGGGAGCGGACCAGGTAGTACCACGTGCAGAAATGGTTAAGTCTGGAGTTTATTTAATGGGTATGTTTTGTTCAAATTTTTGTGTTTAAGAGATATGTGAGTATTGATTTTTGGAAAGGGAATGGTGGAGCTGAGTTCATGTATTGGAGGAGGGTGCTACAGCAAAATGGAGTGAGTGAAGTAAATGACTGGAATGGTGAAGGACGTTGACTCGGGTTCGGCACTTTTCAGGGTGCTGTGTTCAAGGAACGGTGGACGCGATCATGTTTTGATGGCTGAAGACGCGAGTGTTTGTCGAGGCAGAACGTAAGGGGGAGGAGTAGGTGTTATGAGGAGCTGTGTGGTGATTTTGGTAGTGAGTTTTCATGGGAGAATGATGTGCGGTGGGATCGAAATGGTGAGAGTGGTGTTCGTGGTTGATGCTGGAACACGAAGCTGTTCGGATGAGGAAGGAACGATCACGGGCCTGTGCACTAAAATTTTGGCTGGGCCGACTTTGAAGGAATCACGAACGGTTGGATCCGTTAGGACCGTATGGACGGGAGCAACACAATGAGACTGATCGGGAGTGAATCCGAGCTCGTTACAATTTATGGCGAAATAAATTGTCCGTCAAAAATCAAATAACGCAAACCGTTATTTAACGGCTAACGCGCCAATGTGAGTAAATCTCACTAACTCTGAACAGTTTATAATTTCATGTTGTATTTTTAGAACTGTTAGATATTGGTTGATTTACTGTATGTTGACGGTTTGATTGAACTGCTAGTCAGTTAGTTAAATTTTCTATATTGATTCTGTTTAACAGAATATATCATATAGAACTGAAAAGTGATGTTATCTATATTGTTTAACATCTGTGATGCAGGGAAACAGGTTGGAGGAATCCGACTGGATTCCTCAACATTTATTTTACTGTTTTCATATATTGTGATATATGATGTGTTACATAATCTGTTATGGATTATGGGTGTTGGAATGATATTGATCATTGTTATTCGATATCTTAAATATCATAAGAAACCCTGGGATGAAAAAAAAGAAGTATTTCAATGTATATTGAAATAAAGGAATTTTATAAAATCACAGGATTTTATAAAAGGAAATATTTATAAAACGAACACGGTTTTATAAAAGGGATATTTATTTAGAAAATAAATAGAAAGTAAAAGGAATATTTATTTAGAAGATAAATAGAAGTTAAATAGGAAATATTTGTAACAGTAAATAGAAGTTAAATAGGAAATATTTGTAACGGTAAATAGAAGTTATAAATAGGAAATATTTGTAACGGTAAGTAAACGTTATAAAAAGGAAATAGTTGTAACGGAAAACGTAGTTTATTAAAAGAAGTTAATCGATGTTAGTTTAATCGATTAGTGTTAGAGTAAAAGAAGTTAATCGATGTTAGTTAATCGATTAGAGTTAAAGAAAATGAGTTAATCGAATATAGTTATTCGAAGAGAAAACAAGAAAATGAGTTAATAGAATATGGTTATTCGAATAGAAAGTAGAATAAGTTAATCGAATATAGTTATTCGAATAGAAAGTAAAAGGAATTATCGAATATAGTTTATTCGAAAGGAGTTAAGCGAAATGAGTAAATCAATATTGTTAGTCCAATAGAGTTAATCCAATAGTGTTAGTCCAATAGAGTTAATCCAATAGTGTTAGTCCAATAGAGTAAATTGATAAGGGTTAACCGAATAGGGTTAAGTGAAAAGAGTCAATCGAATATAGCTATTCGAAGGAGGGTTAAGTAAGGAAGTTAGAAAAAGGAATAAAGTGAACTTTGCTAATTTCAAAGTTAGAAATGTTGTTCAGTTAAGGTCTGAGAGGTAGTTCTACCCCAACTTGATTGGCTTCGTTTTTAACTAAGGAATAGTTAAGGTTCGGCAGTAAAGGAAATTGTTTGAGTTGGCATCGCGATGGTTTGACTAAACATCTGTCTAAGTCCAATGAAGAAGCTTTGGAAATGTTTTCCAAATAAGAAACCAGAAATGTTTTCTAATAAAGAAAACAAGAAATGGAAATGTTTTCCATTGTTAATAACGTATATTTTCTAAATGTAGAAAATAAGAAATATTGAATATAGGGAAACAGGAGATAAGTAGATTTATGAAATAAGGATATAAATGTTAAATGATGTTTGATCGATATAATTTCCATTTGGAAATAATATCGTTGTTTGCACACCTGTTTTTATTCGATAGTTAAATCACAGACTATCGAAGTTTTGACCATTTTAACGTTGTTAATATGGAGAGACCGGTTGGATTATTATCCAAAGAACCACTCTGTATTGGCATAAGCGTTGCGAATCATATATGCCAAAAGAAATTGAAGACGGAGTAATGCAAGGGCTATCCTGTTTACAGAATAGTGCCTTCGGTTCATCCTGTTCCTGGGTGACTTGTATGGATGAATGTCTGACAGAGTATTTCCAGACGATCACGTATATTGATTTCTCCAACTGTACCAAGAGTGGAAGCGGAGAAGGAAACTTCTTTTAGCTAACACATAATGTATGGTTGAGGACGTCAATCGGTGATTTGATGGATTTGACGATGTGACATTCAAAGTGAATCTGATGTGATGATAAAGCGTAACTTCTAGCCTCATCATCCGGTAAATGACAGAAATCGGGCAGGCAGCATGGCTAAGTCGGTCGCACCGAAGTAGGGTGTATAATCACCTGATCTAGAGTTTCATTCATTTCAAAAAATCTATTGTTGTTGCTGTCCCATTCGGGAAACGGTTGCTGATCCCAACTGTTGGTGATATACATTCGATACACTCAAGCGAAATGAGTGGTCGGTCATGTGTGGCCGGGTTGCAAGATGTTCTTGTTGAACCCAGTGTATTCCTCTCTAGAGGTACACGAGCGAAAGGTGATTCCATACCTTGTCATAGTTGGAAATCCATCACCCAATATGTGCTTGCGGTTTTGATTGTATACTATATATGTAGAACGTGAGATGAAAGCGTTTCTGCTAGATGATTATATATATATATACTGTGGTTGATAGACATTATTATAATATCAAAAGGTTTTTGATATAAAGTTATTTTGGATTCTCGTAAGGAAAAAACCCGTTCCGTTATGCGGCGTGGTCTTATGAGATATCGTGTACTTGTTCGAACTGTTTTTAAACTGTTTTACTCACACCAGTCCCATGACTGACCCGGAGTTTACTTTGTTGTTTCCCCTAAACTCTTGGGTGCCTAAATTTGTACGGGCAGTCAAGTAGTCGGGATTTACAGATATACTGGAAGAGCTTGGAGCAGGAGGCTTCAGGATCATATAGCTATAGTTATTTCCGCTGTGTTGTAAGTGCTGTACTTTGATAATGATATGTATATTCAAGTACTGATTTGTATTTCAAAGTTATGTTATGAAATATATTTATTCGTTCCGCTGTGAGATTCGTGTTACTCTGATGTTGTGTTCTTCTTCTTCTTCTATTCTAAGTTTCTATCTTATCTTTCCTCACCCTCTAATTTCTTTCATTAATTACCAGGATTTTTCGATGTTTTGGTTATCGACATCGTGTTTATGTCGATAACCAAAGTCGCCGAAAATCCGGGTCGTTACAAGTCTTGGATAAACTTACGATAATATCCAGCCAACCCCAAGAAACTTCTTACGTCTGTTTCATTCTTGGGTGTAGACCAATCTTGTTCCGTAGCCACCTTTGCAGGGTCCACGGAAATACCATTCTCTGAAACAACATGGCCCAAGAACCTCACTTCCCTCTTCCAGAAGTGACACTTAGAGAACTTTGCTTTCAATTGGTGTTTTCTCAACACCTCCATCACTATCTTCAAATGTTCCTTGTGTTCTTCCTCTGTTCCCGAGTAGACAAGTATGTCGTCTACGAACACAAGAACAAACTTATTCAATTGATCTCGGAATACTCTATTCATAAGATCGACAAAATATGCTGGTGCATTGGTCAACCCAAATGGCATGACCAACCACTCATAGAATCCAGACGGCGTCCAAAAGGCCATTTTAGCTATACTCTCAGCTTCCACCCTAAGCTGATGAAAACCTGTCGCGAGATTCAACTGGCAGATGCAACAACGACTTCAGTCTTGGGCTTAGGATAATGGCTCTCTGACCTCAATGCTTTCCCAACAATCGATTCAAAAGTCTCATCAATATGATTTATAAGCCTTTCTCCCAAGTATTGATCTAAATCAGTTATGAACTTCTCAATCTTCTTCTCGGGAGTGTCAATAAGGGATAATCCATACTTCGATAAAGTATCGAACTCAGCAATGTACTCCGAGACTGCCCTACCATTCTGCTTAAGCTCCAAAAACTTCCTAAAAAATTCTGACTTCTGGGCAGCTGGGATGAACTTATCACTGAATCGGGCCTTAAACTGATCCCACGTAACTTGATCCTCAGAGGTAGCTGCCTTAATAGCATTCCACCAATTCATTGCCCGTCCTTGCAGTTGACAGGATACTAGCTTCCTCTTCATCGCAGCCTCGATACCCAAGTCTTCGAAGATACGCTCACAGCTATCCAACCAATCCTGAACTTCTGTAGCCGATTCCGTTCCATGGAACGGCTTCCCACCAAGACTAGTGTAGTCCTTACAGAGCTTTGCGAAATCGACCCTAGGCGCTTGCACCGCTGCACCACCGCCATTTGCAGCATTAGGAGCTTCCCTCTGAACATCCCTAAGCATCTCTCTCATGAAGTTAGTGAACATCATCCTCGTATCAGGAGCATTCCCATTATTAGCTCCTCTACCAGTACCTCTAGTATATCGGCTCATCGTTTAATCTGTAAGGAGAAAACGATTAACCATCCCTTCAGTGGTGCCAGTGCAGTGCGACTTCACCTTTAAATATACTAATAGTATATATATATAGCTTTTGAAAACCAAAATATCACAAATAAGCGCTCTCATATACATATACTATCTCTCCCTGGTGTCTTTCCCTAGGTTAACTACGCAACCTAGAGCTCTGATACCAAGTGTGGCGGCCCGCCCACACCAGCCGACATTTCCAATGAAAGTATGCTGTTCCAATGCCCGACTAGCACGGGACGGTCGCCAAAGAAAGGAAAAGTAAGGAATTTGAAATAATAAGGAACTTGTAGAATGTCTCACAGCGCATGGGATAAAATATAATAATAACATACTTGACATAAAGCAGGTGAGACAGTGCATAAGCTGAAAACTAAACCATCATAGCAGTGGAAAATTCAAATATAGCTTATGTTCCACATCATTATTATTACAACTTTTAAATCTGTCTCCAAAGCAAAATAAAAAAGGTACACTACTAATGCCCAAAGTAGTGACCATCAGCGACACGGGGAGATTAGATATATATATATATATATATCATACGTAGAAACCTCATGCTCGTCTCTGGTACAGCTACACGTGCATACCACCTAACCTGTCTCTAGTCTGCCCGTTTAAGAGCTCCCAGAGTGGTAAGAAGAGACATAAAACTCTGGGTCAGACAAAAGTCTGGTATGAGCGATAAGCAGCAAAACAAAACAATAACAGGTATACTAAACCATACCTGAACCTGGACCTACAACCAAAAAGTTAGCACAACCAGATGTACAATACTCTAAGGTGACACTAACATATGTTGTAAAGATATGGGGGTGGGGGTGGGGGTGTCATAGTGATGTCAATCAATCAAGCATAGCAACCATCCTCGCATCTCTCACTCAGTGCGTAAAGCATACGATATCCACCGCTTTGATCACCTAAATCCTTGCTATGATTACTCTGGCCCATGGAGCCATGGCAACTCCATTGCACTGATCCATAGCCACTAGTCCTTGCTATGTCAACTTTGCCCCATGAAGCCATGACGACTTCACTGCACTGGCTCAAAGCCATCCTACGATCATTCTGCCCCATGGAGTAATAACTACCCCACTGCACTGATCCATAGCCTAACATTCGTCTCTCGGTGGTGAATCAAAGCTATGGGCGTCGACAACTCCTTAGCACATGTCCCTCAGCAAAGTCCAACTCATGAAGTTAACTCGTTGGTTCCCATCTGGATCCTGAGTCATAACTTCTCATTTAGACTACCTTTGCATCTCGGGTTTTGGTCTCCTCCGGATCGGTTAGGTATATCCTCTTCACCTTGCTTCGGATCGGTTCGTGAGTCATGTTGTTCTCCGGTTCGGTTCGGTCTCCTTCCGCTCGTGGTCAAGCTCCAGGTAGTGGTCCACATCTCCTAGCGGTTCGGTTCATGGCAATTTGGTTCGTGGCTCTTTCCTTCTTGGCATCGGGTCGGTTCGTATGTCGTAGGTCCAAACATCGATTCGTGGTGTCCTTGTCACGAGCGGTCGGAGGACTTTAGAGGCGAGCTTGATCAGAGATAGCTGGATCGTGAGCTCCTGATCAGATCGGTTTGTGGCACATACGCTGGGTCGGGTCGTAACGCATACTTCACGAGTGGGGAGGGGCGATCCGATCCGGTCCACATTCCTGCACTATTTCCTGTGACTTTTCCAGCAAGTGTATACGCCACACGACGACGTTTTAGACCAATCTAACTATTCTAAGCAATCATAAATCATACCATAAAGTCATAGCAACACGTACATCAACCACAAACACCAATACAACAATTTGATATGTTAAAATGGATCAAACATACCCAAAACCCATATTTTCCCCTTAAGCATGTTTAAGCAAATCTAATGATAGTATTAGCAAAACTTAACCAAATCAACCCGAATTAATAACAAAGGCCAAAAATAATATTTTACAATTTTACAAATTTTTACAAATTTTTCTGAGCCATAGTTTCACTAATTATCACTAATCACCCCTAGTTAGCCGTAATTAGTGAAAAACAATGCAAATCACTCACCTTAGCCACAAATAAATCTTAGATCTGAAAATATCTCTGATTAGGGTTGAATCTCTATGCAACATAGTGGTCTATTCCCAATTTGAATCTAATTTGTCTTGATTAGACGTAGATTAGGCTAAAACTTGATTAAATGGCGATTAAAGGTGATTCTAGAAGATGGAGGCCATTGTTAGGGTTAGGAAGATGTTTTATGTAACAACCCTGAATTTTGGGGTAAATTTAAAAATTTATTTCAACTAATTTTAAAGGGTTTTGATATTTAAAATAATTTATTTAAAATAATAATGATTAAAAATTTATTTAAATCGAAGTTAGGATGAATAATTTAATTTTAATTATAAAAGGAGTTAGAAATAGAGCGGTAGTTTGAAAAGTCAAACTTGAACTTTGACTGACCGTACAGGATGCAAAATTTAACGGATTTAAGTGAAACCAAAAATATTAGAATCTATTTAAAAATATCTTTCTAACGAATCTGAAAAATTGAAATTTCATAGCAGGAATCAAAAGTTATGCCCAGTTTAAAATTTAGAAAGGTCGTTATGAAATTTATATATAAGATATAAAGGTCAAAAATGCTACTTTTTGCATACGAAGGAATTTGGACTCGAGACCACTTCCATTGAGTTCGGAATGACGTTTCTGCATTTAAAAAGTATAAACACTTATATATTTCGAGTTTCGAAAATTATTTGTTTAAAAATGTATTTTTAATATGTAATGTATACGCCTTGAAAATAGCCATTTTTCAAACGACCTCTGTTTTCGACGAAACCACTTTTGTTGGATTCGGAATGTCAAATTATTGCTAAGTTTAATTTTCCATAATTTTTAGAAATTATTTGTGACCGCGACAAAAAGATTTGTGTTTTGTCAATTTCAATCAAATTTAATCGACTGGAAAATGGCCATTTTTCAAACAATCTCAGAGTTCGACGAAATTAGTTTTGTTAGGACCGTATCATCAAAACAAAGCCAAATATATTTTTTTGTAATTTTTAGAGTACGTATGCGGCCTCGGCAATTTAAAATGTACGCTTGAATTTAATATATATTGATTTATATTTTAAATTAAAGAAAAACTTATCGTAACATCCGAGTTGGGTTACGAAACATGTTCCATTGTGTCCGGAACGGGGGTATTTAGCTGGGGGCGACAATCGTTGGGTTTGATTTGGGGTTATCAATGATAAACTAATTAGAATAAAATAAAATACGTTGTAAATACGCTATAAGTACTGTTGGAATACGGCCTAATGTACGTAACCCTAATACTCAATCTACAGCCGCCGCCTTTGGAGAAATCAATGGCCACCATATTCTAACTTTCTCCCCTCTTGTTCTTCAAATCCGTGTGATAAAATTCGAAACAAATTAAATGAAAATGAAGAGGAGGTCGAGATCTCCATTGTGAACGACCATGATCAGATTTAGCTGAGTATCGAGTGAGATTTTGCGTCCCAAACCCAACGGGTTTGAGCCCGTTTCCAGGCTAAGTGGGGCCCTCGAGCTGGGCGAGGATGGAGGCACGGGAAGGCAGTGCTACGACGGTCAGAGAGGTGAAGTTCGATGGGGGTACGGTGGTGTCTGGCTCAGGCGATAGCGGATTCTTGTTTCGAACGTGATGGGTTTCAGTGGTTTAAAGGCATCAGTAAATCATGAAGAAGAAGAAGAAACAAAGGGCGGCCGCTGTTAAGCTAATGATGTAATTAACTAAAAGGATTATATTTAATTATTTAATGTGATCATTAGTTAAACCACTATATCTTTTCCATATGAAATCAGAATTCGAAAATTCAAGATGCGTTGGAACCGTGATGACGAGATCTACGCGATGAAACTGACTAGGCCTGATTCTGAGCAAGTTGAATTTTGACCAAAATTCGGATCTGAACAGTGCAGAACTATAATCGATGTGAGATTTCTTATTTCTATTTATTAAAATTAAATTATTCTTGCTATCTGAAATCCTTATATGTATGTAAATAAATTTAGATCCGTGGTGATTGAGTTAGAAATTTCTGTTTGCTGTTTGTATTGATTGTGATCCCTTGTTGTGTTAGAATTGACGACAAAAACTTTATATATTTTGTTGTGATAGAATTGACGACAAAAACATATATCACACTTTATATTTTTGTTGTTTTGTTAGAATTGACGACAAGAGCAAAATTAACATTTTTTTTGTTAATTAGATTATGTTAAGCAAAAATTAACATTTTTGTTAATTAGATTTTAGTTAAACAAAATTAACATTTTTGTTAATTAGAACATGTTAGTGAAATGGAAAATGAACCTTTTTACCTATTAAAAAGGATTAGTTAAAAAGAGACATTTTTGTCACTTTAGAAAAATGTGAAATAAAAATATTCATTTTTGGTAATTAAAAATGATAAGACCAAAATATTCATTTTTGGTAATTGAAAAGGATTACACCAGAATATACATTATTTTACATCATTATGTGTTAAATTAGAATTGACATTATTTTACACCGTAATGTGTTAAATTAGGAAATGGACATGGTTTACACCGTAATGTGTTAAATTAGAAAATGGATATTATTTTCACCACCGTTTTGTTAAATATGAAAAAAGACATTATTTATTTTGTCATTTTGTTAGGAAATTAGAATATAAAGGACATTTTGTTAGGAAATGTAAATTAGAATATAAAAGACATTTTGTTAGGAAATGTAAATTAGAATATAAAGGACATTTTTGGTTAGAAATTGTAAATCAGAATAAAAAGTATAGAAATGAAGATTACATCTTTATTGACCTTTTATATGCAATAAAAAGAAGTAGAGAATTAGAAAAGTTACATTTTTCTTAATGTAAATAAGAATTAGAAGAAAATTACATTTTTATGTAATTAATTTGAAGTTTATATTTTCATGTAATAAAGATTTAAAGTAAGAAATTTTCATTTTTATGTAATTAAGATTTAAAGTAAGAAAATTACATTTTTATGTAACGATTAGATTTTGACATTTGCAAAATTATTTAATGCAATGTAGATTATATTAAAAAGAAAAGTCACATTTTTAATGTAGATTATATTAAAAAGAAAAGTTCACATTTTTAATGTGAACAAAAAAATAATAGAATTAAAATGTATATTTTTATCGTCATTTTAAATGCGATAAAAAGAGTAGAAATGAAATGTATATTTTTATCGTCACTTTGGATGCGATAAAAGAATAGAATAAATATTATATATTTTTATCGTCATTTTAGAGGTGGTAAAAAGAAGTTACATTTTTTACTGTAAATAAAAGAAAAATAGGAAGTTACATTTTTATATGTAATTAGAGAAATATAGAAACTTACATTTTTAAATGTTAATAAGGATGAAATAGATTTTTTTTTATATATATGTGAATAAAAGAATTTACATTTTTCAATGTAAACAAAAGAAATAAAAGAATGATTAGGAATTTACATTTTCCAATGTAAATAGAGTATGAAATAAAAGTTACATTTTCAATATAATAATATATTGAAATATAAGTTTAAAATAAAATAGAAATTTACATTTTTTTAATGTAAATAAAAGGATTAGAAATTTACTTTTCAAGGAATGGATTTTCAAAAAGAATAATGAAACCAAATATGCATTTGGTGTAAATTGAAAGATGAAAGAAGAAAAAAGTACATTGTTGGGTATAACATGTGTATGTGAATTATAACAAAAATAACCATTATTGTGTGCCATGTTATACCTCGATATTATATACACAAATAGGGTTATTCGATGTTAACAAAATATAGTGATATGAAATGGATGACGGAATTATATATAAGTATAAATATAGTAATTATAATTAAATGAATCGCGCGCGGTAGTTTGCGATTCGGCAATCGTAACTTTAAATAGTTATGTTGAAATATCCGACCGTCGGATTTTCCCAAATCTGAAACCGTTAGGTTCGCCTTGGGAAGATCTTTCCAACGATATGAATTGTGTTAAAATTCAACGGTTAGATTTAGGGAAATGTGTAAAACAAATTTGGGTGAAAACAGCGCCAATGTCGCCTATTGACATGAAGTGTCATTAAATAAAATTCAATTATTTTTATATAAATAAAAATAGAGATTAATCGTTATAAATTAATATTGATGATAAGAAATGATTTGAAATGATATATATACGCAAGAACCATTTGAAAGGTCCGAGTTCAGTCTCATTTCAAATGATTATTCGTCGATCTAAGTCGAAGAGTTGAAGATGGTGATTGAAGACTGACGATCTTCACGTCGAATGGATGAGTTACCATTGACCCCCATGATTGGAGTAGCTACCTTGAAGGGGCTACAATGGTGGCCGTCCAGACTACTTGTTGATTGTTCGGATATGCGAGTATAAGGTGCCTCCGGTTTCGTTCAGACCCAAAACAGACTTGAAAATGGATTGTATGTCTGACGTTGTATTCCTTTATACGGTATTCGTTGATCCCTGCTAAATATAAATCTGTTTGGTGTTTAACACCCTTCTCTAAGACGTACGAGCTTTGAGGTTATATATTGGTAGGAATCAATGGTTCAATATGGATTGACAATGTGGCATGCAAAGATGCAGATGATCAAGGTTTTTGTTGAAAAGCAGGCCTTGTGGTTGATGATCAAAGCACGGCCTGTTTAGGTGTAGCTTTATGTATAGCGTGACTTCGCAAGCCTCACACCCCGTTGAGTCTAAAACGGAGCAAGGGAACGCAGGGAGAGCAGCACCTTTCTTTCTAGCTAGAAGTGGTGTTTGGGTTTTACATGGCCTGGCATATTACTTATGTGGATGATGGAATGAGGCGCCTCAGATATTAGGTCCTATAGGACCGGGAAACGTGTGTTCAGGAATAACTAATCCGCAAAATCGTATGTGCGGACCGGCCCTGCATGATCCAAGGATTCACTGCGGGAAATCCTGAGACATTAGCTAGAGTGTCTCGAATCAGTAAGGAGCTCCTCCCTAGCCTTGACTCATGATGGAAACCCAATTTCCAATACGACACCATGCAGTTTTGATTGTAGAACTAGTATGGAGACATAGTAGGATGGGGTACTATGCCATCTATGATTGATACATTATGATTGAAATGTTTTTGAAACATATATACACTAACAATAATATCAAATTCGTTTTATCGTATCAAGCATCTTTTGATCATTATAAGGCAAAACTCTATCCTCTGGTTTGCATTGCATTATGTATTAAGATTTGAGTCCTATAATGGTTTCATTTTTCTAAAAAGCATTGCGTTGTTTAAAGATTTAATTTATGCACCGGCAATCCATTGGAATAAAACCCGTTCCGCGTTAGCGGCGTGGTCCTTGGATTTGCCTTATCGCTATTAGTTATATTAGTTAAGAATTCTCACACCAGTTCCATGAATGACTCGTAGTTTGTTTCACTTTGCAAACTTGGGTGCCCTTTTTCCACACGGGCTGTCGAACAGCTTTTTGCAGACATTTATCTCTTGAGCAGGATTCTGGATCGAAGCCTAAAGCTGTGTCCAAAGCATAGAAGTCTTCCGCTGTTTATTGTATTTAATTTATTGTAATTTATCTTCCGTTGTATTTTAAATCGATGTACTCTGATATGTTCTATACACTGATGTAACATTATTGTAATGTTTATAAAAGTCTGTTGTTATTGTTCTGATGTTGTTGTATTCCCAGAGTTAACGTGTTCTGGTTTTGAATGGTCTTGGTCGATCTAACGATCGATCGGGTCGGGCGAAATCGGGGCCGTTACAGTTGGTATCAGAGCTCTGGTTACCTCAAATCTTTGGGATACAACTCGTTAGAACTGAACAAAAGACTCATCAGAGATTGGATTAGTAATATCCAATAAGAATACTCATTAGAGATGGGGTTAGTAATGCCCTAGAATGAGTTGAGAGTGCCCAGTTTATAATTAACGTACTTTTGATTGTATATAATTCGATCTTTGGAAATATGATTTTTGAATATATAAAGTTAATCAAAAATAAAATTATTTAAGATAGGATACTTAAACAATTTTTAGCTTCGTTCCTTTTCGAGGACGAAAAGTTTTTAAGTGGGGGAGACTGTAACAACACTGGATTTTGGGGTAAATTTAAAATTTTATTTTAACTAATTTTAAAGGGTTTTGATATTTAAAATAATTTATTTAAAATAATAAAGATTAAAAATTTATTTAAATCGAAGTTAGAATGAATAATTTAATTTTAATTATAAAAGGAGTTAGAAATAGCGCGGTAGTTTGGAAAGTCAAACTTGAACTTTGACTGACCGTACAGGATGCAAAATTTAACGGATTTTAACGAAACCAAAAATATTAGAATCTATTTAAAAATATCTTTCTAATGCATATGAAAAATTGAAATTTCATAGCAGGAATCAAAAGTTATGCCCAATTTAAAATTTAAAAAGGTCGCTATGAAATTTATATATATAATATAAAAGGTCAAAAATGCTACTTTTTGCATACGAAGGAATTTGGACTCGAGACCACGTCCATTGAGTTCGGAATGACATTTCTGCATTTAAAAAGTATAAACACTTATATATTTCGAGTTTCGAAAATTATTTGTTTAAAAATGTATTTTTAATATGTAATGTATACGCCTTGAAAATAGCCATTTTTCAAACGACCTCTGTTTTCGACGAAACCACTTTTGTTGGATTCGGAATGTCAAATTATTGGTAAGTTTAATTTTTCATAATTTTTAGAAATTATTTGTGACCGTGGCAAAAAGATTTGTGCTTTGTCAATTTCAGTCAAATTTAATCAACTGGAAAATGGCCATTTTTCAAACGGTCTCAGAATTCGACGAAATTAGTTTTGTTAGGATCGTATCATCAAAACAAAGCCAAATATAATTTTTTTTTGTAATTTTTAGAGTACGTATGTGGCCCCGGCAATTTAAAATGTATGTTTGAATTTAATATATATTGATTTATATTTTAAATTAAAGGAAAACTTATCGTAACAGCCGAATTGGGTTACGAAACATGTTCCATTGTGTCCGGAACGGGGGTATTTAGCTAGGGGTGACACTCGTTGGGTTTGATTTTGGGTTATCAGTGATAATCTAATTAAAATAAAATACGTTCTAAATACACTATAAATACTGTTGGAATACAACCTAATATACGTAACCCTAATACTCAATCTACAGCTGCCGCCTTTGGAGAAATTAATGGCCACCGTGTTCTAACTTTCTCCTCTCTTGTTCTTCAAATCCGTGTGATAAAATTCGAAATGAATTAAATGAAAATGAAGAGGAGGTCGAGATCTCCATTGTGAACGACCATGATCAGATTTAGCTGAGTATCAAGTGAGATTTTGCATCCCAAACCCAACTGGTTCGAGCCCGTTTGTAATGTCCCGCATTTTTATCGGTTCGTATTTGAATATTTAAATCGGTTTAAATATTGAATTCGTAATATAAGTGGATTTATATATTAATTAAAACGAAGTTGAACGTATAAGAATATATATTAAATATAATCAAGCCTGAAATATCGCGGCAATTCGTAATTTAACGTTCTGAACTTCAACTGAGTGTACATGACTTGTTTTAAATCGGATTTCTTCGAAACAAGAAAAATTCGAATCTGTAGAACGGTATTTTTCTAATGGAAGTGAAAAACCAAGATTTCGTATTATAGATGGGAAGTTATGTCCAAATTAAATATTCAGAAAAGCAGCGGCATATTCGTTTATGGCCATAACAGTTTATTTGAAATAACTAGATATCGGATTCGAATTTAGACAAGATTCTTTTGAGATGTAGTGATAATTTAATTTTTAGAATTTTACTATAATTTTTAATTAATTAAATACACAACTTTTTATTTGTAGTATTTTGCACCCTGTATCAGTATTTCGGGGTTTCATAGAATAAGTTAACGGACCTATATTATTATATTTTCGGGACGGTAGGACACTGCTAGTCACAACGGTATTTTTATTTCTGTCCATAATCTTTCATAGATGAATGGAATTTTATGTAATAGACACTGTGTAAATCTAACCATAACAAAATAAAACAAGCGTTAAATCAAACACATTAAATATCTTAGTAGAACCCATTCTCCTATGATAACACGCTTACACCCTATTCCGAAAATCCGTCCATGATTCCTGCGAAAACCCATGCTTATGTCCTTTTTTTCTTTTCAAAGACAAAATTTCCTTGTCTGCAAACTAATATACACCATGCTGATCACACTAGCTAGGGTCATGGAGCTGCATGACCTACTCCATACGTCCCCATACCCCTATGTAGAACATGCTTTGTTTCAGTAAAACAACATGTACATCCATGCTTCATTAAGAAATCAAATACTGCAACACCTATATTCAACGTGTAGAGACACTCTAGACTTATATTTAATTAAATAAAATAAATATGTAGTCACTTTTTATATATGGATAGATAGCTTTAAGTCTTTGTCAAATTTAACGAAGGCATTCCCCTAAAACACAGCTAGTTGGAAAAGTCACCGCTTAGCTATACTACTTGAAAACAAACTAGACTCTCTTCTTCCATTTATATCATATACCATTTCATTCTTCCCAGAGAATACATACAGCTCCACCCTTATATTATTTAAAAACATGAGTTAAAATTGTATTATATAAAACAACGAAAGCGGTGTGTGTATGGGTTTGAGTTGGGAGTGTGAAGTGGGAAAGTTGCTAGAGTGTTTAAAATGGTGGATATGTGAATATTGGTGTGGAAGGTTTCGGCTATGGCAACAAACAAGGATCAGTTCCCATGATGTTGTTTTAAAGTTCGGTTCTGATTCTGGGATGGTGGTAAAGCGTTGGGGCACCGGAGCAGGTGGCATCGGTCTCAGGTGGTAGTTCAATGGGTGGCGCGTTGGAGCGCGATGGTGGGATGGTCTGTATTTCATGGGGGGGATTTGTTCAACTGATCAGGTCTAGTGACACGCTGAAAATGGATGCGCAAATGGACATGTACTGGAGTTCATAACGGAAACGTGTATGGGGTTAAAGAAGAAACAGTGGCGTTTGTTCCATATGGTGGTGAAGAAAGGATGGCGATGGGAAGATCTGTGAGGTGCATGGTAATTACTGAAGTAGGTATACTTTTTGAAGGATTGAAGGATGTGTGGTTGCGTAATAAAGGTGGAAGCTTTTAATGATTTTATGGGAAGATTTGGGGTTCAACTGTTAATGAGAGGCATGCGGGTACATGGAGGCCTACATTTCTGAGCGTAGACGGATTTAGGCCGAACTTTGGCGAACTAAAAGGGGTGCGGCGACAAGGTTGAATGGAGGTTTGCTCTCATTTGTTTTGTTCGAAGATTGTTCGGATGTAGGAGTCATGGTCGAGCCATGAGGCATCGGAGCTGGTGTGAAAGGCTCGAGGTGATGATGGGCGAGTGTATGTCAAAGCACTTCACGGATGAAGATGATGGTGTGTGAGCCGCAAGTTGATGACAGTAGCAGGCATATGTATAGTGAGGCTCATGAGTGGAATTCACGGTGATGTTCACATGGCGATCGAGTGACATGAGCGGGTGACGGTGTGATTCAGTTTCGAAAAGAAGCGTAAGCCGGCTTGAACGTGAGATACTAGAATGACACAAATCGTATTTAATGGTTAACGCGCAAAGGTGAGTAAACTCACTAACTCTGATCATTTTTATAATATTATAATCGTTATTTAATATTGATAAACAATGATTGAATTCTGTGTGATGGTTGCTTGGATGAATTGCTGATGAATTGGTTAAAATAATTATACTGTTGTTTTCATATACTGCTCTATATGATAAAATAGATAATCTGTTATTGATTGTTGTTTGTTGGGGATGTGGGATTACACTAGCTCTGAAATAACTGATATGTAAATACCATAAATTATATTTAATAGGAATGAAAATGAATGTGGGTTTCGGAAAAGGGAAAATCTATTTTTGAAATGGTATAGGATGACTTGTTTTAAAACAAGTAATTGTTATAAATGATGTTTATAAATTAAATGGAATAATTGTTATTAAATAATTTGGAGATATAAGAATGAATTTATAAAGGAGGAATTGGGGAATCGTTTCAGAAAACGACGACATCATAGAACTAGATAACACCATTAGGAATTGGAACTAAAATTCAACGATGTTTAATGTATTAAAGTAATTTATTATAACCTGATAGGATAGTAAATAATTGGTTTTAAACCAACAAATTATAATAGGATATGAAATCAATATTTAGTTATAAACTTGATATTGATTTAATAAGAACCTGACTTAGAAACAAAGTTTATCAAATGAAAAGAGAATATAGCAGCGTATTGCAGTAGTTATAAAAGAGAATATAGCAGCGTATTGCAGTAGTTATAAAACAGAATATAGCAGCATATTGCAGTAGTTATAAAAGAGAATATAGCAGCGTATTGCAGTAGTTATAAAAGAGAATATAGCAGTGTATTGCAGTAGTTATAAAAGAGAATATAGCAGCATATTGCATTAGGTATAAAGGAAAATATAGCAATGTATTGCATTAGTTATAAAGGAAAATATAGCAGTGTATTGCATTAGTTAAAATATAACGGTTTTAAAGTGAGTCGATAAATTATAATGTTTTAAAAGATATACTGAGCATGATAAGGAAAGTGATATAGTTTAAAAGAAAATTAGAACCCATTGTACGTCGGTTGAGTTAAGTAACTTTCGAGGCATCAATCTGATGTTGGTTTCAGCCTTCGGGGTTGATACTCAGAAAATTATTCACTTACCGATTTATAACGAGGAACTAATAGAGTAGAAGTGAAGGGAAGTAAGGAAGAGTTCATAAAATTATGGGAAACTAGAAAGTTAGTATTAAATAAAAGGGCCAGTGTTTGTGAATGGATGTTTGTTTTACTTCGATAGTTAAATAACCGACTATCGAAGTGTTTGACTATCGTTGTCAATACGGTGAGACCGGTTGGATATATTATCCGGAAAACCACTCCGTATAGGCATAAACGCTGCGAATTAGATAATGCTGAAGATAATTGAAGACGGAGTGAAATGCAAGGATCGTTCTGTTCCAGAATGGTGCTTTCTGTTTGTCCAGTCCCAGGACAACTTCTATGGACGAGTGTCTGACAGATTATACCTAACAAATCACAAAAGGTTGATCTCTAAAAGGTATTACGTTTGGTGGCGAAGGAATTCGTTCCTCTTAGCTTTTTATACCCGTGATATTTTTGAAAATCAATTAGTGGATTGACGGGTTTGACGATGTGGCATTCAAAGTGAATGGTGATCGGATGTTCTGAAGATATACGTAGCCTCTAGCCTCACAACCAGGAAGTAACAAAAGTTGGGCTAGGCAGCATGGCAAGTTGGGTCATACCCAAGCAGGGTGTATTGTCATCGATCTAGAGAAAATTCATATTTAATCTTCTTTTCGATTCTGTATCTTCGGATGACGGTTGGATGGCCAACAACCGTGGGTGGGAATATATTCGCGACACTTAAGCTAAATGAGTGAGCAGTCATGTGTGGCCGGGTTGCAAGACGTTCTTGTTGAACCTGCAGTGTATACCCTCTAGAGTACACTGATCGGAAGGTGTTCCCATACCTTGTCAGTTGGAATCCAATCCCCAATAAGCACCCTGCGGTTTATGATTTTATACTATATATGTAGAGCGTGAGATGCAAGCGTTCTGCTACTTGGATATTTATATTGATTAGACATTATTATAATATCACTGGATTTTGATATCAAAGTACTTTGGGTTATAGTAAGGTAAAAACTGTCCATGTTTATGTGCGGTTTGGTCTTACTATTATCTTTTGTTTCAAAAGGATTTTCAAAGTTAAACAGTATGGTTGGAATTTACTCACACGTAGCTCAAAACTAGAGGCTTCATCGATTAGTTATTTAGAGATTATTTCCGCTGTGATGTATATGAGTTATACTCTGATATGATATGTAAGTATAAATTCAAATTTTGTATTTTAAAGTTATGTTATAATACAATTTATTCATTCCGCTATGAGATTCGTGTTTACTCTGATTCTATTCAGTTGTGTTCTTCTTCTATTCTATTAGTTCTATCTTTTCTATCTCATCCTCTAAATTCTTTCTATTAATGATCTGAATATTCATGCATTTTGAGTTGAATGTGTGGGATATTAGTCAGCTCAAATTGGCATGGATTTCCTGGGCATTACAGTTGGTATCAGAGCTGAAGGTTAAGTGATTACCTTGGCTCTGCGGCGTGACTCAGTAGAGATAGGGTTATTAACACCCTAGATTGAGATTGAGTGTATATATATGAGCGCGTATTTGTAAATTAATATAAAAACTGTATTATATTGTGTTGACTGGTCAGTCGAGTGGTTTATAAATTCTGGTCGAAACAGTAATGCAAACTGTGTCGATAGGTGTTTCTAAACTCTTGAACAGAGTAATTCGACACAGTATGTTTTTAAAAGAGGGTAAATAAAACAATTTTACCTAAAAATATATTTTGATATAAAGAAAGCCTATATATTGGAATTATCTAATATATATTAATAGTGTTGATCGTTATTATGATCTGATAAGATTGATAATTGAATTGGTTATATAAATAACCAATCGAAATATTGTATAAGTATAATATACAAAATTAGATGAACTAAATATGAATTTAAATTAGATGTGGAATCTAATACTTTGGTAACTTGGAAAAAGGATTGAAAATGAATTTGGATTTAATATATGGAATTTTAAATCCTGGGAATTTAAAATTGTTTTTCCAACCATTTTGAAAGAATATTGATGAAATTTCAAAATGAAGTGTTTAGAAATGAGTTTTTGAAAGAAATATAGTATTGAACTCACTTCGATGGCTGGAAAATAAATTCCGATGATGATCCGGACATCATCGGTGTTCATTTTTGAGTTTCTAAGTGACAGATTACTACCAATGAGTTTGTTTTGAATTGTTTTCAAATATTTTGAATTGCTATTATGATTTCAAACTAATTTGAGATAAAAACCCAAGGATTTGAATTCCGAAATTTAAATTTAACTTATGAAGTTAAATAAATATAAATGGTAAAAGTGCATAAATAAACTTAGTTAACTAAAATTGGAAATGTATTGTAGCTAGTTAAGGCGGAAATGGTACTGAAATAGAATTAACTTGGTGAAGTAATTAAAGAAGATTTTTGGAAGAGAACTGAACTTGGTTACGGAATTTGGTTATTGGGTAAGAATTTGGAAGTTGAAATGGAATTCGGTGAATGATTGGATTGGAGAATAAATTGATTCAATTGAAGATAAGAAGTGAAACAAAGATTTTAATCAGGTAGTAATAGAGTTCATAGCATTTTCCATACCTTAGCAATTTCGGGGACGAAATTCTTTTAAGGGGGAAGGAATGTAATGTCCCGCATTTTTATCGGATCGTATTTGAATATTTAAATCGGTTTAAATATTGAATTCGTAATATAAGTGGATTTATATATTAATTAAAACGAAGTTGAACGTATAAGAATATATATTAAATATAATCAAGCCTGAAATATCGCGGCAGTTCGTAATTTAACGTTCTGAACTTCAACTGAGTGTATATGACTTGTTTTAAATCGGATTTCTTCGAAACAAGAAACGTTCGAATCTGTTGAATGGTATTTTTCTAATGGAAGTGAAAAACCAAGATTTCGTATTATAGATGGGAAGTTATGTCCAAATTAAATACTCAGAAAAGCAGCGGCATATTCGTTTATGGCCATAACAGTTTGTTTGAAATAACTAGATATCGGATTCGAATTTAGACAAGATTCTTTTGAGACGTAGTGATAATTTAATTTTTAGAATTTTACTGTAATTTTTAATTAATTAAATACACAACTTTTTATTTGTAGTATTTTGCACCCTGTATCAATATTTTAGGGTTTCATAGAATAAGTTAACGGACCTATATTATTATATTTTCGGGATGGTAGGACACTGCTAGTCACAATGGTATTTTTATTTCTGTCCATAATCTTTCGTAGATGAATGGAATTTTATGTAACAGACACTGTGTAAATCTAACCATAACAAAATAAAACAAGCGTTAAATCAAACACATTAAATATCTCAATAGAACCCATTCTCCTATGATAACACGCTTACACCCTATTCCGAAAATCTGTCCATGATTCCTGCGAAAATCCATGCTTATGTCCTTTTTTTTCTTTTCAAAGACAAAATTTCCTTGTCTGCAAACTAATATACACCATGCTGATCACACTAGCTAGGGTCATGGAGCTGCATGACCTACTCCATACGTCCCCATACCCCTATGTAGAACATGCTTTGTTTCAGTAAAACAACATGTACATCCATGCTTCATTAAGAAATCAAATACTGCAACACCTATATTCAACGTGTAGAGACACCCTAGACTTATATTTAATTAAATAAAATAAATATGTAGTCACTTTTTATATATGGATAGATAGCTTTAAGTCTTTATCGAATTTAATGAAGGCATTCCCCTAAAACACAGCTAGTTGGAAAAGTCACCGCTAAGCTATACTACTTGAAAACAAACTAGACTCTCTTCTTCCATTTATATCATATACCATTTCATTCTTCCCAGAGAATACATACAGCTCCACCCTTATATTCTTTAAAAACATGAGTTAAAATTGTATTATATAAAACAACGAAAGCGGTGTGTGTATGGGTTTGAGCTGGGAGTTTGGGCGTGTGAAGTGGGAAAGTTGCTAGAGTGTTTAAAATGGTGGATATGTGAATATTGGTGTGGAAGGTTTCAGCTATGGAAACAAACAAGGATCAGTTCCCATGATGTTGTTTTAAAGGTCGGTTCTGATTCTGGGATGGTGGTAAAGCGTTGGGGCACCGGAGCAGGTGGCATCGGTCTCAGGTGGTAGTTCAATGGGTGGTGCGTTGGAGCGCGATGGTGGGATGGTCTGTATTTCATGGGGAGGATTTGTTCAACTGATCAGGTCTAGTGACACGCTGAAAATGGATGCGCAAATGGACATGTACTGGAGTTCATAACGGAAACGTGTATGGGGTTAAAGAAGAAACAGTGGCGTTTGTTCCATATGGTGGTGAAGAAAGGATGGCGATGGGAAGATCTGTGAGGTGCATGGTAATTACTGAAGTAGGTATACTTTTTGAAGGATTGAAGGATGTGTGGTTTCGTAATAAAGGTGGAAGCTTTTAATGATTTTATGGGAAGATTTGGGGTTCGACTGTTAATGAGAGGCATGCAGGTACATGGAGGCCTACATTTCTGAGCATAGGCAGATTTAGGCCGAACTTTGGAGAACTAAAAAGGGTGCGGCAGCAAGGTTGAATGGAGGTTTGCTCTCATTTGTTTTGTTCGAAGATTGTTCGGATGTAGGAGTCATGGTTGAGCCATGAGGCATCGGAGTTGGTGTGAACGGCTCGAGGTGATGATGGGCGAGTGTATGTCAAAGCACTTCGCGGATGAAGATGATGGTGTGTGAGCCGCAAGTTGATGACAGTAGCAGGCATATGTATAGTGAGGCTCATGAGTGGAATTCACGGTGATGTTCACATGGCAATCGAGTGCCATGAGCAGGTGACGGTGTGATTCAGTTTCGAAAAGAAGCGTAAGCGGGCTTGAATGTGCGATACTGGAATGACGCAAATCGTATTTAATGGTTGACGTGCAAAGGTGAGTAAACCCACTAACTCTGATCATTTTTATAATATTATAATCGTTATTTAATATTGATAAATAATGATTGAGTGTTGTGTGATGGTTGCTTGGATGAATTGCTGATGAATTGGTTAAAATAATTAAACTGTTGTTTTCATATACTGCTCTATATGATAAAATAGATGATCTGTTATTGATTGTTGTTTGTTGGGGATGTGGGATTACACTAGCTCTGAAATAACTGATATGTAAATACCATAAATTATATTTAATAGGAATGAAAATGAATGTGGGTTTCGGAAAAGGGAAAATCTATTTTTGAAATGGTATAGGAATACTTGTTTTAAAACAAGTAGTTGTTATAAATGATGTTTATAAATTAAATGGAATAATTATTATTAAATAATTTGGAGATATAAGAATGAATTTATAAAGGAGGAATTGGGGAATCGTTTCAGAAAACGACGACATCATAGAACTAGATAACACCAATAGGAATTGGAACTAAAATTCAACGATGTTGAATGTATTAAAGTAATTTATTATAACCTGATAGGATAGTAAATAATTGGTTTTAAACCAATAAATTATAATATGATATGAAATCAATATTTATTTATAAACTTGATATTGATTTAATAAGAACCTGACTTAGAAACAGAGTTTATCAAATGAAAAGAGAATATAGCAGCGTATTGCAGTAGTTATAAAAGAGAATATAGCAGCGTATTGCAGTAGTTATAAAAGCGAATATAACATCATATTGCAGTAGTTATAAAAGAGAATATAGCAGCGTACTGCAGTAGTTATAAAAGAGAATATAGCAGCATAATGCAGTAGTTATAAAAGAGAATATAGCAGTGTATTGCATTAGGTATAAAGGAAAATATAGCAGTGTATTGCATTAGTTATAAAGGAAAATATAGCAGTGTATTGCATTAGTTAAAATATAACGGTTTTAAAGTGAGTCGATAAGTTATAATGTTTTAAAAGATATACTGAGCATGATAAGGAAAGTGATATAGTTTAAAAGAAAATTAGAACCCATTGTACGTCGGTTGAGTTAAGTAACTTTCGAGGCATCAATCTGATGTTGGTTTCAGCCTTCGGGGTTGATACTTAGAAAATTATTCACTTACCAATTTATAATGAGGAACTAATAGAGTAGAAGTGAAGGGAAGTAAGGAAGAGTTTATAAAAATATGGAAATTAGAAAGTTAGTATTAAATAAAAGGGTCAGTGTTTGTGAATGGATGTTTGTTTTACTTCGATAGTTAAATAACCGACTATCGAAGTGTTTGACTATCGTTGTCAATACGGAGAGACCGGTTGGATATATTATCAGGAAAACCACTCCGTATAGGCATAAACGTTGCGAATTAGATTATGCTGAAGATAATTGAAGACAGAGTGAAATGCAAGGGTCGTTCTGTTCCAGAATGGTGCTTTCTGTTTGTCCAGTCCCATGACAACTTATATGGACGAGTTTCTGACAGAGTATACCTGACAAATCACAAAAGATTGATCTCTAAAAGGTATTACGTTTGGCGGCAGAGGAATTCGCTCCTCTTAGATTTTTATACTCGTGATATTTTTGAAAATCAATTAGTGGATTGACGGGTTTGACGATATGGCATTCAAAGTGAATGGTGATCAGATGTTCTGAAGATAGACGTAGCCTCTTGCCTTACAACCAGGAAGTAACAAAAGTTGGGCTAGGCAGCATGGCAAGTTGGGTCTTACTCAAGCAGGGTGTATTGTCACCGATCTAGAGAAAATTCATATTTAATCTTCTTTTCGATTCTGTATCTTCGGATGACGGTTGGATGGCCAACAACCGTGGGTGGCAATATATTCGCGACACTCAAGCTAAATGAGTGAGCGGTCATGTGTAACAACCCGGATTTTTATAACATGTTAAGACAAGAATCAAGGCGGAATTAAATTATAAAATCTGAATCAAGGGAAACGGGCTGTGCCATTGCGTTCGTCTCGGAAAAATACGCGAAATAAAGTCCGAGTTTTCGAAAATCGGAGTCCGTATGACCGAGTTATGGGCCGTCGAAGTTTTAAGAAAAATTCAAGTTCAAAAACAGTTCGAAATTCAAATCTGGAGCCAAACAGACTGGGCGGGAAAAATTCCCGCCCAAGCCCCAGGTCGACTGGGGTGTCGACTGAGGAGTCGACACGCCCAGGGGCAGGTCGACTGCCTAGTCGACACGGGTGTCGACCTGGCCCGAAAACCCATTTTGGGTCTGGTCGACCTGGTGCACCTGGTTGCTCATTTGGGTCTGGTCTATTGGCCTGTGACGGATTTTGAGGGTTCAGATCTATCCTAGGGTTAATCTAAGGGCCTAAACTACTCCTAATCTCTATAAAAACACCCTAGGACCTAACCTAAATCACTCAAAATCAATCTAACAACGAAGTGCTGCCCAATTCTCTCTTGATCATGGCCTCCATCTCCAACTCCAAGAGCTTATGCATTCAAATCGGATTCAAATCAAAAGGTGCAAGCTTTCTACATCAAATCGTGGAAGTAGATCAACATTGCTACGCCAATCCTATGACGATTCATGCTCTTAAGTCTCTAAGCCTCGCTAGGTAAGTTCTAGCTACTTCTAGATCTAAACGGTAGATTTAGTGTTGACATGGAATAAAATGAAAAGAAACACAAGTATGTTAGCCTATGTGAATCTAGTTTTGCCCCTTTCTTGAACCCATGACTTTGGGTTATGTTTTAATGACTAAATCATGCTACTTATGTTGTGTTGAACTTAATTTATCATGCAAGTTTGGATCTTTACTTGTGGAATGATGGCATGAACCCTTAGAACCATTTTGACTTGTGAAACATTTTGAGTTTATGCATGTAAAAGAACCTAAAACCCCTCATGACACTCACATGCATAAGATGATGACCTAGGATATGATATCATACATGCTTGAGACCAATCCTCTTATGATATCATGCATGTCAAAGGCCAATCCCTTTATGCTATCATACATGTTTTGAGGCCGTTATGCAATATGCTAGTTATGTGAACACCTTTTACCTCAAACGTCACCGTGTTTAACTTGTGATTCACCTTTGCCATCTTATACCCTCTTTTGTCATATTTTTCCTACTATGTTGATTCGCTTTCATGTGCTTTGGGAATACGTTTTGGGTAGTCTAGGCAAAGCTTGAAATTTGCTATGAACTTAACATGAAATTACATGTAACATGTAATGGTAATAAACGTGGGGATGACGCTTAGAAAAATATGGAACATGTGAACTTGACATGAATTATACCAAGAAATGGGACAATGGGCATAAGTGAAAAACATGGACTTAATCAAGGCCTAAATTTGGCATGAACATGATACGTAGTAAAACATGAAAGTGGCCAACTCGAGGTTGGGTTGAGTTTGTAGCATAAATCTACCCGGAACCGACCGGCTTAACTAGTGGCTACAAACAATAGGACCCAATGTGAGTAGTTGGTCATATCGCATTTAAAACCCGAGGTTAGACTAGGTTGTGGTGTAAAGCTACCTGAACCCGCCCGGCTTAACTAGTAACCACAACAAAGTCTAATGTGAGAGGTTGTGGTGCATTAAGTTAATTAATGCCACATGATAAGGTTAAGTAACTTAGCTAGACTAATGACACTTAACCATACAACACGATTAGTGGAGGGGGTTAAGTTAACCAACACTTAACCAATCCGACCCAATAATTTGATGAGGTTAAGTTAACCAATACTTAACCAATCTAACAGGATAATTTAATGGGGTTAAGTAACTTATACTTAACCAATTATACACGATGATTTAATGGGGTTAGGTTAACCAATTTGACTCGATAATTTTGATGAGGTTAAGTTAACCCACACTTAACCAATCCGACCCAATAATTTGATGAGGTTAAGTTAACCAATACTTAACCAATCTAACAGGATAATTTAATGGAGTCAAGTAACTTATACTTAACCAATTATACACGATGATTTAATGGGGTTAGGTTAACCAATTTGACTCGATAATTTTGATGAGGTTAAGTCAACCAATACTTAACCAATTTGACTCGGTAACTTGATGGGGTTAAGTTAACATACACTTAACCAATCTAACATAGTAATTGGATAGGGTTAAGACATGAACCGCTTGAATATACTTAACCAACTCGACTCAGTAATTTGATAAGGATAATCTTTACTTAACCAACCACGATAATGCGATAAGGTTAAGCCGTGAACTTCTTGATATACTTAACCAACTTAACATATGGTTTGTAGGGCTAAGTCTTGAACTTGAACACTTAGCCAATTTTGACATGCTTCTAGACGGGTTAAGTCATGAGCTTGAATGACAACGCTTAACCCATTAGATAAAACCTTAGTTCAGGGGGACTAAGTGGGAAACAGTAGTTAACAAGGATGACGGGAAAGGAAGCTAAGTGATAAACCTTAGTTAAGAATAACTAAGTAATAATTCTTAGTCAAGGAAATTGGACCAGTTCATAATAGATGAGTAACCCGATTCAGTAGGTCGTCGCTTCAGCAAATACACGAGGTGGAGCAATATCTGATTTAGATAAAGGCTCCAACGAACTGGGTGACGAAGCGGTAGCTTCGGGGAACGTGAGGATACTCTTGGTATCCCTCTGTGAGGTGGCAGATGATCCTCCTGGGCTCACAGAGGTTAAGGTCTGCGGTAGAAGAGCCAAGGGTATGCCTTGGTTGCTGTGCGAGCAACCTAAAGACTGGGGTGGATTAGCGTGGGGTCGGCAATATTTTTACGGTAGCCCTAGATAGCACATCGTCGGCCACCTACCATCTTTAGTCAATCGTGTACGTACGGAAAGGCAGAGAACACCCAACAGACCATACTTGCTATCTAGTTATGGGTGAGGTTGGCCATTTGGGAGTGGGGCATTGATGGCCGTAGTGTGGTTCTCATACATGATTTTTCTTGTTTTTCCTTTCAGTAGTCGAGGGAGGGGTCACGTGGGACCATAACCACTGGTAGAAAAGCAGACCTTGATATCTGCATCGGCAGATAATCTAAAGCTCCCGACCGAGTCCTGTATTCTATCACGGGACTCAGATGGCACATTGAGATACATGTGCATCTAGACATGGAAAAACGATTCACGATACATACGTGGGAAGAAGGGCGTGGTTGATGGGTACCGTAATCCCTAGTGGCCCTATGTGGCTCGAACCCAAAAACCGAGATACGAGAACGTTCATTATGTAGCATAATCCCTAGCGGTCCTAGGTGGCATAAATCCTAGTTGAATACGCGGTAATTCATGATAGGAAAACTTAGCCAAATCTAGGGTGACTGTCCAAACGATTTCAGGAATAAAGGGTACTACGTTGGAGTAGTATAGAATTATGAGAGTAAGCCCGTACGATTTACGGCAAGGACTGAACATATAAATGGAAAGAAAGACACAAGTCGAGAAAACCTACATATGAGATATGTTAGGTCGACATGGACCATTTAATGACATTAGGCAACGGACATTTTATAGTTAATACATAACACGGGTTGGGATACTACTACGGGAGGTGCAGAGCAATTATACATGATAGATACCTCGGGATTTTATACTTGATATAAACCTGACAATGTGATACCTTAGTTTATCTTGATACAGTGGTTCATCCTGTTATCTTGGTCTAGCTTATCTATCTTGTCATCATCCTTATGTTTACTTTCAGTTTATGCATGTCATGTTACCTTTACCTGTTTTTATGCTGGAAGTAGATAGGACTTACCAGTCTTTATGACTGACCCCGTTTTCTTTCGCCTCTTTGTCTTCCGTTCCCCCCCCCCAGGTTTTCAGGGAGGAAATGCTGTTAGTTCGGACCTCTTATGCTTGAAGGTCATCATGTATAGCTTGGTCTTCTCTTGGCTATGGCTGCTTTCCCGGTTTATTTTGGGGAATAATTTATTAAAAGGTTTTATGCTTCTTTACTATTGCAAGACAGGTTTTGATATATTCTGATGTAAAAGGCTTTAGACCTTATTTTATAAGGTAATGAAATTTGTTTTACTTCCGCTGTTTTATATATGTTCTGTCTTGTAATATTTCTGTGCATGTTTACCTCGATAATGCTTCACCGAACCTAGTGCATTCCCTTTGTGAGTGACCCTAGCGGAGGTGGGGTGTTACATTTGGTATCAGAGCATAAGGTTACCAGACTGGGCAAAAGTTTTTAAAACCTTCTGAAACTGTTTTCCAAACTGTTTACAAAGAAGCATTTTTCAAGAAAGGTTTTATTTTTAAAGGCTATTCCCCAAAGGCCATTAGCACTATCCTTTGTTTCCTTGATTGAATCTCTTTTCCTTTCTTTCCTCCATCTGTAGCCACAATAGTTTGAACTGCGACTAATCCTTCCCTAGCTACCTAAGTGTTTTCCGTGCGATGGAGGTAGTTCTTGAGAGACCTTGTGCCGCGTTATAAGAAAGGATAGTAAGAACAAGGATAAAGGATATGGGCTTAAGGATAAGCAACTTGTTGGTAGGGCTCAACCCATGACAAAAGAGTATTTTTGGTATTGTAAAACGGGACGGATAGTTAAGTATTATGGAACAAGGACAAGATCATCAAGAAGGCAATTGCATACCCTCGCTAGCGTACCTGGGAAGGATGGTAACATTCTTGTTGAAGGTTTAGTTATTCTTTTCTATCATCCCGTCAAGACTTTTTTTTGATCACCACACCATTTAAGCCCGCTTCGATAGTTGAGTCTCTGCACCTTAGTACTAACGTAGTAGAGGATCCCATTTTGTCTCAAATCTTGTTGGAGAATCAGTCCGTCTATTCACGACTTGTTTGGATTTGAGAATGTCTATGCCAAGAGTTGAGTTTGGAAGTAATGCTTATGTTTTGGGCCATGGATGGATTCTAGGGATGAAGTAGTTATCCGGTAAGGGGTGCCACCCTCGGTTTTGATAGGAGGGTAGTTAGATTCTTGACTAGCCTTGGTAATACCCTCGAAGCCTCGTGTAACCTTTTGGGTTCTGTCATGATTAGTTACCTAGAGTCCCTTGATGCCTTTATTGAAAATTTGAAACCCGATCGAGTGGTGTTTGCCAATAAGACGGATGGTTCATTTCACTTATGCATAAGTTATAAAAATCACCCTAGTAAGTACACATGGTAACCTGGTTGGCATCTGTTTACTTTCAAGAGAAAGTTCTTCTATGTAGAATACCTTATAGTATGTAAATGAGATCCAAGATTCACTAGTGAATTTTGGAGAGCTCGCATGGAATCATGAGTACGCAGTCATGTTTGAATCAAGTATACTAGAAGAAGAATAAGTGAAAGTGGAACGAGAGTCGACAATAAAATGAGTTCCAACTCATATTTTGGAAACAGGAAATAAGAAGCTACGAAATCATGAAGTTAAAAGATGGTCAAAGCATAATGGAACTAAGCTCAAGGGAATGCGACTCAGAAGGATGAAGACTAGATACGCGCATGATATCTCTTTTTAAGAGTATATCCTTGATTCCTGTTTTCTGTAGAACTTACTTGTAGGCTATCTTTTATGAATATCCTCTCGGTTCTGTTTTCGATCTTAGTTCAGTTGCAAACCCCATAAGGAGTTTATCTTGTTTATCTTCTCGATCCTATCTTGAGGACCTTAGGTAGAACCCTATGGATGTAAACATGTATTTGAAACATGTTATGATTGATATGGTTGCTAGTGGTTGCAAGTGGTTGCTCGTGGATGATTGAGTACACATTAGACACTAGGTCGATTCAGTCACATCTCATATTGCATATGCACGAGTATTTGTACTTGTTTATGGATGAAATTGAATATGTTATCATGTGGATGTTGCATGTGGATGAATGGTTGTGCACACATATAGTGTTTATATGACTAGGACTGTAACACCCCACCTCCGCCAGTACCACTCTTGCAAGGGCACTGACTTTGGAGGGGCGTTTGAATCAGGTAAACATGCATAATGATATATCAAGGCAGAACAAGAACATATGTATATATGTAAACAGAGTAAATAACATAGATAAAACAGCGGAAGATTTAAACCATTTCAAAACAAGTCTGGTACAACATAATATCAATTTTCCAAATAAACAAGTCTAGATAAAACAACATCATCTGAAAACTGAAATACATAAGTGCTATCCCCAAAATACGTGAGAACCATAGCTAGCTTCATGTAGAAAGCGTACATGAGCTGAAATCCCACAAGCAAGCAATCCAAAATCCAAGCTAGGCTCCTGTATTCCCTCCCTGAGAACCTGGGGGGGGGGGAACGGAAGAAAAGAGGCGAAAGAAACAGGTCAGTCAAAAAGACTGAGTAAGCCCTACTACAATCAATGTAAACTGATAAAGCTAACTGGTATGAGCAGCAGGGATGAACATAAGGATAACAACATACTAGCATGATGATTAACTAACAAGGTAGATAAAGGTGTCATCGCATAATCAGGATTAAGGTTTTGCACCACAGGTGTACTAGCAAACTAACATGACTTGAATAAACAAGTATTGATCCCTTGGCCCAAGCTTTGGCCCAATAACATGAAGTGACCCTCATACGAGGTCCAATAACATGAAGTGACCCTAACACGGGGTCCAACCCAAACGGTCTAGTCGATCGGCTCCCTAAGCCTAACTCGTCACGTGTTGGTGTCAATACGGCCCAAACATGATTGTAGTCGAACTGTGCCGGGTCCACCCTTCGGGTGTATCAAGCCCTAGGGTGTCAACCCCTGGACACCATGAACATGAGTGCACAGTCTCGATCTACTGGTACCCGTGCATGTTTTCTCCGGCTACGGACTATGTGCACGACCAGAGTCCGCCCGGAACTACACCGGCGTACCACTCTGCCGTCGTTTATTGGTCGCTTACCTCCAGTCCAGTAATCGTGCCCCCACCCTAGCCTAGTCCCTAGGGTCATGATGATACTAACTAGGGATTACTGCTGGAGTGGACCCCCATTGCTAGGATTTCTCTAGTGGGTTAAGTACGGTTTAGCCCCTTTACTAATCATGGATTAACTTGGTTAAGTGTAACGATGAGTTCACGACTTAACCCGGATTAATCTACCAAGCCCAAATTGGTTAAGTATTAAATGGACCATGACTTAACCCTAATCATGAGGCATTAATTAATTAATGCGTCTTAACCTCTCACATTAGACTTTGTTGCGGTTACTAGTTAAGCCGGGCGGGTCCGGGTAGCTTTACACCACAACTTGGTCTAACCTCGGGTCCAAGGTACAACATGACCAACTTCTCACATTGGGTCCTATTGTTTGTAGCAACTAGTTATGCCGGTCGGTTCCGGGTAGGTTTACGCTACAAACTCAACCCAACCTCGAGTTGGCCACACTTATCTTTTCTAAGTGTCATGTCCACCATGTTTCCAAAACATGTTACAAATTTTCAAGCAATTGGGTAGACCTAACTTAATAGGTAAATTCCCAATGGGTAGACCTAACTTAATAGGTAAATTCCCAAGCTTATGTTTTTATGTCTTTTAAGTTTACCCAACCCCAAACGCAATCCCATCGCTTACATATCGCAATAGCGCATAAAGGATAGAAAGAGGGAACTTGGCATAATCATGACATAAAAGTGTTGAAGCCACAAGTTCAACATGGTGGCATATGAAATGTACATATGTTCATATACTTGCATTAGGCCTCAAAAGCATGCATAACATGATAGCATGAACAAAATGTTCAACCCAAACTTGCATAACATACTTGCATATCATAACATGACATACTTGCATATAAACTTGCATATTACAACATGACATACTTGCATATAAACTTGCATATAAACTTGCATATTACAACATGACATACTTGCATATTACAACATGACATACTTGCATATAAACTTGCATAACATAACTTGATGAACTTGCATAACACATCATAATAAACTTGCATATCACATCATAGTAAACTTGCATAACACATCATAGTAAACTTGCATATCACATCATAGTAAACTTGCATAACACATCATAGTAAACTTGCATATAAACTCGCATATCATACATTTAACTTCAAAGTTTAAGTATGAAAGTAGAATAGGGCTTACAATGCTTATGCGGACTCAAATGAGTATAGCAAATGTAAGAAAACCCTTATGCAACCAATTGAACCCCAAAAATGCAAGCAAAATTGATCAAAACTCTCTCTTTATGATACCAAGATAGAAACTTGACTTGAATGCAAGCTAATGATGATCATACAAGTCTAAAAACACTTGTATGCATGGAAAATATCATAAAAACTTGTTTAGGAATTTTATGAAGAGAGTGGAGGCCATGAGAGGATTGATTTTGCCATAGTTTAGTTGCTAGAATGAATAATGATGATTTAGGGTAGGTTAGGGTCTTATTTATAGATTAGGCAAGTGTTTTAGGCCATAGGATTAAACCCTAGTTCCAATCTCAGCCCTCAAAACTGAATCTGGCCCCCAAGCTCAACACAAACCCAAAATGGTGCACTAGGCTAAAGAGCCCGTCTGAGCCAAGTCGACAGCCCAGTCGACAGGGCTGTCGACTTGGTCTAACCAAGTCGACTCCCAAGTCGACAGGGCTGTCGACTTAGGGTGTTCTGGCGGGAAGTTTCCCGCCTGGCCCAAACTGGCCCAATTTTCCAAATTCAAGTTTGAATTTGAAATCTGTTTTTACCTTGGAATTTTCTGAAAACTTCGTTGGGCCTTACTCGGGTCATACGGACTCCGATTTTCGAAAACTCGGACTCTATTTCGCGTATTTTTCCGAGACGAACGCAATGGCATAGCCCGTTTCCCTTGATTCAGATTTTAGAATTAAATTCTGCCTCGATTTACGTTATAACAGGTTATTGAAAATACGGGTTGTTACATTCTCCCCTCCTTAAAGGATTTCGTCCCCGAAATCTTCAAGTTAGGAAGAACGTATCCTACCATCCAATCATCCATCTACTCAAAACATCATCCACGAGCAATCATTGTCCTTACAAGATTCTAAATGTTGTATGAACATATGCAAAGGTGTGTGTATATGTACTTATCTAATGCAAATATCATCAATGCAAATTATGTTAGTGAAATGAATCCATATGTATGCAATTCCTAACATAATGTATAACATCTATATGTGTGCACATAACATACACCCATATGCAACATCCATGTGATAACACAAAAATTTTCATCCATGAATAAGCATAAACACTCATGCATATGCAATGTGAGGAGTGTGTGAGCCGATCTAGTGCCTAATCGTGTATAATGCATCCACGAGCAACCACTTGCAAACACTTGCAACCACTTGCAACCATCAAGCATAACATGTTTCAAACACATGTTTCATCCAAAGGGTTTCTACCTAAGGTTCTCATGACAAGATTAACACGATAAACTAGATAAATATGGATAGCAAAGAGAAAGATATGCTAACAAAGAAAAGAGATTGAGAGTGTACCCTCGAAAAGGAATGGATAAAGCCCACGCATCTTCTCCTCGGTTTCCCAAGTTGCGTCTTCTTCGGCTTTACCCCATTGAACCTTCACCAACTTGACCTCTCGATTCCTTAGCTTCTTGGTCTCCGTCCCCAAGATACGAATCGGAGCTCTCCTCAAGGTAGCTTCTTTCTCCACTTCCACATCTTCCAGAACACTTGGCTCAACAACCTCTGCTGATTCATGTAAACACTTCCGGAGATGCGAGACATGAAAAACATCGTGTACTCCGGCAAGCTTCTCGGGCAACTTCACTCTATAAGCCATCTGCCCGATCCTCTCTATAATAGGGAATGGTCCAACAAACCTCGGTGCTAACTTCCCAACGGCTCCAAATCGGACCACATTCCGCAAAGGAGAAACCTTCACGAAAACCATATCCCCAACATCAAACTCCAAATCAGTTCTTCGCTTATCAGCATAGGATTTCTGTCGGTCTTGGGCCGCTTTCATTCGTCTCCGAATCAACTCGATCTTCTCGGATGTATCTCTGATCATATCAGGCCCAAGTATAAGCTTATCTGTAGTCTCCCACCAACATGTAGGTGACTTGCACGGCCTCCCATATAAAGCTTCAAATGGTGCCATCCCTATGCTTGCCTGATAACTGTTATTATATGCAAACTCAACAAGAGGAAGGTGGTCTTCCCAAGTACCACCAAAATCCAGAATACAAAGCCTCAACAGATCCTCGAGTACCCTATTCACCCTTTCGGTTTGACCATCCGTCTGTGGGTGATAAGCAGTACTTAGATTCAACCTCGTGCCCATGGCTTCTTGCAAGCTATTCCAGAATTGACTTGTAAAGATTGGGTCACGGTCACTGACAATACTAGAAGGGACTCCATGAAGTCTCACAATCTCACGAAGATATACAGACGCTAGCCAAGATGCGGTCCTCTTGCTCTTTACCGGAATGAAATGAGCACTCTTTGTAAGTCTATCTACAATAACCCAAATGCTCGTATTCCCTTTCCTTGACCTTGGTAGCCCATCGATAAAATCCATGGAAATACTCTCCCACTTCCAAAGTGGAACGTCTAGAGGATGCAATAGCCCACCGGGCTTCTTCTACTCGGCCTTAACTTGTTGGCAAATGATACATCTAGAGACGAACTCTGCCACATCCTTTTTCATCCCAGTCCAAAAGAAAATACGCTTCATATCTTTATACATCTTATCACCGCCTGGATGTATGGTCAACTTAGAGCGATGCGCTTCCTCTAGAACTTTTCTTACTAAATCTTCTACCATTGGAACACATAACCTTCCATCTCTTCTCAGCCAACCCTTGTCATCAATCGAATATCGAGCGAGATGACTAGACGTCTCTCCTCGAATCAGCTTATCCATAATCTCAACTATCTGAGGGTCTTCTCTCTGCGAAGCCCCAACTTGATCAAGAAGGGTAGGTCTGAGTTCCAGAGATGCTAAAGAACCGGTCATCGACTCAATCGCCAAAGAGAAATCAAAGGTTGCCACATACTCTAAATTCTTCATCTCAACGAATAGAGGACTTAAGGTCAACCTTCTTCTACTCAATGCATCCGCTACCACATTCCCCTTGCCAGGGGTATAAGCTATCTCAAAATCATAGGACGCCAAGAATTCCATCCATCTTTGTTGCCTCAGATTCAGATCCTTCTGAGAAAAGAGATACTTCAATGACTTGTGATCAGTATAAAGCTCAAATCTCTCTCCCAAAAGATAATGGCGCCAAGCCTTGAGTGCATATACTGTTGTTGCCAACTCTAAGTCATGAGTGGGATAATTCTTCTCATGCACCTTGAGTTGTCTACCGCCAAAGCATATCACCCTTCCTTCTTGCATCAGAACAGCTCCTAACCCCGTGCCACATGCATCGGTGTATACTGTAAATAACTTCCCTCCATCGGGCAAAGCTAGAACAGGTGCTGATGTGAGAGCTCTCTTGAGCTTCTGAAAAGCAAGCTCGCATTCTATGCTCCAAGCAAAAACTAAATTCTTCTTCGTCAATTTAGTAAGAGGAGCGGAAATCTTCGCGAAGTCCTTGATGAACTTCCGGTAAAAACCCGCAAGACATAGAAAACTTCTCACTTCGGTTGCATTCCTTGGAGTCTTCCAATCCTGAACTGCAACTACCTTAGCGGGATCCACCGCTAAGCCTTGCTTAGATAATATATGCCCAAGGAATCTAACTTCCCTTCTCCAAAAGTGACACTTAGAGAACTTGGCCTTCAACTGATGCGCTCTAAGCGTATCCATCACCTCCACGAGATGCCTTGCATGCTCTTCCTCATCCTTAGAGAAGATCAGAATATCATCTACGAAGACCACAACAAACTTGTTCAAGAACTCCCTGAACACCCTACTCATCAAGTCCACGAAATATGCGGGTGCATTAGTCAAGCCGAACGGCATGACAAGCCATTCGAAGAATCCATCTGGAGTTCTGAACGCAGTCTTGTCTATACTATCCTCAGCTACCCTGAGCTGATGGAATCCAGTAGCAAGATCAAGCTGAGAGAAAACAGAAGCACCGACAAGCTGGTCAAAGAGATCATCAATCCTCGGTAACGGGTGTCTGTTCTTCTTAGTCAGCTTATTCAACTCTCGATAGTCAACACAAAGTCGGAGAGAACCATCTGCCTTGGTAGCAAATACCACAGGCGCTCCCCATTCAGATATACTTCGTCTAATGAAGTTCTTCTCAAGCAACTCCTTCACTTGCTTACTTAGCTCCCGTCTTTCACGCGGAGCCATGTGCCGAACGGGCAAAGAAACCGGCTTTGTATTATCCACCAGATAAATGCGGAAATCAATCTCTCGCTTAGGGGGCAACCCCCTAACTTCATCGAAAACATCCGGATACTCTCGAACCACTCTCACAGACTGAAGAGTCTCCATTGACGAGTCGAGTGATTCACGATAGCACAACATGACGGGACCTCTCGGATCACAAGAAATCTCTAGGGTGTTCCCGAGGCGAGTCACGAGCCTTACAACCCTATGCTCACAATCAAGAATGGCTCCATATCTGGACAGCCAATCCATGCCCAATATCAATCCGTATCCCCTGAAACCAAGAACAAAAGCACTGCACAAGAACTCTACACTCAGTATAGAGATACTCAAATCCCCACATATCATAGACAAATGGGCGGAACCCCTAATAGGATTTGAGACACAGACGGGATCATCTACCAAGCTAGTACTAAGGTGCAAACTATCAACAAGATCAGATGAGATAAAGCTATGCGATGCACCAGAATCAAACAAGGTACGAACTGGAAAATCAGAAATATATACAAGGCTCTCAACAGAAATACTACCTCGATCGGGAACTGGAGCGATATTGAGAGCATGAACTTGCCCTCCTGAAGGTCCAGCACGCTGAGTCTGACCCTGGCCTTGCCCTCGCTTCTTCGGGCAATCCTTGCTGAAATGTCCAGTCTCACCGCAGAAAAAGCATTCACCATTCTTCCTTTTTCTCTTCCTACAATCCTTAATAAGATGCCCAACTGAACCGCAATAATGGCACTTCCCCTTGACGTTCTTTCCCTTGTTGTTGTTTCCCTTGTTGCCTTGACCCTTGTTCTTGTTCTGGTTGCCTTGACTGCTTTGACCACTTGGATTACCCTGATTTCCTTTTCCCTGGGAATCAGTCTTCTTGGCTTGAGTATCATTCACCTTGATCTCTTTCTTGCCATCTCCCTGAAGTAATGCCATATCAACCAAACTCTCAAACGTGGCCCCATGGGGAATATGTGACATAGCCAATCCCTACAACGGCTCATTCAATCCTCTAGCAAAACGAAGGGCCTTCTTCTGAGGAGTATTCACCATATCCAAGCCAAAACGAGCTAACTGGTTGAACTTGTTCACATATTCTTTGACAGACATATCTCCTTGCTTCAAAGTTATGAACCTCTCCATTTGCAGATTCTCCTCAGCAGAAGATAGAAACTTAAGCATGAACCTTGCCCTGAAATCGGCCCAAGTCTCAACAGGCCAAGTACCATTGGTGACTTCCCACCAATAAGCGGCTTCATCCTTCATAAGCCAAACCGCCAACAAGGTCTTCCTCTGATCGTCTAACCCAAAGATAGCAAATAAATCCTCGGTCTCTTTCAACCAATTTCTGGCCTCTACAAAAGTCTCAGTGCCTTGAAAGTTCTTGCCACCCATTGCTTTGAAATCTTTGCAAGTCTTTGCGAAGTCAGCTTGAGGATGCTGAGGGGGAAGAGGAAGAGGAACCTCAGCGACAGGAGGAGGAGGAACATTAGAAACAAGAGGAGGAGGAATATTAACTACTGGAGGAGGAGGAGGAACATCTGCGGGGCCGGCTTCGGTCGCCCTAGCCTCCAAAAGTCTCCTATACCAAACAGGTACGTGTACTCCCTCCGGAATAGCAAAGTTATCGGCCATACTGAAAAAGAAAAAGACAGATTCAGAATGGAGAAAAACGAAGGGATTTTGCTAATGGCTTTTTTTGGGGAATAGCCTTTAAAATAAACTAGACTTTTCTTTGGAAAATACTTTATACTTGATTTTGAAAATAGTTTTTCAAAAGTTTTCTAAAAACCTTTTTTTTTCTTCTCGTAAACCATATGCTCTGATACCAAATGTAACACCCCACCTCCGCCAGTACCACTCTTGCAAGGGCACTGACTTTGGAGGGGCGTTTGAATCAGGTAAACATGCATAATGATATATCAAGGCAGAACAAGAACATATGTATATATGTAAACAGAGTAAATAACATAGATAAAACAGCGGAAGATTTAAACCATTTCAAAACAAGTCTGGTACAACATAATATCAATTTTCCAAATAAACAAGTCTAGATAAAACAACATCATCTGAAAACTGAAATACATAAGTGCTATCCCCAAAATATGTGAGAACCATAGCTAGCTTCATGTAGAAAGCGTACGTGAGCTGAAATCCCACAAGCAAGCAATCCAAAATCCAAGCTAGGCTCCTGTATTCCCTCCCTGAGAACCTGGGGAGGGGGGGGGGGAAACGGAAGAAAAGAGGCGAAAGAAACAGGTCAGTCAAAAAGACTGAGTAAGCCCTACTACAATCAATGTAAACTGATAAAGCTAACTGGTATGAGCAGCAGGGATGAACATAAGGATAACAACATACTAGCATGATGATTAACTAACAAGGTAGATAAAGGTGTCATCGCATAATCAGGATTAAGGTTTTGCACCACAGGTGTACTAGCAAACTAACATGACTTGAATAAACAAGTATTGATCCCTTGGCCCAAGCTTTGGCCCAATAACATGAAGTGACCCTCATACGAGGTCCAATAACATGAAGTGACCCTAACACGAGGTCCAACCCAAACGATCTAGTCGATCGGCTCCCTAAGCCTAACTCGTCACGTGTTGGTGTCAATACGGCCCAAACATGATTGTAGTCGAACTGTGCCGGGTCCACCCTTCGGGTGTATCAAGCCCTAGGGTGTCAACCCCTGGACACCATGAACATGAGTGCACAGTCTCGATCTACTGGTACCCGTGCATGTTTTCTCCGGCTACGGACTATGTGCACGACCAGAGTCCGCCCGGAACTACACCGGCGTACCACTTTGCCGTCGTTTATTGGTCGCTTACCTTCAGTCCAGTAATCTTGCCCCCACCCTAGCCTAGTCCCTAGGGTCATGATGATACTAACTAGGGATTACTGCTGGAGTGGACCCCCATTGCTAGGATTTCTCTAGTGGGTTAAGTACGGTTTAACCCCTTTACTAATCATGGATTAACTTGGTTAAGTGTAACGATGAGTTCACGACTTAACCCCGATTAATCTACCAAGCCCAAATTGGTTAAGTATTAAATGGACCATGACTTAACCCTAATCATGAGGCATTAATTAATTAATACGCCTTAATCTCTCACATTAGACTTTGTTGCGGTTACTAGTTAAGCCGGGCGGGTCCGGGTAGCTTTACACCACAACTTGGTCTAACCTCGGGTCCAAGGTACAACATGACCAACTTCTCACATTGGGTCCTATTGTTTGTAGCAACTAGTTATGCCGGTCGGTTCCGGGTAGGTTTACGCTACAAACTCAACCCAACCTCGAGTTGGCCACACTTATCTTTTCTAAGTGTCATGTCCACCATGTTTCCAAAACATGTTACAAATTTTCAAGCAATTGGGTAGACCTAACTTAATAGGTAAATTCCCAATGGGTAGACCTAACTTAATAGGTAAATTCCCAAGCTTATGTTTTTATGTCTTTTAAGTTTACCCAACCCCAAACGCAATCCCATCGCTTACATATCGCAATAGCGCATAAAGGATAGAAAGAGGGAACTTGGCATAATCATGACATAAAAGTGTTGAAGCCACAAGTTCAACATGGTGGCATATGAAATGTACATATGTTCATATACTTGCATTAGGCCTCAAAAGCATGCATAACATGATAGCATGAACAAAATGTTCAACCCAAACTTGCATAACATACTTGCATATCATAACATGACATACTTGCATATAAACTTGCATATTACAACATGACATACTTGCATATAAACTTGCATATTACAACATGACATACTTGCATATTACAACATGACATACTTGCATATAAACTTGCATAACATAACTTGATGAACTTGCATAACACATCATAATAAACTTGCATATCACATCATAGTAAACTTGCATAACACATCATAGTAAACTTGCATATCACATCATAGTAAACTTGCATAACACATCATAGTAAACTTGCATATAAACTCGCATATCATACATTTAACTTCAAAGTTTAAGTATGAAAGTAGAATAGGGCTTACAATGCTTATGCGGACTCAAATGAGTATTGCAAATGTAAGAAAACCCTTATGCAACCAATTGAACCCCAAAAATGCAAGCAAAATTGATCAAAACTCTCTCTTTATGATACCAAGATAGAAACTTGACTTGAATGCAAGCTAATGATGATCATACAAGTCTACAAACACTTGTATGCATGGAAAATCTCATAAAAACTTGTTTAGGAATTTTATGAAGAGAGTGGAGGCCATGAGAGGATTGATTTTGCCATAGTTTAGTTGCTAGAATGAATAATGATGATTTAGGGTAGGTTAGGGTCTTATTTATAGATTAGGCAAGTGTTTTAGGCCATAGGATTAAACCCTAGTTCCAATCTCAGCCCTCAAAACCGAATCTGGCCCCCAAGCTCAACACAAACCCAAAATAGTGCACCAGGCTAAAGAGCCCGTCTGAGCCAAGTCGACAGCCCAGTCGACAGGGCTGTCGACTTGGTCTAACCAAGTCGACTCCCAAGTCGACAGGGCTGTCGACTTGGGGTGTTCTGGCGGGAAGTTTCCCGCCTGGCCCAAACTGGCCCAATTTTCCAAATTCAAGTTTGAATTTGAAATCTGTTTTTACCTTGGAATTTTTTGAAAACTTCGTTGGGCCTTAATCGGGTCATACGGACTCCGATTTTCGAAAACTCGGACTCTATTTCGCGTATTTTTCCGAGACGAACGCAATGGCATAGCCCGTTTCCCTTGATTCAGATTTTAGAATTAAATTCTGCCTCGATTTACGTTATAACAGGTTATTGAAAATACGGGTTGTTACAAGGACTATTTGCATACATGTTGGATTCATGGCACTAAACATATTTTGCATTTAGAAGATCACTCAGGCCTGATCATTTACATTAGATAAGTGCATATACACACACTTTTTGCATATGTACATACAGCATTAGAAACCGTCTAAGGACATTGGTTGCTTGTGGATGATGTTTTGAGTGGGTGGATGATGGATGGTAGGATACGATGTCCCTAACTTAGAGATTTCGGGGACGAAATCCTTTAAGAAGGGGAGAATGTAACAACCCGGATTTTTATAACGTGTTAAGACAAGAATCAAGGCGGAATTAAATTATAAAATATGAATCAAGGGAAAAGGGATGT
Organism: Allium sativum; assembly: GCA_030737875.1. NCBI lineage: Eukaryota > Viridiplantae > Streptophyta > Magnoliopsida > Asparagales > Amaryllidaceae > Allium > Allium sativum. Next base: position 460,777,489 of record CM060915.1, on the reverse strand, counting down.
GTCATTGCGTTCATCTCGGAAAAATACGTGAAATAGAGTCCAAGTTTTCGAAAATCGGAGTCCGTATGACCGAGTTATGGGCCGTCGAAGTTTTCAGAAAAATTCAAGTTCAAAAACAGTTCGAAATTCAAATCTGGAGCCAAACAGACTGGGCGAGAAAAATTCCCGCCCAAGCCCCACGTCGACTGGGGTGTCGACTGCGGAGTCGACACGCCTAGGGTCAGGTCGACTGCCCAGTCGACACGGGTGTCGACCTGGCCCGAAAACCCATTTTGGGTCTGGTCGACCTGGTGCACCTTGTTGCTCATTTGGGTCTGGTCTATTGGCCTGTGACGGATTTTGAGGGTTCAGATCTATCCTAGGGTTAATCTAAGGGCCTAAACTACTCCTAATCTCTATAAAAACACCCTAGGACCTAACCTAAATCACTCAAAATCAATCTAACAACGAAGTGCTTCCCAATTCTCTCTTGATCATGGCCTCCATCTTCAACTCCAAGAGCTTATGCATTCAAATCGGATTCAAATCAAAAGGTGCAAGCTGTAACGGGCCAGATTTTTTGACCATTTAGTTATTATTTAAAAATGTTTTTTTATTGTTTTGGAAGTTTAAATGGTTTAATTTCAATAATTTTGAATATTTTATGTTATTCCGAAATGGTAGAAATTTAGTGGATCTGCAATATAATGTGAACTGGCAGTATTAAAGGATAAATTTTTAATTAAAAATAGTACGTTTACAAAGGAAGTAGTAGCTAACGAACTCGGATTTCGATGAAATCAGTTTCATTAAATCCGAAATGATGAAATTAGGTAACCAACCAAGTTACGTCAAAAATGGTATCCGTATGTGGAAAAGAAAAAATAAAAGGCCAAAATTTGAACTAAATTTGGACGGTAATTGGAATTTGCTAATGCAAACGACAAAACTGGAACCTGTGACCTATCCAGGAAAATTTTATACATAGGATATTAGCTATATACGAAATCTGGGAAAATCCTATAACGGATATAGAAAGTTATTAAGGAAACAAAATTTAAATAAATTATTTGAAAATCTAAACGAACTCCGATTTTTGATTTGAATACATAGGATTGAAGTACGTTAGAAACCGGACCAGATGGTGGAAGAATTTCTGAAAACCGTTATCGTTTGATACTCCAACATGAGACCGGAAGGTGTTGAAACTAACACAAAACACTATTTTGAATTTGAATTTAAATTATTTGAAAGTTCAAACGAATTCAAAATTTAAATATTTTTATATATTATTGAAGAGCAAGAAAAATTGAACAAGATGGTTGAAAAAGATTTTGGATAAGGTATCAATAAGTAAGTCAAATTAACGTCCGAATAGGGTTGAGAAAACACACTTTACTATTCATAAATTATTAAATTTATTTATAATTTAATTAATTTAAGGATTAATCCTAGCCATCCATTTTCGACCGTTGGATTCGCGCCACCTCAGCAATCCATGTGACTCCTTCGGCTATAAATAGCCCCCCCCTTTCATTTTAAACTCACTCCTCCTCCTCTTTCAAGCTTTGGCAATAGCAGAAATAATAAAATAATAGAAAATAGGGAAAAGGAAGGAAGGGAGAAAGGAGGGCAAGACGGGGAGCTAGGGACTCTTAGGCAGGGGCTTGGGCTTCACGGGGTAAGTTTTTAAATAATATTTATTTATTTATTTATTTTTGTAATATATATATATATTATAATTAAAATAGAATTTGTAAAAATAAATATCAGAACATTCTAAGGGTGACAGAGAGGATAGTGTCTAAGGCTTGAGTTTGGAAAATATAGTTTCCTGCTCTCCCTGGCTATCCCTAACTGATCCGACGAATGGGATGATTAATTTAAATTTTAAATTTTAAATTTAATTTGAATTTAAAACAAACCAGGGGCATTTTCGTAATTTTTAACTATAAACTTTAAAAGCTTATAACTTTTTCAAAACAAGTCGGATTTCCACGAAACAAGGACCGTTGGATTCTTATCGAAAAATACTTTAAAATGAGTGGAAGCAGATTTTTGACCCGGATTATAATTTTTAAGTTATAATTAAATGAATATTTTTAAGTATTTTATTTGAAAATTAAATTTAATTAATATTAAAATGGTTTTTCAATTTAAAAAAAAATTGGATATGGCTGGAGATGAGAAAGTAGGCCTTTTTTAGAAGGGCAGGGAAGGTAATTTGGCTAATAACGCAATTAGAAATTAATTAAGATAAAAATAATTTAATTAATTTAATTAAATATATATTCATTTAAATTAGGTAAATATTGTAAATAGCATAACTTTTGGATACATTAACGAAATTTAACGAAACAGGATCCGTTGGGATCGTATGGACGAGCACTACGCAATGGAACTGACCACAAGTGGATTGGAGCTCGTTTGGATTTATTGTGAAATTTAACATCTGAACCAAATCAATGACCGACTATCGTTATTCAACGATAAACCGTCCAATGTGAGTAAATCTCACTAACTCTGAACACTTTATATTTTTATAAAGTATTTTTAGAACTGGTAAATATTGGTTGAATTGCTGAGTGTTGATTGTTTGGTTGAACTGCTAGTCAGTTGGTTGAAAATACCGATATAGTTATATATATCGTTAACCGATGTTGATTTTGTTTATCAGAATACCTCATATTGAAATGAAATTGATGTGAATTATATTGTGTAACATCTGTGGATGCAGGGAAACAGGTCGGAGGGATCCAACTGGATTCCTCAACATTTATTTATCGTTTTTCATATATTCTGTTATATGATGTGTTATATCATCTGTTGTTGAACCCGTGTGTTTGGATGATGATCAAACCTTTTGATTTGGTATTTTTATACCATAAATGATAATGGGAAGTGAAAAGAGATTTTCAAAGTATATTTTGAAAGTAAATTATTTATATAAAATCAATAGATTTTATATATAAAAGGAAAAGAGTTTCATAGAGGAAAATAATTACAGAATCAAAGAAATTGAGTAAAGGAAAATATTTGTAAAATCAAATATAAAGGAGAAGATTTGAAAAGAAAAACAAACATAGAGGAAATACATTTGTGAAACAAATGTAAAGGAAAATATTTGTAAATCAAATAGAATAGGGAAAAAGTAGCTATTTGTGAAACCTTTACAAATAGAAATCAAAAGGGAATCATTTGTAAAACGATTACAAATGGAATTGAAAAGGGAATATTCATGTAGGAAATAAAGAAAAGTTGAAAGAAGTACTTATTTGTTAAATAAATAGAAAAGTTAAAAGAAATATTTATTTGTTGAATAAATAGAAAAGTTAAAGGGAATATTTATTTGTTAAATAAATAGAAGCGGAAAGAGAATAGTTATTTGTTGAGTAAACGAACAGAAAAAGAATCTATTCAAGGGAGGTAATTCAAAGGAATTATTCCAAAGGAATTATTCAAAAGAGAAAAGTCAAAGGGATTAATTCAAAAGAGTTAATCAACTAGAGTTAAACCGTTGGAGTTAAACTGTTAGAGTTAAACAGTTGGAGTTAAACTGTTAGAGTTAAACAGTTGGAGTTAAACTGTTAGAGTTAAACCGTTGAAGTTAAACTGTCAGAGTTAAACCGTAAAGTTAATCAGTTAGAGTTAGTTAGTTAGAGTTAACCAGTTAGAGTTATTTAGTTAGAGTTATCCAGTTAGAGTTATTCAGTTAGAATTAACCAGTTAGAGTTAATCAGGTAGAGTTAATCGTTTTGAGTCAAATCGAACTAGAGTTACTCAAATATAGTAATCGAATAAGGGTTAATTGAATATTAGTTATTCAATTAGAATTGATCGAATCTAATTATTCGAGATAGAGTTAAAAATAGACAAAGTTATTTAAGGATGAATTTCCATTTAGCACGACTGCTAGCGTAATTCGCAGGGCTGCAGATAGCCTACGGCGGTCGGATGTTTCCTGGGGGAATCAGGCATAACCATTGTGATCGCTGCGATCTAGAGTCAAGCAAATGGTGTTAAATCAAATAGTAATTAATCAATAGAAGTTAATTAAGTCGAGTTAGTCGAGTATTAGTAAATTAAGTAGGGTTAGTCAAAAAGGGAATTAATCGAATATCACCTATTCGAAGTAGAGTTATCGAATATAGTTTATTCGAGAAGAGTAATCGAATATAGTTCGTTCGAAGTGTGTTAAATCGAATATAGTTATTCGAAGGAGAGAATTATCGAATATGGTTTATTCGAAGTGAGATTTTTTGAATATTAGTTATTCGAAGAAAAGGATTACGAATATTAGTTATTCGAACAGGAGAATCGAATATAGTTTATTCGAAAGAGAATTATCGGATAGTGATTATTCGAGAGCGAATCATACATGGAAATTCGATTATATCAAATCAAGGGAAGTAATGTTTACTTTCCATTTCAAATCAAGTTTTAATTATCTGTTAATAAAGTAGTTGGTTGTTTATTTATCCAAATTAAGATATGGAAATATATTTAAGTTAACATATTTTGAAAGCATGGAATTATAACATTTATAGTTATAATCAAATGATTCAGTAAAGGAAGTGGATTCATAAATAGAATCCGAGAGTTCGCAAGGAAGTTTCTTAAAGAGTGAAGTTTGAACTCTGTCTATTTCGAAGTTAGAAATGTTGTTCAGTTAAGGTCTGAGAGGTAATTATACCCCAACCTGATTGACTTCGTTTTAACTAAGAAGTGGATAAGGTTCGAGAGTGAAAGTGGTTAAGTGAATTTAGTTAATGAGCGAAATGGTTGGTGTTGGCATAGCGATGTTTATTCAAACATCAGTTTAAACCCAATGAAGGAGATTTGGAAATGTCTTCCAAATGAAAAATCAGAAATGTTTTCTGAATATAGAAAATGAGAAATGGAATTGTTTTCCATTGTTAATAACGTATATTTTCTAAATATAGTAAGTATGAAATATAGGAAAACAAGAATAAGGAAAAGGGTAAATTTATGATAATTTGATGATGAATGATGATTGATCGATAGAATTTCCATCTGGAAATAATATCGTTGTTTGCACACAGACATGTTTTCATTTGATAGTTAAATCACCGACTATCAAAGTTTTTGACCATTTTACGTTGTTAGTATGGAGAGACCGGTTGGATTATTATCCAGAGAACCACTCCGTATTGGCATAAGCGTTGCGAATCAAGTATGCTGAATATATTGAAGAGGGAGTTATGCAAGGGCTATCCTATTTACAGAATAGTGCCTTCGGTTTGTCCAGTCCCAGGACAAACGTGAATGGACGAATGTCTGACAGAGTATATTCAAAGGATCGCGTAAGTTGATCTCTTCAAACGTACTTACGTTTGGTGGCGGAGGAATTCGTTTCTCGTAGCTGTATACCCGTGGTATTTTTGGTGAAATCAATTTGTGATTTGGCGGGTATGACGATGTGGCATTCAAAGTAATGGAGGTGTGATCCGTCAAAAGATACGTTATGACCTCTAGCCTCATCAACCGGGAAATGACAAAAATCGGGCAGGCAGCATGGCTATGTGGGTCGCACCCATTAGGATGTATGATCACCTATCTAGAGAAATTCCAATTGCTTCTTAAATCTATCGATGCTGCCCCATTCGGGAGACGGTTGCTGATCCCAACCGTTGGTGATATACATTCGATACACTCAAGCGAAATGAGTGGTCGGTCATGTGTGGGCCGGGTTGCAAGATGTTCTTGTTGAACCCAGTGTATTTGCCTCTAGAGATACACGTTCGGAAGGTGGTCCCATACCTTGTCAAGTCAGAATCCAATTTCCAATAAGTGCCCGCGAGTTTGATTTGTATACTATATATGTAGAGCGTGAGATGCAAGCGTTCTACTATATTTTAATTACTTGTGATTAGACATTATTATAATATCAGATAATATATGATTTCCAAAGTGTTTTGGGTTATCGTAAGGTAAAAACCGTCCGTGTTTATGTGTGGATTGGTCTTACGATTATCTTTTCTTTCGAAAGGATTTTGAAAGTTAAACCAAATGATTTGAGTTTACTCACACCAGTCCCATGACTGACCCAGAGTTTATTTTGTTTTGTTTTCCCTAAACTCTTGGGTGCCCAAATTTGTACGGGCAGTCAAGTAGTCAGGATTTACAGGTATGCTTGAAGAGCTTGGAGCAGGAGGCTTCAAGATTTTTCTAGCTATTGATTATTCCGCTGTGATGAAAGTGTTGTACTCTGATAATGGTATGATATACATATACTACTTTGATTTCAAGATATGTTGTCTATTATATTTTATTCGTTCCGCTGTGAGATTCGTGTTACTCTGATGTTGTTGTGTTCTTCTTCTTCTTCTGTTCTAATTTTCTGTCTTATCTATCCTCACCCTCTAATTTCTTTCTTGGACTATCCGGTAATTTCGACTTTTGATTGTTCGATAGGTGTTATATATCGGATAACCAAGGTCGCTTTTTCCCGGGTCGTTACAGTTGGTATCAGAGCTGAAGGTTTAGTGATTTACCTTGGCTCTGTGGCGTGAATCATAGAGATGGGGTTAGTAATGCCCTAGACTGAGTTTGAGTGTATATATACGAGTGAACGTATTTGTTATTTGATATAAAAATGGTTTTATATTGTGGAGATTTATTGGTTGAGTTGTTTATGAGTTCTAGTCGATCAGTTTGATCCACTGTATCGATAGGAGTTTATAAACACTTGAATACGATAGGTCGACACGATATGTTTTGAAAAGAGGGTAAATAAAAGAATTTTACCCAAAATATATTTTGATATAAAGAAATATATATCTAAAATTATCATGGTATATTGGATGTGTTGGTTGTGATTATAATCGAATAAGATTATAAAATGTGAAATGGTTATGTAAATAACAAATCAAAATTCATATAAGTGAAATATATGAAATCAGATGAATTAAATCTGAATTTAAATCTGAATTTAAGTTCAGAATTGGAATTAAAATTGCTAAAATTTGAATAACCGTTGTAAATGGAATTAAATTGAATATATGTGAATTTTAAAATCCTGGGAGATTTTAAATTTGTTACAAGCATTGAAAAGGGATATTTTGAAATGAATTTCAAAATGAAAATGTTTAAAAATGGGTTTTGAAAGTGCTATAGTATTGAACTCACTTCGATAGCTGGAAAATAAATTCCGATGTTGATCCGGACATCATCGGTGCTCATTTTCGAGTTTGTAAGTGACGGATTACTACCAAAGATTTTGTTTTTAATTGTTTTGAAAAACCGAGTTGTTTTGATATTCCAAAGGGATATTTGATTTTTGGAAAAGGCAAAGCTATTTGAAACTCCCAGGTACAGATTATTGAAATAAACACAAATTAAATAGAAATTTGTGAAAGAAAATTTGAAATTGAATTGAAGGCAGTTCAGTGGAAATTGAGTTGAATTGAAATAGAATGGTATCAAGTAGAATTGGACTAGATTAGAGATAATCTGGGATAGAAATGGATGGTCAAGCAAGAAATTTGAATTGAGATTGGAATTGCAGTTTGATTGAAATTTGGCTTGGTTATAAGCGGATGGTCATGTTGAAGATAAAAGTGATTGGGAGTTTGATTGGGATGATAGTGGTATATGCTAAATTGATAGCAGAATTGAATGCCGACAAAAAGGTACACGTACATATTCATATGAGTTGGATGAGATTTATGAGCCTATTTGGCAAGCCACTTGGCTGTTTGATTTTCTTTTGGGTTGAAGAAGGCCTAGAGAGGCGAGTTGGAGTTTGAGCTATTGACCAGTACAAAGGAGATGCTGGCGAAATTTTTCAGAAATTTCGAATGTTAGAAAATTTTCAGAATTTTTGAAATTTTCGTTTATAGAAATAAATTAATAAATTAATTAAAATTAATTGGTTTAGTGAAACCGGAGTAAATAAATAATTTTAACCTAGTTATAAAGTTCATTTTTCTACCTCAGCAATTTCGAGGACGAAATTATTTTAAGGGGGAAAGAATGTAACGACCCTGATTTTTTGACCATTTAGTTATTATTTAAAAATGTTTTTTTATTGTTTTGGAAGTTTAAATGGTTTAATTTCAATAATTTTGAATATTTTATGTTATTCCGAAATGGTAGAAATTTAGTGGATCTGCAATATAATGTGAACTGGCAGTATAAAAGGATAAATTTTTAATTAAAAATAGTACGTTTACAAAGGAAGTAGTAGCTAACGAATTCGGATTTCGATGAAATCAGTTTCATTAAATCCGAAATGATGAAATTAGGTAACCAACCAAGTTACGTCAGAAATGGCATCCGTATGTGGAAAAGAAAAAATAAAAGGCCAAAATTTGAACTAAATTTTGACGGTAATTGGAATTTGCTAATGCTAACGGCAAAACTGGAACCTGTGACCTATCCAGGAAAATTTTAAACATAGGATATTAGCTATGTACGAAATCTGGGAAAATCCTATAACGGATATAGAAAGTTATTAAGGAAACAAAATTTAAATAAATTATTTGAAAATCTAAACGAACTCCGATTTTTGATTTGAATACATAGGATTGAAGTACGTTAGAAACCGGACCAGATGGTGGAAGAATTTCTGAAAACCGTTATCGTTTGATACTCCAACATGAGACCGGAAGGTGTTGAAACTAACACAAAACACTATTTTGAATTTGAATTTAAATTATTTGAAAGTTCAAACGAATTCAAAATTTAAATATTTTTATATATTATTGAAGAGCAAGAAAAATTGAACAACATGGTTGAAAAAGATTTTGGATAAGGTATCAATAAGTAAGTCAAATTAACGTCCGAATAGGGTTGAGAAAACACACTTTACTATTCATAAATTATTAAATTTATTTATAATTTAATTAATTTAAGGATTAATCCTAGCCATCCATTTTCGACCGTTGGATTCGCGCCACCTCAGCAATCCATGTGACTCCTTCGGCTATAAATAGCCCCCCCCCCCTTTCATTTTAAACTCACTCCTCCTCCTCTTTCAAGCTTTGGCAATAGCAGAAATAATAAAATAATAGAAAATAGGGAAAAGGAAGGAAGGGAGAAAGGAGGGCAAGACGGGGAGCTAGGGACTCTTAGGCAGGGGCTTGGGCTTCACGGGGTAAGTTTTTAAATAATATTTATTTATTTATTTATTTTTGTAATATATATATATTATAATTAAAATAGAATTTGTAAAAATAAATATCAGAACATTCTAAGGGTGACAGAGAGGATAGTGTCTAAGGCTTGAGTTTGGAAAATATAGTTTCCTGCTCTCCCTGGCTATCCCTAACTGATCCGACGAATGGGATGATTAATTTAAATTTTAAATTTAATTTGAATTTAATTTGAATTTAAAACAAACCAGGGGCATTTTCGTAATTTTTAACTATAAACTTTAAAAGCTTATAACTTTTTCAAAACAAGTCGGATTTCCACGAAACAAGGACCGTTGGATTCTTATCGAAAAATACTTTAAAATGAGTGGAAGCAGATTTTTGATCCGGATTATAATTTTTAAGTTATAATTAAATGAATATTTTTAAGTATTTTATTTGAAAATTAAATTTAATTAATATTAAAATGGTTTTTCAATTTAAAAAAAAATTGGATATGGCTGGAGATGAGAAAGTAGGCCTTTTTTAGAAGGGCAGGGAAGGTAATTTGGCTAATAACGCAATTAGAAATTAATTAAGATAAAAATAATTTAATTAATTTAATTAAATATATATTCATTTAAATTAGGTAAATATTGTAAATAGCATAACTTTTGCATAAATTAACGAAATTTAACGAAACAGGATCCGTTGGGATCGTATGGACGAGCACTACGCAATGGAACTGACCACAAGTGGATTGGAGCTCGTTTGGATTTATTGTGAAATTTAACATCTGAACCAAATCAATGACCGACTATCGTTATTCAACGATAAACCGTCCAATGTGAGTAAATCTCACTAACTCTGAACACTTTATATTTTTATAAAGTATTTTTAGAACTGGTAAATATTGGTTGAATTGCTGAGTGTTGATTGTTTGGTTGAACTGCTAGTCAGTTGGTTGAAAATACCGATATAGTTATATATATCGTTAACCGATGTTGATTTTGTTTATCAGAATACCTCATATTGAAATGAAATTGATGTGAATTATATTGTGTAACATCTGTGGATGCAGGGAAACAGGTCGGAGGGATCCAACTGGATTCCTCAACATTTATTTATCGTTTTTCATATATTCTGTTATATGATGTGTTATATCATCTGTTGTTGAACCCGTGTGTTTGGATGATGATCAAACCTTTTGATTTGGTATTTTTATACCATAAATGATAATTGGAAGTGAAAAGAGATTTTCAAAGTATATTTTGAAAGTAAATTATTTATATAAAATCAATAGATTTTATATATAAAAGGAAAAGAGTTTCATAGAGGAAAATAATTACAGAATCAAAGAAATTGAGTAAAGGAAAATATTTGTAAAATCAAATATAAAGGAGAAGATTTGAAAAGAAAAACAAACATATAGGAAATACATTTGTGAAACAAATGTAAAGGAAAATATTTGTAAATCAAATAGAATAGGGAAAAAGTAGCTATTTGTGAAACCTTTACAAATAGAAATCAAAAGGGAATCATTTGTAAAACGATTACAAATGGAATTGAAAAGGGAATATTCATGTAGGAAATAAAGAAAAGTTGAAAGAAGTACTTATTTGTTAAATAAATAGAAAAGTTAAAAGAAATATTTATTTGTTGAATAAATAGAAAAGTTAAAGGGAATATTTATTTGTTAAATAAATAGAAGCGGAAAGAGAATAGTTATTTGTTGAGTAAACGAACAGAAAAAGAATCTATTCAAGGGAGGTAATTCAAAGGAATTATTCCAAAGGAATTATTCAAAAGAGAAAAGTCAAAGGGATTAATTCAAAAGAGTTAATCAACTAGAGTTAAACCGTTGGAGTTAAACTGTTAGAGTTAAACAGTTGGAGTTAAACTGTTAGAGTTAAACAGTTGGAGTTAAACTGTTAGAGTTAAACCGTTGAAGTTAAACTGTCAGAGTTAAACCGTAAAGTTAATCAGTTAGAGTTAGTTAGTTAGAGTTAACCAGTTAGAGTTATTCAGTTAGAGTTATCCAGTTAGAGTTATTCAGTTAGAATTAACCAGTTAGAGTTAATCAGGTAGAGTTAATCGTTTTGAGTCAAATCGAACTAGAGTTATTCAAATATAGTAATCGAATAAGGGTTAATTGAATATTAGTTATTCAATTAGAATTGATCGAATCTAATTATTCGAGATAGAGTTAAAAATAGACAAAGTTATTTAAGGATGAATTTCCATTTAGCACGACTGCTAGCGTAATTCGCAGGGCTGCAGATAGCCTACGGCGGTCGGATGTTTCCTGGGGGAATCAGGCATAACCATTGTGATCGCTGCGATCTAGAGTCAAGCAAATGGTGTTAAATCAAATAGTAATTAATCAATAGAAGTTAATTAAGTCGAGTTAGTCGAGTATTAGTAAATTAAGTAGGGTTAGTCAAAAAGGGAATTAATCGAATATCACCTATTCGAAGTAGAGTTATCGAATATAGTTTATTCGAGAAGAGTAATCGAATATAGTTCGTTCGAAGTGTGTTAAATCGAATATAGTTATTCGAAGGAGAGAATTATCGAATATGGTTTATTCGAAGTGAGATTTTTTGAATATTAGTTATTCGAAGAAAAGGATTACGAATATTAGTTATTCGAACAGGAGAATCGAATATAGTTTATTCGAAAGAGAATTATCGGATAGTGATTATTCGAGAGCGAATCATACATGGAAATTCGATTATATCAAATCAAGGGAAGTAATGTTTACTTTCCATTTCAAATCAAGTTTTAATTATCTGTTAATAAAGTAGTTGGTTGTTTATTTATCCAAATTAAGATATGGAAATATATTTAAGTTAACATATTTTGAAAGCATGGAATTATAACATTTATAGTTATAATCAAATGATTCAGTAAAGGAAGTGGATTCATAAATAGAATCCGAGAGTTCGCAAGGAAGTTTCTTAAAGAGTGAAGTTTGAACTCTGTCTATTTCGAAGTTAGAAATGTTGTTCAGTTAAGGTCTGAGAGGTAATTATACCCCAACTTGATTGACTTCGTTTTAACTAAGAAGTGGATAAGGTTCGAGAGTGAAAGTGGTTAAGTGAATTTAGTTAATGAGCGAAATGGTTGGTGTTGGCATAGCGATGTTTATTCAAACATCAGTTTAAACCCAATGAAGGAGATTTGGAAATGTCTTCCAAATGAAAAATCAGAAATGTTTTCTGAATATAGAAAATGAGAAATGGAATTGTTTTCCATTGTTAATAACGTATATTTTCTAAATATAGTAAGTATGAAATATAGGAAAACAAGAATAAGGAAAAGGGTAAATTTATGATAATTTGATGATGAATGATGATTGATCGATAGAATTTCCATCTGGAAATAATATCGTTGTTTGCACACAGACATGTTTTCATTTGATAGTTAAATCACCGACTATCAAAGTTTTTGACCATTTTACGTTGTTAGTATGGAGAGACCGGTTGGATTATTATCCAGAGAACCACTCCGTATTGGCATAAGCGTTGCGAATCAAGTATGCTGAATATATTGAAGAGGGAGTTATGCAAGGGCTATCCTATTTACAGAATAGTGCCTTCGGTTTGTCCAGTCCCAGGACAAACGTGAATGGACGAATGTCTGACAGAGTATATTCAAAGGATCGCGTAAGTTGATCTCTTCAAACGTACTTACGTTTGGTGGCGGAGGAATTCGTTTCTCGTAGCTGTATACCCGTGGTATTTTTGGTGAAATCAATTTGTGATTTGGCGGGTATGACGATGTGGCATTCAAAGTAATGGAGGTGTGATCCGTCAAAAGATACGTTATGACCTCTAGCCTCATCAACCGGGAAATGACAAAAATCGGGCAGGCAGCATGGCTATGTGGGTCGCACCCATTAGGATGTATGATCACCTATCTAGAGAAATTCCAATTGCTTCTTAAATCTATCGATGCTGCCCCATTCGGGAGACGGTTGCTAATCCCAACCGTTGGTGATATACATTCGATACACTCAAGCGAAATGAGTGGTCGGTCATGTGTGGGCCGGGTTGCAAGATGTTCTTGTTGAACCCAGTGTATTTGCCTCTAGAGATACACGTTCGGAAGGTGGTCCCATACCTTGTCAAGTCGGAATCCAATTTCCAATAAGTGCCCGCGAGTTTGATTTGTATACTATATATGTAGAGCGTGGGATGCAAGCGTTCTACTATATTTTAATTACTTGTGATTAGACATTATTATAATATCAGATAATATATGATTTCCAAAGTGTTTTGGGTTATCGTAAGGTAAAAACCGTCCGTGTTTATGTGTGGATTGGTCTTACGATTATCTTTTCTTTCGAAAGGATTTTGAAAGTTAAACCAAATGATTTGAGTTTACTCACACCAGTCCCATGACTGACCCAGAGTTTATTTTGTTTTGTTTTCCCTAAACTCTTGGGTGCCCAAATTTGTACGGGCAGTCAAGTAGTCAGGATTTACAGGTATGCTTGAAGAGCTTGGAGCAGGAGTCTTCAAGATTTTTCTAGCTATTGATTATTCCGCTGTGATGAAAGTGTTGTACTCTGATAATGGTATGATATACATATACTACTTTGATTTCAAGATATGTTGTCTATTATATTTTATTCGTTCCGCTGTGAGATTCGTGTTACTCTGATGTTGTTGTGTTCTTCTTCTTCTTCTGTTCTAATTTTCTATCTTATCTATCCTCACCCTCTAATTTCTTTCTTGGACTATCCGGTAATTTCGACTTTTGATTGTTCGATAGGTGTTATATATCGGATAACCCAGGTCGCTTTTTCCCGGGTCGTTACACAAGCTTTCTACATCAAATCGTGGAAGTAGATCAACATTGCTACGCCAATCCTATGACGATTCATGCTCCTAAGTCTTTAAGCCTCGCTAGGTAAGTTCTAGCTACTTCTAGATCTAAACGGTAGATTTATTGTTGACATGGAATAAAATAAAAAGAAACACAAGTATGTTAGCCTATGTGAATCTAGTTTTGCCCCTTTCTTGAACCCATGACTTTGGGCTATGTTTTAGTGACTAAATCATGCTACTTATGTTGTGTTGAACTTAATTTATCATGCAAGTTTGGATCTTTACTTGTGGAATGATGGCATGAACCCTTAGAACCATTTTGACTTGTGAAACATTTTGGGTTTATGCATGTAAAAGAACCTAAAACCCCTCATGACACTCACATGCATAAGATGATGACCTAGGATATGATATCATACATGCTTGAGACCAATCCTCTTATGATATCATGCATGTTAGAGGCCAGTCCCTTTATGCTATCATACATGTTTTGAGGCCGTTATGCAATATGCTAGTTATGTGAACACCTTTTACCTCAAACGTCACCATGTTTAACTTGTGATTCACCTTTGCCATCTTATACCCTCTTTTGTCATATTTTTCCTACTATGTTGATTCGCTTTCATGTGCGTTGGGAATACGTTTTGGGTAGTCTAGGCAAAGCTTGAAATTTGCTATGAACTTGACATGAAATTACATGTAACATGTAATGGTAATAAACGTGGGGATGACGCTTAGAAAAATATGGAACATGTGAACTTGACATGAATTATACCAAGAAATGGGACAATGGGCATAAGTGAAAAACATGGACTTAATCAAGGCCTAAATTTGGCATGAACATGATACATAGTAAAACATGAAAGTGTTTACCTCGATAATGCTTCACCGAACCTAGTGCATTCCCTTTGTGAGTGACCCTAGCGGAGGTGGGGTGTTACATCATGTGTGGCCGTGTTGCAAGACGTTCTTGTTGAACCTGCAATGTATACCCTCAAGAGTACACTGATCGGAAGGTGCTCCCATACCTTGTCAGTTGGAATCCAATCCCCAATAAGCGCCCTGCGGTTTATGATTTTATACTATATATGTAGAGCGTGAGATGCAAGCGTTCTGCTACTTGGATATTTATATTGATTAGACATTATTATAATATCACTGGATTTTGATATCAAAGTACTTTGGGTTATAGTAAGGTAAAAACCGTCCATGTTTATGTGTGGTTTGGTCTTACTATTATCGTTTGTTTCAAAAGGATTTTCAAAGTTAAACAGTATGGTTGGAATTTACTCACACATAGCTCAAAACTGGAGGCTTCATCGATTAGTTATTTAGAGATTATTTCCGCTGTGATGTATCTGAGTTATACTCTGATATGATATGTAAGTACAATTTCAGATTTTGTATTTCAAAGTTATGTTATAATACAATTTATTCATTCCGCTGTGAGATTCGTGTTTACTCTGATTCTGGTCAGTTGTGTTCTTCTTCTATTCTATTAGTTCTATCTTTTCTATCTCATCCTCTAAATTTTTCTATTAATGATCTGAATATTCGTGCATTTTGAGTTGAATGTGTGGGATATTAGTCAGCTCCAATTGGCACGGATTTCCTGTCCATTACACCGTTTCCAGGCCAAGTGGGCCCTCGAGCTGGGCGAGGATGGAGGCACGGGAAGGCGGTGCTACGGCGGTCAGAGGGGTGTAGTTCGATGGGGGTACGGTGGTGTCTGGCTCAAGCGATAGCGGATTCTTGTTTCGAACGTGATGGGTTTCGGTGGTTCAAAGGCATCAGTAAATCACAAAGAAGAAGAAACAAAGGGCAGCCACTGTTAAGCTAATGATGTAATTTACTAAAAGGATTATATTTAATTAATTAATGTGATCATTAGTTAAACCTTTTTCCATATGAAATCAAAATTCGAAAATTCAAGATGCGTTGGAACCGTGATGACGAGATCTACGCGATGAAGCTGACTAGGCCTTATTCTGAGCAAGTTGAATTTTGACCAAATTTCGGATCTGAACAGCGCAGAACTATAATCGATGTGAGATTTCTTATTTTTATTAATTAAAATTAAATTATTCTTGCTATCTGAAATCCTTGTATGTATGTAAATAAATTTAGATCAGTGGTGATTGAGTTAGAAATTTATGTTTACTGTTTGTATTGATTGTGATCCCTTGTTGTGCTAGAATTGACGACAAAAACTTTATCTATTTTGTTGTGATAGAATTGACGACAAAAACATATATCACACTTTATATTTTTGTTGTTGTGTTAGAATTGACGACAAGAGCAAAATTAACATTTTTTTTGTTAATTAGATTATGTTAAGCAAAATTAACATTTTTGTTAATTAGATTTTAGTTTAACAAAATTAACATTTTTGTTAATTAGAACATGTTAGTGAAATGGAAAATGAACCTTTTTACCTATTAAAAAGGATTAGTTAAAAAGAGACATTTTTGTCACTTTAGAAAAATGTGAAATAAAAATATTCATTTTTGGTAATTAAAAATGATAAGACCAAAATATTCATTTTTGGTAATTGAAAAGGATTACACCAGAATATACATTATTTTACATCATTATGTATTAAATTAGAATTGACATTATTTTACACCGTAATGTGTTAAATTAGGTAATGGACATGGTTTACATCGTAATGTGTTAAATTAGAAAATGGACATTATTTTCACCGTCGTTTTGTTAAATATGAAAAAAGACATTATTTATTTTGTCATTTTGTTAGGAAATTAGAATATAAAGGACATTTTGTTAGGAAATGTAAATTAGAATATAAAGGACATTTTTGGTTAGAAATTGTAAATCAGAATAAAAAGTATAGAAATGAAGATTACATCTTTATTGACCTTTTATATGCAATAAAAAGAAGTAGAGAATTAGAAAAGTTACATTTTTCTTAATGTAAATAAGAATTAGAAGAAAATTACATTTTTATGTAATTAATTTGAAGTTTATATTTTCATGTAATAAAGATTTAAAGTAAGAAATTTTCATTTTCATGTAATTAAGATTTAAAGTAAGAAAATTACATTTTTATGTAACGATTAGATTTTGACATTTGCAAAATTATTTAATGCAATGTAGATTATATTAAAAAGAAAAGTCACATTTTTAATGTAGATTATATTAAAAAGAAAAGTTTACATTTTGAATGTGAACAAAAAAATAATAGAATTAAAATGTATATTTTTATCGTTATTTTAGATGCGATAAAAAGAGTAGAAATGAAACGTATATTTTTATCGTCACTTTAGAGGCGGTAAAAAGAAGTTACATTTTTTAATGTAAATAAAAGAAAAATAGGAAGTTACATTTTTATATGTAATTAGAGAAATATAGAAACTTACATTTTTCAATGTAAATAAGGATGAAATAGAATTTTTTTTATATGTAAATAAAAGAATTTACATTTTTCAATGTAAACAAAAGAAATAAAAGAATGATTAGGAATTTACATTTTCCAATGTAAATAGAGTATGAAATAAAAGTTACATTTTCAATATAATAATATATTGAAATATAAGTTTACATTTCTAAATGTAAATAAAATAGAAATAGAAATTTACATTTTTTTAATGTAAATAAAAGGATTAGAAATTTGCATTTCAAGGAATGGATTTTCAAAAAGAATAATGAAACCAAATATGCATTTAGTGTAAATTGAAAGATGAAAGAAGAAAAAAGTACATTGTTGGGTATAACATGTGTATGTGAATTATAATAAAAATAACCATTATTGTGTGCCCTGTTATACCTCGATATTATATACACAAATAGGGATATTCAATGTTAACAAAATATAGTGAAATGAAATGGATGACAGAATTATATATAAGTATATATATAGTAATTATAATTAAATGAATCGCGCGCGGTAGTTCGCGATTCGACAATCGTAACTTTAAATAGTTATGTTGGAATATCCGACCATCGGATTTTCCCAAATCTGAAACCATTAGGTTCGCCTTGGGAAGATCTTTCCAATGATATGAATTGTGTTAAAATTCAACGGTTAGATTTAGAGAAATGTGTAAAACAAATTTGGGTGAAAACACTGCCAAGGTCGCCTATTGACATGAAGCGTCGTTAAATGAAATTCAATCTCATTTCAAATGATTATTCGTCGATCTAAGTCGAAGAGTTGAAGACCGTGATTGATGACCGACGATCTTCACGTCGAAGGGATGAGTTACCATTGACGCCCATGATTGGAGTAGCTACCTTGAAGGGGCTACAATGGTGGTCGTCCAGACTACTTGTTGATTGTTCAGATATGCGAGGTATAAGGTGCCTCCGATTTCGTTCAGACCCAGAACGGACTTGAAAATGGATTGTATGTCCGACGTTGTATTCTTTTATACGGTATTCGTTGATCCCTGCTGAATATAAATCTTTTTGGTGTTTAACACCCTTCTCTAAGACGTACGAGCTTTGAGGTTATATATTGGTAGGAATCAATGGTACAGTATGGATTGACAATGTGGCATGCTAAGATGCAGATGATCAAGGCTTTTGTTGAAAAGCAGGACTTGTGGTTGATGATCAAAGCACAGCCAGTTTAGACGTAGCTTTGTGTATAGCGTGACTTCGCGAGCCTCACACCCCGTTGGGTCTAAAACGGAGCAAGGGAACACAAGGAGAGCAGTACGTTTCTTTCTAGCTAGAAGTGATGTTTGGGTTTTACACGGCCCGACATTTTACTTATGTGGATGATGGAATGAGGCGCCTCAGATATTAGGACCTACAGGACCGGGAAACGTGTGTTCAAGAATAACTAATCCGCAAAATCGTATGTGCGGACCGGCCCTGCAGGATCCAAGGGTTCACTGCGGGTAATCCTGAGACATTAGCTAGAGTGTCTCGAATCGGTAAGGAGCTCCTCCCTAGTCTTGACTCATAATGGAAACCCAATTTCCAATACGACACCATGCGGTTTTGATTGTAGAACTAGTATGGCGACATAGTAGGATGGGGTACTATGCCGTCTATGATTGATACATTATGACTGAAATGTTTTTGAAACATATATACACTAACAATAATATCAAATCCGTTTTATCGTATCAAGCACCTTTTGACCATTATAAGGTAAAACTCTATCCTCCGGTTTGCATTGCATTGTGTGATGGGACTTGAATCTTATAATGGTTTCATTTTTCTAAAAAGCATTGCGTTGTTTAACGATTTACTTTAATTTATGCACTGGCAATCCATTGGAATAAAACCCGTTCCGCGTTAGCGGCGTGGTCCTTGGATTTGCCTTATCACTATTAGTTATATTAGTTAAGAATTCTCACATCAGTCCCATGACTGACTCGTAGTTTGTTTCACTTTGCAAACTCGGGTGCCCTCTTTTCCACACGGGAAGTCGAGTAGCTTTTTGCAGATATTTATCTCTTGAGCAGGATTCTGGATCGAAGCCTAAAGCTGTGTCCAGAGCATAGAAGTCTTCCACTGTTTATTGTATTTAATTTATTGTTATTTATCTTCCGCTATATTTTAAATCGATGTACTCTGATATGTTCTGTACTCTGATGTAACATTATTGTAATGTTTATAAAAGTCTGTGGTTATTGTTCTGATGTTTTTGTATTCCCAGAGTTAATGTGTTCTGGTTTTGAATGGTCTTGGTCGATCTAACGATCGATCAGGTCGGGCGAAATCGGGGCCGTTACATTTTAGGCGGCTGAAAAATGAAATAAAAACCGTTTCCTAACCGTTCTCAGCCTCCCCATAACCCTAATCTCGAAATGAGTTATGGACCCTCTTGTTAATCACCCTAATTAGTCCCAGTTAAACTATTTTTCATCTTCTAAACCTTGTTTTAGTCATATCTTCCAAACGATGAGTCCGTTTGGCTAATGTAACCACTCTACGGAATGGTAAACCATCATCCGATCTAATGGAAGTGGTTTCAGGTCAAAACTCCTTACCAGTCAAATGTTATGGCCGAAATAAGATCAGCTAGGGGCAGAACGGTCATTTAAAAATCGGCAAAAATCGTGAACATTGGAAATGACCCCAATAGTTGTTCCCTAAAGTTACACGACTATACGACCTGAAATAAATATTCTACGATCCTCCGATGCGTAAAATGCGGGTCGTTACACATTCCACTTCCAATTTATTTTACCCTTTTCCCTCTTTGAAATTCTCATTTTAACTTTCTTTAATTTAAACTTAATGCTTTTGCCTCATGCCCCATTTATAACATTGTTTATAACTCTCATGTTAAATATAAAACCCTATTTACCTCGATTCCTTCTTACTTAATTTAATACTGAGTAAACACTTATTTAAGCTATTTCATTGACTTAAAATCCCTTTCAATAAATTAGTTTATAAAACTCTATTTTATGCTAAATTCTGTTTATAAACTTCTTTCCTAATTCGATCAGATTTCTAAAGAATTTTGATTACTTAATTGAATGAATTCCATTTAAGCATTAACATCTTAAATTATTAATTAAAATAATAATTCCCTCGTTAATGACTATAGAAATGGTTAAATTCTTTATTAACTACCTCTTTCCAAAATCTTATTAGATTAAAACAAATATTCATTCATCTATTTCATTAGATTAATTTAAACCAAATCAATCAAATAACTAAATTTAATTAAATTAGTGTCAACTTAAAACTTGATCATCTCGTTAATCAACTCCAATTAGCCCTTCTTTTAATATAATTAATTTAAATAATTACATTTAATCGCCTCTTGATTAATACTAACCATTATGTTAATTCCACTTTGTCTGCTTATAAATCTTATTAACAAAAGAATCAATTTATAAAATCAATTTATAATTACTTAAAAACTTTAAATAATAAATAATACGCAATAATTTCCTTTTATTAAAACCCTTATTCAAAATAATAGATTTCCAAAATTTATCTTCAGTTAAATAAATTTTGTAACTTCATTACCGTCAATTCATCTAACAAAAATAAAATGATATATTTTTTGGCCAACTGCTACCAACTACTCAACCAATACCGTTTATTGGTTAAAACAGAACAACCATTGAATTTAGATTCAACAATCAATGAGTCAATCCATCACTCAATCATATGAGTTAAACAATTCATATAATTGTAAGAAATAAACAATAAATTTGAGGGATACAGTCGGGTCTCTCCAACCTGTTTTTTTCCCCTGTATTCAAATATGTTATCTGAACAATATCATATATTTCAATAAACAGATCAACCAATAATAGCAATGCAAACATCCATATTCAATTTAATATGTTTATATTTTTATAAATGTAACCAATAAGGTAAGTTACGTCATTTGGAAATAATCGTAAAAAATTACGATTAGTTTTAAATTAAATTAAACAACCGTTTAGTTCAGTCAACAAATATAAATATATTCAGCATCCATCACACAACTAACAATCACAGCACATAAATATCTAAACCCTACTTATATAAAATATAAGTAGGATAAAACTAAGTGAGTTGAACTCACCTTGATTTCCATTCGTTGTCAAATCGGTTCTTTCTACCATCTTCTAGCTGCTTCAATTATGTCTGTTCCAAAATGTCACATTTGTCAGTACGGAATCGACGCCACTTGTTTTGTCCAATACTGTTGCTGTATTATAGAGTTATAAATTTAATATGTTATATACTGTTAAATCTAATATTTAATTAATATTTTAAATTCTAAATTCAAATTACGTTACATATAAAATCTTCATTTAAGCGTGTTATACTACCAGTTAGGCGCATGTATCACACGTTGTATATGATTCCGACAGTCACATTTACTTTCTAATTCACGGACCTCGCTATACATATATATTACCTTACTGTATGCACGTTATATGATATTTAGGCCACACTATGTATAAAAGTAGGCACATTCAGTATCCAGGTAGTGTAAACTATTGGCACATTTAACATAGCTCACGTATTATTTAATTAGAAATAATGCACTATAATACACTATTAGGTAGTTTAATAGGAATTGGCATGTCTAAATGTAGGTTAGGCATGTAGACTCTAAATGGCTCCGTTAATATAATCGACCAGGTACATTTCGGTTAGGCACACATATATGTGATTAGGCATTATAATAATAATTAGAATAGGCACACTTAATTGTACTTAGGTACAAATAAATAGGCTAGTTAAGTTTAGATATTTCTTTTAACTGCATATTCGAATTGTGATGACCCACCTAGCAACTCACACTGCACATCCCAGTTCTTTGCCACGCACACTCAAACCACCACACCGAACACTGCCCCACTTCCACTTGAGTTCACTGACCGCCACCAGACTCCGGCATGTGCTTCCCCCCAACAATGCCTCCAATCCGTTTCCCTCACAATCCACATCGGACTCACCGCTTGCTATCTCCACTTATTTCTTCTCAAAATCCACTTCACCATGAACCAACACCCAAGAACTTCAACTCACCTCTACTTCACCTTGATTTCCATCCGCTGGACTTTCTACTACTGAACCCAACACACCCAGTTACGTCTAAATGAAACAACTTCACCTCATAAATGAAAAGCGAACCCATGCAACTCCCGCACTCAGCCCAACCCTGTTCTTCACATAGTCCTCCCACCGAAAGAAAACATTTTGCTCGCCTTCGAGACCCTCACATTTCACTACAGTGCCTCCTTCATTCCACTAACTCCACCGATGTCATATTACTATTCTTGCAATAACACTCTGTTTCTTCACAGTTTATCCTCTAACCATCACTACTACTCCATTATTTCCGCCCTCGTGTCGGCCACTCTCATATTAAATGTAATAGCGAATTATATATATATATATATGTGTATATATATATGATGTATAATAAATGGTTTGCAGGTTTATATATTTGCATAAAAAGGAGTTGGTTTTTGAAACTTTTGTTTTCGACTGTGGGATCATTTCAACTGCAGTGGTGTAGATTTGTTTGATATCTTTGCTTCTAGGTGAATAAAGATGGTGATGTCTATCTATAGAAGGAAAAGGGGAAAGATAAGATGAACGTCTTTCAGTCGCATGTGCGTAATTAAACACAGAAGGCTGTAGCTATTTTCGAATAGCAGGAGCAAATGTAGCTGCAATTATGGGACAGCTTCGAATGGTCATGGCAGTTTTGAATTATCCTAGAGTAGGAGGAGGTAGGTAGAATAGCTAAAAACTTAAGCATCGAGTTATGGCTGTGATTTCACTTGGATTTGAAAATACACGAAGCTGTACGTAAATTTCTTTTCAATTTTTGGGTAGGGTGTAGTTTATATAAATCATAGGGTAGTAGGCATGTGTTTTCTTATCATATATGGACAACAGCTAGTAATGTTGACTCGTGTAGAGGCTGGTACATAATACTGAACATTTTTATATATGGAGCACGGACGTTGGTGTTGATCACAAAAGAGGTAAAAAAGTATAGTAGAGACAGTATTATAAGCGTAGGGTTAAAAATTTATATGTCCATAAGTACATAAATAGCTCATTAGGTTAGTCAATAATTAGGCCACACGAAAGTTTGTTTGGCCAAACATTCCATATGCCTGTGTTTTTATACCTTGCAAGTCCTGCATCGATTTAAACCTAGTCCAGTATTTTCTTTTCAAATATTTACATTACCAACATTTTCATTAACCCCTCTTTACTGTTGATAGTTAAATATATGTGTCGCCCAACCCGAACTCCAGATGCAATTGAAAATGAACATATCGTAACATTCTAACGTTTCGGTCCCAAAGAAATTAATTATATCAAAACCAACTCTATTTGCACAACATCGCTATTTTAATTTATCGGTTCACCCTTAAATTTCGTCTATAGAAAAAAACAACTCCAGTTGGCTCCAAACTGCAAATCTAGCAATAACTAATTATACGTTTTCCAATAAAATTTGTTTCTTAAAAAACGGAGGTGGTTTGAAAAGAAAATTATTTTCAAAGCTTATGTAACATATCAAAAAAATTCTTGTGTCCGAAGCACAGGCCTCATCATAAAGAAGCAACGCATTGGTTTGAACATTCTATTTCGTATGATTATTCAACTTCATTGTCTATTGTCGTTGAGCGTCTTATATTCGTATTGATATACATAAATTTCAAATTGTAAATTACGAAATTGAAACACCCCACCTCCGTTAAGGTCACTCACCAAGGGAATGCCTTAACTTCAGTGAAGCATTTTAGGTAAAAGATGCAGATAAATTATAAGACAGACAAGATAAAGCAGCTCAAAATAAAGTCATTTTATAAACAACGTGGTTCAGTCAAGCTTTTACAACAATTGTCTCAATCATACGTAGAACTTCTGTCTTGATTCAAAAACTTCCAAGTATAAAAGAAGCATAAAAATAACAATGATATTCCCTAATAAAGCATGAACCAACCATAGCAGTGGGAGAGAGAGTCCAAAGCAATACATCGACTATCTTCGAACTTGGAAAGAAAACTGAGCTAAGTGGTAACATTTCCTCCCCGTGAACCGGGGGGAGGGGGGAGGGGGGAACGGAAGAAAAGAGGCGAAACAAACTAGGTCAGACATAAGTCTAGTAAGTCCAGTGACTTTCAGCATGTAAATAGGCAAAAGCATCATGACATGAATAAACTGAATATAAGACAATACCGGGATAACAAGGATAACAAGATAACATACGATCAACATAGATATGATAAGGCAAGATAAACTGAATGCACTTCTACTCTTTCTCTGCTTCGCTACTACCCTCTTATTCTGATTTCTATAATTCTGCACCACCTAACTAGTGTCCCAATTACTAAAATGTATAAAATGATCATATGATAATGTGATCCCAATCCTCGCAATTGTGGTAGCCTTCAGGTGTACATCTAGTATGAGGACCTTAAATTAATCAGCCTAATTGCCATGAAGATGTTAGATGTACCCTTACTACCCTATCGATCGGCTCTCTAATTGTGTTAATGTTCCACGTGTCTGTGTCAATCGACCCTCTCTTGTGTGTAGATACCCTGTGCTAGTCCCACCATAAGGTGTATCAATCCTTATGATAACGACCCGACATGATTCAAAATGCACAGTGTATAACTACTGGTACCCAGTGCCTGCTTTTTCCCACTCCGGAGTACGTGCACGCCCGTAATCCGTCGAAACCTACACTGACGTACCCCCTGCTGCTATTTTGACTGCTTATAATCAGCCCAGTATTCGTGCCCCACCCTGCCTAGTTTCAGGGTACCTTGATACATCTATGTGGATTACTGCTGAAATAGGTCTCCGTTACTAGGGTTTCTTACTGGTTAAGTTTGTGGGCCTATATTTACTAATATTACCCACCAACCCGATATGTACTTAACCCTCCCACTGATTCAAACATGTTTACTTAATGGTTAAGTTTGTGGGCCTATATTTACTAATATTACCCACCAACCTGATATGTACTTAACTCTCCCACACATTATGTCATATTGGTTAAGTGTTGTCCATTCGTGTTAACTTTACCCACCCACTCATCATGTCATGTTGGTTAAGTGTTTCTTATTAACCTTTCTCACTTGTCATGTTGGCTTGGTTAAGTGTTTCCTATTAACTTAACCCCGTTCATTCATCATGTTGTATTGGTTAAGTATTTCTTATTAATTTAACTCTACGCGTTCATCATGTTGTATTGGTTAAGTGTCATTAATCAATTCAAGTTAACTTAACCCACCCACTTGTCGTGTTACATTGGTTAAGTGTTGCCTTCTTGTGTTAACTTAACCCTTCCACGCATCCTGTTATATTGGTTAAGTGTTGCTCTCTTGTTTTAACTTAACCCTACCCATTCATCATGTAATATTGGTTAAGTATTTCTTATTAACTTAACCTATCTCATTCATCATGTTGTACCGGTTAACTTAACCCTGATCACTTGTCTAATTAACATGTTATAACGGTTAAGTGTTCTAAATTTACTTAACTTTATCCTCTTGTCTAACATGTTATAATGGTTAAGTGTTCTAAATTTACTTAACCCCATCCTCTTGTCTAATTAACATGTTATAACGGTTAAGTGTTCTAAATTTACTTAACCCCATCTTCTTGTCTAATTAACATGCTATAACAGTTAAGTGTTGCCTTAGTTAACTTAACCCTACTATTCTTAACATGTCTTGTTCATTAGCATTAATTGATTTATTAATGCACCAACCTCTCACATTAGATCTATGTTGTTGCGGTTACTAGATGTGCCGGGCGGTTCCGGACAGTTTTACACCACAACTCAATCTAACCTCGGGTTTTTCATGGGCATGATGCACTAACCTCTCATATTAAATAGGTGTTGTTGTAGTTACTGGATGTGCCGGGCGGTTCCGGGTGGTTCCGGGCAGTTTTACTCAATCTAACCTCGGGTTAAGCATGTTTATCTTTTAGCATATTTACCATACATGACCAAGTCTAGATTTTATATGCTAATTATCCCAAATTCACAAAACTAGACATGTTCCAATTCTCAAGTTATACCCAACGAAGTTGATTTGCAAGTTATGCCTCACAAATTCAAATTCAAGTTATTACTCAAAATAGGTTACACCCAATTTTCCCAAATTTGCAATAATAGTCATGCCCCAAAAATCACAATATAACGCATGCCCTTGGGTTTAGTCATATTGTACTGTACAAATATTCTCCAAAAAAAAACCCAATCATGATTCACAGTATAAACTATGCCAAATTATACCTTTTAATTATAGTGCATTCTAATTGCCCAAAATCCCAATTTAGGCGTGTTCACATTTAACAGTTATCCCTATCTTAGTATAGTTTTCATGCATAATCTCCTTCTTCCAAGTCATAAACTGCCATATATAATATGCCCCAATTTTTAGGTCTTAAACCACAACATGTACTATGCCTTACATGTTTCCAGTTCAATTTACGCCTCAAACACCAACTCATATGTCCAATATACTTTATGCCTCAATTTTCAAATCAAATGTTCGATCCACTTTATGTTTTAAATATTACATATGTTATGTCCTCAAATCAGTTACAAATCAATTATGCCCAATTATACATAATTTAATACTTTTCCAAATTTTAGCGCTGGCCATGTCCAAATCATATATTATGCCCAATTTTAGCGCTGGTCATGTCGAAATCATATATTATACCCAATTTTTCCCAACGTACGTTCATCTCTTATGAGATTTGGCTCAGGCTCGCCGTATCCTGGCAATAAAAACAAAAAAAGGAAGAAAGAAAGTAGAGACAAAAAATGGACATAATAATATCAAATGAGATAGATCCAATAAATATAGAAAGACAGATAGAAATAGGCATAATCTCAGATTCAGATTTATTACAATTTCAGAATCAAAATTAACTTTTATTTTTGAAAGTAACATGAACTTACAATTTACAGAACGGTCTTGAATTCAGGGATCTGATTTCTAAAACTGAAAAGCTATCCCTTGACGAAGACTATCGATTCTCTAATTTAGATTTGATTCGTAGCTTCTAACTTGCTTTCTAGTTTTCCTCCTAGTTGGAGAAGAATGGTGGCTATGATAGGTTGACCATGGACAGCATGGCGGCTCCTTGGAATGAAATTGTGTGATTTTGGGTTTAGGGTTGGGGTTGCTTTTATAGAGGTTTAGATTTATGTGAGCTGTTATATCAACCTAGGAGCAATCATAACCATCCAGACTAGATAGAGCAATCCAGAAATTACAACCTATGCCCTAGTGACTCAGCAACAAGTCAGAAATCATCACTGTTTGGATCTGGGCGAGGGGGTCGACCTCTGGGGGGGGGGGGGGAGGTCGACACCCCTCTTGGGGGTCGACACCTATGTTGACCCCCCCGGGGGGAGTCGACCCCTATGGGCAGGAATTTTCCCGCCCAACTGATTTACGTGATTTTTAAAATTCGAACTGCTTTTTCGATTTAATTATTATGTATATTTAATTTCTGATTTAACATGAAATCTTCTGAACTCCATAACTTCTTCATACGGAGTCCGATTTACACAAACTCGGACTCTATCTCAAGCAGAATTCCGAGACAAACGAAAAGTCATAACCCGTTTCTCTTAATCCTTACTTTTAAAATTAAGTATTATTTAATTTGTTACTTTAATATTCACAGGAAATACGGGGTGTTACATTCTCCCCTCCTTTAAAGGATTTCGTCCCCGAAATCTCCAAGTCAAGGAGAATGTATCATAACATCCAACATCCATATACTCAACCATTCAATCACAAGCGTGCAATGTCCTTAAAAAGATTTCTTATCCTTTTCATGAACATATGCATAGTGTGTGTATATGTCCTTATCTAATGCAAAATCAGGCGGTCTACTGATTCAGTTGACCTCCTTGATGCGAATTATGTCAGTGCCATGAGTCCATCTTGTATGCAATTATTCCTAATCGTACTTTATAACTTATACATGAGTGCTCAATCATTCATACATAACACATCAAGTTTCAATTCATATATATACAAAAATTCACTCATGCATATGCAATATGAAAGTGACTGAGCTGATCTACCGCCTAATGTGTGTATATGCATCCACGAGCAACCACTAGCAAACACTTACATCCACTTGCATCCATCAAACATAACATGTCTCAAACACATATTTACATCCATTGGCTTCTACCTAAGGATCGAGGATAGGATCGAGAGGATGTACTTAGAAGATAAAGACTAGCAAATAAACTTTACAGAAAAGAGAGATCAAGGATATACCCTCAAAAAGGGTATGATGCGCGTATCTAGTCTTCAGCCTTCTAAGTTGCATCTTCTTGAGCTTCATTACATATTGCTCTAACTGTCTTAACTTCACGATTGCGTAGCTTCTTAATTTCTGTTTCCAGAATACGCATTGGAACTTATTTCACTGTCGCCTTTCGTTCCACCTTTTCTTCTTATAGTATACTTGGCACTACAACTTTTGTCGTGTCATGCTAACATTTCCTCAAAAGGTTTTCCAAAATCCTATTCACCCTTCCTGTCAGAGGATTGACAAGCGGTGCTTAACATAACTGCGTACCTACCGCCTTTTTCATATCACTTTTCCTTCTTGCATTGAGAATTGCTCCAAGCCCGGTTCCGCAAGCACCGGTATATAATATGAACGGTTTGCTCCCATCTAACAAAGTCAAGACCAGGGCTGATATCTTCGCAAAGTCCTTAACGAACCTCCTATACCAGCCTGGCAACCCTAGAAAACTTCTTACTTCCATTTCTTTTCTAGGAACCTTCCAACCTTGGATCGCCACCACCTTTGCAGGATCCACTGCTATCCTTTCCTTAGAGACCATGTGTCCTAAGAACCTCACTTCTTTCCTCCAAAAATGACATTTGGAGAACTTAGCCTTAAGCTGATGCGCTTGGAGGTTATCCGAGACTTCCCTTAGATACAAAGCATATTCATTCCCACTCTTAGAGAAACACAAAATATCATCTATGCACAAGCGAAGTGAACCTTCTGTCTTTGTAGCGAAAACAACTGGAGCACCCCATTCAGAAATACTTCGCCTTATGAACCCTTTCTCAAGTAACTCTTTTACTTGTTTACTGAGCCCTTCCTTTCCCTTGGTGTCGTGTGTCATACAGGTAATGCAACTGGCTTTGCATTGTCAACTAGATATATGCGGAAGTCTATCTCGCTTTTTAGGGGAAAACCCCTAACCTAATCAAAAATGTCTGCGTACTCATGGACTGCTCTAACGGATCGCAAATCGTCGATAGATGCATCAAGTGATTCTAGGTGGCTAAGCCAAACTGATCCCTTAGGATCGCACGAAATCTCGAGGGTATTCCCGAGGCAAGTCAAAAGTATAACTACCCTCCTTTTACAATTACTAGCTAACCAATCCATGCCTAGAATCAACCCATAGCCCATGAAACCAAAAACATAAACATTACACTTAAACTCAATACTTAACATAGCTATTCTCAAATCCTTACATACCAAAGATAAACGAGCCGAACAACCAACCAGATTTGAGACAATAATGGGTTCTTCTATTATACAAGTACTAAGGTGCAGAGACTCAACTATGGAAGTAGATATAAATGAATGTGAAGCGCTAAAATCAAAAGAGTACTAACAGGATGATCAAAAGAAAAACTAGACTTTTTCAACAGAAACTTTACTACCTCTCTCTCAGGTACGCTGGCAGTGAGAGCATGCACTTGTCCTCCCGAAAATCCTGTCCTTAGTTCTTGCCCTTGTCCTTAATTATATGACCCATTATAAAGACACTTCCTCTTGTCTTAGGTTTTCCTATTCTTTCTTCCCTTCTTTGTGAACCAAGTCTATATCCATGAGTTCCTCATCCTTGGGTTGTGCTCCTTAGCCAAACTCCCTCATTCTCATCTTTGCTATCTTTGTGTAACTGGTTGACAAATCTCTTGAAAGTTGTCTCCATCGCATGGAAAACCCTAGAAAGCTTGAAAGAAAATTAGCCGCAGGTGAAACTATTGCAGCTATAGATGGAAGTTGGGCACTTCTTTGCCCTTTGACAGATGTCGTAGTCTCATCAAGCCTATGGAACCATGCCGCGATGAGGTTATCTCCCAGAAAGCCAGGAGCCCCGGAGACTCAGTAAAGAAGGGAAATAAGGATTGAAACAGAGGATCAAAAGATAGAGCATACCGCATTGGGGAATATGCCTTTAAAATAAAACTTTTCTTTTTAAAATTCTTCTTTTAAAACCGTTTTGAAAATATTTTTTCAAATCTTTTATCTGATCTAGTAACCTTCAGCTCTGATACCAAGTGAAACACCCCACCTCCGTTAAGGTCACTCACCAGGGGAATGCCTTAACTTCAGTGAAGCATTTTAGGTAAAAGATGTAGATAAATTACAAGACAGACAAGATAAAGTAGTGGAAAATAAAGTCATTTTATAAACAATGTGGTTCAGTCAAGCTTTTACAACAATTGTCTCAATCATACATAGAACTTCTGTCTTGATTCAAAAACTTCCAAGTATAAAAGAAGCATAAAAATAACAATGATATTCCCCAATAAAGCATGAACCAACCATAGCAGTGGGAGAGAGAGTCCAAAGCAATACATCGACTATCTTCGAGCTTGGAAAGAAAACTGAGCTAAGTGGTAACATTTCCTCCCTGTGAACCTGGGAGGGGGGAACAGAAGAAAAAAGGCGAAATAAACGAGGTCAGACATAAATCTGGTAAGTTCAGTGACTTTCAGCATGTAAATAGGAAAAATCATCATGACATGAATAAACTGAATATAAGACAATACCGGGATAACAAGGATACCAAGATAACATACGATCAGCATAGATATGATAAGGCAAGATAAACTGAATGCACTTCTACTCTTTCTCTGCTTCGCTACTACCCTGTTATTCTGATTTCTATATCGATGCACCACCTAACTAGTGTCCCAACTAGTAATCTGTATAAAATTATCATATGATAATGTGATCCCAATCCCTGCAATTGTGGTAGCCTTCAGGTGTACATCTAGTATGAGGACCTTACCTCAATCAGCCTAATTGCCATGAAGATGTTATATGTACCCTTACTACCCTATCGATCGACTCCCTACTTGTGTTAATGATCCATGTGTCAGTGTCAATCGATCCTCTCTTGCGTGTAGATACCCTGTTCTGGTGCCACCATAAGGTGTATCAATCCTTATGATAGCGACCCGACATGATTCAAGTTGCACAGTGTATAACTACTGGTACCCAATGCCTGCTTTTTCCCACTCCGGAGTACGTGCACGCCCGTAATCCGTCGGAACCTACACTGACGTACCCCCTGCCTCTATTTTGACCGCTCATAATCAGGCCAGTAATCGTGCCCCACCCTGCCTAGTTTCAGGGTATCTTAATACAACTATGTGGGTTACTTCTGAAATGGGTCTCCGTTACTAAGGTTTCTTACTAGTTAAGATTGTGGGCCTATATTTACTAATATTACCCACCAACCCGATATGTACTTAATCCTCCCACTGACTCAAACATGTTTACTTAATGGTTAAGTTTGTGGGCCTATATTTACTAATATTACCCAATAACACGATATGTGCTTAACCCTTCCACACATTATGTCATATTGGTTAAGTGTTGTTCATTCATGTTAATTTAAACCACCCACTCATCATGTCATGTTGGTTAAGTGTTTCTTATTAACCTTTCTCACTTGTCATGTTAGATTTGTTAAGTGTTTCCTATTAACTTAACCCCGTTCATTCATCATGTTGTATTGGTTAAGTATTTCTTATTAACCCTATTAACTTAACCCTTTTATTCATCATGTTATATTGGTTAAGTATTTCTTATTAACTTAACCCCACACATTCATCATGCTGTATTGGTTAAGTGTCATCTATCTATTCAAGTTAACTTAACCCACCCACTTGTCATGTTACATTGGTTAAGTGTTGCCTTCTTGTGTTAACTTAACCCTTCCATGCATCCTGTTATATTGGTTAAGTGTTGTTCTCTTGTTTTAACTTAACCCTACCCATTCATCATGTCATATTGGTTAAGTGTCTCTTATTAACTTAACCCTTCTCATTCATCATGTTGTACTAGTTAACTTAACCTTGCCAACTTGTCTAATTAACATGTTATAACAGTTAAGTGTTCTAAATTTACTTAACCCCATCCTCTTGTCTAACATGTCATAACGGTTAAGTGTTCTAAATTTACTTAACCCCATCCTCTTGTCTAATTAACATGTTACAACGGTTAAGTGTTCTAAATTTACTTAACCCCATCTTCTTGTCTAATAAACATGTTATAACGGTTAAGTGTTGCCTTAGTTAACTTAACCCTACCATTCTTAACATGTCTTGTTCATTAGCGTTAATTGATTTATTAATGCACCAACCTCTCACATTAGATCTATGTTGTTGCGGTTACTGGATGTGTCAGGCGGTTTCGGGCAGTTTTACACCATAACTCAATCTAACCTCGGGTTTTTCTTGGGGATGATGCACTAACCTCTCACACTAGATATGAGTTGTTGCGGTTACTTGATGTGCCAGGCAGTTCCAGGCAGTTTTACACCGCAACTCAATTTAACCTAGGTTAGGCATGTTTATCTTTTAGCATGTTTACCATAATGTCCAAGTCTAGATTTTATATGCTAGTTATCCCAAATTCACAAAACTATTCATGTTCCAATTCTCAAGTTATACCCCAACGAAATTGATTTGCAAGTTATGCCTCACAAATTCAAATTTAAGTTATTACTCAAAATAGGTTACACCCAATTTTCCCAAATTTGCAATAATAGTCATGCCCCAAAAATCACAATATAACGCATGCCATAAGGTTTAGTCATATTGTAGTGTACAAAATATTCTTCAAAAAAACCCCAGTCATGATTCACAGTTTAAACTATGCCAAATTTATAGCCTTTAATTACAGTACATTCAAATTACCCAAAATCCCAATTTAGGCGTGTTCACATTTAACAGTTACCCCTATCTTACTATAGGCTTTCATGCATAATCTCCTCCTTCCAAGTCATAAACTACCATATATAATATGCCCCAATTTTTAGGTCTTAAACCACAACATGTACTATGCCTTACATGTTTCCAGTTCAATTTACGCCCCAAACACCAAGTCATATGTCCAATATACTTTATGCCTTAATTTTCAAGTCAAATGTTCGATCCACTTTATGTTTTAAATACAACATATATGTCCTCAAATCAGTTATAAATTAATTATGCCCAATTATACATAATTTAATACTTTTCCAAATTTTAGCGTTGGCTATGTCCAAATCATATATTATGCCCAATTTTAGCGCTAGTCATGTCCAAATCATATATTATGCCCCATTTTCCCCAATGTACGTTCATCTCTTATGAGATTTGGCTCAGGCTCGCAGTAGCCTGGATATAAAAACAAAAAAAGGAAGAAGGAAAGTAGAGACAAAGAATGGACATAATAATATCAAATGAGATAGATCCAATGGATATAGAAAGACAGATAGAAATAGGCATAATCTCAGATTCAGATTTATTACAATGTCAGAATCACAATTAACTTTTATTTCTGGAAGTAACATGAACTTACAATTTACAGAACGGTCTTGAATTCTGGGATCTGATTTCTAAAACTGAAAAGCTATCCCTTGACGAAGACTATCGATTCTCTAATTTAGATTTGATTCGTAGCTTCTAACTTGCTTTCTAGTTTGCCTCCTAGTTGGAGAAGAAATGTGGCTATGCTAGGTTGACCATGGACAACATGGCGGCTCCTTGGAATGAAATTGTGTGATTTAGTGTTGAGAGTTGGGGTTGCTTTTATAGAGTTTAGATTTATGTGAGCCATTAGATTAACCTAGGAGCCATCACAACCATCCAGACTAGATAGAGCTATCCAGAAATTTCCACCTATGCCCTAGTGACTCGGCAACAAGTCAGAAATCGTCACTGTTTGGATCTCGGTGAGGGGGTCGACTCCTACAGGGGTGGCCGACACCCCTCTTGGGGGGTCGACACCTATGTCGACCCCCTCGGGGGGAATCGACCCCTATGGGCAGGAATTTTCCCACCCAGCTGATTTACGTGATTTTTAAAATTCGAACTGCTTTTTCGATTTAATTATTATTTATATTTAATTTCTGATTTAACATGAAATCTTCTGAACTCCATAACTTCTTCATACGGAGTCCGATTTACGCAAACTCGGACTCTATCTCAAGCATAATTCTAAGACAAAAGCAATGGCGTAACCCATTTCCCTTAATCCTTACTTTTGAAATTAAGTATTCTTTAATTCGTTACTTTAATATTCACAGGAAATACAAAGTGTTACAGAAATACTACGATGTTCACGAGTCGATAATAATTATATATAAATTTAACCCTCAAACTTATCTATACATAAACGAATTATATATTGTAAATCCATTTAAAATTCCAAATATAAAATATATTAAATATTTGACTACCAAAAATGTGGGACGTTACAAACAGTTTGTAAACAGCGCAATGCTTTTTGAAAAATGAAGCTACTATAAGACTCATGTCCCATAACACAATGCATGTAAGCCAGAGGATAGAGTTTTCCTTTATAATAGCCAAACATGCTTGGTATATTTTAAAACAAATCATTTTGATATTACTATAAGTGTATAGTTGCAAAATTAACTTCAAATATAAATGTAGCAATCATAGACGGCATGGGTACCATATATCATGTCACCATACTAGGCTCTACAATTAAAACCAAAATGTCACGTATTGGAAATTGGATTTCCGCCTGTGAACCAAGGCAAGGGATCGTCCTTACCAAATTCGAGACACTCTAGCCCGTGCCTCAGGATAAGAACGCATCGACCCTTGGAGCATCAAGGTCGGTCCACACTTACGTTAGCGAATTAATAATTCCTGAACAATACGTTTCCCCGCCCTGTGGGGCGTAAATCTGGTCAGTATGTCGACCATGTCATCCATCGGCCCCGTAGTGACCGATATACCTGAGGCGCCTTGCTATCCATTAAACAATATGAAACATCCACATGAGTAAAATGTCTGGGGTCCATACCATGACACCACTCCTAACTAGAAGGAAATGCATATCCTCCCTGAGGTCCTCTCTCGTTTCCAGTTCACACAGGGGTGTGAGGCTCGCAAATTAACGCTATACACAAAGCTATGCTATTTAAAGTCGTGCTTTGATCAGCAACCACAAGACTCTGTTCAAACAGTAGCCTTGGTCATTTGCATCTCAGCATGCAACACTGACAATTCACGCCATGTGACAAATGTCTATCGATATATAACCTCTAAGCTCGTACGTCTCAGAGAAGGGTATTAAGCAAGAGAATAAATTCCCCGCCACCAAACAGATATATATTTAATAGGAATCAATCAACACAGAATAAAATCTAATGTCGGACACACATCATTTACTAGTTCGTTCTGGGTCTGAACGAAACCGGAGGCACATTATTCCTTGTCATATATGTCCAATACATGAGAGAGGTCCTCGCATATCCGGTCGATCTCTAAGTACGTCTGGACAATCACCACTTATTACCTTGTCTTAGGTGTACGACCCAATCAAGACATCAGTAAACATCCAAATGATGTGAAGATCTCCTGTCTTAAACACCGTCTTCATCGTCGACTTATCGTCGTATGAATTATTCAGAATGGATTAAACTCGGTATTTACGAATAACTCGCGTATCTTATAAACAAGTGCTATAAAAACACAACATACACCTCATTCCAATTCAGAATATTCTTTTATTCAAATACTCTTTTCACAATCTAAACCAAATTAAGGTTTTCCAAACTAGTTGGGATTAGCGAACCTTACCGAAGTAATCATTTATTTCATTTCCCAATCCCAACCTATTCATCCCATGGAGCAACACTGGTAGCACTCCATATCTAACACCCACGATGTTATCGGTAAAATTAATTATCATTTTACGTTCAAATCTAATTAAATATTTAACTATCGCTTAGAGAAAAACTTGTGATACTCCATTCTTGATCATTTCCCAAAGTTGATAATTTAAATTATCACATTCACATTTCAATCTAATTAAAGATTCATTCAAACCCCTGCTTATTGTTAATCCCCAAAAACCATTATATAATGATTATTCAAATTTAGGAAATAAATCATGTCTTTAAATGGGTTAAAGAACCAATGTCATTTAAAACACAGTTCACGATAAACCCAAAATCACATTCCATTAACATGGAATCTTCACGGAAAACAGGTCAGTATATAATCGATATAAATTTCCGTATTAGACTAATAATACCAATGGAATAACGGTTAAGCCTTTTAAATTCCATATATAGTATCGGTCTTCCTTCACAGAAGCTTATCTCGATTATTACCAAAACGAATTCCATTCCAATTTATTTTATTAAATTGGAAAACTTTACTGTGGAAAATTTCCATTAATCTTAACTAAAAGATTATAGATTCCAAATCATATTCTTTACTGTTAATTGGGTTAAAGAACAAATGTTATTTAAAACACCGTTCATGATAAACCCAAAAATCCAATTCTTTTATTCAATTCCAATTAAATATTAATTAATTGGAACTTCACTAAATCTTAATTAAAAGATTAATTCTTTTCTCAGCTAGGTTTAAGAACAGTGTTAATGAAGACACCATTCACAACAAACCCAAAATCCAATTTAATATTAAATACAAGACTCTGAATAGAAATTATATCGGCTTATATTCAATATCAAATTCTGAAACTAACGGATATCGTATTGGGAATAAAAATATTTGTATCTTCCAAATTCCCATAACAATATCGGTATAACCACGAAATCCAATACCGAAACATTCCAAAAAATATTTCCATTCCAATTTATTTATAGGAAAATTCTGGTTATTTTAAAACCATTTCAAATCCATTTTATTTTTATAAAAATATTGGATTATTATACTAATTAATAACTAGTTCATTTTTGATAAAAATATATTTTTATCTTTACAACGTCGAATTTTTCATCCTAATCCTTTTCAAATCATTTATTATGATTTTACACTATTTATTAATAATTTTAATAATTTTATCAAGGCCCGTACAATCGGTTTCCAATAACGGCCACCGAACTGCATCCATAGCGACCTCTTCCAAATTTGATTTGGACATAATTCCAAATCCAACCATTAGATTTCAAATCTCTTATATTCATTGGAAAGCACTTTCCAATATGAACCCAACGGTTCCAGTTTTAGGAGAATCCAATGGTCGAATCTCCCGTAACGTCAATTCGAAGTCAATGGTCGAAATTTTGCGAACGGGCGCGGCGCGGCGCGTTCTGTTCAGGCCATTTAATATATATAATATATATTATATATATTTCGTCGATTCCCATTTAAAACGTATTTTATAAATTCGTTAATAAATTCATTTCAAACGATTTCAACTTCATTTCAATTTTCAAATCAAATTTGAATATTCCTTATCATTATAATATTAAAATGATAATATTTTCAAAATATTTGATTTTAATTATACATTGAATATTATTTAAAAATATTCGTTAATTCTGAATTGGAATCAGACTCAATCAATTACCATATAATTTCAGTTATATGGATTTCATACATCGCATGTATACAACGATAATGATAAACAATCATCAAAAATTCATACAACATCCATAGTGCATTTTACAACTGTATATGCATTAAAATACATAAATAACGCTTATACAGTTTGTCAACCCATCGATTGACATACCACTAATTATTGGGATTAGTGTATGTCAAATA
Source organism: Allium sativum (assembly GCA_030737875.1). Classification (NCBI taxonomy): domain Eukaryota; kingdom Viridiplantae; phylum Streptophyta; class Magnoliopsida; order Asparagales; family Amaryllidaceae; genus Allium; species Allium sativum. The sequence goes on along the minus strand of CM060915.1, from coordinate 460,739,320 downwards.
TCATCCCAATATCCGTGTGGGGTTTTCAAACAACAAATACTGATTATTATTTGTGCAGTTGGGCGATGTGTAAATTATTATCGTCCCAATCATCATCAACTAAATAGGTTTACATAAACAAACCGTCCGGCTTGTAAATGAATATTTATTTTTATTTCAGGAGAATTTTATGATGTTCATATATACGAGAAAAATTATATTTTTAATGATAAAATATTTTATTCAACAAATGAATAATTTATATAGTTCATACATTCAATAAAAATGATATTTTTATTCTTCAAACATTTTATTCAACACATGAATATTTTATATACATTTCACATCACATCACAACACAATATAGTCCAAACAAACAATCATGGTTTGTACAATAAATAGTATCGGGGGCTTCTAAGCCTCATCTACATCCTAGTATATATTTAGCTGTAAAATAATTAGAGTGAGAAGGAGTTCTCACTTTTGGTTCCACTCCTCCATTCTTTTATTTGAAGATTTTATTTTAGTCAGATTTGAATTTACCTCAAATTGCAATTTGCTCCAAATTGGACCTAGTTAGTGTTGTTGTGAAGCTCTCGACTTCCCGATCGCAACGGATCCAATTTCGCGTGATTTGGACCTCGTATGAAAGAGATATGGTATTTTAAACATTGTATAATTAAATAATTGATGAATTTAAATAATTAACTAATTAATACCATAATCACAATTAACACTTAACCCTCCATTCAATTTGGGCCGCGCGTTCTCTGATCCAACGGCCACTGGCCTTTCTTCTTTCCCGTAACACCATCAGGCCACGCACAAAATCGTTCCGCCACCGTTGCTCCTCATATGCTCGCCGTGACCGAGATCCGTACCTCCTATATCATCCGCCGTTCGCCCGTCCCCTACCATACCGACTGTTGGCGATCTCGAGGGACCCATGCGCTAAAAAATGCACCCAAAGCCGAAGCTTTCCTGGCCAAAATCCGATCGCCACACCTTACCATCTTCCATCACAACCATATCAACTTGAAGAGCATGAAAAGCGATTGGATTTTTGATTTATCAGTTTCGAAATTTATTGATCCGATTTGTAGCGATTTAGGATTTAATTTAGGAGGATTTCAGCCGTTTATCCTTGAGTGGCAGCTGCATGAGTTGGCTTAGGGTTAGGGTGGATTTTTAGGGTATTTGTACAAAATTTTATTAATATTTAATTTCAATAATATCCGTTTATCTATCCGAACTCCAAATGAGACCCAATGACTGTCGCCCTTAGCTAATTACCCCCATTCCGAAGACAATGGGATATGTCCGGTAAGCCAATTCAACTATTTCGACCAGTTTCCGTCAAAATTAAAATATGAATCAATATATATTGAATTTAAACATACATTTTAATTTACCGGGGCCACATACTGACTCCAAAAATTCCAGAAAAATAAATCTAGCTATGTTTTGACGATACGGTCCTAACACAATTTATTTTGTTGAATTTGAAGACCGTTTTAAAAATGGTTATTTTCTGGTGGATTAAATTCAAACTGAATTGACCGAACGCATTTAAATCCACCACGCTCACATATTAATTCCAAAAATTATGAAAATTGGAATCTAGCAATAATTTGACATTCCGGATCCAACAAAAGTGGTTTTGTTGAAAACGGAGGTCGTTTGCAAAATGGCTAATTTTAAGGGCTATATATTATATAAAATTCCATAACGACTATTTTAAATTTTAAACTGGACATAACTTTTAATTTACGTTATGAAATCAGGATTTTTCACATTCGTTAGAATGTATAATTAAACGAATTCAAATATTTTTGGTTTGACTGAAATCCGATTTATTTTGAATCCTGAACATTCAATTGAAATTTGAAATTGAATTTTCAAACTATCGCGCCATTTCAGGCTCATTTTATAATTAAAATAAATTTATTCATTCTAACTTCTTATAAATTATATATTTAGTCGTTATTATTTAAAATAAACCATTCTAAATATTAAAAATACAATAAAATAGCTAAGACAAAAAATTTTAATTGGTTCTGAAAATCCGGGTTGTTACAAGAACAATGACAACTTGGGTGTGTGGGTTGGTAATTGTTGGGCACTCAGGTTTTAGTTTGATTGTGTGTCATCTTTAAGGCAGAGTATTTGTCTATTGCTTTATTTGGGTGGGTGGTCTCTTTGTGTGTTCGTTTATGGAAGAAATTATGGAATTGGAGTTGTATCTTAGTAGTGAGAAGCCAGTCAGGAAGTTTGTTGTTGGATTATTGTTTGCCTCAGCTCCGGCTCAAACTACTGAGTGGGATGGTGGTCGAACAATACTTCTTTTCTAGCTGTTGCAAACTGGTGATGACTTGGTTACTACCTGGTCACTATCATGTAAGAGCCTAGTATTGCATTATCAAGTCTTGTGCAATTTGCTTTGTGCAGTTGTACATGTTGCCTGACTCACTCCATGTCAGATGGAAGAAAACACGGAAGCAGCTAGTTGTGTCCCCCTCCATGTCATTGATGTTGCACTATTCCTTTATGTTGCTTTTAGTCCACTTATTATATGCTTTGTGTACTTGTGTTGTTATGCTTGGTTATTCTTTGTTAGCAAGCAATTAAGTATGTATTCATCTACTTTGTAGATTGTAATGTAACAGAAAAATGTGACTCCCTACACGGAGCTAAGACTTTGGACGTAACATTTTAAACTCTGACAGTGGTGGACGGTCCACCTTAAAAACCGTAGTAGTTAGATAAACTTTCTAGCTCCTGTTTTCTTGTATTTATTTTTTGTTATAATAAAAGTTTATGGACCATTTTAAAAACTAGTCGGCTTTGCCAAAAAATAATTCTGGATGCTCATATGGTAACTAAACTTGTCCGCATTTGAAGCACATACGATGATTACTCCTCTCATTACTATCTTGCTTACATCAGTCAACATAGATATTGTCCATTGTCTCATTAAAAGCTTATGTTAGGGAAACCCAATGAAAGAAACCATGAACGAGGAAAAGCGTGTAACTCATAAGATCATAGATATCATATAAGAATGATATTTCTTATAAAGAGATTGATACTTCAAGATCAAAATAATGTCTTATTAAAAAATTCCAAAGAAACACTCGATGGGAAAACTTTAGCGAAAGAAAAAAAGTACAGTGACATATTATAGTATCTTATTTCATCAAAAGAAATATGATACCTCTATATTAGAATAATGTCTCATCAAAACCTTACTAAGATAACACAATGAGAAAAGTCTTAGTGAAGAAAAAAATATAATATGATATGTTTTAACGATTTATTGCATCAAATTATGTTTGATACTTTTTGATTAAGATATAGACTTGTTAAAACACCTTATTAAGAAAAACTTAGTAGGTAAAGCCTTAGTGAAGGAAAAACAACTCAATATAGTATAACATATTTAAATAATTTACTATATCGAAATGGATTTGATACTTTGGGATTAATGTAACTGTTAAATCTTTTTATAAAGCCATGACATATAGGATTTTGATGCATGAGTTTCTTAATCATCATGGTGGATTTGCCCAAAGAGACGATCTGATGGCTAAGACACGAGCATATACCATGATTTGGAGCTATGGATGACCAGAGAAACTCAAACAAAACTTTGGAACTATTAGAGTATGGAAGTACTGAAGAAGAAACTCGGATTAACACAAATTGCATTCGCCTACATGATTTTACCACTTCGAACACGGGATTGGTATAGTACAATCACTCTGGCTCAACGGGACTTCACCACTTCATTCCAATTCCAGATCGAATCAGTGCTAGTGGAATGAAGCAACTTAGATAAATGCACAACACTTCAGATCGACAGGAACTCGAATCGAATCAAGCCAATTACTTTGGATTGGTTTAATAAACGATGGAGACAGGAAGACAACATAAATCAAATTGGTTCATACCTAGTTGAACCGAACCAATCTAAAATTCCAACTTGTAGCGATCCGGTCCAAACTCATTGGACTTGGTCGCATTGACTCTCGGAACTTCTACACAAAATTTCAGGCTGGTCCATATTCATCAACAGCTATAAATAGGAAACCTGTAACATTATAAAAAAGGACCTTCTACTTCCTTTTGGGTGCGGAAGCTTGCCGTTTCCTAGAGAATAACCGTAACTCTTTATCTCTACTTTCTTACAAGCAACCAATTGTACCTGTAATCAATGGTATAAATAAAGATTACTATAAGTGCATGTAGGCCAGAGTTTACTTAACCACTATAAAAACCCTATGCGCATTTATTGTTTCTTTAAATTTATGTGTCTGTATCTATGTTCAAATTTGTGGATTTAGCTTTTCATTGCGACTAGGGGTTGGTGCTACCTTTGGTGCTAACATTTTTAGTGCACTGGAGAGGGGGCTGCTTTGATTAAGGCTTAGGAACTTGAGTTCAGAAAAGCTTGAAGCAATGGAAAAGAAAAAGAAGAATGGGGCTCAAGCTGAGGGAATTGAATAAGAAGGAAGTTAGGAGACTTCATCAAATTGAAATCCTCCCATATGCTTAACTAAGGAGAACATGGACCATACAGTGAACCAACTACAAGCTGGGCTGGTTAGGAAAGAAGGCATGTTAAAATGATAGGAGGAGATAATGGTTACTTCCCCCAACAAATTGAATAAGCAGGACGACCAGGAAGTCAGAATTAAGGCATTTGAGTCGGAACTAGCAGACTTATCGACGTTGTATTTGGAGTACATATGGAAATTTTATTGCGTTTATAAGTTTTCAGTTGTAAAATATATTTACTTAAACACTAATTACATCCTTAATAACTTAATTACCAAATTTATCATGGTTCTCATTCAAAATTCATGCTCCTCCTTTTTCAATAACCACATTTGTCCATTGTTGACAGCTTCTTCTCCCCTCTCTCCTCGTCCTTACACGAGAATCCAATCCAGCTCCATCAACAAAACCCTAATCATAAGATGAACCTTCCCATGACGACTACAATAGCTCTTACGCTCTCCATTGCTTCGTGACCCCTTCTTCGTTGCTATAGTGCATGCATGCACTTCCCTAGAGTGGATTGAAATCCACAAAACTCCAATTGCGACTGCTCCTTACCTCTACAAACGTCGTTGTAATCTCCAAAAGTCTCATCGATAAGCTACAGCTCCCAAAACCAAAGCATTAGATCACAAGAAATCCAAACTTCCCATAGATTTCACAAAACATGCACAGTGACATAGATCTCAATTTAAAGAATTCAAAGAGAATCGTTTTAGAATTTTCCATTGAGTATTTTAGTTGATATGAATTTTTTTGAAATCAAGTTGCTTGCTTTTATTTCCTTTTTCTTTCTCTATAATTGAAGAGATGAAAGATGGGGAAAGAAGTTTGAGTTGTCTAATTGTTATTGATTCTAAGTACTTAATTTATATAAAACTATCAGCATCTTATCAGATAGGTTTATATTCGTATATGGATTCCGATCGACATAATAAAAAACTGGTTGTGTTCAATAATGCAACACAGTCTCAAGATAAAAATAATATACACCAGTTATTAAATTCTGGAAAATCCCAAAAATATCACTATTACGTTATAAAATCAAATTAAAATACCAATATTTCAAATTGTTAAACACTACATGTTTCTAATGTGCACGATCACATAATAAATCTAATCATCATGAAACTTGACATTTTACAGTAATTCATTATTCTAGATCTAATTAAGCTTGTCTAGACGAAATCCAAGATAGTTTGCAAAATTAATATTTTCACACATTAGGTAAAATAACTTATTATTAAATGATTTTAAATCCCTTAAATTTAATGATAAAAATTCTTATTATCATTCGAAACTAACATGATTTAATTGCATTGTTCGAAACCATTTGAGTTCATATAAATTTTAAACATCATAAATTCTAAAAAACTGCCAAATTTTCTTATGAAAACCACCGTTTCCCATTTAGATAAATAAAATAATCTTAAAATTTAAATTCAGTTTATTTATCTATTTAAAATTTAACTTTTAAAACTAATTAAATATTTAATCACTAAAAACCAGATTGTTACAGTTTATGCTCGACAAAAGCATGGTGAGGCTAGGATCGCCATGCATGTTTTATCTCTAGGCAAGAGGTTTGTATTCCCGAAAACAGGGTTGTGCACTTAGGATCCTAGAGTCGGGTTTATGCTACGCAGGAGACCTATAGATTACATTGATCATTTAGCGTGGATTACAATTGATAAAGCTTGGAGAGGCTAAGAATTCGCTTAGAGGGGCCAGAGACTTGGAAATAGAAATATGAATCAATCTAATGCGATTGTGGATTTAGACTTAAGATTTGGCTATTAGATTTGATATGAGACCGAAAACATAGCTTTAAACTTAATTATCAGCTTGGAATAACCACGAGACTTATGAACAGTATGAAGAGACTATGGATCTCGCTTGGCATCGAACTGAAATTTGGATTGACGAACTAGGCATATGGTTTATGGTCTTTGGAATCATGACACAATACAAAAAACATCTTCCATGGAAAGATATATTTTCTAGGGTATGTATTCCGCCTTTTTGCAAGACCAATGTGCTAGGGACTGAAGAATGGACCATTCAGGTAAAGCAAACACTAGAGGGGGTGAATAATGTTTATAGAAATTTAAACAAAACTAAAAACTAGAGAGAACTATGGGATGAATCAAACACCATAAACACAGAGTCAAACACAGAGGCAAAATAAACAAAACCAAAAATGTAGAAAAGGAAAGAAAAAACCGGATTTTATACTGGTTCGGGTTACTCCTATGTCCAGCCCCACACAACGTTAGGTTGTGCAGAGTTTTGTTACTCTTTCAAGAGTCAATTACACCCTCCTTGATTTCATGGCTCACAAGGAGACACCTATTCCTATGTTCTTGATTTCACGACTCACAAGAACACACCAACTCCTATTTCCTTGATTTCACGGCTCACAAGGACACACCGACTCCTCTTTGACTCACAACAAGGTTTATTCAGCCCAACCAATTACAAAACAGCCCTTAAACTCTTCAGTAGCACTTCATTCAGAGAGTAAAGAGTGTAGATAGAAGAAGTTTTGTCACAGAATTGAATTCGGTAGAGTATAAGTGTAAAAACCATGAAAATGATTAAGAATAATGGTAGGATGAAAGAGGATGAAGATGGAAAAGAAGAGATGATAGAAAATTCGGTTTTAACCTCTTTTTGTAGTTTATGAAGGGTTGTGACGGTTCTGAAGCGTTTCAAATAATGAAAAGACACTTCCCTTCAAATTTAGAAAAATAGTTGTTGTATGTCGACATACATATTTTGCTATGTCGACATAACCATGTGTAAATTTTATTTTCAAAGCATTTTTCCAAGTATTTTGATATAAAATTAATCCTGAAAATTCTTGAATAAAATTCTAATGTTGTAAATCAATATTATATGATAGAAAAACATATGAAAATATATTTTTTCAACTATGAAAATATTTTTTTCCACTCCATTTTCTTCATTTCGTCTTCTTTTTAAAGCTTATGGCCATGGTACCCATGGCATAAGTCTTCTTATTTTCCAGCACCACCTTGCCGAAGTTCGCCATCCTCCTCCTCCTCCTCTTATAATATATAGGTAGAGAAAGATTAGTATATATTATATAATATATATTTTGGTGAAGTAGACGGTGCGCTGAAATACTGTTCGATGGTTCGCTCAACCAGGCTCATCTACCGTGAAGATTTAGAAAGCTGTTAGGTGAGAACTCTTTAACCACAATTTATATATTTAATTAGTGGTTAGACTAATTTAAATATAGTGATGAACTATTAATGGTTAATGATGATTGATGTTGGTTGTGATAGATGATGGATGCATAGTTTAGACCACACACACTATTAAGCGTTAGTGTTATAACGCTTGTGCACAGTTATGATTTATTTAATTATGTTGATGATGGTTGCTATGGATGTTTAAATGGTTGTTGATGCTTTTTTGCACACACTATGACACAAAAATTATAGTATCACATTGGTGATCGACAAATCTCCTTTGTAACTAGAAGCAATATCATTGTTGAATTTGAAGGTTAAAAATTTGGAAAGACCATATGTATGAATTCATATATATTGATAAAGTCCGTTAAATGAAAAAATAAATACCATAGCATTCTAGGAAGACAGAGAGGATAGTGTCCAGGCTTGGGTTTGGAAATAAAGTTTCCTGCTCTTCCTGGCTATCCCTAACTGATCCGACGAATGAGATGGTTAATTTGAAGTTATTTGAATTTAGAAACGAATTGGAATTTGATTTATTAAGTAAAAAAAAAAGTTGAATTTTAGATCCAAAATAATTTGAAAAGTAAATTTAAATGATTTTAAAAGGGTTATATAAGGATATAATGGTTTTCTAAGATATTTTGAAGTATCGTAGAATAATGTTATTATGGTCAAAATAGAGCTTGTCGCATAACGACAATTTACGTATTTTAGATGCAAATTTTAAACGCTTATAACTTTTGCAATCTAAATCGGATTTCCGTTCCATAAAATGAAAAACGTTTGATTTCCATTAACAAGAAATTTCAAATGAGTGAAAGTAGATTTTAAATTCGAGTTATAATTTTCAAGTTATGTTGAAACCGTTTTGGAAAAGGTCATTGTAAGAACAATTGTTGACCATAACTATAAATAGCTCTTTTTAAATGTTTAAAAATATGGAAACAATTTGTAAAATCATTAAAAAATTATGAAAAGGTGTTTTGAATTGTAAAGTTTAAGTTTTGGCTAAGATAAACGATATTTTGATCAAAATAGTTAAGATAACAATTTTGTAACGCTTTTGTAACACTTTTGAAACGCTATTGTAATGCTTTCTTCGAAAACAATCTATTTTGAAGTTTTAACCCTTAAACTATCTTCCAAACTGTAAGTAATGGTTTATGGAATGTTTTCAATGGTTTAAAAGTATTGGAAATATTTTAGATGGAATTTAAATTGATTTATTTAATATTAAAACGGGTTTTCTAATTTTAAATAATTGGATATGGTTGGAGATAAATCTTCGGATGTTTGATATTAATTCAGTAGATGATGACTCTTACTATTTGAGGAATTTAAAAGGTAGTTCACCATTATTACGTTTATAGTGTGAGTTGGATATCGAGATTAATATTAAGTATAAGTTAATGGTATTTCTATCCAGATCTAATGTCAAAGAGTTGGATAAATCTTTTAAGTAAGATATAGGTTTCCCAATTTGATTAGGATAAGTTGGATAGAAATAATCTTTGGATATTTGATATGAAATTCTTTGGTGTAAACATATACTATTTGAGGGATTTTGAAGATATTATTATTATTTCGTTATTCCACTTATATCATTCGTTGATTATGAGAATTGATACCGAATATGAGTATATACAATTTCTGTGTAACTTATGTTCAATATCGATTGATTTGGGTTTTCGTGAATCATATCTTCAACCATATCATTCTTGAAGCCCAATGAGATTGAGTTATGTAAATTCATATCGTAAATTGGGATTTAATCAAAGCTTTGATTTGAGAAAATAAGAAATTGGGAACCTAGTATAATCTTTTAGTTAAGATTAAAGAATTGAATGTCGGAAAATCGATTTAATTGGAAACTATGGTTGAAATATGGTTAAAGGATTTTCAAAGGAAACTGGGTTTTGATAACGAGTTATCAAACGGAAAATTAATTAAGGCTTTGAGGCTAGATTATCTTTGATTTAAGGGATGTGTTTTAAAGAAGAAGCGTTAAATATGGATTTTATTGAAAAACAAAATCTAAGATGGAAGGAGATTTGGTTGAAAGCCTGTGTGTTCCGTAATTTTGTTTTAAAAATTACGCTTATTATTTTGGAAGACCGAGATCAGATGTATGTCCGAAAACCATTCCAAGTAATAATACTATGTTGTGGAGCAATTGAAGACAATACTGAAGACTGAGACCCTTCATATCGTAAGGACGACTTGCTGAATGTCTCAAATGGGTAGCGCCCATTTGCAGATGGATTATATATTAGCTAAGTGGTAAGAAGCCCAAACGTATGTGAAGGAATTTCGGATTATTGTTTCATTCAGACCCAGAACGGACATTTATGGATTTTGTGTCTGACATTGTAATTGACTGCGTAGCACTGATCTATGTTAAATATATATCTATTTGGTGACGAAGAATTTATTCTCTTGCTTAACACCCATCTCTTAGACGTATGATCTTAGAGGTTATACATTGATAGAAATCAGTGATGCGTTGTGAATGGACAATGTGGCATACTTAAGTTATGTGATGAGCTTTGGATGATCAAAGCATGGCTTATTTAAGCGTAGCTTTGTGCATATCGGGACTTCGGCAAGCCTCACACCCCGGTAAAAGGCCAAAACAAGAAGAAATGCAACAGGATTATGGAGTGTTGTCTCTTTCCAGATAAAAGGTGTACTATGGTATGGATCCCAAGTATTAACCTATGTGGTAAAATCATCTACTTTTGTGGTTGTTGTTGGCGCGCGCTCGGAAAGGTCGGTAACAACCGGGAGATGAAATACTCAGGCGTACTCTAAGTTACCCAGTTAAGGGGTAACCCGGCCTTGTGTTGGCATGAGGAGCATCACTGTTGACCCTCAGACATCCCTCTAGAGGTGTTCAAAATGCGGTTTTGAAGGAAGTTCCTTTGCCTGGTCATTGTTGGAAACCCAACCTCTGCTACGAGCCCGTAAGATTTTGATTGTATACCATACATCAGTATAGTATATGGTACCTATGCTGGCTAAGATTGATATATTTACCTTTGAAAGGATTTTTCACACTATATTATAATATTGATTGAGGATTTTCACGTATCAAACATTTTTGATAGCATAAGGAGAAACCACGCCCATATGTGCGTTTGAATTGTGTGTGTGCCGCGAGACCTTATATTAGATTCATTTTTCAGAAAATCGTTGCAAATTTCTATGCACTGGTATTTACATGGAGTAAACCCATTCCGCATTAGCGGCATGGTCCGGTGAATTACCTAACTTTAAAATAAACCCTAAAAACAACTGTTTTGAGTTCTCATACCAGTCTCATGACTGACCTGGAGTTTATTGTTCCCACACCTAAACTCTGGGTGCCCATAATTTTTACACGGGCAACCTAGTAGTTTGGTTTACAGTTTAGACTTGGAGTGGTTGGAGCAGGATGCTGGTTTAGCTAGAGCTATTATATCTTAGAGCATGCATATTTTTCCGCTGAGCTTAGCATCTTTTCCGCTGTGTAACCGATGTACTCTAATGTACCTTTTGTAACTCTGGTGTAATATTATTTTAATGATAATGGAAAAGTTTTTTTTTATTTTGTGCAAATGTGTAAGTGCCCCTAACAATACGTCTTTATGAACGGTTTAAGTTAGTTTAATTACCGGCGAAAACCGGGCAAAAAATGGGTCGTTACAACGTGGTATCATAGCCTTGGTTTATACAAAGCAATGGGGTACGACACATTTGAACAAAAGGAAAGACTCATCAGAGTTATATATCTCATTAGAGATAGGGTTGGTAATGCCCTAGAATGAGATTTTGGAGCATTACATTTGAGAGAGCGTATTTGAAAATATAATATGAGTTTTGAAAAGTTATATTTTAAGAAAGAAACATATTTTGAAAGTATACGGTTAATTATAGTCTGGATACTTAATTAAACGATTAAGGTTAAGTTTATATTTTGTGATTATTGTTACACATAAAGTACTTCTTATGGCATGGTAATTAAGCCCCTTCCACTGATTAGGAAAATGATCGAGTACAAATGCCTTTTGGATTTAATTTCACTATTGGGTAACATTTCGAAATATTGATAAGATTATATTATATTAGTTGTTAAGAGATAAACTTGGGTCAAATTTGTTAAGGTAAATTCTCCTCCAAAGAAATTAATCAATATGGTTAGTAACCAAAATATATAATAAGAGTTTGAATATTTTATTCGATGTTGAGGTTGGACTATCAAGTATAAGAAGATTTTGTGTATACGTCTGATCAACGTATATACAAAGTCTTAAATATACTAGATAGATATTTAATCACACTATAGTCGCTTGAAGATGATTCTGTTGATGACTGCAGCAGCATCAGTATGTATTTTCGAGTTTCGAAAGTGGGACGACTATATGATTCCGATTAAAACATCAATATATACTTAAACCAATTTAGATAAGTGTTTGAAAATATTTGGTAAATTGATGTGAATTAGAATAAGTAAGCGAGATCATGAAAATTTGATAAGTTGTAAGAAATATATCAGGTGAACCTGTAATAAGGATAAGCCAGTAAAGAATATATGAGAAAATGCATTTGTGATATATATATATATATATATATATAAGGGGTTTTGTAAAGATGTATAATTTGGAAAATCAAATCAAAATTTTGAGTAAGAATTGGCAGTTACTTTGGAATTGATTTTGTAAGAATATATTTTGAATCCACAGAAAAAGATCTTTGACAATATTTGGTTATTAAAAACTTGAGCACGAACATCTTGTGATTGGGATTTCTCAGTTGATTAAAAGACATTTACGCAAAGTTGTAATTTACGTAAGCAATCCAAATATAGAAAAAGTAGTTTGGGAAACGATTTAAAGGCTAAGTTGGAATTAATTAATCATGATATTTTATAATTAGTCCTTCCCGATTAATTAAATTTAAAATGAAAATATCTTGAGAATTCAGTTCCATAATATGTCTATAAGATATTTGACGGTATTTTGGTTAAGGACCACGGTGGTTAAAGATATTAATAAAAACATATCTAAATGGTTTCTCTAAAGTTTGAGGGAAATAAGTTATGAAATCTTGAATTTGGAATAATAAATGAGAATAGCAAAAACTATATAAGGAATTAAATATCAAATTATCGACAATTTTGGATAGATGATAAGTTCTAAAGTATATCGTAGTTACAAAAACGAATTGTTTAAGTAAGCATGAGTACCTTGTGAATTAAGTTTCACAATTTGATTAAAGGATATTTGGCAAGCGGGAATAGTAAGAAAAAATTACCTAAACTGAAACATTTAGACAAATTAAGTTTGGAGATGATCAAGTTTTTCGTGTAACAAATAATAGTAAATTTTGGAAACTGAAAAGGAATAAATTTCATAACCATTGTATTTGCAAGATAAGATCTAAGAGAATAAATTTATAACTCTGAATTTTCTTGAAAGAGGTAAATGGTTGAGTATAAGTAATTAGCCCAGTAAACGATGAATCGAATATAATAGGTGATTGGAAGATATCGTTGGAGGACATGTAAATATGGTTATCCATAAATATGTGTGTTAGAATATTCTACCCAGTATATCCATTATGAGAATGGGGATCTTTGGTATAAAGAATTTTAATCTTGTGTCTGAAAATCTACAAGATGTAAAATGAGTAATTTCGATTCTCTTTCTCGAGGACGAAAAGTTTTAAGGGGGTAAATGTAACGATCCAGAATTTTTAACTAATTTAAAATTGGAATTTTTATTACTTAATTTAAATTTAAATTTGAATTTGACATACATGTATATGGTTTAGAATATTTAATAATTTTGATAAGTTATATGATAGATTTTAATAGAATTATAAATGAGAATGATTATTAGTAAGTTTGGATTTATTGATACTATTTGTCGTTCGATTGGATTTGTCAAACCATAACATGAATTAGTAGCGTTAGAAATAAGCATTGTCCTTAGTTTTCATAGCATTTTTAAGGAAATGCTACCAAAAGATCACTTTCCCTCCTTAAAGACAAGTGTAAGGACACTTGTATTTTTACATGCCTCCTTTCATGCATGTTTTACACTTGCCCCCTTATGTGTCATTACCTCCTTAACCCTCCATTCCTATATAAGGAGGCCTTTCCTCCATTTTTTAACCATTCCACTCCATTTTCTTCATTTCGTCTTCTTTTTAAAGCTTATGGCCATGGTATCCATGGCATAAGTCTTCTTCTTTTCCAGCACCACCTTGCCGAAGTTTTCCATCCTCCTCCTCCTCCTCTTATAATATATAGGTAGAGAAAGATTAGTATATATTATATAATATATATTTTGGTGAAGTAGACGGTGCGCTGAAACACTGTTCGATGGTTCGCTCAACTAGGCTCGCCTACCGTGAAGATTTGGAAAGCTGTTAGATGAGAACTCTTTAACCACAATTTATATATTTAATTAGTGGTTAGACTAATTTAAATTTAGTGATGAATTATTAGTGGTTAATGATGATTGATGTTGGTTGTGATGGATGATGGATGCATAGTTTAGACCACACACACTATTAAGCGTTAGTGTTATAACGCTTGTGCACAGTTATGATTTATTTAATTATGTTGATGATGGTTGCTATGGATGTTTAAATGGTTGTTGATGTTGTTTTGCACACACTATGACACAACAATTGTAGTATCACATTGGTGATCGACAAATCTCCTTCGTAACTAGAAGCAATATCATTGTTGAATTTGAAGGTTAAAAATTTGGAAAGATCATATGTATGAATTCATATATATTGATAAAGTCCTTTAAATGAAAAAATAAATGCCGGAACATTCTAGGAAGACAAAGAGGATAGTGTCTAGGCTTGGGTTTGGAAATAAAGTTTCCTTCTCTCCCTGGCTATCCCTGACTGATCCGACGAATGAGATGGTTAATTTGAAATTATTTGAATTTAGAAATGAATTGGAATTTGATTTATTAAGTAAAAAATAATAAAAGTTGAATTTTAGATCCAAAATAATTTGGAAAGTAAATTTAAATGACTTTAAAAGGGTTATATAAGGATATAATGGTTATCTAAGATATTTTGCAGTACGTAGAATAATGGTTATTATGGTCAAAATAGAGCTTGTCGCATAACTGCAATTTATATATTTTAGATGCAAACTTTAAACGCTTATAACTTTTGCAATCTAAATCGGATTTCCATAAAGTGAAACAACGTTTGATTTCCATTAAATAGAACTTTAAAATGAGTGAAAGTAGATTTTAAATTCAAGTTATAATTTTCAAGTTATGTTGAAACTGTTTTGTAAAAGGTTGTTGTAAGAACAATTGCTGGCCGTAATTATAAGCAGCTGTTTTTAAATATTTAAAAGTATGGAAACAATTAGTAAAATCATTACGAATTATGAAAAGGTGTTCTGAATTGTAAAGATTAAGTCTTGGCTAAAATAAATGATATTTTGATCAGAATAGTTAAGATAACGATTTTGTAACGCTTTTGTAACACTTTTGAAACGCTATTGTAACGGTTTCTTCGAAAACCATCTATTTTGAAGTTTTAACCCGTAAACTATCTTCCGAACTATAAGTAATGATTGTGGAATGTTTTCAAAGGTTTAAAAGTATTGGAAATATTTTAGATGGAATTTGAATTGATTTTTTTAATATTAAAATGGGTTTCCAATTTTAATTAATTGGATATGGTTGGATATAAATCTTCGGATGTTTGATATTAATTCGCTAGATGACAACTCTTACTATTTGAGGAATTTAATAGGTAGTTCACCATTATTCCGTTTATAGTGTGAGTTGGATATCGAGATTAATATTAAGTATAAGTTGATGGTTTTTCTATCCAGATCTAATGTCAAATAGCTGGATAAATCTTTTAAGTAAGATATGGGTTTCCCAATTTGATTGGGATAAGTTGGATAGATATAATCTTTGGATATTTGATATATGAAATTCTTTGGTGTAAATGTATACTGTTTGAGGAATTCGTAAGATATTGTTATTATATCGTTATCCAATTATAGTATTCGTTGATTATGAGAATTGATATCGAATATAAGTAGATACGATTTCTATGTAACTTATGTTCAATATCGATTGATTTGGGTTTTGTCGTGAATCATATCTTCAACCATATCATTTTTGAAGCCCAATGAGACTGAGTTGTGGAAATTCATATCATAAATTGGGATTTAATCAAACCTTTGATTTGAGAAAATTAAAAATAAGAAATTGGGAACCAAGTATAATCTTTTAGTTAAGATTAAAGAATTGAATGTTGGAAAATCGATTTAATTGGAAACTATGGTTGAAATATGGATTAAAGGATTTTCAATGGAAACTCAGTTTTGATAAGGAGTTATCAAACGGAAAATTAATTAAGGCTTTGGGGCTAGATTATCTTTGATTTAAGGTATGCGTTTTAAAGAAGAAGGGTTAAATATGGATTTTGTTAAAGATAATTCGACAATGGCTTTAAAGAAATTTAATTTAACAAAATCTAAGATGGAAGGAGATTTGGTTGAAAGCCTGTGTGTTCAGTAATTTTGTTTTAAAATTTACGCTTATTATTTGGGAAGTCCGGGATCGAATGTATGCCCGAAAACCATTCCAAGTAATAATACGACGTTGTGGAGCAGTTGAAGACATTGAAGACAGTACTGAAGACCGGGACCCTTCATATCGTAAGGACGACTTTCTGAATGTCTCAAATGGGTAGCTCCCATTTGCAGATGGATTTTATATCAGCTAAATGGCAATAAGCCCAAACGTATGTGAAGGAATTTTGGATTGTTGTTTTGTTCAGACCCAGAACGGAATTTATGGATTATGTGTCTGACATAGTAATTGACTGCATAGCACTGATCTCTGTTAAATATATATCTGTTTGGTGGCGGAGAATTTATGCTCTTGCTTAACACCCTTCTCTAAGACGTATGAGCTTAGAGGTTATATATTGATAGAAATTAGTGATGCGTTGTGAATGGATAATGTGGCATAGTTAAGTTATGTGGTGAGCTTTGGATGATCAAAGCATGGCTTATTTAAGCGTAGATTTGTGTATATTGGGACCTCGGCAAGCCTCGCACCCCGGTAAATGGCCAAAACAGGAAGAAATGCAGTAGGGTTATGGGGTGTTGTCTCCTTCTAGATAAAAGGTGTACTGTGGTGTGGAGCCTAGGTATTAACCTATGTGGTAAAATCATCTACTTTTGTGGTTGTTGCTGGCGTGCGCTCAGAAAGGTCGGTAACAACCGGGAGATGACATACTCAGACGTACTCTAAGTTACCCAGTTAAGGGGTAACCTGGTCTTGTATTGGCATGAGGAGAATCAAGTTAATCCTCGGACCTCCCTCTAGAGGTGTTCAAAATGTGGTTCGGAAGGAAGTTCCTTTGCCTGGTCATTGTTGGAAACCCAACCTCCTCTACTACGATTTTGATTGTATACCATACGTTAGTATAGTATATAGTACCTATACTGGCTAAGATTGATACATTTACTTTTGAAAGGATTTTTCACACTATATTATTGTATTGAAAGAGGATTTTCACGTATCAAGCATTTTTGACTGCATAAGGAGAAACCTCGCCCATGTGTGCATTTGCATTATATGTGTACCGCGAGACCTTATATTAGTTTCATTTTTGAAAAAATCATTGTGAATTTCTATGCATTTGTATTCACATGGAGTAAACCCGTTCCGCATTAGCGGTGTGGTCTGGTGAATTACCTAACTTTAAAATAAACTCTAAAAACAACCGTTTTGAGTTCTCACACCAGTTCCATGACTGACCTGGAGTTTATTGTTCCCACACCTAAACTTTGGGTGCCCGTAATTTTTACACAGCAAGCCTAGTAGTTTGGTTTGCAGTTTAAACTTGGAGTGGTTGGAGAAGGATGCTGGTTTAGCTGGAGCTATTATATCTTGGAGCATGGATATTCTTCCGCTAGGTTTAGTATCTTTTCCGCTGTGTAACCGATGTACTCTGATGTACCTCTTGTAACTCTGATGTAATATATTTTAATGATAATGGAAAAGTTCTTTTTATTTTGTGCAAATGTGTAAGTGCCCCTAAAAATCCGTCTATATGAACGGTTTAAGTTGGTTTAATTACCGGCGAAAACCGGGAAAAAAGCCAGGTCGTTACAATAAATATATTTAGAAAATTATAAGGTTTTAAACTATATAAAATATAAATAGAGTATATATGTGATGGCCCGTCCCGCACCAACCGACATTTACTCCAAAAGTGCGCTGTACACATGTCCAGCTAGCACGGGACGGTCGTCAGAAGAAAGGAAAGAAGAGAAATGAACTAATAAGGAACCTGTAAAATGTCTCACAGCGCATGGAACAAAATATAATAACAACATACTTGACATAAAACAGGTGAGACAGTGCATAAGCTGAAAATAAACTAACATAGCAGCGGAAAATCCAAGTACAACTTATGATCCAAAGTTAACATTATTACAACTTTTCAAACTGTCTCAAAAAGCAAAAGCAAGATAAAGGAGGTACACTACTAATGCCCAAGTAGCGACCACCAACGACACAGGGAGAATATCTATATATCATACGCGGAAGCCTCCTGCTCGCCTCCGAATCAGCTACTCGCGCATCACCAGCTAACCTGTCTCTAGTCTGCTCGTGTGAGCACCCAGAGTAATAAGAGGAGACATAAAACTCTGGGTCAGACATAAAGCCTGGCATGAGCGATAAGCATCTAAACAGAACAATAACAGGTAGACTAAAAACATACCTGAACCTGGACCTGCAACCAAAGAGTTAGCACTACATACTGTACAATACTCTAAGGTGCCACTAAACATAAGGTGTAAAGATACGGGGGAGGGGGTGTGCATGTCATAGTGATAGCAAACAAATCAAGCATAGCAACCATCCTCACATCTCTCACTCAGTGTGTAAAGCATACGATACCCATTACTCTATTCACCTAATCCTTTGGGCCATGACGGAGTCCAACCCCATATAACTACACTACGAACCCCTAATCCATCTATCAGTGGTAAACCAAAGTGATAGGCATCGATAACCCCTTTGCACACGTCCCGCAACAAAGCCCAATCGTGAAGTTAACTCGTTGGTTCCCAACTGGATCCTGAGTACAAGCTTCCCTTTTGGACTACCTTTGCATCTCGGGTTTTGGTCTCCTCCGGATCGGTCTTCTTTCAGTTAACAGCTCATACCTCGCGTTCAAGCTTCCTGGTTCAGTCTGCAGTCACCATACTGGTTCGGGTCGAGTTCCTACATTCGTATCGGGTCGCGCCATCAGCTCATGGTCCTCCAGCTCCATCGGATCGGGTCGTGGCCAAGCTTCGGGTCCATCGGTTCGGTTCGTACTACCTCGTCTGGATCGGGTCGTGGTCTTCTCTTCGAATCATGTCGTGGAGTGCACCGGTTCGTGGTCCATGTGTGCAAGCAGTTCAGATCAAAGGACTTCAGAGGCGAACGGATCGGAGATAGCTGGATCGTGAGCAACTCGTATACTATCTCGGCTCGTGGCTTACTTAGGCGATCGACTCGTGGATATTAGGCACGATCAGGTTGGGTCGTGATACCCCTCCTGCGATCCGATCCGGTCTATTTCCTGCACTTCTTCCAACAAACTGTTTACGCCATTCGACGGCGTTTTCGACCAATCTAATTATTCTAAACAATCACAAAGCATACCATACAGTCATAGCAACATGTATAAACATCCACAAACAACAAAACATCAATATGGTAGGTCAAAACGGATCAAACATACACAATAACTCATATTTTCCCCTTAATCATGTTTAAGAACAACTAACAGTATGATTAGCAAAACTTAACCAAATTACCCAAATTTTCTAACAGAGGTCTAAAACAATATTTCAGAATTTATGAATATTTTTCCAGATTTTTAACATGCATAAATTCGCTAATTTTCACTAATCACCCCTTAATTCCCCAAATTCGCTAATCTTCGCTAATTACCATAACTAGCCGTAATTAGTGAAAAACAATGCAAATCACTCATCTTAGCCACAAACAAACTTTAGATCTGAAATAATCTCTGATTTGGATCCAATCCCTATGTGTTCTAGCAGCTCTCTCTCTGATTTGGTGCTACCCTCCCTTGATTTGATGTAGTTTTGCTTAATCTTCGATTAGAAAGTGATTAGAGACGATTTGGGATGAAATTAGAAGGTGGAGGCCATGGCTAGGGTGAAAGACATGTTTGTGGCGGCTGGAAAATGAAATAAAATTCGTTTTCCTACTGTTTTCAGCCTCCCCATAACCCTAATCCCGAAATGGGTTATGGGCCTTCTTGCAAATCACCTCAATTAGGCCCGGTTAAGCTGTTTTTCACATTCTAAACCTTGTTTCGGCCAGATCTCCCAAACGGTAAGTCCGTTTCTCACATGTGACCACTCTACGGAAAGGTAAACCATCAAACGAATCTTGTGGAAGTGGTTTCAGGTCAAAATTCCTTTCCAATCAAAAGTTATGGCCGAAACAAGATCAGCTAGGGGCAAAACGGTCATTTAAAAATCGGCAAAAATCATGAACATGGTAAATTACCTCAATAGTCGTTCCCCAACTCCACACGACCATACGACTTCGTATGAGAAAGAAATAAATATTCTACGATCCTCCGATGCGTAGAATGCGGGTTGTTACAAATATATAAAACTTAAGTTTGAAAATCAAAGAAGAACGAAAATAGAATAAAAAAAATAGATAAGATTGAGGATAAAAAGAAAACAAAAATAGAGAGGATTGAGGATAGAGTTGAAAATCAGAATTTGAATTTGAGTTTGAATTTGAATTTGAACCTGGAGAGTTATTTGAATTCTTACAAAATCTAGACTCTGTAAAAATATTATTCTTGATCTCTTTAAATCTTGATTACTCATGAGTCTTGAATCTATTCTGAATTCTGAATCTCTAAAATCTCTTAAACTGTACAGTCTTTGGTATTAATTCTTGTATACAAATTCTGCATATATATATATTCTAAATAAAGATGTTAGTGTATATTTTATAATCAATGATAATTGAAATAAGGTTGTTGTCATCCAAACTCCATTCTCCAACAATCTCCCCCTTTTTGATGATGACCACCTTAGTTTATAATATATCATACCTGTATATACCTGTTTGATGATGATCTTCTTATACTCTCCATGTCTATGAGAATTCTATAAAATTATGCCTATATTTTATAATTTGTCCCCCTTTGGCATTATCAAAAAGAAAGATTAAAGATACTTCCCTAAGTCTAAACAACTGTAGAAACTAAGTAATATTCTAAAAATATGCTCCCTCTAAATTGTATAATTCCCTAATTATGACATAAAATACTCCCCCTTAATTTATTAACTATTTCTAAGTAGAATACCCTCTAAATCTATTAAACTAAAGAGAATAATACTTAATATGATGACTAAATACACACCAATCCAAGTATTATTACAGATGTTTGTCAAATTCAAATACAAACCTATCCAAACTAAATCATACCATATGTCTAGATATGTAGAAGTTTCAAACAATATAATCTAATTCACATCATACAATATGAAAACAAATCAATCAAATTGTACCAAACAACTAAACGTCTCATGGAACTTGAACCCATTCAACTTGTCCAGTAATTGGGTTCTTCTGGATGTCCTTCCACTTTTATTCAACATTCTATGTTGTTTGGTTGTTTCCATTTCTGAAATGAGAAGAGATATCCCAACGAATCACATCAAAGTGTTTTTCTTGATATTCTACCATTCTCATTTGAATTAACTCTAGTTTGCGCTGATTACGTAATACTATAGAGAGGGTTTTCTTGAAAGAATTCAAAGAATCATCAAGATTTTCACTTATATTATGAATAGGATTTGCCATGGATTTGATGAAAAATGATTAAGGAAGAAGGGGTAATGGAATAATGAAGTTTTCTAGAAGAAATATACTTAAATAGGGTCTGGAATTCATTGGATTTTGAATGGACATGAGTATTTACTTAATTTTAAATTTTGAATTCTGTTATATGTCGACATACAGGTTTGGTTATGTCGACATAGTATTGTGTGAATTTTGAAAATTTTGAATTTTTGAAATCTTTTGAACTCTTGTAACATATTTTATGATTTTTCGAGAAAAATAAAGATGATAAAAACATAAATAAAACTCCATTCATTCCATACTAAAAATCAAATACATCCAACTAAATAAGACACACTTAAATACGAGATTCAAAAGCAAATACATGAAAATGTATAAAGATAGAATAAACTAGATGGCCTAGTTTTCAGATGATGATGAGGAAGATGAAATTCCAAGTTTTCTTCCTATCATGACTATGAATTTGGATATTTTGGAAAGCCTCTTGTTAAGCTTCTTTTGATTTTTGAAAAATTTCACTTGATTTTGAATAATCGTGTCTTTGAGATTACGCTTTGAGATTGGATACTCAATGCTTTCCGTAGAAGTCTCTTCTTCTTCTTCGTCTTCCATTGGGTCTTGTTCTTGTTGTAATCGAGCTTGTTTGGACTCGTAGGGTTTGAAAGTGAGAGTAATTTGCATGAGATGAATGTTTGATGCATCACACACTTTTCTAGGGACAAATTATTCTCCAATGAGATCAACTCCAAAGTATTTGAAAATGCGAGTGACATAAACACCATAGTAGAGACTGTTTTCTCTAGTAGATACATCTATGGGCTTAAATTCATTAAGAATCATTTTGGCCCAATTGATATTATATCCACTATCATGGCAAAGAGAGCCTTTTGGACTTTAAGAGTTGGATTGTTGAAATTTCCGGAACGAGGAGTGATGATATGTTGAAGGAGAAGGTTGTCAATTCTTGTTTTTGGACGAAAGAAACGATTTTTGAAATCCATTGGAACACCATCTTCGAAGATATCGTGATATGTTTCCCTACCGGTTTCATCGATAGCGAAAGTTGAGAAATCCGCGCCCTTGCTTCTACAATTTAGAATTTCGCCTAAAAGATTGGCATCGAGAACAATTTGAGTTCCCTTGACATTGCTCTAAATTTGATTTTCGTTGCCTTGATAAAATCCGCGGTTGAGATTCGCATAGAACATCTTCACGAGTTTGGGATAACATACTTCGCCGTTTTCACGAGAATCAATTTGACTCAAGACTTCATTGTGTTGAAAAAGAGATGTGAGATCGTAAGATGGAAAGTCGCTGAAGACGGCGAAAACACTTGTGTTAACTTTAGCATTTGCTATATAGTTACTATAGATTTCAATGGCCTCTTTGTCATTGTAAAGATAACCTTTTATGGTTTTTGTTATCTTCAATTTCTGAGATGAACTTGAGGAAGCCATTGATATGACAGTTTTAAGGAGGATAGATATGAAGAAAGTTGTTTTGAGTTGTGAATGAGAGGTAGAAAGGATGGATATGTATAGAAAATGAATAGATATGAATTGAATATGCACAACTTTTCAGATTGAAAGGACACTAATTCTGACATTGGGAGTTGGTGAAAAGATTGGAGAGAAGTTTGAAAATTTAAATTTTTTGAACTTCAAAATTAAAATTCAAAACTGCTGTATATGTCGACATGTATATTTCTATAGGTCGACATACAGTTCTTATTTCAAAAAGAATTTTGGATTTTCAAGCTTTAAAATAAATTATCGATTTATATTTCAGGTTTAACGATTTCCTGAAATACTTCTAATCCTAGTGTTCATACAAATCATTTTATTTTATTAATTATTAATTAATATTATATTATTGTTTTGAATTTCAAAATTCAAATTTCAAATAGTTTATTAAGTTTTAAATTCAAACTAAAGCAAACAAACAAATCAACCATTCAACTAAATGAAATTAAAATATAATTAATGTGTACCCGATTTTTTGATCCTTTTCTTCATGATTTTCTAAACTCTGAATTGCTGTAAAGCATATACTTGTATTTCTGGTCTCTGGTTCTTCATCACTTAATGACGAATCTGAATCATCTAACGTTGCTGCATATGCCTTCTTTCTTTTCTTTGATAAATTTGAGTTATCCAGTTATTGAGTAGATTTTTCTGGATATGGACACATTCTCTTTATATGACCTGATTTATTGCAGTTAAAACATCGTCCACCATTTAATTTTGCTTGATTATAACCCTTCCTTCTATACTATAGAAATCTTCTAAAATGATTTGTCATGAATGCAGTTTCTTCATCATCTTCACTACTTGAGTCAGAATCATTTGTTGTTGCTTTCAGTGCAATAGATTTCTTTTCAGTTGATCTATTTTCTTTTCATTTTTGTAATTGAACTTCGTATGACATTAGATTCCCAATTAACTCTTAAATCTTCACTTCATTGACATCATTTGCTTGTTCTATAGCCAAAGTCTTCCGATCCCATTCTTGAGTTAATGAATTTAATAGTTTTTTGACTTGATCTGCTTCGGAATAAGTTTTCCAAGTGCTATTAGTGAATGCACTATCTCTTGAAATGTGCAATACATATCGGAAATAGACTCATTCTCATTCATTTTAAATAATTCAAATTGATTGACTAGCATTCCTATCTTAGTCTGCTTAACTTTACTAGTTCCTTCATGAGAAACTTGTAAAGTCCTCCAGATTTCATAAGCAGTTTTACATACTGATACTCTATTAAACTCATTTTTATCTAATGAACAAAATAACATATTCATGGCTTTGGACTTGCTCTGTGCAGCAGCCTTTTGTTCATTTTTCCATTGTGTAAATGCAGTTGTGGGTTCAACATAATTATTTTGTGTACTATTCCATGTGTCTAATCCTACAGACTGTAAATAAATATTCATCCTACATGCCCAATACGAATGATTACCGCCATTAAACAGTGGTGGTCTAATAGTGGATTGACCCTCAACAAAAGAACTATTATTGCTACCAGTGTTGGTTGCCATTTTACCAAATTTTCAAAAATTAGATTATGAACTTTTTGAAAGACCTTGAACTGATACCAATTGTTAGGAACTGCGAAATGGATCCTCCAGGAAAAGCATACACTAGAGGGGGGTGAATAGTATTTCCAGAAATTTATACAAAACTAAAACTTAGAAAGAACTATGGGATGAATCAAACATCACAAACACAAACATAGAGGCGAAATAAACAAAAAAATAATAAAGAAAATGAAAGAATACACCAGATTTTATACTGATTCGAATTACTCATACGTCCAGTCCCACACAACGCTGGGTTGTGCAGTGTTTTATTACTCTTTCAATTGTCAATTACACCCTCCTTGATTTCACGTGTCACAAGGAGACACCGATTCCTATTTTCTTGATTTGACAGCTCATAGAACACACCGACTCCTATTTCCTTGATTTCACGGCTCACAAGGACACACTGACTTCTCTTTGACTCACAACAAGGTTTATTCAACCTAACCAATTACAAAACAGCCCTATAACTCTTCACTAGCACTTGATTCAGAGAGTAGAGAGTGTAGAGAGAAGAAGTTTTATCAAAACCGAATTGAATTCGGTAAGGTATAAGTGTAAAAACCATAAAAATGATTAAGAATAATGGTAGGATGAAAGAGGATAAAGTTGGAGAAGAAGAGATGTTAGAAAATTTGGTTTTAACCTATTTTTATAGGTTATGAAGGGTTGCAATGGTTCTGAAGTGTTTCAAATAATGAAAAGAAACTTCCCTTCAAATTTAGAAAAATAGATGTTATATGTCGACATACATATTTTGCTATGTCGACATAGGCATGTGTAAATTTTATTTTCAAAGCATTTTTCAAGTATTTTGTTATAAAATTAATTCTGAAAATTCTTGAATAAAATTATAATGTTGTAAATCAATATTATATGATAGAAAAACATATGAAAATATATTTTTAAACTATATAAATATATTTAGAAAATTATAAGGTTTTAAACTATATAAAATATAAATAAAGTATATATATAAAACTTAAGTTTGAAAATCAAAGAAGAATGAAAATAGAATAAAATAGAAAAAAAATAGATAATATTAAGGATAAAAAGAAAACAAAAATAGAGAGGATTGAGGATAGAATTGAAAATCATAATTTGAGTTTGAGTTTGAATTTGAACCTGGAGTGCTACTTAGAGTCTTACAAAATCTAGACTCTATAAAAATATTATTCTTGAAC
This sequence comes from Allium sativum, assembly GCA_030737875.1. Taxonomy (NCBI): domain Eukaryota; kingdom Viridiplantae; phylum Streptophyta; class Magnoliopsida; order Asparagales; family Amaryllidaceae; genus Allium; species Allium sativum. The sequence continues at coordinate 460,713,383 of CM060915.1, read as the reverse complement.
TCTTGAAATCTTGATTACTCATGAGTCTTGAATCTACTCTAAATTCTGAATCTCTAAAATCTCTTAAACTGTACAGTCTTCAGTATTAATTCCTGTGTATGAATTCTGCACCTATATATATATATATATATATTCTAAATAAAGATGTTAGCATATATTTTATAATCAATGATAATTGAAATAAGGTTGTTGTCATCAAACCTCCATTCTCCAACACAATGCACATCGGATTTGCATGCATGAATTGCTTAATCATCATGTTGGGTTTCCCAAAGAGATGATAGAATGACTTGGACTCGAGCACAGGCCAAGATTTAGGGTTGTAGATGACTGGGTCAACCCAGACGAAACACTGGAATTGGATAAAGTATGGAAATACACAATTAGGGACCCAAATTGGCATAATTTGGTTCATCATACATAATTAAACCAACTCGAACCCTGGATCGGAACAGCTGAATCATTCCTGGTCGATAGGACTTCATAACTTCATTCTAACTCCGGATTGAACCAGTGCAAGTAGGGCGAAGCAACTTAGATATGTGTGCAACAGTTCAGATCAGCAAGAACTCATATCGATGTTGGACTATTCGACGATGGAAATTCTGTCAGTTTGGAAAACCGTCAAACGAATTTAGAAATAAATCGCAAGCGCACAGTGTACACTTGTAGCATGTAGCGAATATGGTTCAATCTACGGAGAAAGAATTAATTTTAAAATCTTCTCAATCAAATTAAACCGATGTCAAGAGAGATGTTAGCTATAACCACAACTAAACTAACAAACTAGCAAAAGAAGATAGGTAAAAATATGTGAGTTAAATATCAATTTAGCGATGATTCCACTCTCTATATCACATAGTTCTGCAACATATAAAATCAAGATCTTGTTAATTTGGTAATAAATTAGTTTAATTGGTGTATTTATCATATGTATGACCTATTTGAACTAATAATTAATTTAACATTAGCCATCAAACAATAACACACCTCTTAAACCAGTAACTAACTTTTATGAAAAATGACAACAATGTTGTCTTAAGCATGGCACTATTGATTATAATATATGCCATCAAATTTTGATATTAAATTCACTTTATTGTCGTAATCATATTTAGATGAGAATGCAATTTGTGAATAATGTGTTTAAGCATATTCTATATGCTATGAACAACGTAGATTATTAAATTCAATCATTAAACACAAATTAACATAAACAACTATTGTTCCATTAAGCACTTAAAGAGATCAACAATCAAAATATGTTGAAGCTACATGATTGAAGAGCTTCATTACCCCTAAATTGAATGGGTTTAGCTTCTCATACTTGCTATCATATCAACAACTGTAACTTGCAACATAAAACAAAGGAAAAAAAGAGCAAAGTAAAGGGAAAACTATTCTACTTGCATGAAATAAAGAGAGATCTACACTACGAGTACTAATATAAAAAAAGAAAACATATGAATAGAGATGAACATAAAAGAAGCATGTAAATAAGAAGATGACATAAAAGAGAAGGCTAGAAAGCCATTTTTATTATTCACCTCAACTTACATTGCATATATTTTGATTTAAGATAATGATAAAAGACAAATACAACATAAGGGTATTTATACATGACTAAACCCTAATCCTCTTTGTTAGGAACTACCCAAAATGCCCTCTTCATGTAGCTTCCATGTTGTCTTTAGACACTAATGATTCATTAAAAGTGCACGAAGCTTTTGTCTCCATTAGTCAATACATTAGCCTCTAATTGTAGCATTAAGAAAAGAGAGATAGGTGGGTAGGTGTGGTCCTTCACTAAGTTATGTGTGAAACAATTCCATCTTCATTCTTTTAACTCCTCTTTATGCATGCATATCCATCATGTATTCTTGTGCATTTCATGAAAGCTTCTTCACTTTTTTTATCTCCTTGGTTCCAAACATAAAGATAATTAAAATGCACAAGTAAATGTTATAAAAAGTTAGTTATGCACAAATAGCCATTTTACCCCCTCCCCCTCCAAAATGAAAAATGATTTGAAAATAATTAAATGTTGGTTTAATCATGTAAAATACCCTAAAATGTTGTTTTATTTATTAAAACAAGATTAAATATATGAGTAAAAATGTGCATTTTTACGTGCACATCAAATGCACCCAAACTTATCTTTTTATTCGTCCTCGAACAAAGGGAGAAAAAGAAAGAAAGCAAAGCTAAGATAAATCCATTTTCATAGGAAGCATAATTGCATTGAGTGTATGTAACAAGCCATTAAATCTATAGGTGTCCCCGGTAGGAAGAGTTTTGTCTCGTGAGGGTTTTCAGCGGATGCTACCCACAAAATCCAAATGTTAAATGTAGATTATATTTACAAAATACAAGATTCGAAAATATTTACAAATGAAAATTTTACTTTTAATAAATACGAATTCGTTAAAATATAAGTTTCAATCATTATCTTGAAAATTTTAGTTCTTTGCAAATAAAAATTTCAAACAAAATTTAAGTTACCACCATACTCAGCTCTAACTTGGCTAGTTGTTTAGGATGAAAACATAGTGCTATTATGAGATGAATTCTGTAATTGATTATCCGAGTTTTCAAAGTGGTGTCATTATTTCTTTTTGTATAACAAATTACAAATCTAACCTAAAAAGTCAAGATAGTGATTAGGTTTCATTTGCTTACTCTATCTTTATTTTGAAAAATGTTCAACATTATTATTATTTACAAATACCTAACTCGGCTGAACCGAGGCCAGGTATACAATCCATGCACTGCCTCTCGCACTTACATGAGAAAAGTATAAAGCATGGCGATGCACACACTTACGTGCATTGTGCAAGCACTATCGACTGTAGGTTTTGTTTATTATTGTTATATGTCCACCTAACTCAGGAAAATTGAGGCCAAAAATACCACCCATGCACTGCCTTTTGGGCTTATGTGAGGGGAGTACAGAACGTGGCTAGTGTACACATATGTGTGTACACCTATCGATTAAAGTTGGTTTTTTTCAACTCTTTTTTTTTCTTTTTCTTTTTGAAAAGAGAGAGTTTTGAAAAATCAACTTTAGCTCATTTAATTTTGAAGATTAAAAAATGTTAACATATATACTTTTAAGTCAACCACTTTTTAAACAAAGATAGCAATCCAATAAACACTTCATAAAAATCACGTATGAGTCACCCTACTAGTTACACTAAAATTGTTTATAATACAAACCTTTCCTTTGTTATTCATTAAGACAAGTAATTTTTAGAAAAAATAATTTAATGATTAAATCTGTAACCTTACTCCATCGTGCCTATTAAAAGTAAATAAAAATGCAAATCCTTTTCTTTTCTTTTGGTTTTGAATTTTTTTTTAGGAAAGGGAAAAAATGCAAACTTAAACTATGCAAAACAAAATGAAAATGAGACTCCTCCCACACTTGATTTCGATTGTGTCCCCACAGTCAATGCACAACACAATGAGTGAACGAAAGAGAAATATTTACATAACTACAACGGAGGGTTAAACTTTCTTACTTGACGTAGCGGTGTGTAGCGTAAGGTAGAAGGAATAGATCTACTAGGCCTTGAGTTGGGTTTGAGAACTCCTCTCCCCCTCACTACTCTCTTTGGTTCTGCCTTTAAGAGGCCTGTAGAGGGATCATTTTCACTGAAAACTCTTCTCAAAACTCTTCTCCCTATCCTTCGTCATGGTTCATGAAGAATCATGATCTCCTCCTCTCAATCAGTGGGTAATTCCAAGAATGGTTTTAGACGTCAACCATTGATCTTGAAAATGGATCCATCCCTAGGGTTTTCTATTTCGGTGGCACCGTTGAAAAAACAGTTCGAACAACATAAGGTCCGATCCATCTCAACTTTAACTTCCTAGGGAATAAATGAAGTCGTGAGTCATACAATAGAACTTTTGTTTGGCAAGGCATTCAATATAACTTTTTGGTTTGGCAAAAACGTTTTTCTTAAGATTGACTTGTCATGAAAAACTTCGGTTTTTTTCCTTGTAAATTTTCACGTCTTCATATGTGTAATTCCTAATTCTTCTAATTCATTAAGTTGCAATTTTCGGTTTTGGCCAACTTGTTCAAAATCAAAGTTTAAGTTCTTTACTGCCAAAAGCGCTTTATGTTCAAGTTCAACGGGTAAATGAAAGGCTTTACCATAAACCAATCGGAATGGGGACATTCCAAGATTAGTTATAAAAGCAGTACAGTAATCCCAAAGCATATCAGTTAATTTCTGTGACATTCTTATTGATTTTTATTTACAGTTTTCTCAGAAATCTGTTTTATTAGACGATTTGAAACTTCGAATTAACCACAAATTTGCGGATGATAAGGAGTGGATAACTTGTGGGTTATTGAGTACTTTTTTATTAAGGATTCAAAAGATCGATTACAGAAATGCATTCCATTATCGCTTATTATTGTGCGAGGTGTGCTGAGCCTTGAAAATATGTTTTCTTTTAGAAATTTCACAAAAAATTTATGACCATTGGTTTTACATGGAACGGCTTCGACCCATTTTGAAACGTAGTCGACGACCAGAAGAATATACAAGCTTCCAAAAGAATTTGGGAACGGTCCCATAAAGTTAATAACCCAAACGTCAAAGATTTCGATAGTAAGATAGGGTTCAAAGGCATCATATTTCGTCGAGAAATCTTTCCTAGCATTTGGCAACTATTGCAAGTTTTACAGAATTCGAACAAGTAGTTAAAAGAGTTGGCCAATAAAAACCACATTGAAGCACCTTTTTAGTGGTTTTCCTTGGACCAAAATGTCCTCTGCACGCATGATCATGGCAGAATGAGAGAACACTCCTAATTTCGCTATCAGTAACGTATCAATGAATGAATTTGTCTGGACAATACTTAAATAAGTATGGGTCGTCCTAGTAAAAGTATTTTACTTAGGAAAGAAGTTTGTATTTATCCGGTTTGGATCAAAAGAGGGAGTTCCCATAGTGACTGGATAGTTCACTATGTCGGCGAATCGGTAATCGATTGAAATAGAATGAAGTTGTTCGTCAGGAAAGTTTTCTTTGATTGGCAAAGAAGATGGTGCGTTCGGAAGATGAGATAAATGAATGGCTATAACGTTATCATATCCGTTTTTGTCTATGATTGTAAGATCAAATTCTTAAAGTAAAAGGATCCATTCAATTAAGCATGACTTAGCATTCTTTTAAGCAAAAAGGTATCTAAGAACATAATGGTCAGTGTAGATCATGATGTGGGAACCAATCAAGTAAAATCGAAACATTTCGAACGTAAAGACGACTGATAAAAGTTCTTTTTCGGTAGTCACATAATTGAGTTGAGCATCGTTCAACATCTGTAAATTACGTTAGGATTTTTTTTTTGATGCATTGTCCTAAGATAGAACCAACCGCGAAGTTAAAAGCGTCGCACATGATTTCAAAAAGAAGATCAAAATTAGGCGAGCGGATCAACTATAACAAAAATACCCAATTATAACGTCCATTTTACAATGGGAACATGCTGCCTGTTTTAATAGAATGCTATTACAATGGTCACTTTCTGAACCATTGTAATAGATGCATGTACTACAACCCTTTTACAATGGGCTTAGATTGCCCATTGTAATATAATGCTATTACAATGGTTGTTTCTGGGTAGTTGTAATAGATATCCTTTACATCCCTCTTTTTACAATGGGTAAATGCACGTTGCAATACCGTGCTACTACAATGGTCATTTCAGACCTGTTGTAATAGACGTCAAACATTCACGAATGTCCATTGTAATAGATGTGCATTTTATAACAGTCATAAAATGCTTGTTGTAATAGGTGCCAATTTCCGACTGTTAATAATTAATAATTACAATACTTCCATAAAATTAGTACTGATTATGTTTTATTTAATTAATCATTAATCATATATTACTAATTATTAACTATAATATTATATTACTATTTACTAATCATAAATAATATTATATTTATTAATTAATCACTAATAATTATTAACAATAATATTATATTATCTATAACATCATTGTAGAAGAAAAAAAATCTACAATATCTACCCAAATAGCTGTAAAAAAGTTTTAAATAATGACGTTTTCTTTATATTATTGCATACATATTAGATTTCATTCAATGATGCACTACCATAATTACTCAATTTAGTGATGCTGTTTTTTTGTGATGGATTTTCCATCACTGAATTGCAATGGATTTCCAATGGATAAGCCATGACTTTTATTTGTAGAATAAAAGCTTGAAAGTAACAAGTAACAGTAACGGAAATCAATTCTATGACATCCATCGCTAAATTGCTATAGGTTTGCTTTGGACTGCTAAACCATAGCAGAATTTGGCACCTAATTCAACAAAAAAAAGTAGCATAAGATTTTCGTAGCTAATCCATCAGAAATTAACCATGGATTTGCGATGGAATTTAAAACTATAGCTAAATTTTGCTATAAAATATAGTGGGAAATATGATTAGTTGGAAGGAACAATTCTGTGGCTAATATATTGCAAATTAGCCATGGATTTGCGATGGAATATAAGACAGTGGCTAAATTCGGCTATAATGGCTATAAAATATGGAGGAAAATTGGAATAGTTGGAACTGTGGCTAATCCATCGCAAATTAGCCAAGGATTTGTGATAGAATTTAATATAATGGCTAAATTTAACTATAAAATGTGACAAATAAATACGATAATTTAATATGGCACTCGACTTGAACGATAGTCGACTTAAATGACGGACGTCCCGAACGTTTGTATTTTTATTTTAAAATAAACGAAAAAAAATTAATGGAAAAAAATTAAGACTTAAATTAGCTTTTGCTGGTAAATAAAACCCGTTGTTCCTGGTATCTCCTTCTCAGTTCCTTCTTCCATAACCCGAGCTCGGAGAAGGAAGAGATTAGAGGGTCCTATGGAAAATGTGGTCAGATATCCATAATAGAGTCTGACCACAACAACCGCTCAGTTTCCTCATCAATAGGAGGCTTCCTTCTGAAACACCGAAATGAGACCCATGTGAATGAAACCTAGACGAAAGATTCACTTCCATCATTCCTACGTAAGCATCGAAGCTCCCGATTGAATATACAGTCGACCCAATTAATATTAGGTTGGTTGTCACTGCAACCAATATACTGGCATAAGAGCCTTCTTTTGCAAGCCTTTGTTAACGTCAGTCAACTAAGTAGGGCGAATAGCTTCCTGCGAATCCGTAAATCTTTTGAGCATGACAAAAAAAAGGATGGTCCCTTCCATTCTTTTCCTTCCAGAAAATTTGTACCCCCCAAACCGCTTTGCCTCCTTGCTTGCTTACACAACATCTTTCTATGGTGCTTACTTCGCCTTCGAGGAGTACTGTAAAGGCCCTTACTAAACTCAATCTTTAAGGCTTTTCACTGAAACCGTTGTTAAAGCGGCTAAGAGAATAAGCCTTAAGGAGAGCACCTTGCTATCATGAAAACGCCAGTTGTGACCATAGTGGCTGCATGAATCGAAGTGATGTTATATAACTTATATTATTGCCTTTAACTATAATATTACATTAATAATTACTAAAACCCAATAATACTATATTATTTATTAGTATTTAATATTTAATCATTAATAATATTATATTAATCAATTATAACTTGTAATCAAATATATTATATTAATCAATTATAACTTATAATATTTCTCAGTTATTAGCAAGTAAAATCAAGTAATTAATATCAAATATATAATGATTTATAATCAAAAATAAATATTAATAATTACTTTTTAAAAAAATATTAATAATTCATGATTTATAATATTACTATTAAAAGACACTTTAATCTATAAAGACACAATAAAAATTAATCCATAATAATTTAAACTGGAGTTTGTTTAAATAAAAGATACAACAGAAATAAAAAAACTTTAGTATATGAAACCATGGTTTTAGAAAAGGATGATAATCAATGGGACGACTCAATATATTTTAGTCTTCCTTTAAGTTTCTGAGCCGTTCCTTTTTCCATTTTATGCTCGATCTCCTTTTCTCTATGAAGAAACAAAACTAGGGTTTAATTTTAAACCCGCCGCTTTTTTGATATTTCAGTCGAAAATGGATTTAAGGGCTCGAAAATGGATTTAAAGCTTTGTTGGTTTCTTCGATTGATCTCTTCGTGTTTCTTAATTGCGGTGGCTTTACTATCGAGATTGAATGCTATTAATATCTATAAGCTTTTGTGCCCTTTTTCAAATTATGCTTGACTTTTCAATATTCAATACATCCATTTGTCGACGATGTAACTTGTTTTTATAGTGTTCTAAAGCATGTTTGTTTCTTTGATTCATTCATTAATTTTGTCTTGGATAAGATTGATTTTGTCGGCCATGAGAATTATGCGAGATTTTGATTTGGCTTCGGCTTGACATTGTTGAACAGTTCAACACTTTTTCGAAATAATATTTAAATACTTATTCAAATAGAATTATTTTTGAATTTTCTGACCAAATACTTTGCTGATTTTTTCTTGTTGATTTTGAACGATACTACACTTATTTCTTTACCACGGACAAATGAACTGATATTGCACTTGATCTTTAAATTGATTTGAATAGATTCTACACTTCAGTCTTTACATTTGTAACTATTGAGTGTTGCTTGCTCGATATGGACTTGCTACCTAACTGCATTATACTTGTATATGTGCTTAGTACCACTGTTGTCCTTAGTGTTGTAACTTACACTTGTGTTTTTCTTGTTACCTGAGTTGTTTGGTACTTAGTCTTGTGAACTTACTACCTAAGTTATTTTGTCATGTTCCCTGACCTGTTGAGTTGAGTTGTTTGGTACTTAGTCTTGTCCATGTATTTGCTGTTGAACTTGGCACTAACCATTTTTACCATGCACATTTTTGTTGTGCCATGTGCATTTTATTGCTGCCTTGTTCCTTGCTGACCTGAAATACTTAGTATTTCTGTTTGCATCTTCTTGTTTCTAACCTGAATTGCCTTTGTGCTTAACACATTTGTGCTACTATCATGACTTGTATCATACCATGACCCACACTACTACAAAAGTGAGAATATTCGATACTATTTTTATGTGGCCGTAGATCAAAAAAGCGTTGCCGTAGGCCATTTTTTCAAATAGGCAACACCAGAGGGGGCGTGGCATCCGCGGCCGTTGTATTAGCCATATGAGGTAACGCTTTTTCCCATCTACGACCACGAAAAGAAAGTGTTGCATTATAACCCTATTGCAATAGTATATGCATGTAATGCAACAACATACAAAGTTGCCTTAAGCAGAAGCCAGAGCCTAGCTTCCAGGTCATGGTAGTGGGGTCCACATGGACTTTCCACGTCAGCTGCCAACGTTTCACATGCCACGTCAACTCTCCACGTCAGCTGCACATGTGTCCATGCCACATCAACTATCCACGTGGCACCATGTAACTTATGGGCCCCACGTGTCGTGCCATTGTGGAATTAATAATATTACACTTAATGCAACACCACAGCACAATCTATTGCAACACCACAACAATCTAATACGACACCATAACACTGTAATGCAACACCAGAAAACATCAATTGCAGTGGTAAACAAAATCAAATGCAACACGAGAACAAAATCAACTGCAGCTGTAATACAACCCTGCAATTACAAATTCTGTAGTACATATACTCAATCCGAAACATTGTACCACATTCGTACATATATACCAAAATATTCATACAATTAATTCTCCTAAAACATTCATCCCCACAGTCAGACCAACCAATTATATATACCAACTCACAAGTGTCATCACCAACACATACAACAAGTGCCATCACCAAAACATACCACATGTGCCATCACGAACACATACCACAAGTGCCATAATTTAAAAGAACAATTCGAATATATCACAAGTGCTAACACATACCATCCAAATATTTCATTCAATTGTCGGGGTTGCAGGAGTGCCAATGTCATCTTCATCACTTGTTGTGGTGACACAAAAGTCTCTAACATCTAAATTAAGATCTGGATTGGCTTCGCCTAGCTTTTTTAACACCCATGATACGTTCTCTTTTCCTTTTCTGTTCACCTTTTCTTCCAAATCCGCATCAAGCTGTTGCTTTATTTTTTTGGTTAGCTCTTGCACATAACTGTCTGAAGAACCAGGAGTTGTTATAAAATTTTCAGCCATTTTACCTCGCCTTCCTACAAGCCAGTTCCGTATGTGGCTCTTCCCACCAGAAACCAGTTCATCTGCCTCATCAAAGTTTCCTGCTCCACCATTGCTTGAATCTTCGCCTACAAAATGAAAACCAGGCAAGCATATATATAAACAGGCAGTTGGCAGGAATAAATTTATTACCAGAATTGGTTTTCTTTAAAACTAACTATGTTTTCCATTTAACAAGCAGCTCCAACAAACGTACAGTGTACCAATTATACTGTCACAAGTATTGCTATTTCGGTATCTAATGTACTCACGTATTTGCCCTTTAGTTCATCTGTGTTAGTCTTGTAAGTTCTCCCCGATTCTCGTTTATGTGTTGCCAAATAATCCAAGGCAGGGGATGGGGTGGCCTTTTCTAGGTTCTTCTTTCTCTGTCAACTATTAGGATTACCAAAAATTGACCAGAATTTTTAACATTCAATGTTAAGATTTTACAGATCTAGTTGATGCCTATGAACATTGTGACAATGATACAAAATATAATTCAATGATATAACAAATTAGAATTATCATGTGGTCAATTCAACTCAATCACAATTTTTTTTAACCTTAGTTCAAAAAAACACATACTATCTTTTCTTTGGCTACTGTATGAGTTTTGGGACCCATGGTATGTGTCTCACTTAATGAATTACGATGCGCAAAATTAGTATCAGCTAGGGCCTAGAAATCCAAAAAAAATTTTACCACTAAACAAGAAAATGTGAATATCATTAAATTATTTTATTTATTTTTCCATTGTTACTTGATTATTTAATTAGCATTATACAAATTAGTTTTCTTTTGTGGTCACATTAAAGTCGTACCTGAACTGCTTCATTCCCCTAGTATTCCAAGAGCATTTTAAAATCCTCCAACGGAATTGTACTGGGCTTATTTGCAAGTCTTTCCTCATCAGTTGAATATTTTTTATAATACCTTTCTTTGATGCGAGACTTGTACTGCCTCCAAGGGTCGTTAAGCGTGTTCAAGAACTACTTGTGTCCTTCTTCCGGAATGACATACCTAGCCTACAATATAACAATCACAAAATTTAGGAAACAAACTAATTAATTAAAACCAAACATTCAGGAAGTCAGTTGAACTATATATGGTTTAGGGTAATAGATTGTACCAGAGCATATTCCAACACTTGTCGCTTTAATTGATCAGGAACAACATGTCAATTGATGTAAGTATTGACACATTATCCTTTGCTAGTGTCCCAAGAAAATTGCTTAACTTCGTAATATTATCAGATACTGGTCGACCATCCTCATTCAACTCAATGACTACTTTAACATCAGGGGTTCTAGCATGCACCTTGGTCGTTTTTGACTTCCCTTTGGGTTTTTTTGGACCTTGTACTTTATCTACGAGGTTCAAAAAAACAAATAGAAAATTAATGCATGGCATTACAGAAACATAATATGCATGCAAAACTTAAAATAGACACACTCAATAGTGCAGTGCAGTGCAAGGATAAAAAACATTGTACCTGTACCAGCTTCATCTTCCTGTGCAATCCATTCCTGCTCTAATTGATCAGTAAGATTTTCCACTGTTGGAGACTCTTCAACATTCTGCTTTTGATGTTTCCACATCACTAAATAAAAGCAACTGAGCCAGAAGCTTCACATGAACTGGTTGATTGTTTGAACATTTTTCTATATGTAGGTTTTAAAATAAATGGACGGGACATTGTAGGTTTTAAAACTCCTGAAAATGACGGTGTATGTTTCGTTAATTTCTTTAATGGTTCTGCGAATTTCCCACGGTTACTAAGTTTCTTTGGACTGAGAGTGCATGTCATGATCAACTCCTTGTTGGAGCCAGCTTTCTTTGGAGGGGGTGCAGGTCATTACTTCCTTCTTAATTTCAATGGATGCATTGGTTCGCGAACGAGTTCTCGGTCCAGGTAAAGTATCCTTTGACTTAACAATTTTGATTCTCTACAATTAAGTCGAAGTTCAAGACTTTTTACGTTCATAAAGGCAAAGACAATAATCAATGAACAAATAACGTTTTTTCCTCCGAATCTAATGAATCATCAGTGAAATCTTCACCAGCATTTTCTAGGATGTATTCATCAAGTCCAACAAATTTTTTACCTTCATCTTTCCTATTTCGTGCAGCAATCTCTTGCATACAACTAACCGATGAAGGCACCCCAAGTGATATACTAAATGCATCATTTTCTTACATTCGCGCGATTCGCTCTTTTCGTACTTCGTCAAAACTGATGGCCATGTGAACTACAAGTAGATTAGCATTATTACTCACCATCGATGATAAATTTAAGCTAGTTAACCAAATAGAATCGACATACAAACAGTTCTTGCTATTTTGACAGAATGCATGCACAAAGAACAAATAGTTACTTTAATTAGCTGCAGCCTTCGTTGTCGGAATAGGACATCGACACAGTAATAAAGAACACTAAAATCCAGTTCTTGCTTTTACGTTCAAAATTTTAATAAAAAGCAGTTTGAAATAAAAGATTTCATCCGGGTTAATAAAACTGAAATGAAAACTGAAGAATACCATAATATCAGCTTCATTCTCTCGGGTATCATCATCATCATATGTTTTATTTTCTGCATTTAATTTCCTCCTGGTTTCTTTGTCCATCACAGTAACATCTTCTTCATCATTATTCATATCAGGCTCCAACGATAGTTTCTTCTGACCCACTTGAGTTGGGTTGTTTTTCATCATTTTGTGTTGTTGCTGAAGTCTATGTGCAATAATATACTTGTGCTTTGCAACCGGCTTCTTGGCAGAACCTATAACAATAAAAATATTAACAATGGTCTCTTTCGTAATTCTTTACACACACACAGATATATATAAGAAATGGTCTATATTACATATACATATATACCTTGAATTATGTTTTTCCTTGGCCGTATATTTCATGTGGCTGTAGTTGAATCAACGGCTCACTATCTTTGTCAACGGTGTTGTCGATGTAAAAAACCACTTCTTCTTGCTTATTGCAGCCCTGTACATATTCGTTTACGTCCTTGTCATTCAATATCACCTGCCAGCCACCCCTCGTTCCTTTGCTGATATAGACTCCTCCTATTTCAGTTTAATGGAGACAATCTTTAACAAAGTATATAAGCACACTGTAAGAAAAGCGGTCTACATCATATTTTGTTACTACGAAGGATTCTCCACCGATGTAACATGTCCTTCGAAACTGTCCGCCATGTTGCAGTCAGATATTTATAAGTTCATCCATCCTTTACAAAATGAATACATTAAAACAAGGTACATGCATGTTAAAGTGGACAAAAAACAACTATAACATTTTGGTCTATAACCAATTTTGATGACAGTAAAGAGGAACTTTTTGTCATAACGAGACGGAATAGATTAGGCCGAATACATTTATCAAAGATATTAATTTACAGCTAAAACAAAAAGTGCCAAATACATCATAAATTAGATAGCAGATTAGACCAAATTAAAGCAATAAGAAAGAGGAATTTTTTCCTAATGAGATGGAAAAGGATCAGGAACTTCTGCTTCTAGTTCTGTTTCTAGTTGTATTACGGGGACATCATCCCTAATCCAACCCCCATCAACAACTTCTGGTTCTAGTTCACCACCTATGCCCATATCATGGGAATGTGTATTGCTCATGTCTTCTTCCATTGTATTCTAATTTTTAGTATCACACCAATCTCTCAGCAATTTTTTAATAACATAATGACTGTTCTTTTCAACTGCATCTTCCACATCAAATACCTGTTGCACTTGCGAAGACATGACATAAGGATCAATCTTATGGAACTTGCTAAAATTGACTCGAGTAAGACTATATAATCTTTTTCCTCGTGGTACCAGTAACACTTAAAAAGGACCACTGTGAAAGCTCCCCAATAATCAAGCTCAAACATTTCTTCAATTGATCCGTAGTAATTGACATCATGCACTATTGGGTTTTGGTCTTTCGAACTTGCAATGCTGGTGGTTTTGGCAGTAAAAAATACACCACTATTTTGTGTGGTACATCGAGAATCTCTAAATTTTGTGTGGAATCTATATCCATTTACTATATAACCGGTAAACTTCCTAGCTACTCGATTAGTATCTCGATAAATTCTTTTTGCAGCCTCTTGATATCATCCACTTCGATAACCTTGCTCCATAGTCCTCTAAGGAATGCACTAAATCTTACATTGATAACGCAACCTCAGGTTTTGACGCTTTCTTCACGACAAATTGTAACAAATAGTGGAGTATGAAATGAGCATCATGGCGATAACACCCCGTATTTTCTATGAACATAAAAGTAACAAAACAAAGTATACTTAATTTTTAAAAGAAGAATTAAGCGAAACGGGTTATGCCGTTGCATTCTTCTCGGAATTCTGCTTGAGATAGAGTCCGAGTTTGCGTAAATCTGACTCTGTATGAAGAAGTTATGGCCTTTAGAAGTTTCAGAAAATTTAAATTAATTAAAACAGCTCAGTTATAAATTCAAAATTCGAACGCAGAACAGGGTGGGCGGGATTTTTCCCGCCCAGGGGCCAGGTCGATCAGGGGGTCAACCTACCCTATATAGGTCGACCATGGGGTCGACCTCCCCCCTACAGGTCGACCTGTTTTAGATCTGAGGCAGATTCGGATTTTTGTATCTGGACTTATTTTCTGGACAGATTCTTTGGCTCCTAAGCTATTTAAACACCCCAAACCCCACTTTCTCTCCACACCAAACCATTGTAATGCTATGCTGCCTCAATTCTAATTAAAATAAATTAATGGCATCTCTACTCTCTCGAAGCCTAAGATAGAACTAGTGCTTCTTCTTCTTCCAATCTGAATAGGATTAAAAGAGAACAACTACAACCCTTTTTCTTTTAGAATCCAACCAAGGTGAGTACAATTATTTTCAGATATGAAATTTAATTATGATCTTGATATGGTTATAAATCTGAATTCGAGGTTATGCATATTCTTGTTTTTCAGATCTGTTTTTGTGTGTAAATCTATCTTATTAATATTATAGTAGCTATTCTGTATCTCTTCCTTCCTTCTGTTCTATAGCCAGGCTACCACGAGTTTGAGCCAAATCTCATAGGAGATTGATGCACGAACGCTAAATATGGGAAAAATAGTGAATGATGCATAATTAGACATGACTGATTTGTGACTGATTTGAGAAAATAACATATGTTGTAATTTAAGATCTGGATCTGGGCATACTATATATGATAGTCTGTGATTTGGAAGAAGGAGAATTATTGTGTATATGACTTAGGCGCAAAGATCTATATTATAATAGGATAACTATTAAATGTGAATACGCCTAAATAGGGATTTTGGATATTAGGCATACGCTAAAATCAAAGGCTATAATTTGGCATAATTCGTATTGTATATCATGATTTGGGGTTTTTAGAGAATATTCTGTACTGTGTAAATTTAACTCAAATTTAGGGCATATGTTATATTGTGAATTTTGACCATAATTTGGGCATGTAAAATTAGACTTAATTTTATAATTAGGCGAGGCATGTCAATGGAATTTTAAGGGATGATTAAATCTGTTAAATTGCCTAATCTGCTAAATCTGTTGAAACTGAATACGGTAATTTAGGTATGAAAATTTGTAGGCTCGGTCTAAAATTGAGCAAAACAAGTTAATAGAACTTTGAATAATCTGCTGTAACTTGTAAAGAAGTTTAATTTGTTGAATTGGCATAATTAGTCTGATATTGGCATAATCTGTCAATGAATACTTTAGCTAAGAATAAGAATGCTGAGACACGAGGTTAGACTCTATTTGCGATAGAAGCTTGCCTGTACCCAACCGGCTTAACCAGCAACCACAAACCGTCATTCTAATGTGAGAGGTCGTAGGCATAACTAAAAGATGCTTAGACATGAGGTTAGGTCTGGCTTGCGGCAGAAGTCTGCCCGGAACCGCCCGGCACATCCAGCGGCCACAAGCTACCGACCTAATGTGAGAGGTCTGTGCATTAGTAATTAATTAATGCAAATCTAGGATAAATATGATGACTAAAACTTGTTGGGTGGATAAGGTTAAATCAACTGGGTGGATGAATCTAACAAGCCCATTTCGGAAATCTATAGGCCCAATACAAGGTTAGGTGAAACAATCTGTAAGTCTGTTAATCTGTATATCTGATCCGTTAATCTGAAAACTTGTTAACCTGTATATCTGATCTAAGAACTAGTTAATCTGAACTTTGTACATCTGAAATCTATAAGCAAGTTAATCTGAAATCTGTTAGTCTGGGGACATAAGATTAGGAGGAGTAATTACTTGTGTCATCTGTTGTGTGGAACCCATATTAGTCAGTAACCCTTTTCTGGTATCAAAACTATGACCCAACACTAGGATGGGTCCGGGCACATTTACTGAACTAATTGTAAGAGGTTCACTCTGATAATGGTGAGGGGTGTCGATGGCGCATTCCAACCGGGTCATGTACGTGCATGGATCCGGACTGCTCTGAGGATGTAAGACATCGTGACATATGTAAATAGGTCTGTGTCTACAGGTTGCCACTTTAGGGAATGATACACCCTTCTGTGGGGTTAGCATAGGGTATTTATGTATTAGGGAGCCGATCGTTTAGGGTAGAATTTAGGGTACACCTAGTTCTGTTTGTTTCTGTTGGTCTACCGTCTGTTTCTATTAGGGTGGTAAAGGCCCATTAGTTGGGGGTGGTAAAGGCCCATTATTAGCATTCTGTTTCTGTACCTTCTGTCTCTGTTGGGGTGGTAAAGGCCCATTACTAACATTCTGTTTCTGTAGAGATTATACTGTTTCCGTTTCTGTTTCAGTTTAGACATTAGGGTAACACCTAATCCTGTTATACTAAGTATTAGTGCAGAGAAGTAAGATATAGGTAAGAAGCATATCTTGGTCTATATCATTCTGTTTCTTCTGTTTAACTTAAGCATACCTGCTACTCCTGTTGCTGTAATCTCTCACCCAGTTTTATTTACATGTCATGATACTACTATCTGTTTATATGCTGAAAGTTACTGGACTCGCCAGACTTTATGTCTGACCTCGTTTGTTTTCACCTGTTTTTCTTTCTGTTCCCCCCCTCAGGTGCTCAGGGTGGAAACATAGGAGCTTGATTCATATTCTCTCTACTTGAAGTGCTTGAAGTATTGCTTGGCTTTGACTCTACCTTCTTATGGAAGTTAATATTAGGGATTATGGTTCTAAAATTATGCATTCTGAAGGATTTGGTATAAGACTGATACTTGTGTACTTGGGTTTTGGTATTGTGATTTTGAAGAATGTAACCAAACTTATTTCTGTTTCTGATGTAATAAAGTTATAAATATTTCAAGTACTACTTTACGTATCTGTCTTGTAATATTATGTTCTATTTACTTATAATGCTTCATGGAAGTTAATGCATTCCCTTTGTGAATGACATTAGCGGATATGGGGTGTTACACTTGGTATCAGAGCAGAAGGTTACAAGATTTGATAAAAAGTTTTTGAAAACTATTTTCAAAAAGATTTTAGAAAGGAAGTATTTTCAAAAGTAAAGTTGACAAACATAATCCCCAAAAGCTGTATATCTGTCTTTCGATTCTCTGTTTAGAATCTCTTCCTTTTTCTTTTCAGCATATCTGAGGTACCTGAGATACCCGAGGGCATACCGATACCAACCTAGTTCAGAAGGTATCTGGAGGCTAGGGCCACCGCAGCAGGACCAGCAGATGTTCCTCCTCCCCCAGAGGCAGTCGCTCCTCCTCCTCCCCCGCCCCGCAATGATACTTTTTCGAAGATATGCAAAGACTTTTGGGCAATGGGCGGGAAACCTTTTCACGAGTCAGAGACGTTTGTTGAAGCTCGAAATTAGCTTAAGGAGGTGGAAGATTGTTTGGTATCTTCGAGATAGAAGATGGAAGGAAGGTCCAATTAGCTGCTTGGTTAATGAAGGATGAAGCCTCGTTTTGGTGGGAGGTCACGAATGGAGAGCGTCCAGTGGAGTCATGAATGGATTTCAGGCATAGGTTCGAGATGAAATTTCTCTCATGAGCAGAAGAGAATTTATACATGGAGAGGTTCTTGGCGTTGAAGCAGGGGAATTTATCAGTAAAGGAGTATGTTAATAAGTTCAATCAGTTGGCGAGATTTGGCTTAAACTTGGTGAACACACCTGAAAAGAAGGCCCTGAGATTCGTTAAAGGTTTGAATGAGCTGCTACACGGGTTGGCTATGACCCACATTCCTATGGGGGCTACCTTCGAGAAATTGGTTGACATGGCATTAATGCATGAAGAGGAAGCCAAAAGTGAGAAAAAAGAGGAAAAGCTTAAAGGACCACAAAACAAGAAAGCGTGGCTCAAAAAGGAAACACAAAAGAAGGATGAAAAGTCTGAAGATAAGAAGGAGCTTTATTTGTGGAAGATTGACTATCTGAACAAG